>CM039680.1:142493600-143156100 GCA_022537955.1 Schmidtea mediterranea | reverse complement strand
ATCAATGAATTTGATTTTGAAATAATTCAATAAAAATTTCAAAAGAAAAATTATCAAATAAAATTGCAAAATAATAAAAATTAAGATTAGAATACACTAAAAAATTCCAAGGTCAAATTTTGTTTTACTAAATCAAAAAGAACACGCAAGGTTAGAGCCGAAAAATAGGTATATATACCGATTCATTTTCACATAATTTTAATCATTTTTCAGTTTTTCAAACTTGAATCAATTTACTCGATGTAAGTGTGAGTTTTATTTTGAGACTCTCTCCACGCCGCATCTTCGCAACCTCAATAGAGCTCTGCTTGGATGTCGGCGTGGGGAGAGTGATTTTTTTATGATATTTTGTTATGTTTGGATCAAGTAACTTTTATGTTGTTTTTAATAATAATAAATTATTTATAATACCTAAAATTATTTTCGTTATAATTAATTTTAATTGTCGAAATTTTTCCGGCCCACAGCCAAAACCACATCACAAGTCATTAAAATCAGACATATTATTCGAATTCATGTAAGCGCGTGGAATATCGCCAATGATTCGTGCCCGTGAGGACTCCGGCGTGCGGAGCGCAGGGGTCGGAACGTCAATATTATTCCGTATAGAAGAAGGGAGGGATAAGGAAGTAGTCTTTTGGCTATTTCCTTGTCTCTCGGTTTCTTTAAACTCGACCTAAACTCTATTTACACATGGCTCAAAATCATCACACGAGTAGTCCAGTGGGCACTCATTAACTATAATATGAACACAATGCGCCTAAGGTCAACCAAGGGAAAGGTAACGGGGAAATATAAAATGAAATCGTTGTTATGAATTAAAGATCCAAGCTATTACTATGAATTTAATCTAACCATAATTTGTAAGCTATTAATATGAATTTAAAATAATCATAAATATGGAGCGGTTTCCTTGAGCGTATTAATAAGCTTTAGTTAGGGATACGAATCTAAATGAATTATAGACTCAGGTAGTTGTCATGAACTTAAACTATCCATGAATTCAAATGATTATTTTGCAAATAAAAGCGACAGGGTAATCACTAAAAATTTTCATTAGTCTAGATAGTTGAAATCATTTGCGCAAAATAAAAAATGACGGCAGTACAAATTTTCACCTCAGGAACCCAGATTATTGCCCGAGTGAGGTAGACTAATTTAACTATGCAATGTGGTGATAGGATTCAATGGGATAGCACGATTACTATAAACCACAGAAGTGGATATCTTAAATCAAATCGAAGTTTAAACACTATGGACGCTTAAAACAATAATGAAAATTCGTAAAAATTCACAATATCGACGAATAGACGGTAGGGACCTTAAAGTTTACTAAAATAGCACCTAAAGTCAATTAAACTCAAGAAAATAGGGGATATATCGAACTAAAGCATACCCTAAAATACCTTTAGAAAGTTTAACTCCTTAAAAAATCATCAAAAGGCACACAGAGACGATAAATCAGAGCTCCGTCCATATTTCGGAATACCGC
Organism: Schmidtea mediterranea; assembly: GCA_022537955.1. Classification (NCBI taxonomy): domain Eukaryota; kingdom Metazoa; phylum Platyhelminthes; order Tricladida; family Dugesiidae; genus Schmidtea; species Schmidtea mediterranea. The sequence continues at coordinate 143,154,608 of CM039680.1, read as the reverse complement.
AGGTTTTACCCCAAACGAACGTTCCAGCCAACCGCTCATTAAATGCATTCTTCTTGTTTATTAGACATAATGACTAACAATAAATCCAAAAAAGGGTTTATTTAAATAAAATGAATCAAAAATATAATGTCGAATCTCATTATTCAATAACTGGTTCCAACGAATAATATTCTAGAAAAGCCAAATAACCAAGATCAATAGGTTAATAAAATAAAATTATACCGTTACTAATAAATCGAAAATTGCGCATTTAAATAAAATGAATCAAAAATATAATGGTGAATCTTATTAATCAACAACTGGTTCCAACGAGTAATAGTCTAAAAAGGCCCAACAAGTAAAATCAATAAATAAAATTGTTAAGATTAACCTTACCAGGTAAAGTGATTAACTCCACCATAAAGAACTGCGATGAAGAAGATCTCTTCTAGACGCAATACTAATAAAATAATTCCCTGAAAAGCAAAAAATCAATAACTTACAATAATTGATAATATAGGATACTTGTTATGAATCCACTGTAAGCTCCAAAAGTTTTCACTTGATAAATCAAACAACGAGAATAGACCACGAATGTTAGAAAACCAACTTAATGTGCATCACGATTTTTCTAAAATGTCACTCAATAAAATTTTCTTACACCAGTAATTAGAAAAACGAAACTAACCTTGTCACTGACCTTTAGGAATATTGATTCCGTGAAATTTTCTCATTCTTGCTGGTAAATGTCCGGAATCTTGCACACCACTGAGGGGTGTGTAGCACGCATGCATACACATGTTCATCAACTGCTAAGTCCCATAAATAGAATTGCTGACAATTTTAACCGATCATAGACATTTTTGACAATTTTCTAAGAATGTACCAGCAACAAGACTTCAGGGACACAGCGACCGGAGGAGTAAGCAGGGAGGTAACCTCGAACTTAGATCCACAATCTTGGAGTAAGTCTAATTTTCACTTTTCAATGACCATACAATTTTGTAGATAATATTGAAGTTCATTTTACTAATAGTATTTAATAATCATATGAATTCTTGTAGATATCATTGGAGTTCCTCCTACTATTTGTATCTAATAATCATCTAAAATTTTGTAGATATTATTGAAGTTCATTTTAATAATTGTATTTAATGATTATATGGATTTTGTAGATATTATTGAAGTTCATTTTAGTAATGTTATTTAATAATCATATGAATTCTTGTAGATATCATTGGAGTTCCTTCTACTAATTGTATCTAATAATCATCTAAATTTTATAGACATTATTGAAGTTCATTTTAATAATTGTAGTTAATAATCATATCAATTGTATTAAATAATTATGAATTTTTGTGGCCGATTATTTCGAGTTCATTTTAATAATTGCTCTTAATAATGATATGAATTTTATAAATATCCTTGAAGTCCATTTTAATGAGTGGATAATCATACAAATCTTTTGCAGATAATTTTTGAAGTTCGATTTAATAATCGTATCCAATGATTACACAAATTTCTTATAGATAATTTTGTCAGAATTTAGTGAGTTTGTAGAGAGGAATTTGCAGGACGCCAAGTACATGTTAATTTCAATTTTTATTCCTACACCTGATCAATTTTTACATCGATGTTAACTGAGGATAACTGGGGTAAAAGAGGTTTATCGGAACAATTCGATCGGAATTTTTATATAACATTTGTTACATACTTTTAATGGTTATAAAAATCAAATTTTTCTTTTCTTTGAAATAATTTAAAACAAGAGAGAATTGACAATTGAGATTGAAGAAATTTAATTTTCTCCTTTGACACAGGTAGATGTATATATTTAAAATTGCTAATTAATAAAATACTATACTGCATTACAAGAGTAATTGTGTTCTTAGAATTCATTTTTTTATATTTCATTTTTTGTTTGTGCGCCGCCTAATAAAAATTTTAAATCCGGCAACGATATTCTCCACACCCTGGTGAGTGGCGTACGGCCTGGATTCTGATGATATGTATTTTTATTTCTTTTTTATTTATAAAAGTACTAAGTTTTGAAATAAGCAAAACTTTCCTGATCATGATATTGTTTAGGAAAATCTGGACCTTTTATTTGGGTCTCCACACACGTTGCCGACCAGTGAAGACGGGCGTAGCGACGCTTCGGGAGAGAAAGGTACCCCGAGGTGCCTCAATCAGAGCTCCGACGATATGTGGAAGACGATATCGTGGCCGGTAGGATCGCGAATTCCTACTGTTACCGGACGCTTCCCAACTCCAAACCTGTCCACAACACAAAGCGACCGGTATTTGTGTTTGATGAACACCTGTTCACCCAGTCGACCTCGGATGCCCAACAACATTTGTGAAATACATTTTAAAGTTAATAAATAATTAGTTACTGTTCACTATTTTCTTTTGCTTGTTGATTAATATTACTAATTGTGTGATAAATCCCATAACTAGAGATTTATAGACCAAAAAATTGATAATATTATTTATAGAAATGGAACCCTTAAAAATCCTACAGAAAGAACTGGAAAACGCCAGCGCAATCAATAGAAATCTTCATGGCCAAATCACTCAGTTGTCCATGGAAGCGCAGCAGATCAAAACCACATGGGTAGAACCAAGGAAGGTAAAATCACTTTACCAAAGGCTCACCGCAGCCCAAAACTAACAGGCCGAGAAACGGCAACGACTCCAAAGACTACTCCGATCTCGAGCAGTTATCAACCCGGACGAAAGGAGCGGGCCAAGCGTCGAGCCGCTCGATTGTTAAGCCAAACGCAACAGACTCTTTAAGAATGTATCGCTTTTATCAATTGTGTAGATACGTGTTTTGTCTCAATATATGGTAGTTATTAGCTCGATCATTGTTTAAGGAACTCGGTGAACTCGAAGGATAAAATATGTTAAAATTTACGACATAAGCGGACCTGATATGCAAAGTGAGCACAAGTCTTCTATCGACCGCTCGTTGAACCCAGAGATCGTTCGGGCAATTACAGTACTAGTAATAGTACTCACTTTTTGCGGACGGTCTACCCACTCTAACACAGTTCCAACGTTGCTTAGCAACGGGTGTCGAGTGGCAGCAAAGAAATATTTATATGGCGTTACTTGGGTAACTACAACATAATTTAAACAAACACCAACACCCAGTAACCCACCAGTATAATAATATTAATAACCTAGAAATTTGTTTAAATTTGTAAATTTTGTAGCTTAACTAACACACGATAATTTGAAAATTCTTCTAAATTATGTAATTCGCGGTTAAATCAGTTGTTTTTAAATTTATAAAATTTTTCTTTTTAATTTAAGGAAAAATAAGGTTGACTTGAGGTTTATATCTTGTCTTTCACTGAAAATTACCCCTTTACCTTCAAAAACCCTCACAAGAGTGCTTTAAATTACTTTAACGAGAACTGAAATTCTTCCTAATTTAACTCCCTTAGTTGGATAAACCTTTTTAATAATAATATCTATAAGAATTAGGATCTCACTATCATCATACCATACTCGGAAATGATTATTAACATTAATTAAGTATTTATTCATTAAGAAAAATCAACTTTTACAAGAAAATAAAAACAAATTTAATTTTTGATAAAATTTACAACATTAAGTCGCAAAAAAGAATATAAATAATACATAAGTCTATTATTTGTCTAACAGTGTACATAAATCGACGATGAGATTTCGATTTTCTCCATCGATATCGACGGGAAATTTCCTCTTCCGATAAGAGTTGTATTTAGTGATCACGACGAGAAGAATTGGTTGAAGCAGTTCGTCACCAAAGTCGTCGGTCCAATATCAGACTGAAGTCGATGAATTTTGAGCTTCATCGACTACTGGCGGGATAACTACTGACGAGGACACGTCCTTACTGATCTTCATATCGTCCTCATTGTTGGCACAAATTCGAGATACTGTTTCAGCTGGTTTCGCCGATTCGGGTAATTGTTCGTCCGGTTTTACAAATTCCTGGAATTAAACGGCGACCCGAATGGTGGCTTCTTCAATAGCTCCCTCAGCTCGACGACGTTCACGGCGTCGCCGGTTTTTGTTGTGGTTGTGTTTTTTGCTGGTTCTTGGGGTTTTTGCCGGACCGATTTCGTTCTTTTCTGGGATGTGCGTTGGTGGGATTAGATTTAATTTCACTGCCAGATCACGGCCGTCTATGCGCTTGGTTAATTCGACCTCCGTGAATGAGGCAATTAACACAGCGCTCTGATCATTGATAATGATCCTCTGAGTCCAGTTCTCAGAAATAAGATCATCGCGACATCTTGTCAAGCGATGGATCTGCTGATGTAGGGCTTTCATGGCTTCTGGAGCGAACCATGTACCCAATGTACGTTCACGCTGCGCTAATAATTTGTCATATTTCTGTCGGCATATTACATGGGAGATGCTTTTATTCTGGGTATTGGATTTGACAGGGTGGGTTGATTTGAGTGGAGTTAGTTTCGGAATTTTATAGCTGGCTTATATTTCGATTTGTGAGGAATATTTCGAATCTTCTTGTAAAGTGTACGATATAACGTTTGCCTGAAGGAGAAAAGAAAAATAAAAGAGGGAGAATTTCTTAATATCTGATTCATTTAATTATATTATTAATAATAATAAAAAATAAGATTTTTAAATTAATTAAATTTTTTAAGGGGGTCTAATTTATTGTCCGGGGGTTACATACAGACACGCATTCATATACATACACACATAATTTTATGAAATTTAGTTTTACTGGCCCGAGCTGTTTGTCATGCCTGTGGGGCATCTTACCGGTGACTCGAGTAATAAAAAATCAAGAATGGGTAGAGTCTACGAATGCGTGGTAAACTGACTCTTTTCGGTTCCCACCCGTATTGACTTTGCCTATTGGGTTAATAATTATGGCGTTCAGTCCTACGTAAGTAAAAAAATAACTTTTATTAATAATAAATTTTCTATTAAATAATATAAAACCTGTCCTTATTGCGAGTATTTCAATATGATATAATGGTCGTTGGCGATAATAAAAATTTAAAACTAATGCTCCCGACTACGCCCAATTCATAAAAATCATTTTTTAATTTAATATTAAATTTTCATTCTTTAAAGAATAAAATCCAAAATACTATATAAAAAAACAAATTCTTTTTATCTATCTTTTATTATTCGTACCTATCCCTATTCGATCCCCTCAATACATCTACTTGTAACAGGAGTTTTTTAAATAAAAAAATGTTATCCTACTTAAACATTTACATAAATGTTGTCCCTTTATCTCTGACGATATTCCTGCATTTTACTCTTTTACCGCTCCGTCTATTATTCATGGACGCCGAGATGAATTCCAACGGAGTCCTACTATATGATCAATTCAAAGTTGACCAGTCTAAGCAGACTCAGAGTGGTGGTAAATGATAAATCGACACATCAACGTCCTGCAAATTTGACTGTCGGAATTGAATACCGATTTACCATTTATCCACAGACTATCATATACATAAAACAGATTTTTTAGGGGGACCTGTCACGAATACTAAAAAGTATCGCGACCATCCATGATAAGAAATTAAATTCAAAAATTATTAATCATAAAAATATATTTATCATAGACCATAAATACAAATAAACCACTTACAACCCGAAAATTCAAATTCAAAGTCTTGAAAGTTTTTAAAGTTCAATATTTAGGTTTTCAAAGTTAGTTTATTATGGAAATGGCTGCTGTATATATAGTGTTTTCATGAATGGGTGCGACCAATCAGCGAATTTTAAAACTTTTTGGGCAATTTTTTCGTGTTTTTAATGGTTTTTATTAATTTTAATATTTTTTTCTTTTTCCATTTCTTTTTTTTCTTTTTTAAATATTAATTTCATTAAATTTACATTTTTTATTTTCGCTGAATGTTACTTTTATTCTGGTCGCCACTTCCGCCTGTGTATTCTCTAAACCTTATTTTGCAAGGTTACAGGCCGTTTTATGTTCTACTTTATTTTTCTGTATGCGAAATTTATTAATTGTTTGTTTTTAATTAATTATGTTATTTTTTTAATTTGTTTTAATTGGTGTTTTTATTTTATTTTCTGCTTGCGGTGTATGGTCATGTTACAGAAACCATATTGATTATTCCCAAAATGACATTAAATATTCATTCAATTTTGTTTAAATTATGGCTTATAGCCCAACATTATTAAAATTTGAGGGGGTATGTGCAAATTTTTTCCAGAGATCCATAAACCTTTTCAAGATTTTTAAGGTGTAATCAAGTAGAGTAATAAAAATTTGGACGATCACCATAAAAATACCTGAAAATATTTACACGCACACTTATAATTTCGAAAAATCAAATTTGAACCAAATTTTTGGAAAAAGTCAATTTTCTATTAAAGCCAAGATAAAAATTAGGCAATTACGATAATAAAAACATTATTTTTTTTACTGGACAAAAAAGTTGTCAATTTGTAATATATGATTCATCACATACGATTCATACAAAAATGTCCACCGAAGAATGACACATCGAATGATTCATGCATTTTTTTTCAGCCAATCAGAAGCGACTGTGCTGGATGGCTCTTATTCTACTACTTTTGATGGTAAGAATATTATTGTTAAATTTAATATTTTATAAAAACATTCAACATTAATATATTCTAAAACATAATAAAGCATGAAAATTTTATTTAAAAAATATTATTTTGTAGAACATTGAGGCGTTGTCAAAAAAATTTTCATAAAATATTCAATCAACTCGTTAAAAATTTGGATATCAAATAATACCCAAGAAAACATGAATTGATATATTTCACAATAATTTAACAACATATTCCATTTTGGAGATTGATGCATTTTCAAAATGAATACTAGAACAAATTATGCTACATATCAAATGAATCCAGATATGTGCATTTAAATAGATTCCGACAATGATACAGTAAAGAAATTTCACAATTTGACATAATGAGATGTGAAATTCGACTTGAATAGCTTTTATAGTTTGTTTAATTCTTTTAAGTAAAAAGATAAGCGTAGGAAAAACGAATATGTCATTGATTATTAAAACAAAACTTAAATTGTTTTTAATTTAATAATTTATTTGTAATTTAATTATTAAATTTAATAATTTAAATTTAATTATAATGACAGACTATATCTTGTATTTTATAAATTATCACTATATCGTAGATCGATAATTGATTTCTAAATAAGCACAAATAATAATCACTTAATATTGAAATGGATTTTGATTATAAATTCATTTCAATTATTTTGTAAATAATAATTTGATTATGACATTTATTATTATGGTAAAAATAATTTAAATATTTAAATTACTTTTTAGTATAATAATGTTATACTATTCTAAAACAAAATAAAGAATGAAAATTATTTTTTAAAATTCTTATTTGTAAGTTGCCTAAAATAAAGACGAATCTGTAGGATAGTGCCGTGCCAAGCATATGTCTGTCACTTGGTTATCAATAAACGACTCAAGCAATGTTAATTCACCTTTTGTGTCGACTGGGAATGATGATGAACATTCATTGATAGTGTCAGTCCATGATAAAATGTGAAGGTGGCTAACTGTGTATCTATCGGTAAATCTGAGCATTTGATTGGTGATTGGATGCCGGGTGCAATTGTAACCTTCCCATTGAAAATGTGCAAGTGATTCTACATTTTCTTCGGAGAATTCAATGGATCGCATATCAGTTGCGTCATAGTAATAGGAAGATAAATCCGGTTGAAAATCGCTAATATCCGGCAGAGCTGGAAAATCATTCATCCGGTTAGTTATCGGAGGAGCGTCGTAATGTTTGGGAATTTTGTGTGATTTCTTTGACAGTTTAAATTTCAAAAGATTTTCTTCTTGTTTAATCTGAATCATAGACGATGGAGCTGAAGGGTTTGATATGGCTAGAGAATTTATAGGTGTGTTTTTAAATGTTGAATTATTCTGATTTGTCACTGGACTAGTTTTAATGACGTTAGGAGATTTATTAAGGATTTTATTTTCTTTTAAACGTTCATGACCTCTTTCTGTTGCTTTTTCTGGATGATCAAGTGTTTCAGTTTTATTGATGTTGGAAATCTCACAAAACCTTTCATCAATATCAGAAATAACCGAGGAATTCTTAGCCATGTTATTGGATATCTCTTGAGCAGCTTTATTACTTTTTATGACTTTAGATTTTGGCCTGTCGTTCTCTGGGACATATGATTTGGAGGAATTTTCCTCAAATAAGACTTCGTTGCGTAATAAGTTTTTCTTCGTGTCTTGTGGAACTATATCCGTAATTCCAGACAACATTTCTGTGGTAGATTTAACTTTTTGAAGACGTGTTGTGGCACTATTAGTTGATGGATCATGTGGTCTTTTAAGGTTTTGATTTTTAACAATAGGTGATGAATTATTATTTTGTTCGTCTTTCTTAATAGGTTTTTCAAGATCTGGAAATTGCGATATTAGGGAACTGTCGTACATTTGAGACAAAAGATTAGATTTATTAATTCGAGAACAAGGATTACTATCTATTACTATGTTATTTGTGTTATCCACTCTGGGTTTTTTATGTAGAGATTGAAAGGTATCATCGTCATTTTTTGCATTTGTTCTTATACCTTTTATGATTTCGAGATTTTCTGCGCTTTATGTTTTTTATGTTGTAAATGCTTTACTTTATGATCCTTTTCATTATTTTCAAAATTAATTGTTGGTTTACTTGCCTTTTTATCTCTCTTCGGCAACAGCTTATCGTTCCATTGCTTAATTAGTTGTTTCAATCGAGATTTGATATCAGATTGAACCTCATTAAAATGACGAATATCATTTACTATTCTTCCGATTCTACTTGAATTTAATATATCCAAAGTCATGGGAAAACTCTCTAATTCGTTTAATGCTTCATAAACATCATCAACCTTGTTGATTTTTCCCTTTTTCAAATTGACCGCTGTTACAAGTTTTATCTTTAACCTTTCAATGTACTCATTCATATTTAATAAATCTTGCATATAAACTTCTAATTCAAACAAAATTATTATATAATTATTATTTTTAAAATTTTAAAATTAGGAATTTTGATAATAAATTAATTTTTATAATTTCCTAAACACGAATTTTATTGTGAAATCTAATTATTTAATTTAATATTCTTTTTATAAAAAATTTAAAAAATAAATTTATAATTTGTTTTTAAAATTAGTAAGTTAAAATCATTTAAAAAATTACCGCTGATTATATTAAATTACCAATAATTATTACTAACTTTTAAATTATCATTGAAAACAAAATCTTATCATTATTGGTTCTATTTTTTCGAAATATGCACAAATTATGAAAACATAAAATCTAAATAGAATTTGATTATAAATAAATTTTCATTATTTTTTAAATAAAAATTTGATTATGAAATCTAATTTTAATCTTTATATTTTATAATTTAAAAATAGTTTAAATATTATTAAATTATTCTAAAACATTATAAAGAGCATGAAAATTTAATTTCACAATTCTTTCACAATTGTAAAAATTATTTCTTAATTATTTTTAGTAAAATACTAAAATATTGATAATTATATCATATATTTTCTAAATTATCATTAATATTTAAAATTTATAATTTTCACTATTTTTTCTACTGGTACTAATTATCGGAGTCGTGGATAAATAATAAACGCATAAAATGTTAATTGATTTTTTGTTTATAAATTAATTTCCTTTATTTCCAAAATAGGAATTTGATTACTTAGTTTAATTATTTAATTTAATATTTGGTTTCTCTTATTTTTAAAGACAAATTAATGAAAGAGTTAAATATAACGTGATTCCATAGGTACTCCATAAACTTCTTAATTCATTTAAGTTATATTATCATTATTTTCTGAAATTGTTATCTCCAAATATTTGACCTTTACTCAACTTAAATGTTTCTTGAATCATATATCTACAGTAAATATTTACATTTTTTTCAGTAACTAATTACCATTTTTTCTACTATTTGATGAAAATGACCAATAATTTGTGCCTGAGCTTTAATAACATCCATGATATTTCCATCTACATATTGTTGTTTACTGTTACCCAAAATAAATATGAAGAAAATCTATGTTTTAAATAATGATCAATTTAAGTTTTCGTTAACTGATATTCAAAATTCCAATAATTTTCAAATAAAACTTAAATTTTGATGACTTGACTCGAGAACTAAAATAATTCTGAATAATGACTAATATACCTAAATGTACCCATGTTTTCATATCAAAGTCACATAATAAACACAGCATTTAGGATGGACTTTGTCTTTGAAATATGTAATAATTAATCCACATTGATTAAAATTTATTCTATGAATGTCACTATTAGACATGAATACCCTTTTGAATACATGATTGTCTTTTTCTCATGTTAGAAGTCGATTGCCTATGATATTATCATTGGACCATTTATGATAAATTTTTACTTGCTTTATTTGCCTGATGTATTTTTTATTACTGATACGCGATCCAAATGAAATAATAATACATTATTCACGCGCCCCAGTTCTTGTAAATTTAACTGAGTGGCTAAGCATAGGTCGACTGCTTGCTCATATTAACATCATTTAAATTTATAAGTATAGTTTAGGGGGACCTGCCAGTGGATATCAAAATATACTCGGCCATCCAGAATGAATTAAAGAAACATTAACATCTAAAAAATGTATTTATACAAATGTTGGGCTTAGAGCCACAATTAAAACAAAAAATAAATTTATGTTAATTAAAACTAATTGTTGAATTATTAATATGGCTACCGTGAACATATACATGCACCACAGACAGATATTAAAAATAAAATTAAAACACCAAATAAAACAAAATAATATATAACAAAAATAAATAAAACAAAATTAATAAAATCCAAAGAAAGCCTACAGCAGCAGACAGAAACATATTCCATACATAAAACCGCCAAACCCTAGCAAAAGAAGGTTTAGAAAATACACAGGCGGAAGAGGCTACCAAAAACCTAAATTTTTCATTTTAATTAATAATAATAAAAATAAACTCGAAAAAAATATAAAAAACATATCAGAAAACATATAAGAAAATGAGTAAAAACTTATAAAAGTATTTAAAAATAAATAAAATCATTTAAAAACTCTCAAATGGCTAAAAATCGCCTATTGGTCACACACACACATACACACAAAACAACTATGTATACGATAGCCAAATTCATAGTTTAACTACTTTAACCACTTTAATTCTATGCAAAATGTTGTCTGAAAATTGTCTAGTTGGAATCAATTTGTAAGTAGTTTGTGTTTTTCATATTAATATATATTTACAAATGTTAAAGTTTTGTTTTTATGAATTTTAACTTTATTCTGGATGGTCGTGGCATCTTTTGGTGCCACTGAAAAGTCCCATAAAATCTTACTTATTATAAGTATTGAAATAGAATTTTAGGAGGGCAGACTAGCGGTTCAGCTGGCGAATTTTCTTTCGCTAGTTATGACTGCTGGTCGCGCTACTCTCAATACCTTGGCTGTCCATGACGAGTTCAGGACGAAAGACGCTGGTTTCTACCCGTAGGGCGTCGTCTGATGGCAACTTCGGCCGGATTGAGCACTGAAAATCATGGGAAGTGCGACTTTAGTTAAGAGATAGTAAAGTTTTGTATAGAAAATTTAAAATATTGGCGAAAAATTAAATGTAAAATCGAGTAAAAAGAGATAAGATAGTGTAGAAACGTAAAGTTGAAAGCATTTTAAATAGTCGAAGGATGTAATGTGGCAGAAGAGAGTGTTGAGCCAAGACACGATTTTGTTTAAATGAATCGGTAACAGGCACGTAAATTCAACATGCAGATTTAAAATCAGACCCATCAAACATCAACTAACCATGCTAAAATATGAGAGTACCAACATGGTAATCACCATGGGTACATAGGAGGGACAGAATAGTAATGTTGATGGCATTTAAGTGGGAGTAACACATGAACCCTAGAAAAAATAAATTAAAATAAATCCTATTCGCCAACACAAACATCAAACTACTTACAAACTTGTTTCGTTAAAAAAATTTCAAAATTTGCACAAGATGAAGTGTCTAATAAAATTTTGAAAAATTAGCATAAGTTATAAATATTGAATTTGGCTGCTGTTTATATACTAGTGTTGGCCAAGACAAGATTCTGTTTAACTGAATCAGAAATAATTTGCAGACACAGCAATGCAAATATCAATAAAATACCCTAAAATATGAGGAAAATGTAATTATATACAAAATTAAAAAAACAAAAGTAAATAAAACAATGTACAAAATGTACAAAGAACTGTACGAAATTAACATAGAAATAACACGATAACATGAAAATTTGACCGAAAATATGGATGATTCATTAAACTAAGAAATTATCGAATAAAATACAGAAAAATAGAATTTTTTTAGTAGGAAATATTCAATTAAAAAATAATAAAAATATATTGTTCATTTAATGTAAGAAAATGATAAAATTAGAATTAGATATTACAATTAAAGTCAAGGTCAAATTTTGTTTTAATGCATCAAAAATAACACTCAAGGTTAGGGTCAAAGAAAAGCTTTATATACCGATTCATTTTAATCACCTTTTCATTGCAATTAACTGCTTTCCATCAAAAAGAAATCATAAATCTTTCGATTACTAATAGATATTTATTGGAATAACACATTTGAAATGAAATTTTCCTACAAATATCCTAATCTCTTATAATACTATAAAAAGAAAATTTCTTATATATCATAACTAAAAGAAAAGTGCATTGGTGAGCAATCATAAAATTACTGCAAATAATTTCGATTTTCCTTCCTCTAAATAAGGTAAGAATTTCTTTTAAGAGTAGATAAAGTTAATTTTAACCACTTTTCGTTTATCACTACTGTACTTATTTCTGCTTTTGGTCATGCGCTAAAACAAAGTAGAAATTTTTAGTACTTTTTATTATGGCATTTTTGGTTGTTATTTTTCTGACTTTATGGTTATAAAATATTCCGTCATTTTTCACTTATTATGATATATCTCACTAAATTTGGCCATAATTTTAAATAAATTATTATTTGAAACATCAAGTTTCTGTTGGGCCAGCACACAAATACCCTTGAGAATTGTTTAAATGCATCAGTAATACAGCAAGAAAACCCAGCACCAAGATAACTTAAAATACAATAGACAACACCAACTAAACACTTTAAAATTTGAGAGAATATAAATAAATATAAAATCAAAAACATAAAAGTAAAATAAAATAAATACAAAATGCATCAAGAACCGCACGAAATTTACATAAAAAATAACATAATAACAAGAAAATTTGACCGTAAAATGACCATTTATATAAAATTAAAAATTAATGAATTAAATGAATAAAAATAAAATATTTTTTGGTTGAATAAATTTATTTAAAAATGTTTAAAATAAATTACTAATTTAAATTAAGAAATAAATAAAAATTTAATTTAGATAACACAAATAATTTCAAAGTCGAATTTTGTTATTTCGCACTAAAACTAACACGCAAGGTTAAGGCCAAATTATAGGTATATATACTGATATGATTTGACAAATAATCTTATCTTAATTTTCAGTATTGATTTTAAATCGTATTTTGACACTGGTTGTCAGCAGTTTCACTTTGGATTATTTAATTCAATGTTTTTAATTTGGATGGATTTATGGATTTTTATGGATAATTATGAATTTTATGGATATGGATTTATGGATTTTTATGGATGCATTCGATTTATTTAGGAAGTTTAATTCAATGTTTTTAATTTGGATGGTTGAATTTATGAATTTTAATGGAAGTAGCCGGTAATTTAGCTTTGGTTTTAATAAATTATTATGATGCTTAACTTATTTTCTAATTGTCGAAAATTTTCCGGCCCACAGCCAATACATTGCAAAATAGTAAAATCATATACAGTATTCAGATTCGTGTAAGTGCGTGGAATACCGCCGATGATCTGTGCCCGTGAAGACCCGGCGTGCGGAACGCAGGGATCGGAACGTCAATATTATTCCGTATAGAAGAAAGGAGGAGTAAGGAAGTGGTCTTTTGGTTACTTCCTCGTTTCTCGATTGCTTTAAAATCGACCTAAATGATTCTACAATCGGCTCAAAATCTCTAAAACCGAGTAGTCCAGTGGGCACTCACTAACTATGAAATAAAAATACATAGATCTTAAGGACAAAAAGAGGGAATGGGTAGCGGGGAAAATTGCGAAATCGTTGCAACACTTAAAAGGAATAGCCATCGGAAAAAAGATTAATCCGAACGACCAAAATCATGAAAAATAATGTTTTTAAATAAGAATTAAATAAATTAATTTGAGTTGAGGCGGAAAATATGGGCGGGACGCTGCTCAAATTTTCCGAATTAATTCAAATACTTAACAAAAATAGTAACGTAAAAATGGAACGCGTAAAATAAGGGTGGAACGCTGCTCAAGTTTTCCGAGTCAATGAAAATACTTTGTCGAAAACTGTAGAATAGGGATGAACCGTAAAATAAGGGCGGAACGCTGCTAAAATTTTCGAATTTACAAAAATACTTTATCGAAAACCGAAAAATATAGATGGACTACAGCTAATGTTGTAAATCAATAAAGATTTTTTAACCTGAGGAATAAGGACGGATCCCTACAAAATCTTAATAATAATAACGATAATGATAAGGGTAATGGTGATAATAATAATAATTATTATAATTATAATATTAATAATAATAATAATAATAGTGGTAATAATAATGATAATCATGGTATTTGCAGTAATGATGATAATAATTATGATTATAATAATAGTGCTAATAATCATAGTAGTAATAACAATAAATATAAGGGTAGTTATAGTAATAAAAATAATAATAAAGGTAATACTAGTAACAATTAATAAAGGTAATACATATAATAGCAACGATGATTATGCTAGTAATAATAATAGGGAACATTGTAGTTATAATAGGGATAAGAGTAACAGAGATTATGTGAGAATATTTAACCTAACAAAGGGTGTACATGCCATAGAACAATCATCAACATGCACAACGATAAGAAGGACTATGGGAATGGACATAACAATGAATTATATCAGAGTATAGGTTAACATTTGACAGAGATAGGAGAATAATGGGACCTAAAAATCAAAATCGAGCACAGGCCTCCTATCGACAGCTCGTTCGGTCAATTATAGCATTAGCAATAGCGCTCACTTTTTGCGGACGATCTACCCACTCGAACACAGTTCCAACGTTGCTTAGCAACGGGTGCCGAGTGGTAAGCGAAGGAAATATTTGTATGGGGTTGTCTGGATACCAACCATATAGTTTCAAAATATCAAAACCCAGAAACCCACCATTTCTTATAATATTCTATTTGGTATACTTTATTTAGAATTAGTTAACCCAATTTTAGTTTCATAAAGTATCTTAGTTTATTATTAACCTATGATTTATTTTTATAATTATATAGCGACTTAACTAGGATATTTAATCACACAGATTTACATGATTGCTCAAACTGTCTTTTGATTAAAAATATCCATTTTGTCAAGATTTTTGAATTTATCACAAAAAAGTTTAGAAATGAACGAAAACAACAAAATATTTTATATTTCAGAATAAGAAGATGCTAAGAAAATATAATAGTAATAATTTTATGATAAATGATATCGTGTAATTTCAACATCTTGAGTTCTGACAAACATATTATCTGCCTCGTGTAACGGATTGTAAAAAATACGTCCACCATAAGCAGCAAAACGCCCAAGAATATCATCTAGCTTATTGATGATTCCATGAAAAACAAATTGTTCATGTGGAGCAAATTCAACAGCAAAGTTTTGACTATATCTTTCATTTTTTAACTTTAATTCATATCGTGAACCTTCAGTTCTTCTGTAAAAAATATGACTGCAAGAAACGCAATTGCAAGTTTCTTGTTTTGTTAGATATTCATAATCTACAATACAAATTTTTCCATAATTATCAAAAGTAGGTCCAACTAAATAAAGGCAATATTTATTCTGAACAATTGGCTAATATAAAAAAAAATTTATTAATAAGACAATTTTGAAAATATCTAACCATTTAATTCAAATGTAAATATAATCAGTTGATTTCCTTATTTGAGCTTATTAAATAAACAAATAATGTATTAAGTTATTTGATATAAAGCAAACTTAATATTTTTAATAAATTAAAGTTACAATATTAATAGTTAATAATAATAAAATAATAATATTTTATTAAAATATTTTTAAAATTTTTACATATACATTATAATAAAATTAATAAAATTTTTAAAAATAACTAAGACTATTTTTGTTTATTCTTGTTTGGGTAGAACACAAACGGCCTTGAAAATTGTAATATAGCACGAAAACCCAGCACCAAGATAACTTAAAATACAGCATACAACATCAACTAAACACCCAAAAATTTGAGAGAACATAAATAAATAAAAAATCAATTTTATGCGAAAATGAATTGGTATTTATACCTATTGTGTGACCCTAACCTTGCATGTTAAATTTAATGCGATAAAACAAAATTTGACCTTGAAATTATTTGTATAATCTAACTCTAATTTTTACTATTTTTTTGATTTAATTTGACAATTTATCTATTGGGCCAGAACACAAACGGCCTTGAAAACTGTTTATTGCATCAGTAATACATCACAAAAACCCACACCAAGATAACTTAAAATACAACATACAACATCAACTAAACACTCTAAAATTTGAGAGAATTGGTGGGTTACTGGGTTTTGCCATTTGTTTGAATTTTCCTATTGTTGCTACGGTAACGCCATACAAATATTACTTCGACTACCACTCGGCACCCGTTGCTAGGCAACGTTGGGAATGTGTTCGAGTGGGTGGATTGTCCGCAAAAAGTGAGCATTATTACTAATACTGTAATTGCTCGGACAACCCTCGGGTTCAACGAGCTGTCGATGGAAGACCTATGCTCGCTTTGCAATGTCCCCTGTGTGTGAAAATTCAAGATCAGATCTATGTTGATCCGTAGGACTAGATGATGTTTCTGTGACGCGATGTGAATGCTCACGACCTTTGATGATAATCCAATATTATTCATATCTTATAACTTGCTACTTTATACTTGTTCCATAACAAATACAATTTTATTTTATAACAGAAAAGACGATTAAAATACGCGAGGTTTGCAAATTAGTTCGATGTCAGTACGGTATTAGATCTTTAATTCGGTTGACTTGCTAGGCGGGTAGCTCTGCGTCGGGCCCGCTCCTTTCGTCCCGGCCGGTGAGTACTGGGCGGTGCGGTTGATGGGTTCACTGCCCGCGTGGCATTGTCGATTGGATCCCGGTATGCCAGTTGAGAAGGGGCGAAGATAAGCGGGTAAGTTACGCCTCCCCTTCCGACTAGCCGCCAGGGCGACTTCTAATCCCCTGATTTGTGTCCTAAGACTCTGATTGAGTTGACGTTCTTCTGCCCAGCCCTTTTGAGCAGCAGTGAGTCTGAGGTAAAGGGCCTTAGTCCTCTTCGGGTCCAACCAGGTAGACTTGATTTGTTGAGCTTCTCGTGTTAATTGAACTATCTGGTCGAGAAGGTTCGCGTTTGCTCGTCTAGCATGGGCAAGCTTTGTTTGTAATAGCTGTGTGGATGCCATCGCTGCAATAGAAATCTTTTTAGTTCCACTATTAACTCAAATGAATCAAAATTATGATTAATATAAAACATAAGTTGCGAAAATTAGTTTACTGAATTATCAAATAAATCGAACAACATTTTTATTTTTTTAATTGAACTAATGATACAAATCGCTGCCCGTGCTTCTATTTAATCCGGGGAGTCAGGGTTCTTCCAAAAATCTCCTAACTCCTTCTTCCGGAGAGCAACCTGGGATGACGGCCACTGGTCGCCTGGTGTTGCGGACCGGCCTGGTCGGATAAATATCGGCAATTCGTCCGACAGAGATGTCGTCTTCGACATTGGCAAGGTACTGTCTAACCTTAACTACCTGTAGGTCAACCTGCCATTGTATTTCTTCCCAACGGGCGAGGAGGTTTCGCGCGTGGCCTCGAATCTCCTCCGCCGGAAACTGGTTGTCGTCTTGCTTGTTCTTCCAACGGGGGTCATTCTCCATTCCAAGCAACTGCAGAGCGGTCTGATGTGGTCTCTTGGGTTGAGGCTCCTCGAGGCTTGTTGTCGGCCGAGCTCGCTTCCAAGCCCGACGCCATTCTTCTGCAACATGGGCGGGAATCCACTCGAGAGGCCTTGGCTTTTCTAAAATACCATTATGATTATGTGAGCAGGCATAACGTAATTTCAAAGTATCATATATTAATTGCGGCATAGTCTTTTATTTCTCATTCTGCGTATTGACGTCAAGGCATCGTCCATACCGACTCATTATTATGGGGGTGATAAGCGTTTGTCGACGAATAATTGTTGTGGATGAAAATTTTTTTAACTATACTTTCGATGTGTAGCGCAAATTTGGAGTCGGATATCTATTTGTTTCTATCCCGCACGAATGTCTGTAGGTCTACCCAAATCGTCGGTGGTCGTTTAATAATGGGTAATGTAGGATTCATGAGAACACAAAAATTTCTTGTTGTCCGTCTAACATTTAGGTAAGGGAGGTACTGGTCGCTTTAAAATTTATACTATGAACATCAAAATCAATTTAACATTTACAGAATGAACCTAATCATCTATTTATGATTTTATGGGATAAAATACATATTGAATTAAGGTTCATAAAAAATAGGGATAATTATCGACTTATTATCTATGAAACCATCGTAATTACAAATCCTAACCTTCACAAAAACAATAATGACTATCGATTCAAAAAAAAAATTATGCAATGAGACAATGGTTAACCTTTAATTTATGAAATATCACTAACTATCAATTTACAATTTATGAAATAGTGACAATTATCCACCTCATAATCCACGAAGCAATAACAACGATACAATCTAGAAAATCAATCGATTGTCAATTTTATAATTCCTGAAATCCTATAATCACCCATTTTTAATTTATGCGGTAACAATAATAACTATCAATGGAATACTATAATCCTCGATTCTAAAATTTATGAATAATACTGACTGTCAATTTTAAGACTCATGGGGAATAAGAGTGACCATTAATTCGAAATTTACGAAATCAGGTAACTATCCATTCCTAAAATTTATGAAATAGTGATAACTATTGATTTGAACTTTAATGGAATCAATTTTAAATTGTATGAAATAATGATAATTTATGAAACAATAATGACTATCCATTTTTTAAAATTTTATTTATGATTATGAAATTTAATCGATATTTATTGTCTAGGTGAAGTGTTTACGTTGACAAACGGAAATCCAATCTCGATGGTCACGATAGTTTTCAGTTTATGTATTGAGATTCATGGTTTCCGGTTGATCGTAGCCCTCATTCGATCGATATTTCAGGTTTATTTTAATTCTTATTTATCTGTATTTAATGTCGTCATTTTCTTTTCTTTAGGGTATTCCCCAGTTTTTTCATATCATCACCTATACTTATGACGGGATTGGTTGGAGATGAGCAATTCAGGTACGTTTATTTCGTTTAATCAAGTTATTATTAACCTATTCCAGGGGAATTCTGATGTTGATTCAGTCTTGATTTGGTTCATCATGGGACTTTAAAGGATTGTTAGAGTCTTTTTATGATCGAGTGAGTTTGGAAAGTCTATCAATTCGAATTCAACTTGCGAAGGATAGACGTTTTCTAACGGGTTTTTTTTTATCTGGTTTTGGAATTTTATCATCATGCTTAGTTAATTTCGTTTAGTTTTCTAGTGGGGTTAGTGATTTAATTAATTCGCATAATTTTACAGAGATTTTAGGGATGTTTTACGGGTTCTGTCGATACAGGTTTCTTATATAATTTTTGGAGGGATTGTCGTGAAAAATAAAACTGTCTGCTCGATGGGTTTTTATTTCTTGATTCTATTGGATTTAATTCATTGGCAATTTATTATGTTTCTGCCGTTTAATTTCTTCGTCAATTTCAATCGTCAACAAGGTCGTTTTATGAGAGTATTTTGAAAATGCGTTTGCTATGCTTATGGATGTACTCTGATCTGTAGTTATTCGAATTCTCTACCTTACCGTAGATTCAGGATAAATTGGTTTTAATATCGCAATTATGTAACAGTAATGTTAATTTATGGTTTTTTCTTTTGAATTCATAACAATTTTTAAATTTATGGGGAAAAACGAGCATTGATTACCCTGCTAGGATCCCAAAACAACGCGTCTGATCTCGGATTTAGAATTAAATTCTTTATTTTATTAGTAGTTAAGGTAATCTATGCGATAATGATTAAGAACTAAAATTTATAATTAAGTTGGATTTATTAAGTTATTTCGATTCATATCAACGATTTCGTTTTATTTATTCCCTTTATTCCGTACCCTTTTCCGTTTAATAGGCATTAGGCGCATTTTATGTTCATATTACATTTAGTGAGTGCCCACTGGACTACTCGGTGTGATGATTTTGAGCCGTGTGTGAAATATTTAGGTCGAATTTAAAGAAAACGAGAAACGAGGAAGTAGCCAAAAAACCTCTTCTTTATTTCTCCTTTCTTCTATATAAGATAATATTGACGTTCCAACCCCTGCGTTCCACACGCCGGGACTTCACGGGCACAGATCATCGGCGATATTCCACGCACTTACACGAATCTGAATTGTATGTTGATTTTACTGACTTGCGGTGTGTCTTGGCTGTGGGCCGGAAAAATTTCGACAAAAGTTAATTATAAAAAAAAACAAATTCGATTTTAACATTTTAAATATTTATTAAAAACAAAATAGAAAATTACTTGACCAAAATCATTCATAAAAGCATAAAAATACATCTTCCCCCACGCCGACATCCAAGCAGAGCTCTATCGAGGTTGCGAGGACGGGGCGTGGAGAGAGAGTTCCAAATAAACTACTGCTCACCTAAAATTTACTTCAAATAGATTTTCAAAAATTAGTAAAGTTTTTGTTTCGAAATTTTGTTAAATTTTATGCGAAAATGTATCGGTATTTATACCTATTTTCTGTCCCTAACCTCGCGTGTTAATTTTGATGTAGTAAAACAAAATTCGACCTTGTTATTTTCTAGTGTATTCTAATCTTTATTTTTATTATTTTTTAATTTATTTTGATAATTTTTTATTTAGAATTTTTATTGAATTATTTCTAATTCAATTTTTTTGATTTAAATTTCATTTTCATGAACTTTTATTGATTTATCAATTTTCGGTCGAATTTGTTGGGTTTTCATGTTATATTTGTATTTGTATCGTGCGGATCTTGTTGCATTTTGTTATTATTTTAATTTATTTTTATGTTTATTATTTTATATGTAATTCTCTTTTTTCTCATATTTGATAGGGTTTAATTGATGTTTTAATAGGTTTGAGTTTAAATTTGCGTGTTATGTTTGCATGTGTGTTACCGATCCATTTAAACATTTTCCAAGGCCGCTTGTGTTCTGGCCCAACAGAATATAAATAAATAAAAAATCAAAAAAAACATAAAAGTAAAATAAAATAAATGCCAAATGCATCAAGAACCGCACGAAATTTACATAAAAATAATATAATAACAAGAAAATTTGACCGTAAAATGACCATTTAAATAAAAGTAAAAATTAATGAATTAAATGAATAAAAATAAAATATTTTTGGCTGAATAAATTTAATTAAAAATGTTAAAAATAATTTGCCAATTTAAATTAAGAAAATAATAAAAATTTAATATAGATAACACAAATAATTTCAAGGTCAAATTTTGTTTAATAGCAATAAAAATAACAAGCAAGGTGAAGGTCAAATTATAGGTATATATACTGATGTTTTTTGACAAATTATCAACTTAAATTTGTTTCAAACTTAGCTTATTTTTTAGTCTTAATTTAAAACTTATTTCAGTAGATCGGTGTGTTATAGCTGTGAGCCGTGCATTCAGACAATCAACACTGGTAAGTGTTTTGCATGAACACGACAACTCACAGCTAACGTATGATTATCGATTTTGAACTAATGTCAGATGAGTTGATGAAAATGCTATTATGAATTAATGACGGATGAACTAATGAATCGATCACGGTGATTTTCATGAATTTCCAATTGCCGTATGTGATCGAATGAATTTATGGACGATGTAGTATGACAAATAAATATGTGGGGTTAGTGGTATTCGTGACCTTGACCCCATCAAATACAATATTTTACGCCCGCCAATGGTTAACTTTTGCTAGGCAACGTTGGAACTGCAACCATTGGTCACAGGACCGCCAAAGGTGAGTTCCGATGTCAGAACTGCTAAGGTCCGGCCCGATGTCGGGTTCAGCGGGCTGCCGTTAGAAGGCCTCAGCCCGTCTTATCGTTTTAGGTCCCTTAAATACTTCCTCATTATTTTATTACACTAATTATCAACAATAAACAAATTATCAAAACACAATTTTATTATATTATTATCAAATGAGTTCTGGTATTAAAACTTGAATTAATCATTTATTTATTTTCGCCTTGGGCGCGTCTTGGTAATCTTTCAGTCCTGCCTGGCCTGGCATGCGGATGGGAACGTTTGTTGGGATGCTTCGATGGATTCTAGTCGCGATAGGCCAACTGTAACGGGGCGAAGACTAAGGGATATGTCACTGCATTCCCCTCCTGGCACGCTGACAGAGCGACTTCCAAGCCTTTTATTTGAGTCCGTTGAGCTTGGTTGAGCATCTTTTCGTCCTTCCAGCCTTGTTGGGCCGCAGTGAGACTTTGATAAATCTCTTTCATCTTTGTTGGTTCTGCCCAAGTAGCTTTTATTTGTTGATTTTCTCTGCTTTGCTGTAGGAGCTGTCGATGTAGATTCATGTTTTCTTGTCGAAGATCTTTCAGCTCTCGATTGAGGACTCTTGTCGACTACATTCCTGAATTGAAAATATTTAAATGATTAGCACTAGCATTAGTGGGTTTTGACGTATTAATTAATTTCATCCACCACTGACTTAGGTATGTTTACGAGTGGTATTAATTCCAACAAATCTTTTACTACATATCTGATGATAACTCATTTATTTAGATTAATTTGTCATCGTCTGTTTGAACTTCTATAATTCTCTTCCCTGCCGTATTTATGTTTTATATCATAAGGTCATGCTTTCCTAAAAAGAACAATTAGAACTCGTTTCACTCTTTTTACTACAATGGATTTTATTCCGTTTAATAAAACAAATCAAACAGCCAAAGATTAACCATTAACTTTTATTATATAATACAAATTTGATCATTTTCCAAGGCTGTCGCGACCCTTGGATGGAATGTTTCGGCGACAACGATTAGTGAATGTCCATTGCGGGTATCGACTGGCGTATGCGTGATCTCCTTGTTGCCTTGGTCCAAGTCGACTTCGAAGAACTGGCTGGATTAGTTGCTCCGGCAGAATCAGTTTTGTTGGTGTGGTCATATTTACCAATCTCGGGTCGTCCAGCTCAAACGAAACCCCATAGTCTGGAGCGAATCCGTCGGTACTTAGAATCAGGCCGTTCACGGTTGGTGCCAGCCACCGTCTGGCCAGGTTCGCCTTCCAGTGGTATTTCCTTTCCAGATTCTCCATCTGTACCAAAGTGAACTCCGCTCGTTGGCGAGCTTCTCGTGCCGGATTCCTGCTGGTTATCGCTTGATTGCTGTACTGGGTAACTCGATTTCATCTCCACAATCGTTTGGTCGTCGGGGCTAACTAGATTCTCCATACGTGACCAGAGTATATCCTTGATTCCATAATGCTTGTTGGTATTGTGCGGCAGAACCAACCGGTACTTGCAACGTTACTCGGGAGTCATCACTCCATCCCAAACGAAAAGTGATAACATGAGCTATCAAAACGATAGTACGCTCACCGGAGGGAAAACCCTGATCAACCTGACTGAGAAAGGAAAGGGTAGGCCAAGTCCACAAATGTTAATAAGTAGCCATCGAGAGATTGATCACCTCTTTTGAGAGACTTGTTGACGCGATTACCACAAATTTTGATGAGGGGAGTTAAGAGATTAACCGAAAGGTGAGGGAAAATGCTCATGATTTAGACCCCGAAGGTGAGAGAGCCAAAAAGTCTCGTAAAGGTACCTAGAAACAGTTTTTCCTTAGCTGGTGGTGAGGCACCAGAGGACAGCGGCGGACTGTCGAGTTCAGGATGTTATCAGCCAAGGGACTGGTAGTGCTGGACCGCTCGACACACAACCCGGATACCACACCGAGTACTGAAGGAATGTTTTTTCGGATTATTAACCAAGCGAGGAGTTCGGTACAAAAACCCGGATCACACACCGAGTATCGGATATCCGAGTGGCGGTGAGGCAAGCGTAACCGGACAAATGCGCTAGCCAAAAGACGCCATGGATTGAGAGTCAGTGTGAGGCCTCAAGCTTGTCCATCGGAAAAGTCACCCGACAAGCCACTGATGAAACTAAACTCCGATTAAATAGAAAAGGCTATTGAGAGTCAATTAAGAGGATAAGTTATAGAGGCCCATAAAGTGCCGGATAAGACGAAAGATTTAGGGCCATAACGTGCCAGTAAAAAGTAAATAAGATTTAGATAAAGGCTCACAGAGCGCCAGGGATTAAGGATTAAAAGATTTAGATAAAGGCCCATAGAACGCCAGCGAGTAAAGGATAAGCAAACGATTTTTTTTGGGTAAATCAGAGAGACATAGGAAAAATAATTAATGAATGAAATCAATGATGATATGATAATAACGTATATAGTATAGTAAACGGAGAAACAAATTTGTATAAAGTATAAAATATTGGAAGTATTATTTATTTTTAGAACAAACAACAGAGCAATCTCAGAACAATCGCAAAGCAACCCAAAGCAATTCCAGAGCAAGTCAAAGTAAAAGAAGATAATCAGCAAATCAGAAGTCACAGAGATAAGCAGACGGATAACCGTAATCATTGAGAACACAAAATATAATACGAGAAGCCAAACCAAAAAGAAAGAAGAAGAGAGCCTATTAGAAGAAGATGAAAAGAGAAAAGCAATAAGTAACAGAAGTGTCAACACAGCGGCATCAACCATAGCAGTAACAGGAACCGGATCAGAAAACGAACCAAACGATTTCGAATACAGCAGCCAAGAAAGCAGAATAATTAATACAGAGAATCCATTAGAAATATCAGAATCAGAAAGTGAAGAAGAGATAATAAAGAATCAGGATAACAATGCAAACATGACAACCAACGCAAGCTCAAACGCAATACCAAATGATAATAACGCAACAGTAGGAGAATTTAGAGAGAAATTCAGGGAGAGCCTTTCGATGGCAACCTCAACAAATTAGACACATTTATAAAAGAATTTGAAGTATATAAGACCATTTGTCATTGGTCAGATCAAAAAGTAAAGGAGTGACTACCCTATATTTGAAAGGGAGCGCACAGGATGTATTTGTAGAAGAAGCAAGTAATGCAACGAAACTAAATACGTGGACGGAGATAAAGGAATTTTTAATAAAAATATTCGGAATAGAGAAAAAAGGGAATAGGAAGATGTTAGACTTCCTACACAGGAAACAAAGACGTGACAAATCCAATGCAGTATACGCATGCGAACTAAAAAAGTTGTGCAAAGAAGCTTTCGGAGATAAAAACATACCGGAAGATAAAATGGTAGACGTCTTCATAAGAGGAGTTAAAAGAGAAGACATACGAGCCAACCTCAAATGCTTGGCACCAGAAACATTAGATTACGCAGTGGCAATCGCAAATAGATGTGGGGCACATCTAGTGTTGGGATACCAGGTAGCAGTGATGGTAACCGAACCAACGATATCAACGGCAAGCGCAAATACCAACAATCCAAGTAATCCGGCAATGAACCAGTTCATCCCCAGAGCACAACAGATGTTCAAGTCACCCCCGACAAGGAATCCCGAAAATGGAGGTAATAACCAGGTAAGTTATAATAATAATTTCAGGAACAACCCAAATGTAAACGAGATATGTACTACATGCCGACGGACTGGACATCGAACTGAAGAATGCTACCGAAACTATAACTGCCTAAGATGCGGCTGGAGAGGACACACCGAGAGGATATGCGGACAATCGGATAACAGGGCATGTTACAATTGTGGCCAGAAAGGACACCTCACGAGAAGATGTAACATAAGAAGAGGACCGAATCAACAAGGAACGAACAACCCTACGAGAAATCCACAGATCAACGTAATACAAGAAATATACATGCTACGAGAGACATTACAGAGAATGCCAATGGAATTGAGAGAAATGATGCAACAGATACCCCCCAATATGCAACAACAACGAATCAACGTAATGAGAAGCATCGAGGAGACACATGAACAAAGAACAAAAGAATACCAACAACAACAACAAGCCGAATGGCAAAGATTACAAGCAGAAGAAGCCCAAGAAATTCAACAAAGATGGGAAAACAGAAAAAAAACTACGCAAAGAATTAATATGATGAGAATGGAAGCCCCAGGAGAAACCCACACTGCGGAGCAGTGTGTTGAGAACGAAGGGGAAGACATATAATAACCATTGGAAAGTCAAAAGAATTAAACAAAATGGAAAAATAAAAACAATAAAGGAATTTGCAGAAGAGGAGAAACGGAAACGTCGAAAACAAAAAGAGGAGACAATTGAAGAGATCCAACTGACGATAATCAGCATTGAATCAGAAGAATCGGAAGATCATGAAACAAGACGAATAGAAGCAATAATAACGGAGGAGCAAAACCAAGAAACACTAACGCAAGAAATAGAACTACTCAAGAAAGAAGCACTAGTACAAAAAGCAGAAAATGCACTCAAAAGAATGGAGCAAGAAGAAGCTCTGAAACAAGAAAACGATCAATTAAAAGAAAAAGAAGAAGCTTTAGAACAAAAAAATCTGAAATAATACGATAGGGCGGAATATCAAGTAGTTATCGATCATCCAGAGATACCGAGACAAATAATAGCAACAAGAGGCGAAAATACAAACGAACTATATGAATGGGTAACAGAGAAATTAGGAACCAGCTACTAAAACCGACCACTGTATCACAGGGGAAGGAAAATAAAGCGAGACATACATTTAGTCGATGCACTAATATGGCCAGATGGAATAAACGTGATAACTTTAGATAACGATGAAATCGAAGAAACGACAGCGGAAATATGTCAAAAAATAAAAATAAGGTATACCAAGGAATTACAACCTGGATTGGAAAGAGAAAGACAAAATATAATGAGACAAAATCAAATAAAAATGACCGAACAAGCAATAAACCAAACGAGAAAATATATTAACAGATTAACACTAACAAGATCAATTTCAAGGAAAATGTTCGTAGAAGATGTGAGAGACACAGACATTATGAGATTCGACAATGAAAGAACAGACGAGCTGATATCCAAGTACGGAGAACACCAAAGAGACATGAGAGGAGACGAACCGATGAAAATAAAGATAAACTACCTAACGATGAAATAAAGGAAATATTAGTGGATCCCGATTGTCAAATACATGAATTGTATCGACGAATCAACCAGGAAATCATCCAACCAATAATAGAAAATAGCGACGACGGAATGGTAGAGGATGTAGTAATACTGTACCACAAGCGACAAATCGGACCACGAAAACGAAACCCAATATACGAACTAGGTATATGGGAAGACGGACAGACTGTAAATATAATAGCAATGGATGAACCGGAAAAGAAGAATACGACGAAAAAAGAACAACAAATCCGAGAATTCCAAGAAAAATGAACCGAATACTAACAATATATCAGGTATGGAGACAGGATGCAAAGCTGAACACAAAATTACAACCAGTAGATGACTCATGTTGTCGGTCAACACCATGGAAAAAAATGTACGACGAAAGTAAAAAAGAGTGGAAGTGGAAAGCGACGAAAACAGAACGAAAATGGAGAAAATACATTCCAGGAAAAGCACCAGGTCTCTAACGAAGTATCCTTAGAATTATACGAGGATGGTCCATACAAAAATCTGTCAAAAAATGTAATAAACGAAATGGAATGGCAACCAGAGGAAGACGAGGAAATAAATGACCGAGTCAGATTAGCACCTTATACCTGTGAAATAAGTGGATGGGCAGAAAAAGTAAAATCTGCTGAAGAAGGAAAGATCACCAGCCTAACAAGCCATCAGTTCTATACGGAAATTGGAGGGTACCGTATGAAGTTGAGAGTATACCCAAGTGGAGACGGAGTAGCAAAAGGAAAATTTTTATCTGTATTTTTCTTTCTAGCAAGAGTAAGATACGACGGAAAATTAGAATGGCCATTCAACCGGAAAACAGTAATCTCGATAGCCAAGCCTGAACATTGGGAAGAATGACATAGCGAAAAACTAGGAGTGGAGCCAAGATCAGCGGTAAGTCAGAAACCGAGAGCCATGGAAAATGTAGCGGGAGGAATGCCATAATTTCTACTAAAGAAATTTATAACAGGAGAAACATCGCCATTCGTGAAAAATGACGTGATATATATCACGATTGAAGTGGAAACCGAAAAAGAGATGAAATTACAAGTTCAAGTGAGGAAGCTAGACCACGAATCAACGTACTCGTAAAACGAATTCCCGGATCAAGATATTTACCTACAGATATGGACGACTCAGTGGAAGAAGAATTGACAAGGTTAACAGAAACCCAAAAATGCAGGGAATTAGTCGCAATATTAACAACCGGCGCAAAGAACCAAAGACGAACAGTTACAGACTTTGCAAAGTGGATAATCGAATCATGCAACAGAATAGAAAATCTACGAAATACAGTAAAGGAAATAGCAGAGTATAGACGAGTTTATGTTTGGTATCCTGAACAATTTAGAGAAATTATCAGGAAATGGAAACATGCAAAATGGGCAGCTGAAACAATAGAAAAGTACAGCTTAAAAATCATGACACAAGATTTCGAACCAACAGAAAAAGATTTCTATATCACAGCCAAAGTAAGTGAGGTAAAAAAGAGAATACCATACGAACTACCATTCCACCTACAACATGAAGGACGATCTTTAGACGACGATATCGAAATTGGAGTTGCACCGTTACAATTAGGAGTAATAAACGTATTAACAGTAACCAAAATTGCAGGTAGAGAACTTAACAAAAGAGAGATCAAAACGAAAACACCAATAGAGCGACAAGAAAGTCTAAATACGCCTGAAGTCCCACCTGCAACAGATGAAGTCACTGTCATAACAACAGGAGACGAGGAAATATTAAATGACCTAAATGACATTGCAAACGAGTAAGCAACAAGGAAAATCCCATAGTCCAGAGATTTATTCACCACAGAGAATGAAAACGATATTACCACAAATGATTTGGATGGATTAGAATACGCGCAAAAGCAACCAACTGAAACAGTAGAACCAGATACAGAGAAAGAAGAAAGAAAGTAAGAAAGAAGACATCGAAACTCAACAGGGGACGAATGGGACAATTGGATAAAAGAACGCGGAGCTACGACGTCAAGAGATACAACAAATGAACAACCCACACGAAAAGAAACGGGAACGGTGATGGAAAAGAGACCAAGAAGATGACCAAAAACGAACAAACCAGAAACAGAAAAAAAAACCAAAGAACAGATGCAAATGGATCAGCTAACGACGAAGCTAAATAAACTTAGCCAAGTAACAAAACAGTTACAAGGGAAACTAACGGGTCAGAACAAGGAGCAAAGTGAATGAATAAATTAATAGCCGATATGCTAGGTTTGGCGAATCCAGAGGCAAAGAGAAATCTGAAACTCAATAACATCAGAACAGAAGCGAAGCAACTTTGGGTAGCAATAAAACCAATAATAACCAAGATCATGGATGATAAAGTACGGACCACAACCAAGGATCCGGAGGAATTACTGCTAATAATAAACCACCTCACGAAAGGATCAGGTGATCCAAACAGATATTTAGTGGGAATAGCCTACCTGATGTATAACACCATAGCAATTTACAGAAAGCGAACACCGAAATATAACCCAAATGGATATGAGTTCGCAATAACAGACATCATCAGAAAAGTAATCGAACCATTCATCTTAACTCAAGGTGGATGGCAAGCTTTCATAAACTTGATAAGTGGAGACGAATTCAAGTAACAGCAGAAGATGGAAAAATAAAAACTGCCAGAGTATACGCCGCAGGGAGAATAAAAGCATGAGACGGATCATACGAAGGAAGAGAATATACACTGTTAATCAACTAGTTCGAGCGTAGTAGTGATAGAAAGTTATCACGTGAAGTTAGAAAAATATCAAGCCTACTTTGACCCAGACACGCAAGCAATGAAAAAATATTCACAATGCCTAACAACAATTAGATCATGCACTACGGGAATGTCAACAATTGTATATCACACAGACACCAGAACCTGTCGACTCACCCTACTAAAAAGTGCAATATTTGATGAGGTACAAGGACAAGTGCACAGCGAAGCAGAAATAAACACACAGAAGAATATCAATGGAAGAATTACGAAGAACCAGAAAAATCGGAACACAAACCATCACCACCAATATTGGATCAGAAGCCACACCAACAGTAGTAATCTCAACTGACAGTACGATAGGAATGAGATTTATAAAAGGAAGAATGGTAAGTAAGTGTGATGAAATGGTAATTGGCACAAATTACAAAGAAATATTCCTATCGCGAACAACAATAACAAGTGCAAAAGCACAAATAGATCCAAAGGATGTGAAGCTGTATCTCTACATGAAAATGGATTTCTTATACCACAGAGGCCTAGTATCAACAGAGAAAATATATTACGACCTAATAAAAAATGACTGTATCCTAAATAGAGAAATATTAAAAACCAAGTTAGCTATGGCTATCACCAATCAGGATAATACAATTCCATTACTACCAGTCCAAGAAGGATATTTCGGGAGAATCGTAGGTGAAGTGATGTATACGTACAAATGCGAAAAGACAATCGCAAGATTACCAGAAAATTCAACGATCCCCAGAGACAAATGCATAAACGAACTGGAAATAGTATACAAAGGAAAAATCAGATTCGCTATACCAGTAACAAGAATGATCAACCCAGCTAAATTCGTACCTAACATGTTCAGCTGCAGCAATGTATACTGACCATTATTCGAAACAGGAGACTGAAGTTGGTTACAGTTTCCAACCCGAGTGATAGTAGCTCGACCAAGAGTATTTGGACTTACATAATTAGCAAGTGAAGCAGAATTCAAACAAGTAGATATATCACGAAGTGGAATATACCAAACAAAAGACCTAGAACGCGCTCGAGAACACTTATTATTTACGGCACAAAGACAAACAATACTATCAAATATCGTGACGATAACAGGAGGAAATAATTACGGAGAAAAGCCGAACTACGAACTATTATTATCCCCAGACCACTTCCAACACGCAACCACAAATATGATGAAAGCCATGTGGGGAAGATTTTTAATATTCAGACAAATGATGGAAAGAATTCTAGGGATTATACTCATCATCCAAATTGTTAGAGTGATTCGAACTCAAATGTTAGCATGTTTTGATATATACAAAAGAGAAAGAAAAATAAACTGGAAGATGGCACCAGGATTTTGCCCTTCTTAGCAAAAACAATGATGTTACATGGACATTCAAAAGACATCCACAAGATAATGAGATTAGTAAGAATTTTGACCAGGATGAATGGTACCGACGAGGTGGTTGGACAAAAATTCAAAGCAATAATGAAGATAGAAGCAGAGAGAACCAGAATAAAATGACAAAAAACAAGCAACTAGAAACGATGGATAGACTTCAAAAACGACAGCAGTGATAACAGCAATAACGACGACAATCAAGGAGGAACGCAGACTCTAACGCAGGGAAAAATCCAACAATGGGAAAATCAGAAGATGAAACAAAACGAACATTACAATCCCCCACCTACAGTATACGAATGCCTGAAAAAATAAACGATACCAGTAGAGAGAAACACACCAATACCAAGACCAATAACACTACGTAACATATACTCAACAACATACGAACCAAATTGGGCAGAACTAGTACCAAGAACCAGCCGAAGATCGAAAAGTGTAGATCAAGATGTAGAAACGCGAACCATATCCATGCTACAAACATTAGCAGGACCAACGTTAACGATACCAATAGACATAAATGGAATTGAGATAAAAGCAATGATTAACACCTAAGCAAATATTTCCGCAATAAAGATGGACAAAATCCCAGGAAGATTATGGCCATGCATTGAAGAAACAAATATGGATGAATTAACCTGCAGTAAGGAATCCGTATCGGTCATCGGAAAAATCTGGTCAATAATAGAATATAATAATGTGAAAATCATCACTTACCTAGCAGTCATCAAGAAGTTAAGCGCAGATTGTAAAATCGGAACAGACCTTATGCCAGAACTATTAAAGGAAATAACAATCGATCTAGAATCAATGGAACTAAGAGACAAAATTGGAAGGATATGCACATTAAAGTCGGAAGTAAGATGCTCAGAAAAAATAGTAGTACCAGGACGTACACAAATGATCTGCTATGTAAAAGTAAATGAGGAGACCAGAGGCGAAATGATTTTTGAACCTAACCGAAAATTTGAGAAAAAGAGAGAGCTACCTCTAGCAAGAGAAATAGTATATATATAAACGACAACAGCGAAATCCCAATCAACATAACCAATTTCGACAAAGAGGACAAAGTAATCTACGAGAACGAAAGATTAGGAAAATTAACTCCCATGATGGACATCGAACTCCCAACCACCAAAAACGAGGGGACGGGAGAAAAAAAATATTCGTAAGAAATATTCGCAGCATCCGATTTAGACCTAGGTACAAGCGATGTAACGCAACACACCATACTACTAATGGATGATACCCCAATAACACTACGACCATATCGATTAGCAGAAACCCAGAAATCAGTCGCAGAAACTGAAGTTCAAAAGATTCTGGACGCAGGAGTTATTGAACCAAGTTGCTCACTATGGCGATTCCCAGTGGTTATGGTAAAGAAAAAAGATGGAACACAAAAATTCTGTATAGACTATCGACAACTCAACGCGGTAACAAAAAGGGATACCTACCCACTACCGGATATAAATGAAATGCTACAAACATTACATGGAGCAGCCTACTTCACATCATTGGATTTAAAAAGTGGTTTTTGGCAGATAAAGGTCAAAGAGGAAAATCGAGAGAAAACTGCCTTTACAATAGGAAAAGACTTATATCAATTAAAGAAAATGCCTTTTGGATTAACCAACGCACCAGCTTCTTTTCAGAGGTATATGAATTTTGTAACACACGGCATTAAACAATGTATGGTGTATATTGATAATTTGTTGATTTATTCTAGCACCTTTGAACAAAATTTAAAGTATATGCGAAACGTGTTCATTCGACTGTGACAATGAAAACTAAAACTGAAACCCTCAAAATGTCACTGGGTCAAGGAGAAAATCACCTTCTTAGGACACATCATATCGGCAAAGGGCAAGGAACCAGACCTAAGAATATTGAAAGAATAAAGAACTGCTCAGTACCAAAAACCGTCATGCAAGTACAGGAATTCTTAGACCTATGCGGATATATAATCGAAAGTTTATCAAAAACTACGCAACCATCGCAAAACCAATACAAGAACTGACAAACAAAGATACCCCATTCACATGGGAAAAGGAACATCAAACAGCATTCGAAACACTCAAATTGATATTGGCACCGATATTAATACACCCAGACTTTAAGAAGCCGTTTTTACTAGCAACCGATGCAAGTGGATACGCATCAGGAGCAGTTCTAGGACAGTGGGATGAAGAGAAACGAGAACGAGTTATCGGGCATTACAGTAGAACATTCAAGAAGCATGAGAAGAATTACTCGGTAACAGAGAGAGAGGCATTGGCTATAATCCAAGCGATCAAACACTTTAAATATTTATTATGGGGTCACGAGATATATATTACAACGGACCATCAACCACTGGTATCGTCAGGCCAACATAAGGAAGCCTCTAGTCGATTAATGAGATGGGCCATGCAATTGCAGGAATACTCACAGTACATTAAATTCAAGGCATTAAAAGCCAACGCGAACGCAGACTGCATGTCAAGATTCATATTTGAGGAATTAATGGATCAAGATGTAAGACGAATTTGTATGATAATCGCGGAAAACATCGACTTCACGAAGTTAAAAAACGAACAGAAAGAAGATGACGAGCTAAGAATGATAATCGAATTTATAAAGAGCAACGATATGAAAATCTTCGACAATAATAATAAATTAAAAGAACATATCGAGAAACATAAACACAGATACACTATGGAAAAGGGATGGTTATTATTAATGGATTGCGAAAAACGACTTATGCGTCTACCGGAAAGCAGACGGAAGGAAGTGCTAATGCAATATCACGACGGGAAACTAGGAGGACATATGTCCGCAAAAAAGACGGAAGCAAGGCTACGCCAAAAATACTATTGGCCAAACATTGGAGAAGACGTGAAAGGATGGATAAAGAATTGCTTGACATGCGCAACCAGGAAAAGCACAGGAAGTAAACTAAAGGCACCACTAAAACCAATGCCAATCCCGCCAGAACCAATGACAATGATCGCAATGGACGTTAATATTAAATGGTAAATTTTATTGTAAGAATTTATTTGTTAAATATGGTGTAGTCATGAGAGTGAGGTTCATCGTCGTCAGTCATTTGGGGTGAAAATAAATCGTAATTACATAGTAAAACCTGTTGTTACATAAAAGATGTAGTACCTCGTTGTAGTTCGATAGCGTCCATCTCCATGATTGCATCATTAAGGGATAGCCGTTTTCGGCGTCCGTTTCCAATCCGTTCTTTTGTATCGCGTCTACCTTCAGAGTGCAATTGTCGTAGGTTGGACATGATATTATGTGTTAATTATTAAGTTTGAGCTCTGTATTTATGTCTGAAGAGTTATCAGTTCATCGCCGCTTGATTGGTCGATTTTTCCTCATTATTTCAGATATAATTATTTATCTTAATTCGGTATGCTACAATCTTTTTTATTCTTATTTATTAAGTTGGCAGAATTTATTTCCAGTTATTGTCTATTTATTTTTATTCATTTAATCAATTCTCCGGTTGACTGGAGAAAAACAACTATTGGATTTTTCTGCAGAAGGCGTCGCTGTTCTTGAAATCAGGTTTATGGTTAGTGGACTAATGTGTGGTTTATTATTTTTCTGTTATGACATTAATTTCAGTGGATTGGTATTCTTATCAAGGATATTTTGTACACAATTAAGAAGTTTTCTTCACACTATATCAATGGAGTATCACGCTTCTCAACTCATAAAAATTATTTGTGCGATTCTATTTCAGATTTTCTCCGATATTAATAGTTTCTGGTTATTTATTTCTGGGTTCGTTATATCGTTCTCAGTGTTATTCTGACCGAATCGAAAGTGGTGGTCGTTGGCTCCTTACCTCAGAGTTCTCTCCCTTCTCAGTTGATTCCCGAATACTGGATCATTTTCCATCCCTATACTATGGATTTACAGGAGTCGCCATTTCCTACTGGATTTTGCTGTTGTATAGAATTTCACTACTCGTTCTCAAACGCAATTCAATCAACTAGTTCTTTTGCTTTCGCTATCTCTGGTAGTGTTCGCTGGGAGAATCACACACGCGTTGTCGTTATTGGTTAATCCACTCCTTTATGATCAAACCCTCGATGGTTCTTCTCATGTTTCGTGGTATTTTCCTTCAGGAATGGATATTCGTGTTGATTTAATTTTATTTAGAAGTTCTTTATGGTTATATCTCGATAATTATGGCTATGTCATGTATCCTAATTCCGGTGCAAAGGTATTGGGTCACTTTATTCGATGGTTTCTCTGAGTAATTCTTAGCCGTTCATTATATATATCCAGTTTTGGTGTTACAAATTTAAGTTTGCTATGAAAGTGTTGTCACGACTCTACTGCGAGTGTTCTAATTCGAATTACTCTATTGAAGTTGGTGACTTTCTATTTTTGCGAGAATATCATGTCTACTTTGTCATTTGTGTTTTATTATTATAATTTTCTAAATTTATTTCAAGATATTGCTAGTTTAGCGGAGGTTTTTAGCTATTATTTTTAATATTTTTCTTTATCAGAATGCTATAGTACGTAATTAATGATGGTTGTTCACTGCTACCTGGGGAACTATATCGTTTGTCAACTTTAATCTTTGGGTCTTATCATGGGGCGTTATTCACGAATTAATTTTGGCATTCTAGTTACATTTAATTTCATTTGGTTACATTCAGTTTTGTTTAGCTACATCTAGTTACGTTTGTTTTAATTGCGTTTAATTACATCTAATTATATTACATTTAGTCACATTTAGTTACTTTAAGTTAAATTTAGTTATTTTTAGTTACTTTTATTCACATTTAATTACATCTAGTTTACATTTAATCACATTCAGTTACATTTAGCCATTTTTTAGTTATATTTATTTACATTTAATTACATCTAGTTATACTTATCTTAATTATGTTTAATTATATGTAATTACATTTAGTTACTTTACTTGTATTTTAGTTACTGTTCATTACCTTTAGTTGCTTTTCATCAGAATTAATATATTTAGTTGCTTTTCGTCAGATTTAATATATTTAGTTGCTTTTCATCAGATTTAATATATTTAGTTACTTTCGTCAGCTTTAATATGTTTAGTTACTTTTCGTCACATCGATATCGAGTTTCCACCTTCCGAGCTTTTCAATTTGATCATAAGAAACTTGTGTTCAAATTAGATTTTACGAGAGTCCACTGGACTACTCGGTGTAATCAGTTTAGCCGATTTGTATATTTGATTTTTGGTCGATTTTTCGGGAGATGGATGAAAGGGAGCCAGCCAAATGACTAGTTCTCGATCTTCCCACTGCCCCTATAAACGAATATAATATTTACGTTCGAGGCCGTCGTTGCGCACGACGGAACTCTCACGGGCACACGCTATAGACGGAGAGACCGCACTTACACAGTGTGACTAGTTATGTATCATTTTAATATCTTGTATGTTGAGTGGCTGTGGGCCAGAAAAATTTCGACACTTAAGACTTTTTCATTTAAAAACATATATTTTCAGATCGGTACATTATTATTCATATATTATCCTCGGCATTCATTCACACATACGACAAAAGATTTCCCACCCATACGATCAAGTAGGGCTTACATAGAAGGTGCTTGATTACGTATTGTGGAAATTATTGCCGATAGTTGCTCCTCGAATTAACAGTAAATTTTCTACAGAAAAGTGGCTTGCTCACTAAGTGAATGCATTAAAATTCTGTGAAAATGGATTGGTATATATACCTATTCTGTGACCGTAACCTTGCGTTTTAATTTTCATGCGATAAATCAAAATTTGACGTTGATATTACTTGTCTAATCTAATTCTAATTTTTATTATTTTCTCGATTTTATTTGACAATTTATTCATTAACTTTATTTGAATTATTTCTGACTAGAATTATTTTATTTATATTCAATTTATTTATTAACTCTTTTCTTTTTCGTAAATTGTCAGTTTTTCGGTCAAATCTTTTGTTATTATGTTATTTTTATGTCAATTCGTGTAGATCTTGGTGCATTTGTTGTTATTTTAATTTACTTTTATGTTTTTTAATTTTATATTTTTAATTGTGTGTTTCTCACATTTCAAGGTGGTTATTAGATGTTTATGGGTCTGATTTTAAATCTGCATGTTGTGTTTGCGTGCTATTTCCAATCCATTCAAACAAAACTTAGTACTATCCCAACAAATATTTAAAGCCAACAATTTTGCGCATTGAAGATTTTACTCAACTCCTATGGTAAACTTATTTATTTTTTTTTCCGGTCCCAGCCGAAACAAACTACAAGTAATTAAAATCTCTCACCCCAATCGAGCTGTGTAAGTGCGGTTCATCCGCCAATAACTTGTGCTCTTGAAGGTTCCGGCGTGAGCAACGCAGGAACCCGAACGTCAATATTATCCGTTTTAGGGGTAATTGGAAGATAAAGGGTAATCTTTTGATTGCTCCTTCGTCATCCGTTTCCTGAAAAATCGACATAAAATTTTGAACAACAATCAGCTCAAAATCACTTCCACCGAGTAGTCCAGTGGGCACTCATTAAATATAATATGAACATAAATAGATCATAAGGACAAGAAAGGGAAAGGGTAGCAAGGAAAATTGCGAAATCGTTGCAACAGTTAAAATGAATAGATATCGGAAAAAGGTTAATCCGAACGACTAAAATCATGAAAAATAATGTTTTAAATAAAATATAAGAATTAAATAAATTATGTTGAATAGAGACGGAAAATATGGGCAGAACGCTGCGTAAATTTTCGGAAATAATTAAAACATTTATCATAAAACTGTAAAATAAGGACGGAACGCTGCTCAAATTTTCAGAATAAACGAAAATACTTTGTCAAAAACTGTAAAATAAGGATTTATTGCGGCTACATTTTTATTTAAGTAAAATATTTTTATAAAGCTGAAGAATAAGGACGAATCCCTACCAAAAAACCTAATAATAAAAATGATAATAGTAAGGGTAATGGTAATAATAATAATAATAATCATAATAATAATAATCATAATAATAATAATAATAATAATAATAATAATAATAATAATAATAAATATAATGGTAATGGTAGTAATAAGAATAATAATAAATGTAATAGCGGTAACAATTAATAAAGGTAACACATATAATAGTAACGATGATTATACTAGTTAGAATAATAGGGAACATAGTAGTTATAATAGGGATAAGGGTAAGAGAGATACTGTGATGATATTTAATATAATAAAGGGTGTACAGGCCATGGTAAAAATCGATAATACGAACAATGATAAGAAGGACTATGGAAAAAGACGCAATGATAAATGATATAACAGTATGGACCAACATTTGAAGGAGATAGGAGAGCAATGGGACCTAAAAATCGAAATCGAGCACAGGCCTCCTATCGGCAGCTCGTTGGACCCATGGATCGTTCGGTCAATTACAGCATTAGCAATAGCGCTCACTTGTTGCGGACGATCCACCAGCTCGAACACAGTACCAACGTTGCTTAGCAACAGGTGCCGAGTGGTAAGCGAAAAATATTTATATGAGTTGTCTGGGTAACAACCATATAGTTTCAAAATATCAACACCCAGAAACTTACCATACATATAATCAGTTGATTTCCTTATTTGAGCTTATTAAATAAACAAATAATGTATTAAGTTATTTGATATAAAGCAAACTTAATATTTTTAATAAATTAAAGTTACAATATTAATAGTTAATAATAATATAATAATAATATTTTATTAAAATATTTTTAAAATTTTTACATATACATTATAATAAAATTAATTAAATTTTTAAAAAACGGGCAATAACTAAGACTATTTTTGTTTATTCGTTTTAGGCTAGAACATAAACGGCCTTGAAAATTGTTTAAATGTATCAGTAATATAGCACGAAAACCCAGCACCAAGATAACTTAAAATACAACATACAACATCAACTAAACACCCAAAAATTTGAGAGAACATAAATAAATAAAAAATCAATTTTATGCGAAAATGAATTGGTATTTATACCTATTGTGTGACCCTAAACTTGCGTGTTAAATTTAATGCGATAAAACAAAATTTGACCTTGAAATTATTTGTATAATCTAACTCTAATTTTTACTATTTTTTGATTTAATTTGACAATTTATCCATTAAGTTTTTAATTGAATTATTTCTAACCAAAATTATTTTATTTTGCTTCGACTTTTTCGTTAATTCTCTGCTTTTACGTAAATTGTAAATTTTTCGGTCAAATTTTATGTTATTATGTTATTTTTATGTTATTTCGTGCGGATCTTGATGCATTTTGTTATTATTTTAATTTATTTTTATGTTTTTGTATTTTATATTTTTAATTATATCTTTCTCTTATTTTAAAGTGTTTACTTGATGTTTTATGGGTCTGATTTTAA
This sequence comes from Schmidtea mediterranea, assembly GCA_022537955.1. Taxonomy (NCBI): domain Eukaryota; kingdom Metazoa; phylum Platyhelminthes; order Tricladida; family Dugesiidae; genus Schmidtea; species Schmidtea mediterranea. The sequence continues at coordinate 143,114,512 of CM039680.1, read as the reverse complement.
TATCTGCGTGTTATGTTTGCGTGCTGTTTCCAATTCATTTAAACAAAACTCAGTGCTAGCCCAACATGAAACACGTTGGGCCCGTAAAATTACGTCCCGCAATTGTTATAAGTATAAGTCATACTTTTATACATTTACATGGATCTACGAGCTGCCTGGTCGTGACCTCAATACCCACATACATAAAATGTTTCTATGCTATGAATAATTATTGAGATACAGATGGACTTATGGTCTGACTACTATACACGGAATCAAATTGAAGTCAAATCAGTTTCAGTTTCAGTTAACACAAAATCAGTTAATAATTATCAAATTTAGTTCCAAATAAATCACGGTTCTCTTTGATGATGGCTTGGGTTTCGGTTTTAATATGATGTTCTTCTTTTGTCGGTTTTTATTGGCTTGGTTTATTGATAGAGATGTACGAGAGTTTCTTTGTGTCCTTTGGGATTATGAATTCGGTTGAGTATTTCTTCGGGTTTCTGAGTTGAGGTATTCTGTCTTTGTCGATTGATTAATTTTAGGCAGGTTATAAGACAGCATATCAGTGACACGATGTTCATGGTTAGATTGATTATTATGATTCGATTGCTTTGTGTTAACGTTAGGCTTGATTCGTAGGTTTTTTGGGATTTGTTCGGTCTTTTGAATTTTCCTGGCGATTGTTTCTAGGGTTTTCTTCCTACTCAGGTTTTCGTGCTCCATTTTGACCTCTCGTTCATTTTTATCCAGAAGGGTTTGCATCATTTGTTTTATTCTTTCGCTTTATTTTTCGATGCTTTGTCTCAGTTTGTCGTTGACGTTTTCGTTTTCTTTCATAGGGCGTTGATTGCATTGTAGGGTTAATTGTTGGCATTCTTCGCTTTTTGAGTTTACACAGATTTCTTTGTAGCTCGCACATGTACTATCTTCCTTTCAGAAAGGGTGAGATTTTCCGCATATCTCTGGGGGATTTTCGGTTACACATAACTTTATTGTTACCATCATCCACATGTATAGCTTCATTAGATTTGCTTTGTTTCTCATTCTATCATACATTAGTTACTTATTGATTATTTACAGATTTTTTATCTATAAAAAGTAGATTTTTCCTTTATTTTAAGGTCTCGCTATTCTCCCCTCACCAGGTGGTGAGTGCACTTTGCATTCCTCCTTTGCCTTTCCTTCTGCAATTCTCATTATTAATACTTGTGTCTTTATCAACCGCTCTGTCAGTTTCGGAAGCTCTTTCAGTTGTTTCTTGTTTTCTTTGAGTTTCTTTCGTTGATTGTTTAATTGAGTTCATAGGTTTCTCTCGTTTATCTGTTTTTGCTCGAGTTTACATTTATATTTTACATTACTGGTTTTATGCTTCTCTGTTTTCCGTTTTTGCTCCTGGAGTTCTTCCTTTAATGTTTCAATTTCCTCTTGAGTTTGCTTGTGATTTTGTTTTATTTCTCTTGCTTCTTTGCAGGTTTCCTCCAACTGAATTAGGTATCACTGTTCGCTTTTCCTACTTTCTCTCATCCTTTCTGCTTCAGTTTTCCAATAGTCTTCCAGGACTACTCGGGTTTTTATTCTTGTTAACTCTCTCTTTAGATACTCGTTTTTCCATCTTTTTCTCTCTTGTGCTTCCCATTTCGGTTGATAACTCTCGTTTTACAGTGTTCACTAGCTGTCTTGTTTGGATCAGCTGTTGTCTTAACCTCACAATTTCTATTTTTTGCTCGTCTACTGCTTCTCGCCATTCTTTTCTTTCTGCTCTCTACTTTTTGCTATAATATTCTAATGGGTCTTTTTCGATTGGCTGTACTAATTAGATAAGGGTTGGTTGATCTCTATCGCTCTCGTTTGTGCTACCTTCTTGATTCATTTGAGTTTCTTCTTCGCTTGAATTCATGCTAAATATACATTAGTTTATCTTTTTATACAATTTTGGTTTTTATCATTTTTATTTTTCTATCTTTATACATTTTTTACAATTCCCCTTTCCTTATTATACATACGTTTCCTCTGTTTTGCCAAATCCCTCATCTGGTTTGGTGGGAACTTGGGTTGGCATTTCTGTTGGATATAGTGGCATAAGTAAGATTGGTGGCCGGCTTTGTAATGTGATTATTTCTTCTCGCGATGAGTTCGTAATTTGTATTTCCTCATCTAGTAAATAGGTAAGGTAATCCACGTTTACTGTTAGTCCCTCCACTTGGACTTCTAGATGGTGCGTATTCTCTAGTGCTTTCAGCTTCTCGATATCTTTCTTTAGATTTTGTTCATTTTCCTCGTAGCTCTGTTTTATTACCTCTATTTCTGCTTCAACTCGTCCTCTGAGTTGTTCATTTATTTTGAGTTGGTGTCGTAATTGAATTTCTTTATGTACGGCTACTCCTCGTTGTCCATTTACATCTTGTTGGACTTCCGATAGTCTATCGCCTAACCGTTGATTTTGTCGCTTTTCATTTGCCAGTTGATTTTGCGTTTCCACTAATTTCCTGTTTGTCTCTTCGATCCATTTTCTGTGACTTGTTTCGCTCTTTCTAAGCCTTCTTACTGAGCTTCGTATGATTTGCTCTTGCAATTCCATTGTTTGGATCTTGTTATTGCATTCTTTGATAGTCTGTTTTTGCTCTTCAATTTGTTCCCATAGCTGCTCCCAATCTTCATTATTTAGTAGTTTCCTGGGTAATAATCTCATTTCTCTTTTGACTTCTTCACACTGTATTTTCCACTTTTTCGCTTTACATTTGATCCATTTTTCTTTAGTTCTGTTTTTATTTGTTGTTACTGTTGTTGTTTAAGAGTGCTTTCTTGTTCTATTTGCATCTCTTTCATTCTGGTCTGTAGGAATATTATTTCGTAGTCTTGCTTTTGAATGTGCTCCCATTGTATTAAGTTTTCGATTTTTAATATTCTGTGCTTTTCTATCCATCTTTTTGCTTGTTTGATTAGTTGGATTGCCATTCTATCTTGTCTATCCTCTTTAGGCCCTCTTATCCCCCTTGCTGGATTTGTTCCTTGATTTCTTAGTTTGCTGACTTCTGTCTTTGCGTTTTCCAACTTTCTTTCATAAGTTCTTGTTCGATCTTCTTCCTCGGATATTTGTTGTGCGTAATGCCTTGCGTGAGCTTCCCATCTGCTTCTTGCTCGTTCTTTGTCTTCTTCCCATTTTGTTTTCAAATGTAAAGCTTGACGTTTTGCCCACTCTTTTGCTTGTTCCATACTTGTTCTCTTTGCCATTTCCTCTGAGTATTTGGTTCATATCTGTTCATTGTTGGCTCTAAATATTAACGTTAATTACTCCTTTTCTTTTATTCGTATTTTTAGTTTTTTGTGATTTTCGGTACATCGATTTTTGTCTACTTGCTAACTTTTTATTTACATTTTTTTTATTCCTCTTACTATTTACACAATTTATACATCGTCTTGTTTCCCTTTACTGATCAGCAAAACGGAATCCCTTTATCCGTCTGCTGATTGACTTTCTACATACCGGACATATATTTACCTTTGACCCACATGGATAACCTTATGTCCATAGGGTGTATATATTATCTCGACATTTTTTTGCCAACATGTTACACATTGATGTTGGTCTAATGCAGCTTCTTTAATCATTGATTTTTTGAGGTTCTCTTTTGGTTTTTCTTGATATCGTTTGATAGCTCGGATCGTTGCTTGCGTCTAGTTGTACCATTCCAGATTGTTGGTCAGTCTTTCGCTAATTATTTTCCTCATTGTTTTGGTGTTTACTCCTGTTAGTAACATTAGTGTTCTTGTTTTCGGTTGGTCTAATATATTTTCTATTTGCTGATCTGCTATTGATACTTTTACGTTTTTTGATTCTTTTTCCTCTTTGTACATACATTTTCCTTTATGTTTCAATTTCGTAACGTTTTGATCTGGCACTGGTTGTTGGTTCTTACATCCTTCGCACATTATTCCTCGTATCATTTGACAATATCCTTGACTTGCAAATTCTGCTGATCTTGGGTTTCCTTTGAAGGTTTTTATTCTTTCTTCAAATGTCCTCTTTATAGTTTTTCCTTCCCATGCTGGTTCGATTGGGTCCTCGAAATTTCTGGTTATCGTTATTTTCTTTTCCCCTCTTTTTTCGCCTTTGTCTACTTCTAACCTTTGAATTCCTTCGAGCTTGTCTCTTGCTTGGTTTCCTACATCCATGTTTAGTATGAATGGGCACCTTGGGAATTTTTCTCGATGCTCTCGTTTTGCCGTCTCTCTTTTTTTCCATTGTCCTCTGCAAAAGATGCAAGTGACCTCATCTGGTAGTTTCGTTGTTCCTAGGAAATAGAATCCTTGTGCTGCCAATTCTTTGCTTTGTTGATAGGTAAATACTTTGTTATCTTTGAATGTTAGGTATCTTTGTTCCTCTTTTTTCAACTTTTCGTCTTTTACTATCATTGATGGAAATACTCTTTTCATGAGTTGTTGGGGTATTCCTTCTGGGTTACGGTTATAGTTTAAAATTGCGGCTGTAAATATATTAATTCTTTCCTCTTCTTCCGGTTTTCTCCGAAGTTTTGACCATAGTGATCCTGATCCATCTCTTATCTCTACTGTTTTCTGCTCGCGGTTTCCGTTTGTCATCTAATTATAAACGTCGTCGTTTTCCGATTTTTAGTTTTCTGTTATTTTTTATTTTTTTATTTTTTATTATTGTTTATTTACATTTTATTTACACATCCTCTTCTCTTTACAACATCTTTGCTGGTTTCTCAACTTCTATTTTTATATACAGATTATCGTTGCGTACGAATCCTTCCTCTTTCAGTCGTCTGTGTGAATAGAAAAACGGTGTACCTGCTGCGGTATTCCAGGTGGTTGTTGGTCTTTCCAGATGTGGTTGACTATTTCCCACTCTTATTTGATTGTAGTATTCTTCTCGTCCTAACATCTTAAGTGTGATATTCTGTTTGAAAGGCCACATTAATAGTTCATCATATTCTCCTCTTCCAATTCTGAAGAAGACACTTATGCGGGTGCCTGTTGTATTTCCATCTCCATTTGGGTATATTCTGAGGCCCATCTTATATCCATTTTTCCAACTATACATTGGTGGACAGTAGTGGGTTGTGTCACATCCAGCACATGTCACACCCAGCACACTACCCCCTCCCCTCCCCTGCTGAGAAAATTTTTTTCTAAGTCCAAAAGTCCAAAAAATTTTTAAGACAAAGACAATGAATCATTCAAGGTCATTGAAACAAAGACCATGACTCATTCAAGGTCATTGGATGACTCATAATATTTTCAAGGTCATTTAAACAAAGACCATGACTCATTCAAGGTCGTCGGATGACTCAAAATAATTTTTCAAGGTCATTCAAAAGTAGGTGAAGGTCATTGGACGACTCATCATAATTTTTCAAGGTCATTTAAACAAAGACCGTGACTCATTCAAGGCCATTGGGTGACTCATCATAATTTTTTAAGGTCATTCAAAAGTAAAGCAAGGTCATTGGACGACTCTTCAAATTTTTTCAAGGTCATTCAAAATTTCTCAAGGTCATATTATTTTTAAACATTTTTTAATTTTAATTTACTATTTATTTTTTATACGTAGTATATATTTTGTAAATTTATTTTATTATTATTTTTATTATTAAAAATATTATTATTTTTATTATTATTATTATTAAAAATATTATTATTTTTACTATTATTATTATTAATATATAATAAAAAACCAAGACATATACAACAAAAACTTTTATTAATTAGAAATAATTCTACTATAATAATATTGTCAAAAAGCTTTATTCAAAGCCCATTCAACATACTTTCGATATCGGACCGCACAGCAATGACATCCATCACCACATGGATATTCAGGTTCCAAATCTTTTGACAATTTGTTTTGCTTGATATCCCATAGGAACTCGTCGATTACGGTAAATATCCATATTGACGTATAATTAAAGACTAAATCTAAAATTATTGATTTTGGCTTATTCTTTAATATTTCATTTATTTCTGGATTATAGAATTCCAGACGTTCTTTAATAACTTTAAAATAATCATCTATCAAATAGTTAATAATAATATTTAGTAATTATTAATGACCATAATGTTTAATTTCATTTATAGCTTAAACGGCGCTTGGTACATCCATTATAATGATAAAAATTGAAAAAACAATTACTTTTATATTAATTTAGACCAATGAGAAGTTAAACACACAACCTTTTAGCTATAAACAATAAATATTAATTTATATAGATTTGAAAATGATTAAAGACATTTTAATAATAATATTAGTTTTTAATATGGTCAACTCAATTGTTGTAACCATTCAAGGTAAAAATTCAACAAGATGCGTATGCCCTGATACAGCAGTATTGATGGATATTTTGTATATGATAGATAGACCTAGATATTTGAAAACTCCAGTCAAAAGATTATCTGAAAGAATGAGTAAATTAGAAGTCCGATTTGAACATACATATAAGACTTTAAAAAGAGCTAAATACGAATTATATGATGATATTATATATCTAAATAAGACCATTGGTAATATCCAAAAAGAATTAAGAAAATCAATATTAGAATTGAAAGAAAATCACAAACTTAATGAAAAAATGATGAATCAAGTTCAATATAGTATAAAATTTTATTCTAATAAAACAACTGATCAGTTCAATCGTATAATGAAATTACAACAACCAGTAAGCTGTGCTGGCAACAAATTGAAAGAAGTTAACAGTGCCAACAAATCATCATTGCCATTTCCATTATATATTTTTACATATTTTCTTAGTATTGCATGATTCTGATTGGTCGAATATAGTATAAATAAGCTTACACTTTCAAATATTTTTATAAAATGCCAGAAACTAAATTTTTTATAACTTTGTTGAATGAGCTAGTCTCTAATAATAGAGAAGAAGATGAAATCATTAAAAACATGAAATTCATGGTAAACCGTACCGAGAAAATCGTAGAAGATATGCCATTTGATTATAAAAAAATTCTCAATTTGCCAACATTGGAGAGAAAGAAGTCATTCCAATCGATATTTAGTTACATGTTTGATGAAAATAATAAATGGATTCGAATTATAGTAGGATTAATGTATGTGAAACACATGATATTAAAATCTGGATCTGACTATGAAAATTATTTCCAATGGTCTATAGAAGTAAATTACTTTATATTGTTATTAATTTATCATTTTTTAGGTGATAGAAACAAAAATTGATCCGTGGGTAGAAACAAACGGTGGATGGACAGCGATTATTCAAGTTGCCGCAGAAGCCAAACGCTCTGATATTTATATCGAAAATTGCAAATTTTTATTAAAACTATTAACTGGAGCATCTGTTTTATATTTATGTAATAAAGTTTATCATAGAATTTAATAAATATTTCTTTGTTATTATTATTATTAATAAAAAACTACATTTTTAAAGATTTATTGATTATTACATGTACATTCTTCATCACCACAATATTCTATCATAATATTTTCAATAACATAGTCAATACAATTCTTAAATTCGGTAGGCTCATCTTTAATAATTTTGGTAGTATCTTCAATATCATTAATATTTTCTTCATCATTAATAAGTGTATCATCAATAATTTCTTCAGAATCGTTAATAATTTCAGTATTAATTTCTCCATCATTAACAATTTCAGTATCATCACTCTGACATCCAGAATCACAACATGAATCTTCTTTACTCAATGCTTCAACTAGAGTCAACATATCTCTAATTTTTACACTGGTTATTTCTTCGAGTTTATCAAACAAAAAGTTTATTAAATATTCTAAACGAAATTAATTAATTATTTTATATTTTATATTTTACCTTTTTTAGACATCATTTTAAAACTATTTTAAAACTACTTATAATTTTGTTTATAGTATAACAAAGAAAACATTAATACATTTATTAAACACTAAACACTAAACACTAAAATAACTGTGAAAGCCTAGCAGTAACAATTTTCCAGATTGGAGAAAGCACATCTTTTTGATCAGTTTTATACCCTTGGATTGTTATTGTTTGTTATATACCAGTTTTCCTGTTCTTTGAAACCTATTTCTGTAAATGCATCATAATATCTGGTATATTGACTCGTGAAGAAAGCATTTTCATTGCATTTTAAATTGGAATTGATCTTTTTGAACGTATTATCAATATCCTTGATATCTAACATTGAGAGTGTCCCAGCAAGAGATTGAAATTGAGTTTTATTGAGTTTGACTGGATTTGCCAATTGCATATTGATAGGCTCCTTTAAAAAATACATTTTATAATTGTGGAACATCTGAACTGGTTGGACACATATTTTCTTGGTCATGTTTGATTTATGATCTTTATAAGGTGGTGACGCGCTTTTATACCCTTGACAGATACTGATTAACCAATCAGAATCATGCATATTATTATAACAAAGACAATGCATGATAAGCGCATGATAAGTGCAAGATAAGTGCATGACTGCAAAATATATAAAACTGTATGTGAATTAACCCATGGAGTTTGTATATGATTTTACACACATCTTTCGTCTATATAAAATGCATTATTAATATCACGTGTTTTATTATTATTATTATTATTATTATTACTATTATTATTATTATTACTATTATTATTATTATTATTATTATTATTATTATTATTATTATTATTATTATTATTATTATTATTATTATTATTATTATTATTGTTGATTCTATTATTATTATTGCTATCATTTTGGGATTTTTAGTCTTATTGTTATTAATATTGCAGTTATTCGTTATATTAAATGTGTCGATCACTAATGACATCATAAAGACGATCTTATTTATTATTACTGTAATTACTATTCTTATTGTTACCGTCATCAGTATGGTTCTGTCCTTATTAGGAATATGAGGTAGTCCAGAGTGTCCCCAACAGTGTTCCTACTGCATTGGCCATGGATCATGAAAACGAGGACTGTTGTAGAGACCTTCCCAAAAATATAAAGCGGATAAGATATATGCGTCTTCTCCCCTTCCATCATCCAGACGGTATAAACAAATCCCTATAAAGAAGGTGTCCATTAGGTCGTATAAACAAATTCAGAAATTCATTTTGTCTAAAATTAATTGTAATCAAATATTAGTAGAGATAGGCCTTATCTATTCATCATTTGTTTTAGTGGAATCCAATAGACAGATGATCGAGCGATGGTCCAAAAACAAAGAGCTGAAGCTCTGGTGCGCAAGTGTAGGCACCTAGAACAGACGTGGCTCGGATCCGAAGGAAGGGCTAAATTGAGAGCTGAGGTCGAAGCTCTAAAGATTAAACTCTCACAGTAAGATGAGGCTTTGAGACAAGCCGAACAGAAATTTCAGGAGAAGGAAAAGGAAATTAGAGAGCTTAAGTTGAGAGACGAGATTCATACTGGACTCGTCCAAAGTGGTACTCAACTATCTGCCAAGCAAGAGGCGATAGTCATCCGGAATGTTGTTGGAAAAGACATTGGAGTGAAGATACTCACTCCCGGAACCACGTGCCAGCCAGATGAAGTGCCGAAAAGAAACCGAAAGAAAAATCGGCCTGGCAAGAAGGAGAGTGAAAGATTGTTCAAGTTACACAAGGCTCGTATGGTAGACCATATACTCAAATGCAAACAGTTTTTGAGTACTCATATTAATAACTTGACACTGAAAACAATGTGATATTTGTCGTGATGTTTTATTGAATTTAAACTATTAATAAAAATATTATTTGCGTTTAATTTTGATTTTGTGATTAAAAATTTTAAAAACAGTTAAATAGTTAAGATGGGGACCAGTGAAATCAGAGCATGATGTCTTCTACGACAGCTCGTGAACCCAACTGAATATTAGAGCATTAGCAGTCTTTGAAAAGAGGCTCACCCTTTGCTAATATTCAACCCACTAGCACACAGTACCAAAGTCAACTTTTAACGGTACGCTAGAGGTTAAACTTATGCAGGCGCTGTGTGGGAAGTAGTTAACCCTTAGGCTGTATTAACATTTTTGATTATCCATCAGTGCCCAGCAGTTTTATATATTGTTGGGCCAGCACACAGATAGCCTTGAGAATTGTTTAAATGCATCAGTAATACAGCACAAAATCCCAGCACCAAGATAACTTAAAATACAATATACAACACCAATTAAACATTTTAAAATCTGAAAGAATATAAATAAATATAAAATCAAAAACATAAAAGTAAAATAAAATAAATACAAAATGCATCAAGAACCGCACGAAATTTACATAAAAAAATAACATAATAACAAGAAAATTTGACCGTAAAATGACCATTTATATAAAAGTAAAAATTAATGAATTAAATGAATAAAAATAAAATATTACTAATTTAAATTAAGAAATTAATAAAAATTTAATTTAGATAACACAAATAATTTCAAGGTCGAATTTTGTTTAATCGCAATAAAATTAACACGCAAGATTAAGGCCAAATTGTAGGTATATATACTGACGTGTTTTCACAAATTAGCAAGCACATGTACTAGAACTAAAATTAAACTAAATATTATTCGACTGTATTATTTCTAACTTGGTTAGAATTTCAATTTTCCGTCTCACTGGGAGACCGGTTGTATTAGTGTGCACTATAGCACTTATTGATTGGAATTTTTATTAGAATTATTAATGGATGGATTATCAATAGAAATTTTAATGGATTATCAATGGATTAGGTTACGAATTTTTATTAAATTTTTATTAGATTATTGATGGATGGAAATTTTAATGGATTATCAATGGATTAGGTTACGAATTTTTAATTTTTATTAGATTACATTACGAATTATTAATGTTAGGATTATCGATAGATTAGGTTACGAATTTTTGATGAATTTTTATTATATTACGAATTATTAATGGAATTATGTTACGAAATTTTAATGGATTATCAATGGATTGGAATTTTTAAGGGATTATGTTGCAAATTTTTATGGATTATGCTGTGAATTGTTAATGGTAAATTATGATACAAATTGTTAATTTTCAATAAATGATTTTTGATGTTGAATTATGCTATTACGAATTTACAATATAGGATGAATTATGGATTATTAATTTCTATTATATGTTTACAAATTTCTGAAAATTGTTTCATGCATTCGAAACTTTTACCCAATGGATCTGGTAATTTTCATTTACTCCTTTAACGCAAGTTAGAAAATAAAACATACTATCGTAAATTGTGTAAGTGCGTGTACAATCGCCAATGATTTCGAGTAGTCTTTTGGCTGCTCCTTCGTCATCCGTTTCCTGCAAAATCGACAAAACTTTTGAATAACGATCGGCTCAAAATCTCTAACACCGAGTAGTCCAGTGGGCACTCATTAATTATGAAATGAACATACATAGATCTTAAGGACAAAGAGAGGGAATGGGTAGTGGGGAAAATTGCGAAATCGTCGCAACAGTTAAAATGAATAGATATCGGAAAAAGATTAATCCGAACGACCAAAATCATGAAAAATAATGTTTTTAAATAAGAATTAAATAAATTATGTTAAATTGAAACGGAAAATATGGGCAGAACGCTGCGCAAATTTTTGGAAATAGTTAAAACACTTATCATAAAAAACTGTAAAATAAGGGCGGAACGCTGCTCAAATTTTCCGAATCAACTAAAATACTTATAGAAAATAGAAAAATAAAAGTGAAATGCGACTCAACGGTTGTTATAAGATCATTATGAAACTGAAAAATAAGGGCGGAACGCTGCTCAAATTTTCCGAATCAATGAAAATACTTTATCGAAAACTACAGAATAAGGATAAAACCGTAAAATAAAGGCGGAACGCTGCAAAAATTTTCGAATTTACAAAAATACTTTATCGAAAACCGAAAAATACAGATGGACTACTGCTAATGTTGTATATCAATAAAAAAATTTTAACGCTGAGGAATAAGGACGGATCCCTACAAAATCTTAATAATAATAACGATAATGATGAGGGTAATGGTGATTATAATAATAATAATAATAATAATAATAATAATAATAATAATAATAATAATAATAATAATAATAATGATAATAATGATAATAATAATAATAATCATGGTATTTGTAGTAATGATGATAATAATTATGATAATAATAATAGTAGTAATAATCATAGTAGTAATAAAAATAAATATAATGATAGTTATAGTAATAAAAATAATAATAAAGGTAATAGTAGTAACAATTAAGAAAGGTAATATAAATAATAGTAACAATGATGATGCTAGTAATAATAATAAGGAACATTGTAGTTATAATAGGGATAAGGGTAAGAGATGTACTGTGTTTACTTAACATAACCAAGGGTTTACAGACCATAAAAAATCATCAACATGGACAATAATAAGAAGGACCAAGCGAATGGACATAAAGATAGATGATATGAGAGTATAGGTTAACATTTGAAAGAGATAGGAGAATAATGGGACCTAAGAATCGAAATCGAGCACAGGCCTTCTATCGGCAGCTTGTTGAACCCATGGATCGTTCGGTCAATTATAGCATTAGCAATATCGCTCACTTTTTGCTGACGATCTACCCACTCGAACACAGTTCCAACGTTGCTCAGAAACGAGTGCCGAGTGGTAAGCAAAGGAAATATTTGTATGGGGTTGTCTGGGTAACAACCATATAGTTTCAAAATATCAGCACCCAGAAACCCACCAATATTATGGTGTATTCATTTTTCATCCATAGTAGCACGTTAATTTATTATGATGGTCTTTGATTAATTTATTTTTTAAATAATAATTTATGTTAATTTTTTTTGTTCTGCTTTTGTTTTATGTCATTTACCCTAATTTTACAAATTATTTGGCCATAAATTTGTTAAATAATTAATTTTTTTATAATCAAATCTCCATCACCCTGAATAAAATTTCTTAACAAATTTTTTATTGATAGAACACAAGTACACAAGCTATTAAAATGATATTAATTTACCCCAGATAAAACCGATGGTTAGCGTGGACTCGCGGTGAAGGCGTTTGGTGGAACGGCTCGGTATTCTCCCTTTTTAAATTGTATCGCCCAACCCTCGAAAGAGTGCGTGGTGGCCCTGGAAAAGGTGTAAATATAAAGGAACCAAATCATAACTAGAAGAACAAATTGAGTTAATAAATCAACCAAATGAGCTGAAAGAAAAGAAAGAACTCAATAAGTTGAAAAATACATTTTTCTTTACTTAAGAAATTAAACACACTATTTGAATCACCTAAACTGAAAGCGATTTGAACTATGTAGAATAAAATAATTAAAGAAATTTGAGGAATTTTGAAGTTGAAGATAGAAGTTATCAATATATTGATAGGAAGAGTATACCTAGGTTCCTCAGGGAATTACAGAAACACAAAATGAAAATCGAGATAAATAGGCTGCAAATCTAAATTATCTACTTATTTTGTTCACATTCTAGACTTTCAAAGAAAACTTTCGATTGATTTTTCGGTTACGGAATTTCATTTAAAATCAATTGAATTTTGAATTGCTATTTGCTTTACAGTCTGGAAAATTTCTAAAAATTATTATTTACCTTATTATTTAATATCCCAAAATGATAACCTAACTGAAATATGATTCCATTTAAAAGTAATAATAATAATAATAATGATAAATGAATAAAGACGAAAATTTATTTTAAAATAAAATAACATAACCGATAGAGAGTCATGGGAAATAATAAAGTCCGAGAGGTTGCTAAAATATCCATAAAATAATCAGAATCACAATAACAAATTTTCGGGATAGGAGAAAGGCAGACGTTTCATTTATAAATTGATGATCAATAAATTGTTATTATGAGTGACAAAGTTGGGTAGTGAAATCCATGCCCTATATAAGGTTGCCAAGGGGATTAGCGACGTGCAAGAAAAATAGGTCACCGAAAATTTTAACAACGTCAACTGTAATAGCCAAAATTGGGATAATCGTATACATTATTATTGACGTTGTCATTATTCCCAGTATTACTATTATTATTTTATTATTATTATTATTATTATTATTATTATTATTATTATTATTATTATTATTATTATTATTATTATTATTATTATTATTATTATTATTATTATTATTATTATTAGTGGTATCATTAATATTATTAATATTATTATTATATTATTATTATTATTATTATTATTATTATTATTATTATTATTATTATTATTAATCTTCATGTTTATTATTTAAGATTCATATGATGGTCAATAAAAGTCGTACTAGGTTCATCATAGTGCCTTTAACATTATTGTAAAATAATTTAGTTTATCAATTTATCTATCATGGACATTGACTCATATTTTGAACTTTTGTACTATAATTTACCGCAACAACCACTCGTTTTTGAATATCATTAACCAGAATGTATAGGATTGAGGCGGGAACCTATAGTGTCCTCAATAATAAGAGAAAGGTTGATGGGTTTTAGCATTGCTGTAGAAACCTCCCCAAAAATCGTATAGTAAAAAAATTACATTCGCCCTCCTATCTCTCCTCAACCCGTGCGACGTAAAAGCTCACGAGAAAAATTTCCTTTCACAAATTTATAACAATTTCCTTTTACAAATTTATAACATTGACTAACTTAATTATAGACATTTTACTATAACAATCATTGGTTTATTTCATTAAACCAAACTACCCAACTTTCAGAAAGATTCCGAAAGGACCTGGCGAAATACCACGCGGAAGCAATGACACAGATGAGCATTACTTTCTTAGTTCAGTGACTAATGATTTAAATGTCTTTACTGAACGTTTTTGTAGTAGAATACTATGGAAAATCAATGACCTTAGAGAAAGTGAAGGACGTGCTATAATTACTGGCACATGTCGACATGATATAAAAGGGTCCGGTACGTTTAGTAAACTATTACTATGTGTATTCATTAGAAAATACATGCTAGATAGATCTTTGGAAAATATAAACCTCCATAAAATTGGAAATGTAGTAAACTATCTTGTTCCAATAGTTGGTAAAAATGATTTTATCAAAGATGAGAGACGCATTAAATTGAAAACGGTTAATTCCACAAAGCTCACTTTTAAACAGCGCATAGAGAAAAGCAACTATCTTTTAATTACATTGTCAAACTCTAGCATCGATGAAACCATAAGTAATATTCTCTTAAATATCCTTCGTCTCGCTAATCAAAATAATCAAAGTTTACGAAAACCATATCTCGGGAAAAATCATGGCAAAGCTAGAAAGATTAGAAACTAGCGTAAATTTATGATAAATATGAAACAAACTGTCAACAAAATACTAGGTAGTCATATTGAAAATATTTAATCACCATTTGAGGAATTGTACTACTTCAGCCATCCCAATGTAATATTTAAATATTTGGAAACCGCTTGTAATTTCAGTAAAATTTCTAATAGTGAACTTGAATTAAATACAAGATTACCAATGGGAAATACTACCTATTCTTCAAAAAGCTGACACTTCACCAGGATTAGAAAATGTATGTTATAAAGATCTTCTGCTTCTAGATCCTGAGTGTAAGATTCTGGCTTTACTTTTCAATAACATCATTCAATTAAATACTATTACAACAAGTTGGAAATCATTAAAAGCCATATTGATCCCTAAACCAGATAAAAATGGCTAAGATCACATAATTTCATCCTGGCGACCAATTGCTCTGTTGTCAGTGATTTACAAAGTATTTGCTTCTATTCTCGACTTAGTTTCTGGATTAGAGAAAATAATATATTATGTAGGGCAAAAACTAATTGAGCCCATACTTGTTTAACCAGCACGATTATGCCTGTGTGATTTTGAGCGGAAAACCTAAATTTATAAGAAAAAATTGAAAATTGAAAATAAATAAAACAATTAAAAGTTAATTTAAATTTTTATAAAAATGTAAAAATTTAACGATAAATCAAAAAGTATTAAAAATTTATATTTTAAAAATAATCTCAAAAATTCCTTGTTTTACCGTATCGAAACACACACACGGAAAATCAGGGTATATAAGGCAGTGCTGGGTAGAAATATTTCAGTACATTTTTCTTTTATTTTATTACGTACTCTTACATATTACCTTTCAAACTCTACCAATTCATATTTTATTGTTAAATTTTGTGAAACCTACGAATTATCAAATGAAAGTAAAATTTGTTATTTTATTATTTTTATTTTATGTTATTATTATGATATTGTTATACGATTAAATTTATAGTAAGTTTATTTAAATTTTCTTTTTATCATTTTTGACCTGATTTTAGCATTAATGAATTAGGATTTCATTTTTGTTCGATCCTCCATCACGAGGAATACATTTAAAAAATTTTAATTATTTTTATTTATATGCTACATACCATAACTCACATGCACACAAGTCAATAAAATGAATTCTTGTTACCACGGATCGAACCGGTGGTTAGCAGGGAACCCGTGGTGAAGGCGTCGCTGGAACCGCTCAGTATTCTCCTTTTCTAAATCCTATCTCCCAACCCTCGAAAGAGCAGTGTTGAGGTCCTGGGAAAGGTCTAAATATAAACGACAACAAACGACAATACGAAAAATATATAGAGGAGTTGATGAATACGAATGACACAACTAAAAGTAAACCGAAAATTGAATTTAGGATAGATGTTAGAACGAGCGAAACTACTATTTACACAAATTACGGTTAATTAGATACCAAAGTCATTTTGATTTTCGAAAATATCACAAATTGTAAATTTGAAATCGATTATAAACGACAAAACTTAGTAGAAAAATTGTTCCAAAGTAAGCTTTAGGCGTATAAGTTCGCCAATTATTGCATTCGAAATACTATATTGTTATTGTTATTATTATTATTTTATTACTATTATTATAATTTTTATCGAATTTAATTTCATTGTCATAATTTTACATTCATTTGAGTTTCTTATTATTATTAATAGGTTCGGAATTATAAAACTACTTGTGCGAATATAAATATTATTTTTTTATAATTTTATCTTATTTTACTTTTCATTCTGATTTTATTATAATTATTATGATTATAAAATTACTTGTGTAAATATTAATTTTATTTAATTTTTGGGAATGTTATTACTATAACTACTTTTACCACTACCGAATACTTTATATTTCTTATTTAAATTTTTTTAACTCAGTCCCTATTCCTATGATTATAATACACTATTATCCTAGTTATATTTTAGTCTAAATATAAAATAACTATAAAAAAGTTCCTACAGTCAGGGTCTCACTATTTCAATAAAAATAAATACCATTATAAAATTAAGACCAGTTTTTCTTAACATTATAAAGAATCAACGAAAAGACAATTTATAAATTTATTACATCAAGAAATAAAATATCACAAAAAGTAAAATCACCGACTTGATAAATTCCAAAAAGACATAATGAAAAATTCCATATCGGATGAATTGATTCCAATGAGATGGCAGAGAAATCAATAATTTAAATTTTAATTAATCTAAAGTAAATTAATAATGTTACCCGATCGTAAGCGTCGGTAGTTGCTAATGTTGATGGATGGGATTCAATCCTCTGGAAAATCCTAAAATATGGGGAAAAGTTAAAATTAAAGAAGCTAAAGAATCCAATTAAAGAATCCATACTTACTTTTATTATAGAAAATTGAAATCCTATAATAAGTTACCATGGTAATAAGCGGAAAGCGAAAAAGATGGAAAATTTGGTTAATAATTAAAATGAAAATAAAATATATAGTATTTATTTGCATTTTCTTTTAAATTTTTTATTTTAAAGGATTAGGATGAGAACCTATAATATAAAATAGGAAATTCTTGTATATACTGGTATTAATTATATTATATAAACCAATTTTATTATTCCTTACCATATAGATAATAAAAATCAATTAATATTATTTAGACATTGAAGTAACCTTTATTTTAGGAATTATAGTGTGATCATTTAGGTTAAATATGAAAGTAACATGGACACATTTATAAATCCTTTGGAATCATGATTATTAATATTATTATTATTATTATTATTATTATTATTATTATGTTGGGCCAGAACACAAACGGAATAGATATTCTATGTATGACCCTTTACTAAAATAATAAAGAAAATAATAAACAAGGAAGCGAATCATGACGTGCGCCGATTCACTTCCAAAAGAGAAAATTTATTCTTTATTTTTTGCTTCCATCATACAAAGATCATACAAACATCGATTATTCCAACAAATGCTAAGGAAATAAAATCATAATCGTCATAATCTGTTTCCATAAAATGGATAACGAGACATCAGGGGACGTCATCCATATTCGTCGGAGTCAAACCAGTTCTTTAAATCTATTCCCTGCGTCGGTTAGATCCAATATCTTACCTAAGAAAAATAAAGAAAAGGACCACATACGCCCAAAACTCTTACCAGTACTAGAAGTATCACCGCACCAGTCAAAACGGAATATTCCCTGAGGTAAACGATTTGTTTCCAGCAGATCATTTACTGACAACTAAAACTCATGAATGTTAACGTAACTTCGACCTAAAAAATCCACTAAAGTTGAATCTAAACGGAGAAAAATTTTATAAATGTCGATAATTATAAAATACCTACTCGATTAATCCATAGATCCAACTAAGCGAGCAAATCCAACGAGTTATGCATGAGGCTAACATTATGATAGAAATGAATGAGAAGGATTAAGAAATAATTTAAGAACCTGCCAAGTAGAACTGCCTACCCAGATCGATAATCTCGCACGTTCACTATTTATACTAGGAATTACTAACGATGTTGTCACTCGCATACACAAAACATCAATTCAATATAGACAGGAGTACGACAAATGCATATCTGTTCCACACGCACAAACAGGTTTACCAGATCGATACTTAACATATTAAAAGAAAATGTCAGGGTAGAAGACGACGCGAATATCCACCAGAGGTGCGTGCAGTTATAAAATCCGGTTCCTACATACACACATTCTTACTGGATTCTATAAAGAGTTGTGGTAAAGTACAATCAATCAGTAATACTAATTGTTTTATACATGTATCAATCACAGGAATTTAACAATAAGGGTTCTATGATCACGGTGCCGGAAGAAGGAGTAGCACGGGAACCAAGCCCACCGACTCAGGGTAACTTATCAATTATATGAGAAACATTTGAGATTTTCTTTGTAAATAATAAATCTTGATTGCATAAATTTTTGTTTATTAATGTTTTTTTTTGAGTTTGTAAATCATTAATTTCTAATAAAAATTTAATGGTATAAATTCCCTTTATTAAATGTTCTAGATTTGTAATTCACTAGTGCTAACAAAAATATAATTATGTAAATCTTTTGTAATTGAATTTTAAATTCTTCTTGCTAAACGTATAGTAATAACTAGATAAATTTTTTGATTCATTTGAATAAAATGTATTGTATAAATTATATAAGTCCTTTGTAATGGTTTTAAATTCATCCCAATAAATGTATGGTAAAAATTTCATAAATCTTTTGTAGACAAATGATTAGATCCATCTTAAGGAGTGTATTGCAATAAGTGTAGGAATTTTTTGAGTTTTTGAGAATCTTCGATAAAGATCTTAAATCACCATCAGTTATAATCGTTAAATCTTCTGTCCCTAGAAATAATGTTTTCCTTCTTCGACCCATATTTATTTAAGAGTGTTGAGTAATAGAGTGCCGTACTCTATGGCAAGAGTATTTATTCCTTGGCGAACATTTAGTAAATTTTCACCGTTTTACTTTTGCGTATAACCTAGATTTTAATGACGTACATACTTCATTTATTTTGCCTTTTATGCACCACGTGATGAAACTGTTAAGGGCATACCTCCCGGATAGTGATGACACCTATTATTGTAATTATGAACTCCAAAAATGAGTAATTTACATGGTCATAATTTTATTTAGAACGATCAGGACCTTTTCTTTGGGTCCCCACACACGTCGCAGACCAGTGGCGACAAACTTGGAGACGCACCTACAAGGAAAAGTATCCCGATATCCCCCAACCCGGTGAAAACCGGCGAGATGATATGTTTCTGGTGGAGAATACCATGAGGCAGTTTAGGCAGAAAACACTACCAGGCAACCCAAGCCCGGCCCAAGAAATCCATGATCAGGCTTGAGCACTTCTAGCCTGCCTCAAGGACCGCCAGCGATGGGTCAACCTACTGGTAGACTGGGCCATTAATTACCTGGCAAACGTCTAAGATGACATTGCCAATGGCACAATCGTAGAGTCCTATCAATTCATGACACAACCCAGCCCAAAGCCGACCCGCAATACGAGACGGCCCGTGGTCATAGTTCCGGGCTACTCCCCTGAAGAAGGAATCAAGAAATTTTTTGAGGACTCTTGACCTCGCTGATTTATGACCAGTGACTTCCAAAATTTTCTTTTAATTTTTTAAAATAAATAGTTTGTCATTCGAACTTCGTTCAAAATTTTCTTCAATAATTTCTTAAGCTAAATTTTCGTAAATTATGTTTAACATTAACTGTACCTTTAAATATTAGATTTATTAAAAAATTTAATGTCCGTTATTACAGCAATGGAACCCTTACAAATCTTGCAAACAGAATTGACCCACGCAAGGCAGGCCAATAGAAATCTTCATGATCAAATTATTCAACTAGCCCGGGAAGTCCAACAAATCAAGGCCACATTGATAGACTCAAAGAAGGCCAAATCACTATACCAAAGACTTACTGTGGCACAAAAGGAATGGGCAGAAGAAAAGCAACTGACCCAAAGCCTGAGAATCCAAATAAAGGGGCTGGAGGTTGCACTGTCCACCTGTCAAGACGGGGCGCGGTAACCTATCCACTCGTCTTCGCTCCTGCTCAATTAGCCTACCGCGAGGCGATAGCAACCCAACCAGAAATCCCAGCAGCAACACCAACAACTACACCAACACCGAATAGTTACCGACCCGGACGAAAGGAGCGAGCGAAACGCCGAGCCGCTCGATTATTAAATAAAAATCTGGCAAAATTATAAAATACGTTTATGGCGTAAATTAAATATATATGTATCTATTTTTTTGTTTTGTTTCAAATTACATCTTTTTGGTGAGTGAAGACGAGGTTGCGCATACTTGTCCAAAATCTAAAATCTACAACCTACGCACCAAAAGACACAATTCAACATGTAACCACCTATGTAGGGTTTAAAACCTCACTGTTAAACTTCCTCTTAGATTACGATGGACTCCAAGGGATAAAATCTATGCCATACAGGGGACCCAATAATTTAAAGCGAGCATAAGTCTTCTAGCGACAGCTCGTTGGACCCAGAGATCGTCCGAGCAATTACAGCATTAGTAATAACGCTCACTTTTTGCGGACGATCTACCCACTCGAACACAGTTCCAACGTTGCTTAGCAACGGGTTCCGAGTGGTAGTAAGAAATATTTGTTTGGTGTTACCTGGGGGACCACAGTAAGATTTAAACAAGCAATTGTACCCAGTAACCCACCAATTATTATTATTATTATTATTATTATTATTATTATTATTATTATTATTATTATTATTATTATTATTATTATTATTAATTTTATTATTCTTATTGACAATAATATTATAATTATTATTGCCACTATTGTCATAAGCATCTTAGGTGTCTTCATTGATATTGTTGATCATTAATAATATTAATACTATATTTTTATAAATTATAATAGTGGTTATTATTGTCATTATTATTAATGTTTTTGTTGCTAATATTTTATCATCAGAATGATTGACTTTATTGAAAATAAGAGGTAACCCAGGGTGTCCCCAACAGTGTTCCCACTGCATTAACCATGTGTCGTGTATACGAGCACTGTTGTAGAGACCTTCCAAAAATTATAAAGCTGAAAAAATATAGACGTCCTCATCCCTTCCCTCATCCAGACGGTATTATAAGATGCCTAAAAAGAATTCTCGCCTAATCTTTTCATTTCGAACTAGGGAAATCAAAACAAGTTCACTTTCTGATCCTCAGAACAATTTGAAGATAAATTACAATAACACCAGTCTATTGAGTAGTCAATTGAGAAAGATTTTGAACTTGCCAAAATATTCTGAGATTAGTTACTTTTATAATAGTACTGAAAATGGCGGCGCTGGCTGTACAGATCTACTTGTCGAATATCATACACAAACGATTGTCTATTTTTTTGTTTTATTTACATCACCTTGTGAATACTCGAAAAAATAATTACTTTCTCATTTTTATCAGTATCCAGTTCTCGTATTGGAATTAGAAACCTAACTCTCGCTTATTAATCAACAAACTCGTTTTCCGAAGTGACTTAACGGAATTTGAATGAAGATTTGTACATTGCGTTCGCACTAATATACTCTCGACGTTTGAAAAACCATATAGAAACGGTGAGGATCACCTCTGTCGAAGATGTAAATCTAATAAAGAAACAATCACACATGTTCTTCAAACGTGTAAAAAAAATCAATCACTAGCAATGATCGACATGTAGTCAATCATAAGTGTTCACTTGTGCCAACCTCAAATGAATGTGTTGGTTTTATCATTGCTAATACTGAGGAAAAGACTATTCTATTGGTTGACATGAAATGTCCAATAGACTCAGTATCTAATTTTGAATTAGTTCAGAAATTAAAATTGGAGAAATATGAGGGGATTTGATCTGAAATACAAACGGTAAAACAAGACTACAAAGTCGAACTGCTTACATGCATCTTTGGATCTCTTGGATCAATTGAGACTAACCATCTGATGTTCTAATTAAAATGGGAGTATCTCAAAATCGAATTAACAATCTGATGAAAAAATATGGAATAAGTAACATTGCACATTCTGCCAAAATTTGGTATTTTCATACCAATGGTTTCCTTCCAAAATTTGTTTAATTAACTTGTAAATAAAGTAAAATCAAAATTTCTATTAGAGGTTTTAATTTAAATATTATACTCTTTCATATAATTCATATTATAAATTACATAAGCAACTAGTATAAACTTTATATTATTATATGTAAATAAACACTTTTATTTATAAAATAAAAAGAAATCTTATAAATTGGGTTATGAAAACTTTTAAATTCTGAAAACAAACATTCTGCGAGAGTATCATTTATATCTCTAGCGAAATTGTCTCCCTAAGTAAGAGTTGCAAAGTCGATTGAAGAAATCCGAAGATAGCATCAGTAATTCCAGTTGATAAAGCCAACATGAAAATGAAGCTTATGGTCTTTTCCAAGTTGAAAAGACTATCTGTGACATGTACATTAAATTGTGTGATCAAACTTGTTATATTTAATAAATGTTTAAATTATAATAATAATAATAATAATAATAATAATAATAATAATAATAATAATAATAATAATAATAATAATAATAATAATAATAATAATATTAATTTTAATAATAATATTAATAATAATAACAATTGTAATAATAATAATAATAATACTTGGAATAATGACAACGTCAATAATAACGTATACGATTATCCCAATTTGGGCTATTACAGTTGACGTTCCATTGACACTCATACATAGTTCTTCCCTATAAGTACTCAGCACCTTTTAAGCATCCCTACAGTTATCTTGAAACAATGTGAAATCATTTGCGAAAATTTTTAATTCAAGACATTTATTAAATAACTAAAATTACAAATTATAATTATAAACTATCACGAGTGTACATGTTAGATAGTTTTTAGTACAAAAATATTAACTAAAATCGAAAATGTGTGCGAATTGCACCAACAGACGGGCTTTTTTTAATTTCCTATTGCGGGCTCTTTCATGCTTGAGCGGTCGTTGTTTTGATGGCGGCGGTCGTTTTCGGGACGGCGTGACTATTGTATGGGTCGCTCCGGATGAGGTGTTGAAGTGTAGGCCCTTGCTTCGACCATGACCGTATTGTTGGCCGTAAACAATTCTGTTTCGGCATATGTGGCAGGTCTGCTGTCGTATCTTCACTCTTAGAGACCTGGAGAGAGTTAACTCCTCCTCGTATAATTGATTTAACTTAGCTATTTGTTGAAGAAACTTTTTCACCTCATCTGTCAAGATCCACGTCTCCTCCATGCGTCTACAGCGCCGCACGGGGGACTCTACGCGTTGGGATTAACTCATCGCATCTTCATGGTATTTGGCGACTTCCCTTCTGAATATTTTGAAGTTCGATTTGTGATTTTGCACTAGATAAGAGGAATAAGATTTTAATTACAAGTTGGGTAATTACGTGAAAATGATAACATTAAGATTTATGATTACATGCTAATACGGTTAATTGCTTCCAGGTTTAGTGCGTTATAGTGCCATCTAAACCTCCCTATTAGTCTCTGACATTTTTGTTATGGTCGTTAATCAAATTACGTGGTGTAAGCCTATTCATTGAAGTTATTTTCTTGTTAATATTTGGGTCATAACGAGGTCATGGGGTAGTATGTGATAGGGTAGTGATTTACTCTGGGACTATAGGATTGACACGATACGTCGGTGGTATTAATTAATCGAAAACAACATCCGTAATTACTAGTGGGGATTAACAATCATTAGGTTCGTCGCGGACTATAATGTAAATAAAAATCACTGTGAAAGTTGTAGCCACTAGCTAGATAACCTAGGGTGGCAAAATAAAAATCGTGCAAGTAACAATAATAATCATATCAATATACTAGCAACAATGCTAAATGGGTCGCAAAAAGTTATCGTTCGATTTTATGTTACAATACTAAGAGTATAATAGAAATAACCTGACAACTATTATCAATAATAATAATAATAATAATAATAATAATAATAATAATAATAATAATAATAATAATAAAATAATTACAATAATTATACGTACAGTAATAGTAATAATATCAATAATTCGCTTTTTAAAGAAATTTAAGATTTAAACCTAATGTTCCTAACAGAAAAATTTTATGATCCCAAAAATATTGAGTTGTGTTGGGCCAGAACGTAAACGGTCTTGAGAAATGTTTTAATGGATCAGTAACACACACGCAAATATAACATGCACTTCAAATAAACCTGGAAACACCAATTAAACCATATAAAATATGAGAAAATAAGAGAATTAAATATAAATTAATAAACATAAAAATAAATTAAAAATAATAACAAAACGCACCAAGATTCGCAAGATACCTACACAAATACAACAAGAAAACACAACAAATTCGACAAAATTGAAAAAATTAATAAAAGTTCATTAAAATGAAAATTAAATCGAAAAATTTGAATTAGTAATAATTCAATAAAAATTCTAAATAAAAAATTATAAAAATAAATCAAAAAAATTATAAAATTAAAGAATAGAATTTACTAGAAAATAACAAGGTCGAATTTTGTTTTACTGCATCAAATCTCACATGCGAGAAAAATAGGTATAAATACTGATCCATTTTCACATTTAAAAACAACAATTTTAGAACCAAAAAACCATTTTGAAAATTGTTTAAAACCATTTTTGAAAATCTAAACCGTTTTTCGAAACAAACTATATTTTCATTTTGAAATTATTGTGAAGTCATTTTAAAAAAGGGCTACTTTCAAGACTGTTTTAGACCCGTTTTAGAATCAGAATTTTTAGGTGAGAAATATTTTGGTTGGAACCCTCTTTCCACGTCACGTTCATAGCATCTCTGTAGAGCTCTGCTTGGCGGCGGCGTGGGGAGAGAGGCATTTATGTTCTATTTTATGCTATGATGTTTTTCAATTTTATGGAATGGTTAGAAATGGGTAATTATGTTGTTTTTATAATTAATAAATATTATTAATATACCTAAATTGTTTTACATATATATTTGTTTTATAAATTAAACTGTCGAAATTTTTCCGGCCCACAGCCGACACATAACGCAAGAAAGTAAAATCTACATAGTACAGATGCATGTAAGTGCGTGGAAGATCGCCAATGATATGTACCCGTGAAGACTCAGCGTGCGCAACGTCGCGGTCGTAACGTCAATATTTATCCCTATAGCTGAAGCGAGAAATAAGGAAGGAGTCTCTGGCTGCTTCCTCGTTTCTCAATTCTGAAAAATCGACCTAAATTTATGTTACATACGGCTTAAAATCATCACACCGAGTAGTCCAGTGGGCACTCAGTAAATATAATATAAACACAAGATGCGTCTAAGGCCTATTAAAGGGAAAGGGCACGGGGTTAAATTAAATGGAATCGTTGTTATAGTCCTCGAATTAAGATGCCGAAATAAAATTCATTTGAAATCCTTGAATTCGATTAAATTGCGATTATTAATAAAACTTAAAATGATCATTAATTATGAGTAAAGA
The DNA here is from genome assembly GCA_022537955.1 of Schmidtea mediterranea. Taxonomy (NCBI): domain Eukaryota; kingdom Metazoa; phylum Platyhelminthes; order Tricladida; family Dugesiidae; genus Schmidtea; species Schmidtea mediterranea. The sequence goes on along the minus strand of CM039680.1, from coordinate 143,088,250 downwards.
AAAGTAAAGTGGTTATGGCTTAAAAGTCGTGTAGAGATAATTCATAGTATATAAGATCGTAATTAGGGTAATGGCAAATAATTGCATCAGTTATATTATGATAATTCGCTTCGATAAAATGAATTTAATCTTTGAATAAGAACGAGTAATGCATTGATCAATCCCCGATAAAAATGGAGGCAAATTCGAATCGAATTCATAGATTTCAATGAATGAACCGTATCAATTAAAAGTAAAGTGATCCTTGAATAAGAGTGTGGAACCCCTTAATTAAATCGTCAATTAAAATCAAGGTAGTGAAAAGCATTCCACCGATAAGTCATTTTAATAAAATTGAAGGGGGAATTAAGTAAAAACCAGCGATTGAATTAGGTTACGGGTTAGAAGTTAAAATGATTATCGAATAAAAACGAGTATTTCATCGATTATATCTAATTAATGCAATGAGAAAAATTAAAGTCATTGGAGTAAACGTGAAAAACCCTCCTTGATAACAATCGCATAAACCCTTGAGTATAAATATTGTAACGTTTCGTTTCATTGATTAAAAACCTGAAATAATTTATTTAAGCAGAATAATACCTTGGTTAGAATAATTCTTCAACCCAATAGATTTGAAGTAAAGCTAGGGAATTCAGTGATAAATAACTATTGATCAAAATAAAGTAATTTATCGAATAAATGACCCACAGATTTAAAAGAAAAACACCCATCGATTAAAAATAAAGAAATCCAATGATTGAAATTAATGTACTCAAAATAAATTAGATTATAGATTAGTTAGTAGGCTAAATATAAAAATGAGAGATTTAATGGAAATTAAGTACGAATCCATCAAGCAAGGTTAAAATGGTAATTCGCCAAGATGAGAGCCTTACTGTAAAATTCGTCGTTACTAAAAATTTTAATTAATATCATGGTTAAGGAGATAGGAGAGGATTAATATGAGAGCTCTGCAGGATAAAGATGATAAAATTGTCGCTGACGTTTACATTTTCTGAACCAAGATATCAAATTAAGTAGCCTCCAATTTAGCCTCAATTAATCGCGAATAAAAATGAATTACAAAATTGATGTAAAAATAAAACTTTAAGAACGATTAAACAATTAGAGAAATTTATATTAATATCACATCAACGTTGGATACTTACTACCGACATCGCATAAAATAATTCCAAAGAACTCTTAAGGAGATCATGAGTCAATAACTAAGTCCCACATAGACGAAAACTCCAATTACATTAGAACCCACCCTAGGAACTTCGGTGGACGTAAGAATTTTCCCTAGAATCCATCAATGAAATGTGTCCCAATAAATTGATAACTTACTATAATCGAGTTGGTCAAACTTCATCGAATTTGTGGATTGTGAATTCTAAAATGAAAAGTAGATTAAGTAAACACAGATTATTAAATTACCAAACGGGGGTGTATCCATTTAGCTAATTGACCGCTGATAATAATATTAGACCGGAAATCGTACCGCCAAATTAAACGGATTCGCGTGATCCGGGAATTCCGTCGGCATAGCATATAGGTCCAACGTCCTTAAATGTAAACACCGACAAATTTGCAACGGATGCGGATGCCGCCACCCTAAGGAATATGGTCACTTGAATTAATATGAATATTCTAGTCAGTAATTTCCAACAGCCAATCAAATAAATGTTAATAACATGAAAACGAAAATTTTTAGTTAAAAATTAATAAATAGGTGCAGGACGCAAAGACCCATGATGACCCATGTCAACCCCATCTAGATAGGAATCTCGAATTGAGATCAACTAACTTCGGAGGTTTTGTGAGCGTGAAATATTCGTAAATAAATGATAACCCATTCGTACCCATCGAACTTAGTTGAATTAGTTTTCAACAAGTATAGACACTAGGTATATTACCGACGGTAATTTAAATGTCAACGAAAGTCAATGTTAGGTAACTAATAACATCTGTATGAGTTCCATTCAACCTGGATCGCTAAGTTGACAAACAACCGTACTTAACCGACCGCAGGTTTCGACTGGTCTCAGCAACATAGCATTGAGCAATACGTAAGCCCAACAACAATAACCTAGTCATTAGTGAGCCGAATATTAAAATCGCGCGAACAAATTGAATAATTCGTTTTATTTCTTCGTTCATCGTACGCCGGTAGCTGATTATAATGCATCTTTTAGCCAAACATGTCACTCGAATGGACGGATACCCAATTGAACGATGCGCCTTGCCGGAAGGAGTCACCCCCACGGACAGAAATATTCGGAAAAATCCAGCAACAGTGGCCGTACCCTACCACTCGGAGGGCGCTGGGTCTGAATAGCAACCCTTATGGACTCGATGGACAACAGTACCCAGCGGCAGAAATATACACCAACGCACGGGACCTCCTCACCTGATGGGAGCGGGTGCAGGAACAGGTGGATTTGCAAGTGGTCAAGGCGAGGATGTATCTCGCAAATGTGGTGGAGGACATCCTTGCCGGGCGGATCGCAGTCGCCCATCCACCTCGCCCAGTTCGAGACACCCGACGACCATATACCGTGGAAGCCCTTAAACGAAGCCTAAAGAGATATTGCCCCGACGAATGAACTAACAGTGATAAATTGATGTAGCGACTGATTAAAATTATTAGAAATTTGTGTGTCACTCTTCCTCGTATAACTAGAATTATTTGTGATTTGTTTGATGAAATAAATGATTATTTAACTTGATCAATCATAAATTAAAATGATCTATTTAATTACAGCGATGTCCTCCCTAAGAATCTTACAGACTGAATTGGACCACGCAAGACAAGCAAAGGAGGAGTTACTAGCCCAAGTTATTCAATTGACCCGCGAAATCCAACAGATTAGGGCTACCTGGAAGGAACCAGGGAAAGTAAAGACATTGTACCACCGCCTGACCGCAGCACAGAAGGGCTGGACAGAGGAGCGGCAGCTCAACCAGAGCCTACGTACTCAAATACGAGGGTTAGAAGTCGCCCTAGCCGTCTGTCGGGAGGGGGAAGCGGTAACATACCCGCTCGTTTTCGCCCCATCCCAGATGATGCTGAAGAACCCTCAGTCAGCGGATCAGCCTACTACTCAACCCAATAGTCGTCGACCAGGACGTAAAGAGCGTGCTCAACGCCGAGCAGCAAATCTAACCCATTGACTCACATTAAACCTTCACTGTGTTGATTCCAATAAATTAATGGTAGTTAAATTGTTTCTTAAATACGCGTGCGCACAGGTGTTAATAGGAACACATACAACCATCTCTCCACATTCGATCATGAACACTCTTACATATGGGACAGAGCTAAGCGAGCACAAGTCTTCCATCGACAGCTCGTGAACCCGAGGGTTGTCCGAGCAATTATAGTATTAGCAATAGCACTCACTTTTTGCGGGCAATCCACCACTTGAACACATTACCAACGTTGCCTAGCAACGGGTGCCAAGTGGCGATCAGCATCATTTTGTATGGCGTTACTAGGGTAACTATGGGGATAAGCAAGATTCGAAACCCTATAACCCACCAGTTGTTAGTCCCTAAAATAAGATTAATTAAATTTTATTACTATATAGTAAATTATAGAAATTTTATCCAATTAATATAATTAACACTAGTATATGTATGATCTTCTTATTTTATACTACAGTTCTTCACCACAATCCTTAAAAATCAAGCGTTTCGGAGATATTATGATATATACTATATTACTTTAATTTATTTCATTTTGCTTGCCATTTATTGCCATGGCAACTTATTATGGTATTCCCATTTTCTATAGTAGAAGTAGATATTGATTTTAGCTACCTTTTAGTTAATATTTTTTTTTATTTCAAGACTTACCAAGAAATTAAATCCTCACGGGTGAAATCTGCTATCACCAACACTTGCTACCAGGTGTTGAGCCAAGACACGATTTTGTTTTAATGAATCGGTAACAGCACGAAAATACAACACGCAGATTTAAAACCAGACCCATAGAACATCAATTAACCATGCTTAAATACGAGAAAGAAACAATAAAAATATAAAATCGAAAAACACAAAAGTAAATTAAAATAACAAACAAAGTGCAACAAGACCCGCACGAAATAAACATAGAAATAACATGAGAACATGAAAATTTGACCGAAATTTGACAATTTACCAAAAAAGCAAAAAGTCCACGAAAGTGGAACTAAAATTAAATAATTTGGATTGGAAACAATTCAATTAAAAGTTAAAAAATAAAATTGTCAAATTAAATCACGAAAATAATAAAATTAAGATTAGAATATACCAGAAAATCACAAGTTCAAATTTTGTTTTACCACATCAAATTTAACACGCAAGGTTAGGGTGGTACAATATGTATATATACAGATTCATTTTCACAGAATTTTAATCAGTTTTGTAACTAAAACTCGAAAAACCCGTCTTAACCAGTCTTAATCGATTGCAACCAGTTGAAACAGTCTTGAACCAGTTTGAATCAGAATAATTTATAAGATTTTTAATGTGAGTGGAGGAATGTTCGAAAACTTTCTCCACGTCGCATTCAGGCAACCTCATATGAGCTCTGTCTGGGTGTCGGCGTGGGGAAAGGTTTGTAATGAGATTTCGAGAATGCTATATCATGATTCAACAATGTATTATGCCAAATATGTATATGTCAATTCGAAATAAACGTTTTAAACAGAATAACTCATGTCGAAATTTTTCCGCCCACAGCCACAACAATACCGCAAGATAGTAAAATCTACACCCCAACCGAATTGTAAGTCCGCTAATATTTCGTGCCCATGAAGGATACGGCGTTAGAACGTAGTAGCTGAAACGTAAATATCAATCCGTATAGGGGAAAATGGGTTGAAGAGGGAAAATTCGACCTAAATTATAATAAAAACACATCGGCTTAAAATCAAAACACTGAGTAGTCCAGTGGACACTCATAAATTCCTAACATTGACATAAATCATTCTAGGATCAACTAAAGGGAGGTGACGGGGAAACTAACGTCGAAAATTATCGTTATGTCGATAAATTGATTTTTTAAAAACTAAAATGCGCAAGTTTTAAATGAAACTTAATTTTATTTTCAATTTTCTAATGGTTCCGAGTTTCGAATCAATTAAATATGCACAATGAACAAAATTCCATAACTATAGAAGTTAAATGATAAATTGAAACCCCGTAAATAAGCCCATCATCACATAATCGCTCAGTAACTAAAAATAAAATGAACCGTTAGTCTGTGAACCTATAAGTCCGTTCATGAAGACCAACATTTACGTAAACAAAACTCTTGAAAAAGGCAAAAATAAATTCATAAACATTTATGAGAGTTTTCGATACTAATAGACTATCCGAGTGAAACTGTTGAATTATCAGGATAGAAAAATCATCATCACGTCTGAAATATATAGATGAACTAGAGCGACCCTAAAAGATCTCACAAACGAACATATTAAAATAAAATCACAAGTTTTCCTGATAAAAATTTAAATTGTTCAACAATAAATAAGACAAATACAACAGATATTCAAATTTTATTAGAAATAAATCCCGTATAATACGAGCATCACAATGAGTAATAGATCTGAAATATTGCCCGAAATAGACCTGGAAATAACCCCGACATCACGAGAGAAAAGTATCACTGAGATAGGTAGGATGAACTACGGATCTAAAAATCATTAAGTTTACAGTTAATAGTATGAACAATTAAAGTATAACCAGATAGTTGACACATAGCTCGAATAAATCCCGATATTAGTTCATAAATAGGATCTCCTATCAAGAGTAGTGCCGATCCGATAAACTAAAATAAATAATCGTTAATAAATGCATTTCACAAGAAGAATTTGACATTTCACCCACTGATGAATTTAGGAGATCTAGCCAGTGCCGCATAAATCTAAATTGTGAAGTGGATTGCCGATTAGTATGATCCGTGGGATGAATAATTAAACCGACATTTTTTTTAAATGCCAATCGATAGAATTGGTTCATCATCTGTGTATGATAGGCCTTTGCCTATTCCGCAATGTAAACACACCGACACGCGACCTTTAGTCACCGTGTGTGTGCTGTCAGAGAATGCCGATGTTTTTCTGTCTTCGATACATGTATTCCCATCCATATATAATCGATGCACCGTCTGCAACCTTCAATTCAACTATACAAATGTCTAAGAATTCGCGATATCTAAGCGCGCCAGATGAGGACTTACGAAGAACCAAAATAAATCCAAAAGAGATAAGAGAAAAAACGCGAGGTAATTAATATAAATTATTAGTATGAGAATTGATTATTTCTCCAAGTCCTAGTCCCATGAGCTTAATGCAGATGCTTACGAACGAATTCCCGATGATGACCTTGGCCGGAATGCGATAAATCTATTATATTTTTCTGTAAATACAAATGTTATCTTCCAACTTGTTTTACAAACCTCAAGAGTTGTCCATCGGTAATATATGACATTCCCAAACCCAACTAGAGAGAATAATGAGACCCACTTACGAATTCCCCATATGACTTACGATCCACTTCCCGGCTAGACATATTCGGAAGAAGACTATGCGAACTCCAGCTTTCACAGACCATTAGTGTTTAAATTGTACACTAAAATGGAAAATAAGTCAATTTTATTATATCCATTTCATTTTGTTTTATTATTAACCATTATGGTAATGGTATTTGATTTTAATATTTAAAATTTAAACTTTACTTGAGTTAATTTGAATTTTGGAAGAAACTATGAAATCCATTTAAACAATGATCAGATTTTGGTTAAAATTTTTTTCGTTAAATATGTTCTTTAATTTACTATTAATAATATTTGAAAATAGGTTAAGATGGAATAATAATAGATTGGATCCTATGCTTAGAGCGAATCCGAATACACAAATATCTTGATTAATAATATATATTTTTTGGTAACCGTATTCATTTTAGTAGTTATTTAAAAATTTTCTTATGATCATTTAGAGTAAAGGTATGCACGTTTTTCTTTTTTCATCTAGAATGAATATTCTAAATGTCGGATATTTACTCATGATTGAACCACATATGGTGAGTGAGAGCTGGGAGTCGCTACTAAGTCGCGTAACCGCTAAAATGTATCGGCGAAAGTAGAGTTAGTTTGTTACGAAGTACCTGTCGGTAATAATAAAGAATCTCGAAGAATAAATCGCAATAAGCGTGCCCACACTTGATACCCAATATAATGGCCATGCCCCACGCAAATCGACCACCCCATATTCCTACTCCATAATCTAGGATCGTGACCGACCCATTCCCATAATTCAACGAGACGACCCATAACCGGATAGACGAAAAACTTAGCTGCATTTGTTCAGACTACTCAATATTAGAGATTAAAACAGATAAATTGCCATAATATATGCATTGTTCCTTTAGAAAACTCATGGATCGACGCGTCCCGGATCACGCTACGCTTCCCGGCACCTTCGGCTGCTCGGTGTCGGCAAGCAATGTGAGACGCGGGATTTTCGATCTCGCCGGTCAGAGAGTCCTGGATGGGAGGCCAAACGAACACCGACGATGCTGATCTCCCATTCGTCGCCATCAAACGAGAAACCGGCCGCAACCTGGCACGGGAAATCAGAGGCCAAGCAAATTCCTGCTCGCCCGATTAGAAGAGCACCAGCGACAAACGGACCGACAGGTCGAGAAAGCAAGACGATACCTAGAGGAGGTAAATCGAGATATCGCTGCCGGGCGAATCCCGAGTACAATACTTCTTTCAATCTGGACGATCCCAGATTGAATGTGAACACTGCAGCGGTCGACGTGGTAGTCATTCGCAAGATCCTTCCAAGAGAAATGAGAAGAGCGGCCAGAGAATCAAATGGCCACCGAGAACATCCATATGCTCGGGAATACCCAAGAGGAAGCACTAGCCGAGCCTATTCGAGAGCCGCTTCATCTTAATTTTGTGTTGTAAATACATTCTTCTTTTAGATTTTTTCTTTGCTTGCTTTGTTAAGAAATTAGAAATCAATAGAAAGTAAATAGTTCGAGTACACAGAGACACACTCCATTAACCTAAGAGCCCACAATTAAAATAAACACTGTTTACGATGTATGAATTAATGTCGAGTTTATATTATAGATATGAACCCTTGTCAAATCCTACAACAAGAATTAATACTGACGCGGAAAACAAACGCAGGGCTTCACCAACAGATCCTGCAGTTGACCAAAGAAATCCAGCAAATCAAGGCCACCTGAGTGGAACCAGGTAAGGTAAAACGCATATCCCAAAAGATAACAGCTGCACAGAAGGGTTGGGCTGGAGAAAAGCTACTCAACCAGAGTCAGAAAACTCAAATTAGAGGCCTGGAGGTAGTGTTATCGACGTGCCAAGAAGGCGCGGCGGTAACCTATCCTTTAGTATTCGCCCCAGCACAATTGGTCTATCGAGATACAACGGCCGCCACGAAGCCAGCAATCAAGCCATCCCGACATTGGTCAGGAAGATCCGAGCGTGCCAAACGTCGCGCCACTCAAATGAAACCCAAATAACTCTGTGAATATGACTCCGCGTTGTTATTTAATAAATAGTTACGATTGATTATATGACTTGTGTTAATAAAAAAATGAATTCGAACCAGAAACAAGTTGAATGATAAGTTAAATGGCAAAAGACACCAGTGAGGGACCTAACGGTAATGCGTTGAACCCAGCTTGAGGTCGTGCCAGAGTAGTTCCTGTGTGGCGCTCACCTTTGGAGATCTCAAAACTAATGGTTACATTACCAACGTAGCCTAGCGACGGGTAACCATTGGAGGCGAAGAAACATTTGTATTTGGGGTCAAGGTTAATTTAACCATAAACCCCACACAAGTATATTTATTAATTCATTACCATTTTTATTAATTTTTATTTGCAGCTTTTCCAGATTCAATTGTCAAAACGAACTCATGGAATCAGAAATATTTCAACTATGGAATTAACTTTTATTTATCATGGAATTTTCTTTTTTATCATTGGTGATACGTTTTAATTTGTACAAATAAATTTTGTAATTATTGTTAAGTATAGGCTCTTAGCCTAAAAATATTGAGTCATTCTGACGTCACTAAACAGTGACGTTTAAAAATATTGTGATGACGTTTAGTGACGTCACGAAAAAAAATTACCAAATTTAGAATTACGCAATTGAAAATTACTAAAAATGGATTTCCGATGACGCAGGTCTAAAATTAGCAATTAAATTATAAATATAGTAATTTTATTATTTTTAATTATAAATATTTAGTATGAATATAAAAACAATTTTAGTAGGAGGGCCGATAACAAACAAGAGCGAAAAACTCATTAAGCCGATAGCAAAACCAATTTAACCGATCCGAAAGAAATCTAAAAGTAGACCAGATTGATTTAAGTCGACAGAAGAATGATTTTAAAAAAAGAAATATTGATTATTTTAGGAAAAATATTGCGAGAAAATTACTGAAAGAAAGAAAAACATCTGCCTAACTGAATTTAGAAAAACTCTTATCGAAGAAAATTGGATTGTCGAGAATTTGAAAATCTCATTGGAAAACTCAAGATTTTATTTATCGTTACTGTGAGAAAGAAGACGAACCAATTCACTGATTTTATTATTACAAGTGGAAGAAAAACAAATCGTAGAACCTATATAAACCACTGCCAAAAGGGAAAATTAGGGAAGAAAATTGCAAATTATTGTGGTCGAAGAAAAAGTTGATTTTAGGTAAACAATTAGATTCAGATCAAAGGAAGAACAAATATTGATAATTATTTTTTTTTAAAATTCGTTAAACGGCCTATCAGTATTGACATTTTGAAGAATTCCACTCGATTCAAAGTTAACAAATCTCTTCCGATCATACCCTTTCGAAAAGGAAATTAAAGGGAAAAGTTTGGAAAACTTATTCGTGAATTTTATCGGGAAAATCAGAAAAAGTTTGGAGAAGTTATTCTTGAATTTTGGATACTCATAATCCAGAGAAGGATTTTTGGTACATATTTAATTAAAGGAAAATGACATTTAAAAGTGGATTCCTTAATCCGGCTTATAAGTAAACTAATTAAAATTAAAATCAAGTAGTATCCAAAGTAGTTGACCACTTTCGGATACTCGGGGTGCCCCAAAATCAAAAAAAACTTTCTTGCTCTCTGTTTCTTAGTACTGGGCACTGATGGGTCCTTAAAATAGTTTTAAACTGCCTAAGGGTTATCCTCCCCACCTAGCGCCTGCTTAAGAAATTGAACCGCTAGTCACCCGTCATAAATGACGTTGGTACTGTGAACTAGTGTGTGGAAAGTTAGCAAAAGGTGAGCTCCTTCTCAAGAACTGCTAATGCCCTAACCCCCCTCGGGTCCATGAGCTGTCATAGAAGACTTCATGCTCTTACTTAATCGTCCCCTTCTCATCTTATCTAATTACTAATTTATCTAATCATTAGATCACTCTGTTTCTCCATATTCAACCACTCTAGTCATATCTACACGACAATAACAAACAAATTCAACATTAAGTTAACAATTTATATTATAATAAGTAAACAATTAACGTCTATAAATTACACGATTGATAAGTTGTTAACATCTACTAATTTAGTCAAATTAAGTACATAATCGCATAATCAAAACCCATTGGCATCTAAGATATGCCCCAATAGGCGAGCGCGATTTAGCCTAAACTGCCGCTCCCTCTCTCTTTTGTTTGGCCGGTTTTACTTACGATTCCTTTTCGGAAACTCCTCTGATGCATGTGAGGGGCCTGATATTATGTTTCCTAAGCCAGCGTATTTTCCGGTGGCATTCCTCAACACTATTGTTTGTTGTTCTTCAGACAGGTGGACACCACTCTGCAGGAGGCCTGTCCGGATGTTATCCCTCAACCTCCATTCTGATACCTGTTTTTCTAGCTCCTGGGCCTTCTGTTCGGCCGACCACAGGGCTTCGTCCTTCTGAGTTAATTGATTCTTCAATGTGTCAATCTCTACCCTCAACTTGGTTGCTGCTTCGGGGCGAAGCCATGTCTGCTCCATGTAGCGGCACTTCCGCACCACGGCCTCTGCCCTCTGAGTTTGTGTTACTGCGGTTTGATGGTAGCCGGCTATGTCTCTTCGGAATTGTTCTAGAGTTTTCCTATGTGGATCCACTAAACAAAATTAATTTTTAACTTTATTTTTATTATTCTCTATTTCATGGATAATAAGTATTAATGTAGTAATATATTTTAATCAACAAATAATTATGTCATCTGGATGGGGGAAGGATGGGTATGTCCTTTTCTACTTATATGTCTTAACGTAACCTACTGGTTTTTTTATGATCAATTAATTATAACAGGCATTAGCAACGATAACGTTGACAATACCTGTGATAACCAATGGTAGTTATGTAATTCATTTTATTATCAACATTACAATAACATTATGAAATTTATATTTTCCTATTTAAAAAATTTATTTACTAAATTTAAATTTATTAGCTTCAAATTTAGAAATTTCTAAATTAAATTACCCTAAAATGATTTACAAAAATTTTATTGTAAAATGATAATTAAAAATTAATGTTAATAATATAAAATAGTTTATTTTAATTTCCTTTTGTTTTCTCATATTTAGGTATTTTATTTTTAGCTTTTCGCTCGTTGCCATAGCAATGAGTCAAATAATTGGAAATTTTCAAGGTTATAATTTTTTGTATTTCTTTTTAAATAATATTTTTATGTTTTTCAGGAATTCTAAGGACCTCTACGACCTCCGTGGCTGTTTCAATTTCATCGACCTATTCTGTAAGGTATATTCATTTCTTTTTAATTCTTTCCTAACTCCAAACTGTAGAGACTCGCGGCCTATTGCACCTCGCAAAATTTGGAAGTTTTATCCCTATTATTAATATTATTATTATAGTTAAAATGAAACACTTCTAAAAATTTTTATTTTTTAAAAAAAAAACACATATCAGTAGAAATTTCAACATATTAATAATAATAATAATAATAATAGTAACTTAATGATAATAATAATGGCATGTTAACAACAATAATAATACTCACCATGATAATAATAAAGTTATCAAATATAGTAATAATATATTAATAGAGCTAGTAATATAGACAATAAGATTGATAATAGGGATCATAGACAATAATAACTACGCAATGAAATTAGCAATAATGATAATAATAATATTTTAGTAATACTAATAATAATAATAATATAATTAATAATAATAATATTCATAATATTCATAATAAAATAATTAATATGAAATTAATAATATTACTAAGGTTAATAATAATGATAATGATAATAATAATGATAATATCAGAAGTATACCTAAATGTAATTAATAAACTATCCTCATAAATGTTACTATATAGTTCTGGTAATAATGATAATGTATTAATAATATTAATAATAATAATAATAATAATAATAATAATAATAATAATAATAATAATAATAATAATACTATTCTAGTAATAATAATAATGATAACAATTTGAAAATAATAATACTACTGATAGTAATGATAATAATAATAATAATAATAATAATAATAATAATAATAATAATAATAATAATAATAATAATAATAATAATAATAATAATAATAATAATAATAATAATAATAATAATAATAATAATAATAATGTTAATAATAATATCGGAATCGTTTTGGAGGTAATGATGAATTATATAACCCCATAATAATAGTATTATATAGTTTATAACATTAATAGTACTATACCAATAATATTAATAATAATAATAATAACGATAATAATATTTTAATAGTAATAATAATAATAATATTTTAATAATAATAATAATAATAATAATAATAATAATAATAATAATAATAATAATATGAATAATAATAATGATATTAATATGAAATCAACAATAATTTTAACAATAAAAATGGTAATGAATTAATAATATTAGCAATGATAATAATTATTTGATAACTTTAATAATAACAGTGGATGGGTTTAAAATAATAACCAAAATAATAAAACTATGAAACCGTCAATGCTAACAATGATAAAATTTGTATTAATAATAACAGTAGGGTCATAAAATAATATTATAGACAATGATAATAATTATGAAAAATAAATGAAATTAATAATAAAATTTTTAATAATAATAATAATAAACATGAGAGATACGTCAATAGTGGTTTTGCAGATTATGAGACGTGGATTCGATTTTATGAAATGAACGGCGTTCGATGTCTAGGTAACGACTAACGTACAGTCTTTGGGTAACATTCAAAATCGACTTTAACACATAAATTTGATACGAAAATGCGATCCATGGCCGATTTAACTTCCTAATGTGATTAGTCGCGAATTTTAATGAGCTACATAATACTTTTATACTGGAATAAAATTTGTTGATCACACCAAAAAAATTCTTTCTGATTCTTCTATATGCTAGTCTGTATATTTTTCATTTGTTGTGCTATAAACTTTATATTTAACCTTTCCCAGGACCTCAACACTACTCTTTCGAGGGTCGGGCGATAGGATTTAGGGAGGGGAGAATACTGGGCAGGCCTGGTTACTACCGGCACCGCGGCTTCCCCCACTAACGACCGGTTCGATCCGGGGTAACGAAAATAAAACACTTTCATTTTATTAACTTGTTTGCATGTAAGTCTATATTAGGAAGTCGTAAATCGATTATTGTCGGCAAAATTTAAGTATTATACTTCAAGAACAAATCCTTTCATGATGGAGGTTCAACAATACAGAGTCGAATTCCTCGATCACAAAAGAACGTTTCTTTAAAGCTTAAAAAAAATAAATAAAAAAAAACATCATTAATAACTATGTCATATTAATCATAAAATCAAATACAAACAAAATAAATTACTTTCTTTCAAATAAAATGATTTCGAGAGATTTACTAAATGATAAAGATTGTCTGGTAAAAATGAAAAGAATAGCATTTAATTTTGCTTAACCAGCACCGCCTTTTATATCATGATTGTTTGTGTGTGTGTTTTGATGCAGTAAAACAAGGAATTTCTCGAATATTCCAAAATTAATAAAATTTTTATTCTTTTTGATTTAAATTTAAATTTTTACATTTTTATGACTCGAAATTTTTATTAAATTTTTATTTATTTTATTTTTCCTTAAATTTCCGTTTTTACATAATTTTAAATTTTCTGCTCAAAACCACACAGGCGTTATCGTGCTGGCTAAACAAAAAAATTAAAAGAAAAGGGTTTTTATCAGTTTTTGCCCAACATTAGGATAAGTCGTTGCGTCTGTATAGTGACCATCGACTTTTTGCGGGCCATTTGGCAGGGATCATTTGATCCAGATATCTTTCAAGCATTGTAATTATACACATATACATTTGTAAATTTCGAACTACCGCCAAATAAATTTTATAAGTAATTAATTGTCTTTGTCTTATTTATTTGCATAGGACCACAACCGACCTTTTTATATTTTATTATTTTGATCAGTATATTCATTTATTGTTATTGATTTAGAGTCAGATAACGAACTGTGTTAAGATCTTAGTCCCCCATCATCTCTCTTATTTTTTGATCTTAACATTATTATTCTATTTATTATTTACAAGTTTTTCTTAGGTTAATAAAATTTTGTAAATTTTTATAACATTGAAAGTTAACTCCAAATCATAATAATAATAATAATAATAATAATAATAATAATAATAATAATAATAATAATAATAATAATAATAATAATAATAATAATAATAATAATAATAATAATAATAATAATAATAATAATAATAATAATAATAATTAAACGATAACGCCAATAAAAAACCTTTCGAACGATATATTTCGATAGCACAGCTATCATCTTCAGGTACTCAAAACCAACTAAAAATATTATGAATTAACATTTTATTTAAACAAATTATTTTTTATTAATTTAATTTTTTAATAAATAAATATTTTTAAAAATATATTTTAAATTAATTTAAAATTTTCAATTATTTTAATAATATTAAAAAAAACAAACATGATTTAACATACGTAAACTATTTAAAAACATTCAAAACATTCGTAGTCACAGCACTCTGCACATTAATCTTTGGATCCAATGACCTTATCAGCAATGCTTCACATATCACTCGTTCCCAATAATTATTAAAACTTCTCAACAAAATTCTAAAATCAGACATTCCTATATCACTTTTACAGCCTCTATTGTGTTCACTAATATTGGTCAAACCCTTTAATTAAATCGTTGCCAAATTTATTTAATTATTTATTAATAATAATAATAATAATAATAATAATAATAATAATAATAATAATAATAATAATAATAATAATAATTTTAATCTCAATGACAAATAATAATAAATTTGCCAATAATAGTAATACTAAGATTTATATTAATAATTTTAATACTGACAATAGTAATAATAGTCATAATAATAATTATTATGGTAATAACAATCAATTGGAAATTAATAATGATAATAATAATAATAATAATAACAATAATAATAATAATAATAAAAATAATAATAATAATAATAATAAGTTATAATAGTTTCTATCAACAATCCGGGGAATATTAAGGATCAATATGGAGTTTAAGAGGAGTTGGATGCGAATAGTTTCTTTGAGTTTTAAAATAAACTTTATCAACATTAGGTTTAAGATGACTTATTGATTTAATCGTCAAAACATTAAAGATGATAAATGAAATATAAATGATTCCCTAAACGGTTTTCAGTATGGAGATTTTAGACGATACCGAAATGGATTAAAATTCTGCTGTAACAAGATTTGAACTTTTATACCTGAGTGTTGTAAACTATACGTCTAATTGTCGTTTAATTCAGCCTTTCGATATTTCTTAATATTTGTTGGACCAGAACAAGGTTGTGTTTAAATGTATTGGAAATAGCACGCAAACATAACACGCAGATTTAAAATCAGACCCATAAAACATCAAATAACCTACTCAAAATAATAGAAAAAATTAATCAAAATATAAAATCAAGAGTTAGTGAAAAGTGGAAGTAAAATTAAATATTTTTAATTGGAAATAATTCAATTAAAAATGAAAGAAATGAATTGTCGAATTAAAATCAAGAAATAATAAAAATTAGAATTAGATTACACAGATAATCTCAAGGTCAAATTTTGTTTTACTACAGTAAATTAAACAACCAAGGTTAGGGTCACAGAACAAGTATTTATACCGATTCATTTTCACAAAAAAAATCAGTTTTTGAACTAAAAACTCGTTTCTTAACCAACTTTTGACGGACCAAGTTCTACTCAAGCCAACTTTACTATTCAAGTGGACGATTCAAAAACTTTTCCATACAGCGTATAAGCACTTTCAATGTAAGCTTTACTTGACGCTTGTATGGGAAACGTTATTTGTATGATGATAAAATGCCAATATGTTATGTCAACTATATTATATTAATTATGAGAAAATATATGCTTCAGAAAAAAGATATGCCATGTCGAAATATTTCCGGCCCACAGCCGACACAACACCGCAAGAAAGCAAAATTTACATACAAATTCAAGCTGTGTAAGTGCAGTTCGTCCGCCAATAGCTTGTGCCCGTGAAGGTTCCGGCGTGCGTAACGCAGGAACCCAAACGTCAATACTGTCCGTTATAGGGGAAAATTGGAAGATGAAGTGGTAGTCTTTTGACTATTCCTTCGTCACCCATCTCCTAAAAACGACCTAAACTTCTTATCTCATATCGGCTTAAAATCATAAACACTGAGTAGCCCAGTGGGAACTCATAAAATCATAATATGGAAGGGAGAGCGGGAAAGAATCGGAAATCGTTGTTATGTCGACAAATAAATAAAATAAACTATTTTAACGTTAAAAATAAAGTATTTTAATGAAAGCTATTACAGATAAATGAAAAGAGACCTACAATCATCTTAGATCTGTATTGGAAAGATCAAGCTTGAAATAAATTCAGAATCTTGTTAATACTAATATTTCTATAACAGTAAAAGGAATGTAGCAAACCCAGTAGCTAGGCTTGAATCCCAAAGTTTTGACGGTAATATTTGCGACAAATGTAAATTAACTGAAAATAATCCGAGGCTAGGTTACCAATCCGAGCGCCGAAATAATAACATCCACGTGAAAGTTAAATTAGCTGAAAGTAATTCAACATCTAAATTACTAACCCGTAACCTTTAACGACAACCTTCATACTGAAGTTGAAATGCAAAATATCTAAAAATATAAATCCCTTACCGGAGAATTTCGACGATAATATACTAATGAATAACCCAAGACCCATAACTTAAAATTTGCGACATTATATTAAAGGTAATGATAGCAATAAATTATGACCATTATAAATCACGTAATCGATAACGTAATCGACGACCCCGATACCAATAATAGTTCACAACTAATAAAATCAGGAAAACGATTAAACTACTATTGTAATTATATGTCTAACCAAGTAAAATCAATTCCTGAAATATAACTAGTAGGTAATGAAACCCACTCCACATCACAATATTCAGCGACAACTCAAAATCAACAAACCGGACGTCGCAAAATAACATCACATATACATAAGGCTGTCATAATGAGGAATCTGTGCACACGCAGGCAGTTGATTTAAGTGATCAAAAAAACTTCAGAATTGAGCATTGATATCATTTAGACCCTAGAATCCAGTTAACTTCAGTTCGAAGATCTTACATCCGTTGTATCTTACTCAAATCTGGAGAATGGAAATCATCGACCATATGTTGAAAAGCTGGAGGTGGAGAAGTGACGTCAAGGATCAATATAAAAAGCTAAACTACTAATACGGTTGACAATAGATTCGATAAATAAAAATAAGAAATCACCAAACAAGATTGTCCGAATAACTAAATCAAGAAAATCCTAGTTGAATGAAAATAATCCACATAATCAGATCGATAAAATTTCCATTTATTGCAAACAACCCGAAGTAACAATAGATCAAATATGTTGAGTAGAACGTGCACACTCACTGTACACAGAAATTGCCTGACAGTTGCTTGTAGAAGTTAACATTCCACGTGGACAAGGCAGAGAAGAAATTCAAAAACAAAAATCAATTAAACACAATAGAAGGACAACAATCTGCCACGTCACTGACACAGGAGTTGTTGTGATCAATACACGCCAACAGACGTCAGCGTATAAATATTCAGTCAAATATTTAAAATGATCAACTACTCATTTCAAGAACTCACTTAAATTATGTACGCGGCGGAGGAAAAATCAGGGATAACTCCAACAAGAAAACGAGATCGCGGCAGCCCTCAACGAGGAGGACACCAGACAGAGAGACCCAAGGAGAATAGAAGATCCACGCAGGAGGGTAGGATTTTAATATTGATGGATTTTTCTTAATTTTATATTTTTGCTAAACTAGATGAGACCAAAAATACGATTGGCTCCAGAACTTATCCAGACGTATTTGAGATAAACTTAAATGAACTTACAAGGGCCAAAAATGTTTCTATGATCTAGGAGTGGAGCCCAATATTCCACCCATGGAACGACTAGTGCTGGATAGTGCTGATAAATTGAATAAATAAAAATTCAACACAATATTGCTTTATTGATTCCAAATGAAAATTAATTCAATACTACATATTTTGCGAGTCTCATGAAATCCAAAATCTTAGCTGCATGGTGCAACAACCAAATTTAATGTTTTTCACAAAATAGGGACTAATCTCGTAATACATATAACCCAGAAGTTAACCTTCGATGAATTCCGACGGTCCGAAAGTGTTGATACATAACGTATAATTAAATAATATTAGAGCTTTTGCTCAAACATAACCCAAGCAATTTTCCACTGTTGTAATCGTTATGAGAATTGAGGAGTAATAATAAGAAACATCGAAAACTACTTCGAATTTATCACTAGGAGTTATGTCGAGATTTAGCATATTTAATTTTTCTTTTGTAGACGGACCATGGATCGACGCGCCCCGAATCACCGTACATTTCCCAGCACGATCTGCCGCCAGGTGTACGCATGCGATGTGATGCCGGATTCACGGTCTCCACGGTAAAAGAATTCAGAGATGGATGTGCAGACGAAAACGAAGAAATCGATCTTCCCTATGTTGCCATCAAGCGGGAGCAGTCCGAAAACCAGCCCGGAAAAGCAGACAGCGTGCAGAGTATATTCTAGCTCGACTTGAGCAAAGGCAGGAGCAGACGAACTGGCAGGTCGAAATGGCGAGGCGACAACTAGCCAGAGTGAACATGGATATCGCTGCGGGTAGGATCCCCAGCACAGATGGTTACGCCAGACCATACGGCGTATCATACGAGATGGCAGATATGACGCTAGCCGAATTTACTCGACCGATGAATGTTGTCATCCCCAGAAAACTACTACCAAGAGAGACTCGATATACAGACAAAAGTCCAGCAGGAAGGCAAGAGCACTCGTATGCTCGAAGCCAACGTGGATTCAATGTGGATTCTTATCGCCGGAATCTAAATCACCAATAGAAATGTTTTCATTAATAAATCTTTGAATTAAGACCTTAATCTTTAACTGCTGATTGTACTCGTAGTATTTAAACAAAAACGACGCAATAAGGACAATGGACTTAAATAATCATTAGGATACACCACAGATCAATTTTATAGGTACCATAAGAACGACAATTGCAGAAAACGCCATAATCAAAGAGATGAGACTTATTAATGAGCAATTTAATTTCAGATATGAACATAATCGGTACTCTGACCAAGGAGCTAACAAAGTCACGCCAAGAAAATGAGGAGCTTCACTCCCAGATGCTCCAATTGAACCAAGAAATCCAACAAATCCGAGCTTCCTGGATTGAACCAGCAAGGGAAAAGAGAATTTATCAGAGATTGACTGCCGCCCAACGCGGGTGGGCAGACGAGAAACAACTCGGAAACGCACAAAAGATTCAAACCCGCAGCTTGGAAGTGGCGTTATCGGCGTGTCAGGAAGGCAATGCCGTAACGTACCCACTTGTGTTTGCGCCGGCTCAGTTGGCTTATAGAGAGACAACTGAGGCAACCAAACCAACAACGAAACCTGCTCAACGACGCCCAGGAAAGGCAGAACGCGCGAAGAGTCGAGCACTACAAGCTAGGGATTATTCGAAGCTATAATCGCTTTAATCCAATAAATGGTCGTTGTTAATTCTCCAGTGTCGTTTGTTTTATTCCATCTGATTGTTATTAGTAGATTTAAATTCGTTAAATTGAAGTTATAAGTGGTTCGGATGATAAATTAATTGTTAAGAGTATCAAATACTTACTGAAGGGACCGGAATGAGAAATCGCACATAGACCTTTTATCGGTAGTGCGTTGAACCAATCATGAGATCGGGCCTTAGTAGTTCTTTCGTAGCGCTCACCTTTGGCAATCTCATTACCAGTGGTTACAGTACCAACGTTGCTTAGCAACGGGTAACCATTGGAGGGCAAGAAAGGTTATATGCATGGGGTCAAGGTTAAATATTACAAACCCCACAATTTCCAAATGATTTGAGGTCAACGTATCAGCAGTTGTTCAACGTTCTTCTGGTTTTAAATTTTTCTTCCTCTTAACTGGTTCATTTTTATTTTTATGTTAATCGATTTTAATTCTTCCTCATGGCTACTCTCAGTCATTACGACGGTCAGGCCATAAGGTTTCCGGGGGAAAAATTTGGGCTGTTCTGAAAACCGTCCTCACAGCTTTTTCACCTCCTGGACATTACAGTCCGTGGTTTAACACCACTCGTAGTCGGTCAAGAATTTTTAAAAAATTTTACCGCCATTTTGTTTCTCTAAAAATGTCTATAAATTAACTTATTATAGGGGTTTGTCTCAATGTAGGTTGTGTACACGTCGAAAGTTTACATGTATGTTTTATTATGGGTTGTGTTATTGTCAATTATTTTATTTCTCAAAGTAAGTTGTTGTGTTTATGTTAGAACCGAAAATTTTCAGAAAATATTCCGATAGCTCTACTTCGAGTTGTCGAGAAAATTATGAAATAATTTCGTAAGACTTTTAATGAAATTCAATCAATTTAATATTTTTACAACATTTCAGATATTTCAGAAATATCTATCGAAACTCTAGATTTTTGCAGATATAAATAAATAACAATGCAAAATTTACCTTAATGCTAAAATAAATTCCACTTTTACCCCATTTGTAATTTACCAGGAGCAATGAAACCAGAACCTTCAAATGTGGAGTTAAAAAAACTGGTAAACGTAAGTTTAAAAATTGGCTAATACATAAACTGTAGTTAGATGTTTATTCAAACTTCTAATATAGAAGTTATTAATGAAAATATGTAAAGTATTTTCACTCTAGTTACATTGATTACCAGCAACTGTCAGTCGACATATTTTAATTATTTCATTGTTCACCGCCATTAGCAATTTGTTGACTTTCTGACACACCAAGAACCATTAAAATTCAAATCAAACTAATTCCTTATAATTTTAAAATGCCCGATAAAAACTTTAAAACAAACGGGAAAAATATTTTTTACATGAGTTACCATGGACCCAAATTTGCCTACTGAAAATGAAAAAGTCAAAAGATTTTTTTATCAATATTATTTAAATAATATAAACAATAGATAAAGATATGGTGCAATGTGAACCAATGATATCGTTCCACAGCCCGATAAATGGATATGATTGGCTGACAAATTAAATGGATATATATATATATATATATATATATATGGTTATCTATCAAACTGTGCTAATTCATCTGTGGGATCAGTTTTAAGAAAATTTTGGGATTTAATTTCATTTTCTTTAGATCTCTCACTATGAACCAGAGGCTTCTTTTTTGGAGCTTTCATCTTCCACTGAACAATTGGTTTCTGATTAGTGGATTTGTATTTGGTTGAAGCTATATAACTGGCTTTGACAGTTTCCACAACGGCAGCCATCAAATTTTTACTGGATTCGATTAGAGAAGTTACAGAATCGAGCTGAATTACAGGCAATCAAAACCAATGTTCAATATCATCAACTATATGAGCTTACTCCAGAAATGACTATTTCTCCACTGACACTTTGAACATCAGCCTTGACTTTGCTAGTGATTTTCAATTGATGACAATACAATGTCACTCTTTCCATGTACTTTTCCAGGTCGGATTTATGAGCGGAATTCGGACATTGGGTTGCAATTTGTGAAGCAACGTTATTTAATTGATTACCACATTCGGATATTTTACCAGCGACCTGAGAAATTCTAATGAAAATTATCTTTCAATAATTTCTTTAACCTCAATGACATCCATTGTGGATTTTAAAGGTCCTTTTCCTCGAGTGAAATCAGTCATGTCCATCATTATGACGCACATCTTTTTAGCCAGTACGATAATATCATTCGCCGTTTCATCCCATTTCGTCATTTCATGCATCAATCTCTTACGCTGTTCAAAGAATCCAGCCATTTCCCTATCAATGATTTCTTTATTTTTACCAGAAAGTATTTTCATCATCGTTCTGTCAGATTTGATTTGGTTCAAATGAATTATTTGATCTTCTTGCGCTGCTGTTATTGATTTACAAATCAAACTTTTCAATAATTTTAATTGGAGTTGAATTAAATTATATTATTAACAGTCTCATCGGTAAAATTTTAAATGACCTATTCAAGGTCATAAAAAAGGTTAGGCCCTTTTATCAAGAGCCCTGACTATAGTGTGACCATTTAGACTTTTATCTAAAAGTGAATTAAGTCATTTAGGGCCTATATTTGCATTTGGAAAGCCCTGTAGTCCACTGCCTCGTAGGCATTGTTTTGAGAGCCAAAGATATCCTTGACTAGTGTGAAATCATACAAAAAACACAGAAGCCCAAGCAGTACATGGTTAATTTTATCGGTTAGTGAAAACTTCTATTGAAAATTTTGTAATTAAAAATTCTATTTAAAAAATTTATCAAAAAAAATTCATCAAAAGATTTTCAAACTACAATCTGACTATAGTCAGAAAAATTGTCATAAAAAATTTAAACTGAAAATTATGTAATTGCATGATTGAGATAAAATTACATCAAGTCAGTGGTAAAATCTAATTCCGAATCACAATTAATGAGAAATTTGGTTCATTATTCCAGTCAAGTTATAAAATATGAATTTGCTAATTTGGCTGTATCAGTTTCAAGTCCGACAAAAAGAAAATTAAGGAATAGAATATTGATGAAGATAAGTTTAATGAAACAAAGCCGGTTTGAAAAGAAGATTACGATGAATTCTATAAATCCTAAATGAATTATTGGGAAATACATCTGGCTAATAAACCGTTTTCTGTTGAAGGACAATTAGAATACAGAGATTTGCTATTTTTTGATTTATATCAAACTATATATTTGTAGAATATTCATAACGGATTTAATTCCTAAAAGATATAGTAGACAGAGAAATTAACAAGAAAAAATGTAGTTAAAGAATTTATACAATCTTTTGTCAAACTGTTGAAGTGTGAAAAGAAATAAAATAAAGGAATTTTCACGGTTTTTTTCAATGTCAAGTGGTGAAGAAATGATAAGTTTAAAAAATTATGTTTAAAGAAAAGCAACAGCCGAATAAATAATCACTCAAACCTATTGGCAGTTCGATTTAACCTCTGTACTTTCTAATGGGTTGATACCGATTGTTCTGAAGAAACTCATTAATCTTTTCCAGTACAAGATGGAATAGATGATATATATTAAATGAAAAAAATTGATTTTAAAATAATCATTTAAAATTGATAGAGATTATTTTATAATCGAATTTTTTTCATTTAATATATACTTTGCAGCATGGGCTTATCTTATTATTTACTTAAATGGAATTTTAGTTTATGAGGCTACCAAGAAATCATATACTTTTATTATTATTATAATAATAAGTGGGCGAGTTGGAAAGAGTTATATACAGATTGCTAAATAAATTTACTGTTATATGAACCATAAATAATAAGTTAGTTATAAAATCTTTATTTAGTATTATTTTAGAATTTTTAAATACTTCGCATATTACCTGTAGATAAATCTAATTCTGAACTACTTCTTGAAACATTGCTGCCCCCTAGATTTTGTAAGATAAAAATAATTAACTTAATTTTCGAAAAGAAATACTTCGCAACTCCATTTCTTCAGTTACGTCAGTCTCATAACCACTTTGGTCTCTGCCGAAAACCACTGCCTTCCAGATATCATGGACTCCATCATAAACCTCGTTAAATATGTCTCGCAATTGATTTTCATTAATCATTTCACCTCGTTTTAGCTTTTGGATAGTCGCTTGGATTACCTTATCCAGTTCAGGCATCGTCTGCTTTTCCAAATCATCGAGATTTTCTTCAATTCGAGTTCGGTATTCTGATTTGCGAAAATTTTCCATTTCACCACGTACAGCTTCACAAACTCGATTTATCCGACATTTTAACATTGCAATATTTTGAGTGAACTCTTCAAGTTTTTCTATCTACATTTTAATTTTCGGAAAATTGTTGAAAGTTTCATAAAAAGTAAAGTAAAAATTTTTACCTTAGCAGTTTTTAAACATTCTTTGACATCTTCATTGACATGGCCATCCATGACTACTAAATAATCCCAAATATTTGTAATGTTGTCTACCGCATCCGATAGTGTTGCCAAACAACTTGCAAAAGTTGTTTTAAATACTTCTATATTTTCCTGTGCAAACTAAACCAATTGTATATTATGGCAAGTTAATATATAGGATAATTTAAAATTTTAACAAATCCTCTGACAAAACAACTCATAGTTTACCACGGTATCAAAATAACGGAAACCTTCTGTAGTAATCGACCATTTTCAAATTAATATAAAAAATGAATTTTATCTAAACAAAGAAAATAAAAGCAACTTTGTTTAAATTAGAAATTATATTTGAATTGATAAAAATTTGTTATTCTTAATTAACATCATTTCAAACATCAAAAAATAACTATCTATCGTCAAAAAGTAAATATGAAATCTGTTTTTGTCTTACTTAATAAAACAACACGGCGAATTTCTCAATAATACACCAAAACCTTTGTTTGTGTCATCCCGATATGAGTTGTTTCGAAGTTGAATCGTTCTTAAATTTTCCTGATTTCAAAATTGCGTTGTTAATATTTCTATTTGCATTGTTTTAATGTATATATATGGGATTTCCTATCATCATTTTCCTTATTTTATGTTAATAAATCGAAAATATAAATTAAGATAGAATTTGAGTAAAAAATGCTATCTCTAGTAAAATATGATACTTCGTATGTAGGCTATAAATTTTGTAAGTATTTATATTTATAAATAAATGGCTTGTGTTCTTGATACTTTTAGAGTAGTGGGATGTGTCATCTCTAGCACACCCTCCTCGCTGAGAGAAAATTTTTCTAAGTCTAAAATTACAAATTTTTCTGAGACAAAGACAATGACTCATTCAAAGTCATTTAAACAAAGACCATGACTCATTCAAGGTCATTGGATGACTCATCACATTTTTTTAAGGTCATTTAAAAGTAGGTTAAGGTCATTGGGTGACTCATCAAATTTTTTCAAGGTCATTCAAATTTTTTTAAGGTCATAGTATTTTTAAACATTTTTTAATTTTAATTTACATTTATTTTCTAAAAAGCTGAAATTTAGACAAATTCCTAACAGAATTCGCCAGGCACCATTCGACATATCGCTGATACCGAAAATCACAGCAACTACAACCCAAAACACAGGGGTATTCGGGTTCCATTTCCTTCGGTCAAGCTTTATATCCCATCTATGATCTATGATATTAAAGATCCATATATTTGTTTCTCTATATACCAGATCTGGAATGATTGATCCTTGCTGGTCTTTCAGTATTGCTCGTAGTTGAGGGTATAAGAAGAACAAACGTTCTAAGATTACGGCCTGATATTTATCTGAAAAGCAATGATAATAATATTAATAAATAATAAATTTACCGTAGTTTTCTATTTCTTTCTTTGTTAATTTTGAGGATGTAATCGGCATAGGTTTTCCCATTTTTAAAAATGAAATGAAATGAATAAGCAAGTTGTTTTAATCAATCATTAGCCAATCAGATGTCGACCAATCCCGTGATTTTATTTTGTATGTCACAAACAATATTTTTGTACTCTAGATTTCGCAACCCTAATATGACTATTTTGCCACTAGCAAACACGTTAACACACATTGGGTTGTATTTTAAAAGCCTTAGTGCAGGAAATAATTCTGGTTTGAACATACAAAGACATTTTGTTGACATGTTGTATAGATTGATATATTGTCTCATATCCATGGTAACCATAATTGACTGTATTTTAATATCCTTTATTCTGTATTGTAATTTATTGACACCTAAAGGTTTCTTGCATCCCATGATTCTACATTTGCCGTATTTGAAAAATATTATAGGGTATTTTCTACTCTTATCTACAATTTGCTGGGGTTTACCAATCGGAAATGTCATTTCTGATACATCGAAAGTTCCTTTATAATTTATATTTGATAACATAATTAAACAATAAAGAAATATTAATCTATACATATATGATTTTTAGAAAGAGTTCATTAAATCATATAATATAAACAAAAACCTATAATTATACAAATTAATAATGGAATTAAAAAATGATGCTGTATATCAAATCGTCGGCCTAAGTGGTAGTGGTAAAGCTATGTTTGTGTGTAAATTACTGAAATCTAATTTATTTCAAACAAAATTCAACAAGATTTATTGGCATAGGGGTGTTGATGAAGAACATGGATTAACTCAAGATAATTTCTGTAAATTGAAAAACATGAAAATAGTAAAGGGTTTCGATAAAAACTGGTCAAGTCGTTTAAAGAAAGGTGATGTCATCATTATTGATGATTTGTATCAGGAAGCTAATAAAGAAAAGGATTTTAATAATTTATTCACAAAAATCAGTAGACATGTTGGTGTTACTGTGATCTTTATTACTCAAAATCTATTTCATCAGGGTGGCGCACATCGAACAAGGAATTTAAATGTTCAATATTTAGTTATTTTCAAGAATCCTAGAGATGCAACAGTTATTGATTTTCTTGCTCGACAAGCATACCCTAATAATCGTAATTTTCTCATCAGTGCATTTCAAGATGCTACAAAATCACCACATGGATATATATTTCTTGATTTCACACAACAATGAAATGATGATTTACGGATAAAAACAGATATTTTCAATAAAGAAGGTGCCATGGTATACAAACAAAGTTGAAAACTTTAACATGTAAAAATGTTTATGAAATCCAGGCTTAAAAATATCAGAAAACTTAGACAAAGTATTAAAAAGAAAAACAAAGTTCCACCAAAAACCTGTTATACACCATCTAAAAAACTAATAACCGAGAATTACCCTGCAATGAATCTAATTTCGAAAAACATTATTAAAAAGAGTAAGAAAATAGTTAAAATTGTAAAAAATCATAGGAGTTTTCCATATTTTAATGGATTTTTAAAGGCTTCAAGTATGAAAAGAATGTCTATTTTACAATCATTTCCAACTTTTGTTGTCAATGATTTACTCAAAATTCTATTAAAAGTTGTCAGAGGTAAAATTAAAATCAGTAATTCTAAAAAACTAGTATTGAATAAACATCGTAAGCCTTTGTTATCGCTAGTAAATAATAAAAATCGTCAGCAAATGAGAAAAATCATATATAAACAACAAGGTGGTTTTATCTGAGCAATGTTACCATTAGCATTATCATTATTATCACAATAAATGATATCGCAATCATAACATGTTAAATTAAAATTTAAATCATATTGTTGTAATGGAGAAGATTTGGACGAACCCAGAAGACGAAGCAGGTTCCGGTGGAGTGGAAAAGTTAAAGAAAAGAGTCCAAAAGTCGAAAAAGGAAACGCAAAAGTGGTTGTCAGATCAGCTTGCGTACAGTTTAAACAAACCAATGCGGAAAAGATTTCCAACGAGAGCTTATAAGACATTCGGTATTAATGATTTATGGCAGATGGATTTGATGGAGATGAAACCGTATTCGAAGATTAACAAGGGTTATAAATATATTTTAACGTGTATTGATGTTTTCAGTCGTTTTGCTCGCGGTGTACCAACAAAGACAAAATCTACAGAGGAAATATCTAAAGCAATTAACTCAATGTTTAAAAATGGGCATCCAGATAATTTGCAAACCGATTTAGGTATTATTATTATTATTATTATTATTGGCAAGGAGTTTTACAATAATAAAGTTAAGCAAATCCTGGATCGTCTCAAAATAAATCATTATTCTGTACATTCTTAATACAAAGCCGCACACGTTGAAAGATTTAACCGGACATTGAGGGATAGATTGAAGAAATATTTCGTGCATCAAGGTAATAAAATATGGATAAATATATTACGGAAAATACTTGTTAGTTATAATAATTCATCACATCGAGGTCTGAATGGTTTGAGACCCGTAGATATCAGCTCGAAAACATTACCTAAATCTGTACGGTCTAAAACAGTTGCTATTACAAAATCAAAATATAAAGTTGGTGATCACGTTAGAATTAGTAAAATATCTGCTTCACCTTTCATCAAAAATTTCGATAGTAATTTTAGTGATGAGGTATTTCAAATTATTAAAATTAATACTAAACAGAGTCCTGTAATGTATGTTATTAAAGATAGTGATAACAATGTAATACAAGGGAAATTCTATGAACAGGAATTACAAGTTATTTCCAAACCTACAGTTTTCAGAATTCAGAAAATATTGAAAACTAAAATAGTGGGTAAGGATAAACAATACTATGTCAAATGACATGGATATCAAAAACCCTCATGGATATCATCAAAAGACCTAGTAAAATGAGTTTCTATACAATTTTACCTAGCAATAGTTGCCCGCTAATCCATCTGGAAAATCAAGCAAGTAAATTTATGGTTGATCTTCAAAATCCTATTTATTTACATGGAAATTGGGAAGTGTCTTTGCAAGACTTTACATTTGTGTACAATACATTCCCATTTTATAGTCATTGTAAAATCGGTTACAAGAAACGTGTTCCCAAAACCTGTAGTGGTATTTTCTCAATCAATAATTTTGAACGATATTGTCATATTCCGAATCAAATTTTAGATCAAAATAGTGGCATGTTTTTCAAAGATGGATTGAATGTTAGTTGTGATTATAGTCCATTTACAATAAAATTTGAAAGTATTGATGACGCCAAGCGAATGGGTAGTGATAAGCTTATCATTGTTGTTCCTGGTACTGAATACTTATTACGTTTCAAAACATTTTATGAGAACAGTGTAACGACCGAAGACATAAAATAACTGTATCATATATTAATGAGGTGGAAGATACATTTACATTTACCAATGATTTATATATTGAAACACTTGAAGAATTACATAAATATATTTCATTGAATTGTTTACACATATTTAAAACTATTGAATTTGTTAAAGATGGAATATGCAAATTTAGTCTGAATAATAACATTTGTGAAGTTACATTTGATAAAAATTTGGCTAATACATTGGGATTAGATAAGCAAACATATAGGGCAAGTGCTTTTGGTGTACGCAAACCAAAAATAATAAAACTTAATAGGCAAATGTTCATATATACTAACATCATCGATCCTATAATTGTTGGTGATTCTTTGGTTCCTTTATTGAAATCTGTTTGGGTTGATAAACATGAACAGGATGAAGTTGTCAATGTAAATATCGATAATTCCATGTACTTACCGGTATCAACATCATGTATAAACAACATAGAAATAAATATTCGTGACGATAGCGGTAAATTTATTGAATTTAGTAAAGATACAAAAACTCATTTGACATTACATTTTCGTAAATTAGATGACCAATAACGATATTATTAGTATGTATAGTGGTAGCCAAAGTGGTGGCGAATTACCATATATTATTGGTAAACAGTATGGATCAGGATGGTTGAGAACAATTGGTAGATTTTCACTTCCTATTCTTAAACGCCTTGGTAGTTTTAGTATGAAAACTGCTAAAGATGTGATATTGAATGAGCAGAAGATATTACCATCGCTGAAATCAAATGCATTATCCGAGTAAGGGAAAGTTCTACCTGGTGTTGCAGGTATGTTTCAAAAACAAGAACCTGCACCAACACCGACTCAAAAACGTAAAAGACATCATCTACATATAAACAAACGAATGAAAGGACATGGAACTATATTTCAAAAATGATTTGTGGTAAATCTGAATTGTGTTTATTTGATAGACCATCTCCCCAAGCAGTAATTGAAATGTGGGTCTTTGAAGATGTATTCCTGATGAATTCTATTATGGATAGTAGAACTGATATTGAATTTTATATTAATGGTTCCCAAACTGAATATCTAAATTTGAATAATACATTGTTAACTGTTCAGATAAAAGTTGTAGATAAAGATAGAAAACCGTTGGGTGAACCTAGTGATGTAATACCAAATAATTTCTTGTTTCATACACTTTTTAAAGATGTAGTTCTCGGATTTAATAATATCAAGATTGAGGGTGGTAACAGTACATATATTCACAAAGCTCTAATAGAAACTATTATAAATTACAATAGTGATACTAAAAATACATGTTTAACTCCTATGGGTTATGGTAGTGATGACGATAGGAAAAAGTGGATTAAAGGCTCGAAATTATTTACCATGTGCTCATCATTACAACTCGATTTTATGGATCAACCGAAATATTTACTCCCAGGTGTTAATGTACACATTAGATTGAAAAGATCTGATTCGGCATTATCACTAACAAGTGCCACCACAGCACCAATTCTTAAATTAGTTGATGCAAAATTATTGGTGAGAAGAGTTCGTGTTGAGCCTTCTGTATTAGCCGGTCATCAACTGGGGCTTAATTCTAAGCATGCAATATATTCATTGAAAACAAAGGAAATTGTTCAATTTGCAATTGCTAAAGGTTCAGCTTCTTTCTATAAGGAACAAATATTTGGAGATAGAAGAATGCCCAACTTTATATTGGTAACATTTCAAAGTGAATCTCAATATAATTGATCATGCTTAACATCGAGCTCAATTTTCAAAAACTTTGGTGTAACATCGCTAACTTTATCGAAAAATAGTGATTACAGAGAAACATATACTCAAGATTTCGATAATGATAATTATTGTGCTACATATATGCAGAGTATAGTGAGAAATATGGGTTATTTGGATACAAACCTTAATTGTGGTATAACTCTTGAAGATTTTAAAAGCAAATATCCATTCTTTACATTTGTTTTGGCACCCGATTTTGATTTAAATCAGAGTCAATTACCTCAAAATGGAAATTTACGATTAGATATAAAGTTTGCTAAAGCTACAACTCAACCGGTACATGTTGTAATATATGGAGTATTTGAAAATGAGGTTCAAATAACTGCAAACAGAACAGTATTGGTTTGAACAAAGTTCAAACATTGTTGGTATAAATGTATAGATAATTTATGATAATTTGTCATGGAGTAAGTTTTTAAATGTATTATTAATATCATTGATGTAGTTCTGTTCAGGTCTATCGAATTGGAAAACAAAAACTAGGACATGAATTTTTAGGGGTTTTTCCTCTTCATAAAATTCCATATTTACGTAATAATCAAGCCATAACCGTCAATACTCAATCGTTTCATCTCGGTGGAGAACATTGGTTAGCAATATATATGAAACCTAGCAAGATATTTGTATTTGATCCTATGGGTTTCTATTATCCGGCTTTAATGGTTTCGAAACTGCAAACAATGGGTAAACCTGCTGTGTATAATAAAACTATGTATCAAAAACCATGGACCTTAACATGTGGTCAACACTGTTTAGCTTGGTTATTATCCAAGCGATTTGATGTTTAATAAATGTTTTATTGTTATTGTTATGTTTTATTATTATTATTATGTTTTAACTATTAATATTTTTTAATTATTATTATAATTATTAATATTATTATGTGTTTAATTAATTAATGTTAATAAGATAATGCGTGATCACAAAGACAATGCATGACAAGGGCGTGATCATCACATGATAAGTGCATGACTGCATGTATACACACTCAAGACTGTATGTAATTTACAAAGAAAACACATACATACTTTTGTTTGTATGTGATTTACAAAGAACGCATGCCTACACGGTATAGACTGCATGTGTTTTACAAAGAAAACATACCTACACACTACACCAAGCGAAATTGAGATAAATCACCTATAATATAAAAGAAAATCAATAAATTTATAGCATATAAACACACCAACTCACCTTGAGATTGCTTGTAAAATAGTCAATGAGACAAACCCTACACTATAGAAACAGAAAAAGTGACAGAGAAATAAAATAATGCACATTAACACAACCCATAATAAAACATGCATGAAAAGTTTTAACATGTAGCCATCCGAAGTTGAAAAAATCCCTATAATAAATAATTTTATAGACATTTTTGAGATAATTTTAGAAAGAAAAATGGCGGAAAAAATTTTTAATTTAAATTTTGAGGTTTTTGCTAGAAAATTTCGAGTAAATGAGGATGTATCTTCATAAGATTTATCCTTAAAACTAAAATTAATCTAATACTTCAAATTTTTCTGTCGAAAAAAGCAAAACCTGAAATCCGAAAAAAAGCATAAATTTTTAAATTATATTGGTAAGTTTTAAAAAATAATCATAAACCAAATTATTTTGTGCACATAATCGATGATTTTTTACAAAATATGTATAAAAAATATAATTATTTAATGCAAATAATAATTTTTATAAGTTCAAAAATAATTTAACTCACATTTTTTGAATAATATCCGAAAAAAAATACATATTTTTGGAGATTAGTTATTGTTACTTACTTAATTTCCTAAATATTATTTATAATAATATATATGAAATAGTTGATCAAAGTTATATTTAAGAGCTTGAATTATGATCATATTTCCTTATGAAATCATAATTCAACTCTTAAAATTTAACTTTAAGTTATATAACTATAAAAAAATAACTTACTTAGCAGCCATTTAAAAAATGGCTGAAATGCATTCCCAAAAAATAAATTCCGCCAAGTTGATTTATGTATCAACTTGAATTATAGCGGAATTTATCTCAGTGACAGCTGGTGTATAGGCTGCATGCATAAAAAGCTCCAATTTTTTTAAAAATTTTCCAATTTCAAAAATTCACCAAAATGAAAAACAATATTATTTTAAGAAGTCTTCTCCTGAATGAAACTGGTAAGGATTTTTAATTTTATTTTTAATTTTATTATTTATTATTTTAGACTGGTTTACTTTAACTGAATTGCAAGATCAGTTAGATCTTGAAAATGATGATGATGTTATGATTATCGAAGATGATGATGTTATGATTATCGAAGATAATGGTAAATTTTAATTTTATTTGTGATTTATTTATAAATTATTTTAGAAATTATAGTTATTGAAGATACCGAAGAAGATGATGATGTTATGATTATCGCAGATGATGATGTAATGATTATCGAAGATGGTAAATTTTAATTTTATTTTTTCTATATATTTAAAAAACGGTTTAGTTGATTTGGATGCGAACTTAATTAATGATGCCCACATTTCTGTGGATGCCCCCGTTTCTGGGGAAGATATGAATGACCTCTCTTCTATAGAGGATGATGATTCTTCGGAATCAGGGGATAAATGTTAGTTTTTTATTTATTTTTATTTTTTATTTATTTATAGAAATTAAGTTAATGATATTTGAAGTATTATTAAAATAATACATCAAATATCAATAATTTATAATAAGGTTCTATTTATTTTTCAATCTATAAGTTTTATGATAAATATATTTTTATTTAAAATTGATGAAATTTAAAGTATTATTATAATAATACTTCAAATATCATTAATTTATAATAAATTAAAAAAAAGAAACAACTATTATTACTGAAACAGATATTACCATAATAAATTAAAAATCATAAAGAAACAAATATATTGTCATATTAGTTTTTGAAATATATAGGCATTTTTTATTATAGATTTTACAGTAATTGTTATTGAATTATATAGGAATTATAAAGGAATTATTTTAATAGATACTTTATAAAGAAATTATTTAATAATTTGCAGTGAGCATGCAAATATTATTTTATATTAGATACTTTATATAGAAATTATTTAATAGTTTGCAGTGAGCATGCAGATATTATTAGATATTTTATATAGGTTTTATTTAATAGTTTGCAGTGAGCATGAAAATATTATTAGATATTTTATATAGGTTTTATTTAATAGTTTGCAGTGAGCATGTAAATATTATTGAATATCTTATATAGGTTTTATTTAATAGTTAGAATTATTAGATACTTTATATAGGTTTTGTACATTAATTTATTATTTTTTATTAGGCACTTTTTATCCGAGATATTGCATCTCATCATTGCAACATAATGAAAGTTGTCATGAAGAAATGAAAAAATATTATCGACTTTTTTATCTGCGCCATATGCAAAACATCCCAGAGCATTAAATATAAAGAATTTTATAGGAAACATGTGGTTCATTTAAATTCTTTTAAATCTAATAAAATTAAACTGTTTAAGAAAATTAATAAAAGTAACATAGATATTTTGAATATACTACAAAATAAAACTACATTAAATAAAAAGAATAAAAGACCTGCTGCACATATTAAAATTAATATCCCTAATAAAATAATTAAAAAAGAAGTCATCGAAATCAGTGATGATGATGACTCTAATATTATAAATAATGTAAATAATGAATATATTATAAATAACATACCTATTATAAATAATGTAAATATTATACCAGATATAAATAATGAAAATATTATAAATAATATACCTATTATAAATAATGTAAATCATATACCTATTATAATTAATGAAAATACTATACCTACTATAAATAATGAAAATATTATAAGTAATATACCTATTATAAATAATGTAAATATTATACCAGATATAAATAATGAAAATAATAATAATATTATACAATTCGGAGGTTCTGTATTAGAGAATGAGCCGAACATTTCAGTAAATTTAAATGGCGCTATCAAAACTTTACGTTTTGATATATCTACCGCGCAACTAATTACAATAACTATAACTGAGCGAATCAGTAATAAATTAATTTTAGAAATAAATAAAATGAGGAGCCTTAAAATTCCTATTAATCGTCTGTCTGGACATAAATATATTAAAACCCCTTCTGCATTGAAAAATAAAGGAGCTATAGTAAATATAAAAAACAATGACGACAAGTGCTTCCTTTACTCTATTCTTTATTTATTAAAGAAAGATATAATTGGTGAAAACCCCCAAAGAGTCTCTAAATATACAGAGTTTTTAGACAAATTAGAATACGATGAGGTCACGGATTGTCCCATGAAATTAATAAATATCCCAAAGTTTGAAAAGAAAAATTCGACTTTAAAATTAGCAATAAATGTATTTTCGTACACACCAACTGTTTTAATTGATGAGGTTCCAGATAATTATGTCTTTCACCATCCTCATTTAAGTCTGATCCATAGAAGCAAAGTCACTGACGGAAACCCTATTTATTTATTATTATTTGAAAATAATGATAGATATCATTATACCGCAGTGACCAATATTGATAGGTTAATGAATTGCCATCAAACCCCTGACTGTAACATTCAAATTAGATGCCGTTGGTGTCCACATTGCCTTAATGGGTTTAGATTAGATAATGCATTCAATACACATGTTACATTATGCGCAAAAAATCAGACTGGCACAACTCCATACACGCTCCCGGAAAATAAAAATTTAGAATTCCTAAATTATTCAAAACATATCACCCCACATTTTGTGATTTATGCCGAATTTGAATCGGTTTAACCTCCTGATGATAGACATCATCAAATTCATATGCCTATTACAGCAGGCCTTTTATTAATTAATAATTACACTACCACAAAATCATATTATTACTTTTATGGTCTTGATTGTAGTCCTGATTTTCTTAAGAAAATTGAGGAAATTGCAACTGAAATCGTTATTCCGTAATTTGATTCGGAAGGTGATAAATTGATAGGATCTATGTATTTCAGTCAGATTTGACAGTTTAAATCTTGTCGAATCTGTTTTTTATGTAAAAAACCAATTGTACATCCAGGACTTTGCGTGATTATATGTTAATTTACCTTAAACTTGACGTATTCCTCCTTGCGGACTATTTTCAACGTTTCCGTGCCAAGGCTATTGTTTACAATGGTCTTGAACCTCTAAACTTTTATGGAATTCCGGGCATGTCATGGGCTTCAGCGCTTATGACATTAACGGAACCCATTGAAATTTTACAGGACATGGAAATGTTCAATTTTTACCAAGGTGGAATACGGGGTGGGTTAACATTTGTTAAAAAACATTACATTGCTGCTTCGGAGGATACAGAATTATTGTACATAGATATAAATAATCTGTATGGTTGGGCTCTAGGCCAAAGTCTTTCTTACGCTGATTTTACTTGGGTGTATGCTGGTTTGGATGAGGTTTATAATATGGAAGTTGATATCGAGATTCCAGATTATTTACATGATTTTTTAAATTACTTTCCAATTGGACAAGAAAAGATGTGCCCACCAAATTCAAAAGTTGAGAAGTTAATTCTCACGCATTATCCTAAGAAGAACTATGTTCTTCATTGGAGGCTTCTCAGGCTTTATCATTCTCTCGGGGCTAAGGTTACATATATACATAGAGCTATTAAATACAAGCAAGCTCCTATTTTTAAAAATTATATCGATAAAAACACTAACTTGCGTCCAAATGCAGTTAGTGAATTATATAGAGATTTATTTAAATTGTATAACAACAGTCTGTATGGTAAATCCGCCGAGAACCTTAAAAAGAGGATGAGTTTACGATTATGTAATTCAGCTGAAAAATTAATTACATATTCGTCAAAACCGGCATTTAGAAAAATAATAGAGATTACTGATGATCTTTTTGCAGCTCATCTTAAAAAGGACTCAATATGTTTGGATAGACCTAGTTATATCGGTCAATCAGTTCTAGATTTATCCAAACTACGGATGTACCAGTTACAGTATGTTGAATTACAAAAATATCGTGATATTTATAATTGTGATACCAATCTAGTAGCGGGTGATACAGATAGCTTCTTTTTGGAGATAAAAAATTTAAAATTAGAAATTTTATTAAAAGCGATGATTTCGTCTGAACTATTAAACACATCAAATTATGATCCTTCTCATCCTTTATATTCTAGACGACTTGACTCGGTTATAGACAAGTTCAAGGATGAGAGTAAAGGGTTATGATATATCGAGCGGGTTTTCTTGTGCCCTAAATGTTATAGCTTGCTAGGAAATAAATCAACAATGCGAGCTAAGGGTGTAAAATTACCTGGTACCGACATTAAACACCAATCATATTTGCATTGTTATAATAAAAATACTATTATGTCGGTACCTCAAACTAGGATAAGGACCCGAAATCACCAGCTGTTTACTTTTAAAAATTCTAAAATAGCATTAAATAACCATGACGATAAGAGAGCTTGGGTAGGGAAAAACTCGAGTTTTGCATATGGTCATTATAGAGGGGTTGATGTCCTTGATGTTGTCGGTAATATAGTAATGCCTGAGCCGATCCTGCAATTCTCAATGAACAATTTGCAGAAATATTTGACAATATACTAGATATTTATTGATCAGATTTGTATGTAAAAATAAAAATTGTGAAAATTTCTCTTTGCTATTTTCATTTGTTATAATTTTCATTTTTATAATATTTTCATTTTTATAATGTTGGGCTATAAGCCATCACTAAAACAAAACAACCATGAAAAAGTCATGGCGAAAAAATTATGAAAATGGCTATTTGTAACACAAGCACGCACCGCAAACAGAAATTAAAAATATAATAAAAACATTAATTAAAACAAAATAAAAAATAACATAATCAATTAAAACAAATAATTAATAAATTTTGCACGAAAAATACATAGAAAAATAAAGTAAAAATACAAAACCGCCAAAACCTTGCAAAATAAGGTTTAGAAAATACACAGGCGGAGGAGGCGACCAGAATAAGAATCAGCAAA
The DNA here is from genome assembly GCA_022537955.1 of Schmidtea mediterranea. Classification (NCBI taxonomy): domain Eukaryota; kingdom Metazoa; phylum Platyhelminthes; order Tricladida; family Dugesiidae; genus Schmidtea; species Schmidtea mediterranea. Next base: position 143,050,142 of record CM039680.1, on the reverse strand, counting down.
AAATAAAAATGCAAATTTAATAAAATTAATATTAAAAAATTAAGAAAAATAAATAACAAAAGAGAAAAATATAAAATTAAATAAAAGCCATCAAAAAACCCGAAAAAATGGCCAAAAAAGATTCGAAATTAGCTGATTGGTCGCACACACGCACGAAAACAGTATAAATACAATAGCCATTGTCATAATATTTAACCTTAAAAAACCTTAAAAATATTTTTTGAAATTGAAAATTTTGAATTCGAACTTTGGTAAGATTGTATTTTCATTTAATAAATTTTTGAAATGTTTATAGTTTTAAGTTTTTAATCTTTAATTATGGATGGTCGAGGTACTTTTAGTATCGACGACAGGTCCCCCTAATTTAATATGATTTTATGTTGTAATTTGTGGAAGATGGCTTGGCAGGATTCAATTCCCTCAGTTAAATTTGAGGGATGTTGATGTGCTGCCTTGTCGTCAACCACCCTTCGGTGTCTGCCGGTATGGTCAGGTCTAGTCACACTGATCGCAGAGTAGGACGCCGTCGTACTTCACCGTGGCGGCCATTGCAATGTTGGTCGGAGCGGTAGGGATTAAAATGCGGGAATATCGACATAGTTAAGGGGAAAAACATTCAAATGAATGTTTAGGTAGGGATGAAATTTTTGTTTAAAACCTGTCGAATTGTTATATGAAAAGGGACGACTAGGGTTAAGTCAGTAGAAACAAATGAACGGATTAGAAAAATTGAATGTTTTCTTTTTAATTTTGCCTTTTGGAAGGAATGGTTTTATAGGACACTTTTAAATAGAAATTATTTTTTTATTCGGTAAAGAATTGGAGCATCAGCATTTTTCTTTTCTACATTGAATATTTTGTTTACTAATTCTAATGACAAATAGGATATCTTCACAATTAATATCAACCCATGAAATGAATGTAATAGAGAATGTTTGGGGAATGTTCGGATTAATTAATTTTAAATTTTATAATTATTATATTTAATGTATTTGCAAATCTCACCCACTAATGAAATGAAACTCTCCCTCGTTTAGTCAGGAAAATCTCAAGAAAATCATTCCGAAAATTCTCAGCAAACGTGTTTCAAAAATCAAAATTCTTCTTCTAAAATGCATTCAGGATACAAAATTCCCAAATCATCGAGAAAATCAGATACCTCGGCATTACAATTGGATCACGATCTATGCCAACGAAAGTATAACAAACTGCTCGCGGAGCACGAACGCACGCTCGGCACGTGGTTCGCTCCCGAAGCGGTCAAAATCCTCCAGGATAAAATCCACCGGCTGTCTAGATGCCGAGAGGATTTGATTGCAGAAAACCGGGCACAACGAATCATAATAAATGACCAGAGCGCCGTCTTGGTAGCATCATTTACGGAAGCCGAATTGGTAAAACGTCTAGCGGGTCGCGATCTGGCCTTAAAGTTGAATTTGATCCCCGCAAACCATCTTCCGGAAACGACTCAAGCTGGTCCAGCTCAGACCCCTAGGACCAGCAAGAAGCACCATCCCAGCAAAAATCGTCGTCGCCGTGAACGACGCCGAGCTGAAGGCCTCACAATCCTAAATAATGCTGCGCAAGTGCTCGAAGAAGCCGCCGCACTCGTCGCAGAGCAGCACCCAGAGTTTGTGAAAGAAGATGACACCGCTTCAACCCCGAAAGGATCAACAGAACTGATGTTACCGACTCAGGTGAAGGAAACCGATGAGATACAAATATGCCTAGACATTTCACCCGTCGAAAATTCCACCCCGACAACGAAAAAGAGGTCGCCGACTCTCACGAGCTGCTGGATGGACGAATTCGGAGAAGAATTATGCCATACCGTTCCCCAGGTTGGAACTACACCATTTCAACCCCTCCGGAACAAACGAAAGTTCCCCGTCGATATCGACGAGTGACCACCCAGTGGAAGAAGGACGGATTCCATTATCCTGATATTATTTATATATTTGTGTACTGATTATATTTTTTGTGATTCCTTTTTGTTAAATTTTCTATAAATTCAATAAAAGTATATTTTTTGTAATTTTTGTTATTTTTAATAATTTCTGATTTTTCTAATTAATCAAATTAAGAATGGATGCTTACAGTTTGGTTGAATTGTATTATGATGTTGATGGGACCTTATGTATGTATGAAGTAGATTGAGGGAGTTCTTATTTCACTCGTAAAGTCGGAATTAAGAAATCTCAGTTAACCAAAATAAAAATTTCAGTTTTTATTACAGAAATACTAATGATTAACAAGCAATTTTAGTTAGAAATGAAACAAGCATTTTCGGAGGAGTTTAGTTTTCTTAAATTATTAATGAGGTGGTGATAAACCCAAAATTTCGGCTGATATAATAGAAATCTCGAAAATTTGCATAATAATTCAAATTTTCACATGTTATTTAAATAAAATATTTTATGATTTAAAACAAATTTCTAGGTTAGAAAATTTACCTATTTTCAGTAGTTTAGGCAATTAAAGTCGGAAAATTTAGATAAATTCGAGGAGTTGAATTTTAAATGTTTATTTATAAATATTTTATTTTTATTAAAGTTTCTAAATCATCATCTTTAAACTTCATAAATTAAATACCAAAAATTAGTTTTTGCTAAATTAAATTAATAACTAATAGATGAGCGACTAAACGTCTGATAAGGGTGCGATTCACTACAATCGGTACTAACAATGTTGCTATGTATTAAAGCGACTAAGGAAAAACAATATGCAGGACGTATGCATGGGTTCGTCATAGAATGATGGGAAAGGTATGCACAGATATCGAAAAGGTTAAAGGAGTTAGACAGACGTAAGTCCTTCTATCGGCCGTCAGGAACCCGAAAGCGAGATTATCACAAGGAGTAGTCTTGGAAACGGGGCTCACCTGCTTGTGGACTCTCGGCTGCTGTATACAGTACCAACATGGGCTTGCCCATGGGTATACAGTGGTTAGATTAAAATTGTGGGGCGTCGGGGTGAGAAAGGAAATACCCTAGGAAGTGCAAGAGTAGTCGAGGAAGTAGTTTGGATGAATGAGCTTAGATTAAAACAAAAATTAATTCTACCCTGTACGCCAACAATAATATTTTCATGACAAAGTCCCAGCGTGAAGAAACGTGAAATATAACTTTATATTTTTATATTTGTTTTACGTGTAAAAAATATTTTAATGTATTTATTATTAATAATTCATTGATTTTTTATGTAGTTTTTTTTTTATGTAGTTGTTTTTATATAGTTGTTTTTATGTAGTTGTGTTATTAATAATTTTGTAATAATAATAAAAAATTTTCAAAATAATAACTAAAATTTGTAATAATAATAATAATTATAATAATAATAATAATAATAATAAAAAAATCTTTTAATAGAAAAATTTATAACAATAATAATATTAATAAATAAAACTTGTAATAAAAAATTTTCAAAATAATAACTAAAACTTGTAATAATAATAATAATGATAATAATAAATAAAACTGGTAATAAAAATTTTTAAAAATAATAACTAAAACTTTTAATAAAATCTTTATAACAATATTTATAACAATAATAATAAAATCTTTTAATAGAAAAAATTTGTAACAATAATAATTATATTTGTAAAATAATAATAATAGTAATAATAACTAAAACTTGTAATAATAATAATAATGATAATAATATTTATAATAATAATAATAACTAAAACTTGTAAATTTACAAAAAAATTTACAGAATATATACTACTTATAAAAAATAAGTAGTAAATTAAAATTTTAAAAAGTTTAAAAATACTATGACCTTGACCTACTTTTGAATGACCTTGAAAAAATATGATGAGTCATCCAATGACCTTGAATGAGTCATGGTCTTTGTTTAAATGACCTTGAATGGGTCAGTGTCTTTGTCTCAGAAAAATTTTTACTTTTGGATTTAGAAAACTTTTCTCTCAGCAGGGGAGGGTTGTACTGGAGATGACACATCCCAGTACTTTTTAGCACTATATATTTACTAAAATGGTCTATTAAGCGAAAACATATTTTCTCTAATAAATAAATGGGTTTTATAAAATCGATAACTGATTTTGTAGGATGAATAAATGGTTACATATGATGAATAAATGGTTTTATAGAATGAATAAATGGTTTTATACAATGAATAAATGGTTATATATAATGAATAAATGGTTTTGTATAATGAATAAATGGCTTAACCCTTTCTAAGGTGGTGGCAATATACTGTACACCATTTTAAACTAATAAAAATATCTAAGTGTAACGCTGTTGGTAATCATTTTTACTTTTGGTACAACTACTGACATATATTGAGCCACAAGAGAACAAATTTATAGTATTTTATTTTTTTATGATTATTTGTAACTATATAAACGTTATCAATAAACTTTGAGTTTTACATCTTTTTTAGTTTCCTTTGCCTTAGAAAGGGTTAATAATTATTAATAAAGGGGTTTTTTAAGTGTTAATGACCCTATAATATGAAATATAAATAAATGGTTTTAATAAATGGTTTTTAATAAATGGTTTTATATTATGAATAAATGGCTTAATAATTATTAATAAAGGGTTTTTAAGTGTTAATGACCCTATAATATCAAATAACTTAACAACTCTTGACTTCTCAAAATCGACAACCACCAATTCAAAAATAATTTAGAAAACTAAAGCTTAAAGAATAATAAATTAAAACTTTATTTGTTTCAATTCTAGATTATTTTCAATTGAGAAACGTTTCTACTTATAATTTTTGGTTTTGCACAACTAAGCAATCAGCATAATTAATTTTGCACATGATGAATAAGATTTTACTAATGCAGTTGTTGATGGATTTTTATTTAAAAACTCATGCTAGTACTGACCCGAGGAGTATTGATAGACTTTAATATTGATCTATAATCGAAATCAAAATGAAGATAGATGAAAATCGATCCAAATTTCGGAAATTAAATAATTTTACCTAATTATTATATTGATTATTATTATCATGTTAATTTTTTTATTTGAAATTAAACATGAAATTTATAAAATAATTAAACATTTTTCTAACTTATAATTACCTTAGAAGATGTCCTTAAAACCAGTACGCGTGCAGCATTAATAACTTGTGGACATAATTGTTCTACTTGATTGGCAGATAACCTCACCACTTTTATGCCTTCGTTATTTGTTGAAACCGAGCAAGCCAAATTTGCAACCTCCACTAATTTCGCAACAGTATCCTAAAAGTTCATTTATTATTGATTTTATCTTCCCTAAGTATTTACAGAAAAATATGGAATGACTGATTCAACTTGATCTTCATTTCCAGTTTTGGCAGCTTGCACCAGCATTTTTAATGGCTCTTGGATTTCTATATAGACATCTGATACATGATCAGCTACTGCTCTTTTAAGATCGATTCGTAACCTTTCTGTGCTCTGTAACATTTTAGATTGGGCTCCTCTCAAGTCGCTAGCGGAAGCTGATCCATTCAACTAAAATCGCCAAAATATTGAATTTGTAAATACTTTTATAATTTAGCAACATCGGCAATAATGATAATAATTTAAAGAAGCCTTCCAGTATATGACGCCGAGAGAGATTACAAACCTATTACGAAGGAGAGAGGCAGTTTCAGCAATGTTATTCAAACATCAACAATTTTTTGATTATTTATATTTTGTTACGCTCATCATCACAATTCATATGTTAATCGTTTTGATCACTGCGAAGATATAGAGCTACTTTTCATCGATGACTACCACAGCGCCATGTAGATCTTGCAGAAATAATGTTGCACTATCTACTATCTGCTGCAGTTGATTGTCGTTGAGAGTATGAGGGACCCAGCGAGCACAAACGCTTTGTTTCTTGAGGTCTTCGATATGAATTCTCTGCACTGATGACCAAGACAGTTCAGTAGCATCTGTGAGTACTGTGATGCTCACAGAAGAGTGATTGGCAACCAAATTCGCGATGGCGTTAATGTTATCTTCAGTTCGAGCCTCTCTTGGTCGTCCAGATCCATCTTTCCGTCGAAAATCTTCTCTTTCACCTGAGAATTTCTTTGCAATGCCTTGAACTTGTCGTACTGAGCAAATGTTCTCAGGGCCCCACGCATTAACGAGGAGATTGTGAATTTTAGTAGCTTTACAGTTGTTCATTTTCATCGTTCCAACGAAAAAATTCACGTTCTCTGTAGTAGGATTCATAATCAAACACGCATCCTAATAATAATGAAATAAAGCACATGTATACGAATAACGTAATACCACATCATATGGATGCAATAATAATCAGAAATAACTGTAAAAAGTATTGAATAATACGAACTGAGTATGCACACTAATAACATAATATATATTTGGTTGAATACTATACTATAAAAAACGAAGTTTTTTATTGGATCAACTTAAAATAAACGAAATTATTGATTTAATATATAGATTTCATTTAATATTTTGATTCAATATTATGGATTTAATATTATAAATTTAATATTTGCCAAATAATATACAAATTGTTTAAAATAAAAAAAAATCTAGGAACTTACGAAACCACCTGAAACACATATATATGCATATTTTATAAAAAATATAATTATGGATTTAATATTATAAATTTAATATTTGCCAAATAATATACAAATTGTTTAAAATAAAAAAAAAATCTAGGAACTTACGAAACCACCTGAAACACATATATATGCATATTTTATAAAAAATATAATAAAATAATTTCTTACATATTTTCGATGTGCAGTTAAAAGACTTTTATTGCTATTTTCAACTTCTTTACTGTTATTAATAATTCCCTGTGAGTGCTTTTCCCTTGTACAAGGCGATGACGCAAGAACACTGGAATCCTTTAAAATTCTATTTATCCATGCTGATAATTTGTTGGCCTCTGATTCATTAAAATGTTCCGGTTTCATGATTGCGTATTTCTAGCAAAAAATAGATATAAACACTAAAAACAGTGAGAGACATGGGAACTGAATCTTACATCAAAATCATCGAGTGCCGTAGCAAGTTCACCAGGTTTCTCATAAAAAAGTGGCTTCCCAATGCCAGTTCCTTTGTTGGCGGTATTTATCATTTCTACCGCATCACATACTGATTTAATTACAAAGTCGCGATTGGCCTTAGCAGATGCAAGTTCAGGGTGCCTGATATAAGCCTGCGTGGGAAATTTAATAAACTCAATCATTTATCGCAATTTTCTATCAATTATCAAATGGAAGTAAATTTTTTTAAATGAACTTGGCTAGGTTGATGTAAAATTTTTTGGCCCATCCGTTTATGTATATAATTTTCTGTGAGTGAATCGGAAATAAATATTTATTACATAAGGGATAATTAAGTTAACAAAAGATTAATTATAAACACGTATTATAATTAGTTTCCATTTAATAAATACTTAATAAAAATTCATTTACTTTTGCGAATTTCAGAGATGACTAGGGGAATGACTTTCACTTTTTCGTGAATGTTACTTCGGTCAGGGTCAAATACTATGAAAAATATCTTAAAACTCTTAAAACCCGGTTTAGTTTTATATTCTATGGCGAAACCTCCTTCGTAACTCAAATGAAAGTTTTATATTATGCGGTAGACTCTAGGGGTGACGAACCCAAACGACCTTGCTGGCAACTTTGGAAATGCATCATAACTTCGCGGGCCACATATAAAAATATATATTCTAATTAAATTTAAATACACTATAGATTTTTTTGTGTTTACTATTATTTTTACATTTAAAGTTTAAAGATAGATAATATAATAATAATAATAATAATAATACTAAACGAACATTGCAAAGAAATATATAGCACTAATTTTTAGTGAATAAAAATTATGTATAACAAATATCTAAATATAAATGAAATAAAAATATGAAATCATTAAAAAATATTTATTTAGCTAGTGCGATATTTGTTTCTCCATTTCTTCACTTAGCTTTTGCAAATCGATCTCAATTTGGGTTTTTGCAAAACGCAATTGGTGTTGCTTGTTAGGGTTCATTATTTTTAAGCGTGTTTTCTGTGAGATCAATTTTATTTTGGAAAAAACGATTCGCGGGTGTAATTTGAACCAAAAGTGTTAAGAGTCAAGTCAACAACTGTTAATTTCATATTTTACCGACAACCACAATAATAATAATAATAATAATAATAATAATAATAATAATAATAATAATAATAATAATAATAATAATAATAATAATAAAAATAATAATAATAATAATAATAATAATAAATGCAATGAATATCTATTAAAACTTGATGCACGAAAATATTTGATTTTCGAAAATTAATCTGTTATGATTATTGCTTAAGTTATAAATAAAAGTTGATAAGATATTCACCAAATGACAACTGAGATGTATAAATTGTCTACCATTGGTGGTGAAAACGGCTTGTCAGTCAACTCAGTGCATATTTCAATGCGATCAATGATGATTTTTTCACAAATTCGATTCACAATTCACTTAGATACATACTTAAACGTTTATAATATTTGATTGAATTTATAAACAGCAGTTATGAACTGCAAAACGAAAATAATAGTTATTAATTCTGAAAATATATTACAACATAGTTTACCCGACTATATTTTCCTATTGATGATTTCATTCAATAAAACGTTAAATACATTATTTCACTGGGTTGTGCTATAAGTTCTCGGGGTCCTGAACAGACAATTTTGTAGATTTAATTATGTAAGTTGTAATTTTCGATTTTCGAATGAAATTTGTGCTTACGCTGGGTAATTGAATTTTGGTTTTTTCTTTCAATTTGTGGTATTTTTGCCACTAAGTTTTTGTAGTATATCTAATATTTGAGAACTCACGTCAATTGTCCTAGTTGCAATGCTATGGTACAGCGTTGATCATATGTTCATCTTAAATATTTCTACGAAATTGGTAAGATCTTTATTGGAACTGTTGGTGTGCCAGTTATTTCATGTTATTGCATAGGTTAACTCATTGCCGACCGCTAGTGGATATCTACAGTGTGGTGATGCACAAAGCACCCCATACGTGTTTTCAGGGCATTTCTAATATATTTTGATGCCCAATTTGAGGAGTAATTCGTTCGGTTGGAAATTAAATTAATATAATATTATTATTATTCACAATTATCATTTATTATAATAATAATTATTATTATTATTATTATCATTATTATTATTATTATCATTAATAAATAATTAAATAAGTTTGGCGACGTTTTTATTAAAAGAAAACGCCTATCAAACAATCGTCGTACGATATTTTTCGACAGTTTAACTGTCATCTTCAGGCATGAAAAACCAAGTTAAATAGAATGGAATATATATAAATATAAACAAATTATTTCTTAATTTAATGTTTTAATAAATAAATATTTCAATCAATATTTAAATATTTTATATAAACATTAAATATATTTTTTTCCATTTACTATAATAAACATTTTTATAATATTAATAAAATATTTTATAAATTTAAATAACATTAAAAGTTAATAATTTTTTTAAATATTGGTCAAACCCTTTAATCGACAATGCTCTTAAATCATTATTATTATTATTTATTATAATTATTATTATTGTTATTATTTATTATAAATATTTTTTATCAGTATTATTATTGCAAGGAACCATCTTTATATTATACAATTAAATTAGCCTATTATATAATAATATATCAAATTGCAGTTTCATGATTAGAGGTTATTTAGAGTATTTGATGATTGCGTTTGAATGTTGGTAGGTATTCTGTTTCAATAATTAGTAAATCAATAAACTTTTTTTCTAGATGTTAAACAACCAAGAGTTATAAAATACTGTTGAAGATTTATTGTTAGAATAAACTATTGTCCATCAATGTCTCTTTTTTTAAAATTATTATTTATTATTAATTAAAATAATTAAATGCTAAATTCCTAACCTTGGATGTCGTCAAAAGCATTGGCGTTTGTAATTTGAGTATTCCTCTCGCAGCAGCAATTTCGTATTTTTTACGGTCATCAATCAGATCCCGTTGTCGGATGCCAGCTAGGTCAATCAATTCACTGACATTTACTCCATATCTTTTCCAATTTTCAACCAGATTCTTCAATATCAATCGAGTTTTATACAATTTTAACTAAAATTTTATTGGTATACTTGTAAATCAGAAGAGTCGCTCAGTGATTTTATGCAATCTTCAACTTGTCGAGCAGTTCGTAAAAGTAAATAAATATCAACAATATCTGCTAAAATCATCAAACGGGTGACAGCTGACAACATGGCTCTCACAGCATTTATCATTTGTTTTCGTTTATCTATGTTGCAGGAGTCATTGAGAAACGCCTCTGAAAACTGATAAAGGTCTTTTCCAGTTCTTTCTACATCACCAAGAGCTGCTTTAAAATCTCTTTTACGTTCAGGAGCTTCTAACATTATTTCTTCTCCACGCATTAGAAAATCTTTAATCATCTGATCAGTTGATTTATAAACACAAATATAAGTGAGATAAAATATAACTTCTTGTATAGCATTTAAAATAGTGTCTCCTTGTTTAGATTGACCTTTCTTGCGATTTTTCAAGCTTTTGTAATTTACGAGATTTGACACTTGATTTAGTAATGGCTCCAGAACCTTTTCCACGGCTTTTGAAGTTATATCCAGACTTTCTGGATCCCAATCCAAAATAAAATCAGATTCCATAATTTAGGAAACACTATAATTTTATGCAAAATTAATTACTATATAAGTAAAAAGTATAAATTTCAACCTTATTTAAATTAAGAATTGAAATAAATGACAAAAAAAAGTTGACATTTATTAAAATACAACTAATGAAAAAAGAAGCATGAATTGTAATGGAATATTATTTTAATACAATTTATAATATTAATAGTATATTTAATATTAAAATTTATTTGTAATTTTTTATTACCTTAAAAGAAATTCAAATTATTTAAAAAAATAACTCATCAATTTGATGTGTTTAAACAAATATTCAACATTTATTTAGAGATATTTAAACTACAGTGCGGATTTTCAATTATATAAAAAAACTATACAGCAATTTTTAAAAATAATTAGGGCTTCTAATATTTGACAAAAATTTCGGCTGTGTCATGCTAAATGTGAAATTTTTTGACAGAATTTTAACTTCAGACATGAATTAATGTATTAACTTATATCATAATGGTTGTTTACCGTTTCGGTAGAATATAACATGTAAACAAGCTCAAGAAGTCAACTTAAAATATGATATAGACAAAACTTAAATTCATTAAAATCAAGAGAAAATATCACCAAATAAAATTTTTAAAAAATAACAAAATAAACAGGATATAAAGAAAAGCACGAAAATAAAATGCAATCAACCAAGCAAAACAGATTTTAAATCTATCGTGGTGATAGAAAAATAGAAATCATAAAACAAAATCTTTTAAAAAATTGGAAAAAAATAAGAGTGTGGGGTTTGTGATGTTTAACCTTAACCCAATGCATATAACCTTTCTTGCCCTCCAATGGTCACCCGTTGCTAAGCAACGTTGGTACTGTAACCACTGTCCATGAGATCGCCAAAGGTGAGCGCTACGAAAGAACTACTAAGGCCCGATCTCATGATGGGTTCAACGCACTACCGAAAGGAGGTCTGTGTGCGATTTATTATTATTATTATTATTATTATTATTATCTATATAAATCTTATCACATCAATATAAAGTATTTACACAATAAAAAGTATTTCAAGTTATTTTTATTATTATTAAAACTTGTTATTATTATTACTATTATTATTATTATGATTATTATTATTATTATTAATCAAAATCTATATAAATCTTATCACAAAAATCAAAAAACTAATTATACAATAAAAAGTAATTAATTAAAGTAATAATTTAATTTTAATAATAATATTTACATATATATATATATATATATATATATATATATATATATATATATATATATATATATATTATCAGGCCGATTATATCAAAAATATTGCATCGCTTCAACGTGCCATTCGGTAAAATGTCATGGTGAAATGAAGCGATACTATGGTCATAAATTCTTTGGCATCAATTTTTTCATATGCCCCAAATGCGAGACTGCACAAGACATAAATTATTTAGAAATTTATAAGGGGCACTCGATCCACTTAAATCAATTTACTTTAAATAAAAAAGCTCTTTTTAGAAAGATAAATAAACGAAATAATAATAATAATAATAATAATAATAATAATAATAATAATAATACAACACATAATACTAATAGAACACACAATAATAATAATAATAATAATAATACAACACATAATAATAATAATAATAATAATAATAATAATAATAATAATAATAATAATAATAATAATACAACACATAATAATAAACGACGTGCAGCAAACATTCAGTGTATTCCCCTTTAAATTAAAAGGGTTGAAATCATCATTAGCGATCACGATGATGAAAGTTTAATTAATAATCAGATAGGGGGTTCAATTAATGTTGATGATGAACCTGAAATAAGGTTTGATTTAAATCGAACCCATAAAAGTATTAGATTCGATGTAGAACGCGAAAATCTAATTCAAATCTCCCTAACAGATAAAATAATTAATAAATTAAAATTAGAGATAAACAAAATCGGGTCAGTTAAAATACAATTCACCATTCTTATTTAATTCGAAAAAGATGGTGAAATTAAAGATAAGTTTTTTAGTAATAAAGCAGAACTTTTTTCTGATAATTTTCTGCTTGATGGGATAATTAAATTAAATAATAAAATAGAACGTTTCACATATTTAGGAGTGAATGGCGGGTTGTTAAAATCAAAGAAATTGATTTTATATTAATTAAATATTATCCCATAAATTGACTAGCTGGCCATAGTTGTATCCCCACACCAAGATCTTTATCTGGCAAAAAGGGTATAGTTAATGTACAAAACAATGACCATCATTGTTTTATATATAGTATATTAGCCCTTTTAAAACGTAGTGTAGTTCGCACACATAGAAACAGAGTTACTTCTTACGAGAATTATTTGGACGAATTGAATTTGACCCCATTGACGATTGTCCTATGAGACTCTGTAATATTTCCAAGTTCGAGAGAAAAAACAAGGACTTAAACCTTGCTATAAATGTTTTGGCGTATAAAGTAAAACCGTTTAAAATTCTTTAAAATTATGATATAAATTATATCCTCCATCATCCACATTTAGATATAATTCACCGCTCCAAGATTACTGACGGTACAACTATTTATTTACTTCTTTTGGAGGACGGCGATAATTATCACTATACGGCTGTTTTTGATTTGGATAAATTAATGAACTGCCATGCGACTACATCTTGCAATATCAAAATCTCTGTGTCCCATTGTCATAATGGCTTTAGATTAAAACCTGCATTTGACACCCATGTTTCCTTATGCATTAAAAATCAAACAGGCACTACCCTTTATACGTTGCCTAAAAATAAATATTTAAAATTTTCTAATTATGCACAAACTATTACCCAGCCATTCGTAATTTATGCAGATTTTGAGTCAATTTTACCACTGGATATAAGTCATCATCAAATACACATGCCGATCTACACATGCCGTCTACTATTTATTAATAACTACACAAAGACTAAACAATATTTTAATTTTATTGGCGATGATTGCGTTTTGGCGTTTTTAAAAAAGATTGACGAAATCGCTCTTTCGATTGTCTCCTTCCATATTACGATGTTCATTGTCAAAAAACTATAGGACCACTTTGTTTCAATGAGGAACCGGAGTTCAAGGAATGTCACACTTGTTATTTGTGTAAAAAGTTCATTACGGATAAAGTTAAGGATCATTGTCATTTCTCAGGTAAGTATTTAGGGACTGCTTGTAGGAAGTGTAAGGTTTCTCGACGAATCCAGAAACAATTACCTGTGGTTTTTCACAATTTGAGGGAATATGATCTCCATCATATTTTAAAGTATGGTTTAAATAATTTTTCTTCTTGGGAATTAAATATTATTCCGACCACTACCGAAAAATTTATCTCCTCATCGCGTACATTAATAAATTGCCTGTTCGTTTTATAGACAGCATGCAAATTGTTAATTCATCTTTAGAAAAAGCTGTTAAGACACTTACTGATTTGCCTTTAAATGAATCTGTTTTTGATGGCGCAAGGACTTTGCGATATCTCTTGAGATTCTTGAATCGACTACTGAGTGGCCTCCTATTTGGGGTTCTGTATCTGCTGATGAATACGCTACAGCCCAAAATATTTGGACACAGCAAAATTGCGAGACAATGTTAGATTATATGTTAACCTACTTAAAATTAGACGAATTCCTCCTTGCGGATTATTTTCAGCAATTTCGCGCAAAACCAAATGCTTATAATAGTCTAGAACCTCTTAATTTTTATGGAATTCCTGGTATGTAATGGGCGTCAGCTCTTATGACATTGCAGGTACCCATAGAACTTCTGCAGGACATGGAAATGTTTAATTTCTTCGAGGGAGAAATACGGGGTGGGTTAACACTTGTTAACAAGCATTATGTCGCAAGTTCTGAGAATACAGAACTCTGGTATATAGATATAAATAACTTGTATGGTTGGTTTCTTAGCCAATGTCTTCCGTATGCAGATTTTGTTTGGGTGTATGATAGTATGGATGAGGTATTGAATGAGTGCATGAATGTTGAGGATATTTAAACCATTCCATATGGTTATACAATGGAGGTTGATATCGAGATTCCTCATTGTATGCATGATTTTTTGAATGATTTTCCGATTGGTTCTGAAAAGATGTGTCCACCGAAATCTAAAGTTGAGTAATTGATGCTCACGCATTGGCCTAAGAAGAATCATGTTCTTTATTGGCGGCTTCTCAAGCTTTATCTTTCTCTCGGTGTGAAGGTTGTTAAAATTCATCGCGCAATTAAATTTAAGCAAGCATCTATATTTCATGCATACATAGGGAAAACCACAAAATTAAGAGCTCAAAGTACTAGAGAGCTGTATTGGGACTTGTTTAAACTTTATAATAATAGTTTGTATGGAAAGTCTGACGAAAATCTAAAAAAACGGATGAATTTGAGGCTATGCAATTCTGATGAAAAGATGATTGTATATGCCTCAAAGCCGACTTTCAGAAAATCTATCGTAATTGATGATAATCTGATTGCTGCTCATCTGAATAAAGCTTCGGTATGTTTAGACAGGCCTAGTTACATCGGAAAATAAGTTCTAGACTTGTCTAAACTTAGAATATACGAGATACAATATAAGGAATTAGCGAAATACCATACGGAATTTAATTGCGAAATAAATATTGTTGCCGGCGACACGGATTCATTTTTCAATGAGGTTAAGCACTGTAAGCTAAACAACCTTTTGCCGTCAATGATAAGAGACAATCTTTTAGATACGTCCAATTACGACCCGGCACATCCCTTATACTCAAGAAAACTTGACTCTGTAATAGGAAAATTTAAAAATTAGAGTAATGGTCTTGGTTATGAGGAATGAGTTTCCTTAAAACCCAAGTGGTATAGTCTTTTAGAAACTAAAGATACGATGAGGCTGAGGGTATGAAGTTGTTTGGGACAGAGATTGAGCACCAGTCATATTGAGATTGTTTTAATAATGACACAGTATTCACGGTGCCTCAAACTAGGATAAGGACGCGAAACCACCAATTATTTACATTTAAGAACGGTAAAATTTCACTTACCAATAAAGATGATAAGGTTAATTGGGTGGGTGGAAGTTCCAGTCTCGCATTTGGTCATTATTTAGGAATCGATGTCATTGATGATGACCAAGTATCGCACAGCCCAAGCTATCAAAGCACTCACATCCCAAGCTATGACAGATCCTACCAGAATAGGTGTTTAAATCGAGACATTGAAGATTTACTTTTGTCAGATTGATTTATGTCAATATATTTTTTCATGATTTATTTAATTTATTTAATTTACTTTTTATTGTTGTGATTTTTTATTAATGTTATTTTTATTAATAATAATAATAATAATTTTAGTAATAATAATAACAAGTTTTAATAATAATAAAATAACTTGAAATACTTTTTTATTGTATAAATACTTATTTATTGTTGTAATAAGATTTATTTAAATTTTGATTAATAATAATAATAATAATAATAATAATAATAATAATAATAATAATAATAATAATAATAATAATAATATTAGTAAGTAATAGAATAAAAATAAAAATTAAAAAATATTAATAATTAAAATACTACTTATAAAAAATAAGTAGTAAATTTAAATTAAAAATTTTTAAAAAATACTATGACCTTGACAATTTTTTAATTACCTTGAGAAAAATAATCCAATGACCTTGAAAATTATTATGACTCATCCAATGACCCTGAATGAGTCATGGTCTTTGTTTAAATGACCTTGAAAAATCATGATGAGTTATACAATGACCTTGAATGAGTCATGGTCTTTGTTTAAATGACCTTGAAAAATCATGATGAGTTATACAATGACCTTGAATGAGTCATGGTTTTTGTTTAAATGGCCTTGAAATTTTTTTGAATGTGTCATGGTCTTTGTCTCAGAAAAATTTGTACTTTTGGACTTAGAAAATTTTTTACCCCTGGGGTATCTGATCCAGCGATGACATAACCATCTACTCTCACTGTAGCAGATGTAAGAAGATTAAAATAACAATTTGTTAAGAATTTATTATGGACAATCAGACAGTATATATATACTACATATCATATACATTACATGCTGGTCACCTGATGGGTGAAAGATGTAAGATTTTCCCGACCATTTTCAAGTGAATCCCACCAGATGCGCGCATAAGAAGCATAACCATTGGATACCAGTTAAAATGACGTTGTAATTGTATTCCAATGGGAGGTTTCTAGTAAAAGGTGAGCCATATTACCATGACTGCTAATACCCTAGAAAACCTTTGGGTTCACGAGCTACTATAGAAGGTATTCACGCTCATATTAATTACAGGTCACCCTATCACTGAATTTAACTGAAATAATATTGATCATTCAATCGTTTTATTTGATTTTAAAGGTACTTTTTAAGTAAGTTAAGATATTTGGATCAATGTTCGAAACTGTGCTGGAGTGGTGCAAGATTTCTATCCTTATCGTCCATTTTAACTTTAACTGGTGATTTTCCTTCTTTAATTTGTCTAGTTCGGTCATCATCCAGCTTGTTGGTTCCTTAAAAATTCATTTTGTTGGTTCAATTTTGTCGCCTGTTCCGGTCGAGTTCAGGTCTCCTCCATCCGAAGACATCTTCGGATCATCGATTCAGCTCGCTGGCTCTGTTTTAAGGCCTCGTTGTGATAATGAGCAAAGTCTCGTCTGAATCTTTCCACGTCCAGGGTTTTATTATTATTTTGTTGCACTAAAAATAAAACAAATTCTCTAAATTCAAGCCGATATTCGTTCTGGGAAGAAAATGATAAATCAAATTAATAGGTCTACGTGAGCTGGGATAGGGACCTTATCTGACACTATAATCTCTATCTTAAGTCATTTTAATTATTTATTCTGTCCTTTTTTCTCGGACTTTTAACGTTGAGGATGCTTTACGTTCTGCGAAATTACTAACACCTATATTTTTCTTTTATTAACTAATTTTTTTATTCATTTTTCAGGTTTACTCGTAAAGATTACTCACACACTCTCATGATATTCTTCTTTTTTCTTTCTTTCCTCATTCATTTATTCTCCTTCCTCGTGGTCATTCGCTCTCTACTGAGGGTTTGATGTTGAAGTTCTTGGAGAGGAGATCTGACCCTTTCGCTAAGGGTACCTTCCACACCGAAGTATTAGTTTTTGACTAGTCGGTGAAACACTAATTTTACTTTCTTGTATGCCAGTCATAGTCACTTTTATATCATAGTTTAGCATTACGTATAACAAATAATAGTAATAATATCAATAATATAAGAAATAAATAATCAAATAAATTCGGTTTTTTTCTCAACTATTACAAACTTAATAATTATTATGACTGCGTGGGAATACAGAAAATTTAATTATGAGGCATCCCATATTGGTCAATACGAGGAAATATTTTGAATTTAAGTTTATAAAAAAAATTTGACCAAAACAATTTGATTAAAATTTTTTTAACATTCAACTATCAAAAGTCTACATACACATGGCATAAAAGTTCGTAAATTAATTCAAAAATTGTATCCTAAATATCCTATAAAAGTGGTTTCAAAAAAATTTTAAACATGAATTATAATAATAATAAAAATAAAAAACTCCTCACTCTTAGGATACTCCAATTATTAGAAAGTTTTTTGACTTTTTAAATTTTTTTCAGAAAAATAGCATTAAATTATGTTGATCTGGCATCGACTTATATGGGGGTTTTATACTCATGTTTTTTGATGCGGTAAAACAAAATGCCTACATGTTTTTACCAAATTTCATCACTTTTCCCTAGTTGTCAGATTTTCATGATTCTTTTTTATTAAAGTTTCTAATTACATTTTAAGCTTAATTCTCATAGTTATTTTCTAGAATATAAGCGTTTTCTATGAATTTGGAGCCTATTTGATGAAATAGGTAATTTTGCTAAAATTTAATGTTTTTCGATTCTTTTTAAATTTTTTTATTTATTTTTACATATTTTTTGTATTTTTCTACTTTTTGTATTATTTAATGCTAAGTAAACTATATTTGATGGTTTTTCGTCCATTTTCATTTTGCGCACCCTAATTTTATTGGATGTCGTGCCAGATAAACAAATATTTAAAATCATAGTTTTTGCTCAACATACATATACAGTCCATGCCTCGTTGGGATAAGTAATTAAAGACCCAGACAATCAAAATAATCAATCAAACATGCAAGCAATCATAAACATTAGTTATAAGTGTTTACATATAGGGGACAGCGAAATCAATTATCCCAATACAAATACATCACAGCAAACGTACATATGTTGAGGTCTCACTATTTAAGATCTCAACGTGCACTGGTATTCGTATATATATAACTTTAATATATCAAAACACAAGATCTTTTATAAAATTTATTAAACAAAAATTACCAAATATAGTATTCAATTTTTTGATTCAGATTCCACAGAATAAGACAGTAAATTATAAACAATGCGTGCAAGATTTGTATTTGTTAAATGTTATTTATGTATGCTATGTAGGTGAATGCAAAAAAGAATTTGTTGAGCTCTGCTCCGATTTTAATTTCTTTTCGAGATTGACTCTTAAAGAATTTTTGCCGCAGTATTTTTGGGCGAATATACTGAGCTTTAGCTTCAGTATATATACTAAATTTTTTATGTCTATAATATTTTAATTTATTTTTAAGTGCTCTAAGAGCATACTTAATTTATTTTTTTTATTTTTTTTTTTTTAAATACTATTGCTGTAAGAGCAATATTAATCAATCTATTTTATTTTCTTTAATATAATACGCATGTTGTTTTCAGCTGTTATTAATCAATACGCATTCGTTGGAATTTTCAGCTGTTACTTTAATTAATACTCACTCGTGAAAATAATTAGTTGTTAAATAATAATAATAACAATAATAATAATAGTATAATAATAATAATAATAATAATAATATAATAATAGTAATAATAGTAATACCAATATTAATAATATTATCTGTATTAACCCCAATGATTTTGCCCTTTTTATTTTTATTTTATTGAGTTGCATAAAAATGAATAGTGAGGAATAAATTTAATAATTAGAATAAATTACACCCTTTATAATAAAAATGGATTATATCCTTTATCAAAAATAAAATATATATTTACATCATTATTTACAAATTGTTAAATGGATCATAATAAATGATTGTCAAATGTTCAGATAATTGTTCAACAGATCACAATAGATAATTGTTAATTGAATAGATCACGATAGATAATGAATTATTGTCTTTGATGTTCTGATTTGGGATTTGCTTGTACTCGTTCTTCTGCGTGGATGTTGATCCTGTATTTGTTGGGCCCGGTCCTTAATACTTTGTTAGCACGAAGGTGTCTAATGGTTTTCCTTCGTCATCTAACATTCCTCCCTGGGCCGTTAAAGTAATGTCCTCATTACCTTTATCGCTGAGGACTAATTCAATCTCACAATCGTTTATTTTCATGGTGGTGCGCCTGAATCCCTTTTTGAGTGCCAAATTTAATATGTCTCCGTCCTTTATTCGTCTACCGAAATGACGGCACAATTCGCTATCTGATATCTCCATCTGGCTTTCTCCGATTACAAAATCAGGGTCTTCTAGTATTATATCCGGTTCGGGTCCATATTCGTCACTGTCTTCGGTTGTTGATCTCGGTGATGCTTCCTGATCATCTTCTTCGAAGGAGAAATATTCCTCATCCGAATCATTATCACACTGCATTTTGTTTTCTTGTAATTGTGGCTCGCTTTTGACAGGTATGTTGTTACTTTGTGATCGTTCCTCAGAGATGAATATGATATCATCATCACTATCCATTAGCTCACTTTCGAATGTCCTTCTGGTGCCGTTCTTGTTAAATTTTAATTCCCATTGTGATGGTTCTACATACATATCCTCTTCCATATCATCGTTTTCTAAGGCATTCGTTGTGCTTTCTTGGTTCTCTTTTACATTTCTCTTTAAACTTGAGGAATCCCATTTGATAACTTCTTCCCATTTTTGTTCTGCGATGCCATAAATGACTTTTAGAAGTATTGTTGTCTCGTTCGCTGAAAAGGGTTCTGCTTTTTGTAGTATTCTATTGATGACTTTATCCTTGAACCATTTGTCGTGGTATCTGATTGCCTGGTATGCTAGATTGGATAATTTAATTTTGTGGGGTGCTACATTCTTTACGAAGGAACGCATGAAAGAATCTTCAGCCATTTCTCTGACTCCCATTACATTGTAGATATCTAATGTGAGAGCTTTTAATTTGTTTGTGATATCATACCCTACGATTATTTGTCCCTGTAGGAATTTTCGAATATCTACTAATGCTTGGTACTCATCCTCGTTACCAATAATATTTTCCTTGTTTGCTTTTGTTTTTTCCGGATAATAATGGAGTATTTTTGTCCTTGGTGTGATTTTCTTATTGAATAGGACGGTTCCGTCGAAATTTCTGATGCATACTTCTACTGGTCTCTGATTGTTGTTAATGTCGCAAACCAGTTTGACATCTACGAATTTAGTTTTCTCCTGCCTTTCCTTTGTTGTTAATTCTTGGTGCGTGAACGATACACCTTTGTTGACAAGCTCTTGAGGAATGTGTAGGTCAGATATGATATATTCCAGATCTACGAAAGGGTTTGGTATTGTAGGTATATAGAGAACTTCAATTGCTATTACACATGGTAGACTGTTCATTTGAATCATAAGATTATTAAATTCATTTGACATTCTTCTGTGTTTGATAGTTTTGATCATTATTGAGCAATTGCTCGTGGTGATTAGTGGGATTCTTTGCTGACAAATAGAGACCTCTGTTTTTGTCATATGGAAGATTATTCGGTGGGGCACCTTTTTTCCTTCAGCAGCTGCCCTGTCTACATTGGCAAATTCGTCAAATGCTCCGATAAGCTCTTTGAGTTTCACTCTTCTAGCTTCGTTGAATTTGATTAAGTGCAGCTCTCTTTCTTCGATTTCTATTTTCATATCGTTTGGGATGCACACCTGGTTTGGGAAGCTGCGGATAGTGATTGGGGTTCCGCTGTGCAGATTTTATTTTGTAGATTTCTGTAGAAACTTCCGCAATGCTTGTTTATCATACACACATATTGATTAGATTGTGTATTGGCTTGATTGGATTGACTGGATTGTCCGGGAAATTGATTAGATTTCATGTGAGATTGATTAGATTGATTGGGTTTCATGTGAAATTGATTGAATTGTACGTAAGATTGATCAACTTGATTGGACTGCGATTTGGATTGGCTGAATTGCGTGTTGAATTGTATTTGTTCTAAAATGAAGAGTAAATAAATAATCCTCTTGCGCATATGAGGTTTGCCCTTATACGCCATTAAGTTATAGATATCAATATATACAAATTTAGAAAATATTATTGACCATATTCGATTAATTTTATATAATTTTTTAAACAAGAGTGGACATTGTGTATTGACCTGGTATATATTTGTCCAAGTGAAAACGCCCTGATACATTTTTGACCAGTCGGTGCCGATACCGCTGCCTTTTCCACTTGTACTTTTTGTAGATTTGTACACTACTAACTATTGCCAATATTGCTATAGCTAAAATACTAGCTGATATTACGTAAAAAGGCCATATTGGTTTAGTTTCTTGTTTTTGAAATGCCTGTAATTCATTCCAATTTTTTATAAGAATTGGTTTTCCCGTAGGTAATTTAATTAATTTTTTCTCGAGTTGGATTGGTATTTTATAGGTTTTGGTTGTTATTTCATCGGTTATGGTTTGAGTTGTTATTTTTGTGGTGGTTATATTCATGTTTGGGCTTGAATTAATTTGTTGTGTTGTTGTATTTATAATTATTTTCTTTGTCATCTTACGTTTTTTTGTCTGTATGGTTTTTACCCTTTTACATTGTATTTGTGATGTATCGTAATCTGTATCCCATTGGGCGCATAGAACGTATTGAGTGTTGGGTTCTAAGTTAATAAATTTAGCGTTGTCTCCCCTTTCGAACTTATCAGTGGTTTTTTTCTCTCTTTTTTCCATAAATTTTGGTGTGATATTTGTTGATTTTAAGTATAGATCTCTTATCGGCTTTTTATTTAGATTGAATACGTTAATTTCGTGAGATAAAATATTTATTAAAATGTCTCTATTTCCCATAAATTCAGTTTTGTACTTTTCTTTAACATTAGTCGCATCAATTATTCCTATGATTGTTAAGAAGATTGCTGACATCATTAATCCTTTCTGGGATCGTAAATTATATCTATGTGTTGGTCCTTCTACTATTTCTGATTCCGCTAATTTGCATCTATTTACGTGGACTACTATGGGATCCTCATTTTTATGTTTTTGTATATGTAAGTTTTCGTTGATTACTTTAACTACTTCATATGGGCCTTTAAATGGTCTTGCTAATTTTGTTGTTTTACCTTTTCCCACTTGTGGAGTCATAAGTCTAACCTTATCTCCCACCTTGAAGGTATGGGGTTTACTGGTTTTATCGTAGTCATCTTTATATTGTTCTTGTCTAAACTTAACTTTTAGATTAGCTACCTTATATACTTCTTGCATTCGCTCTTGCATTAAGGTTACGTAATCCGGTGCATCTAAATATTGTGATACTCGTGGTTCGAAAATTGTATCTATGGGTGTTGCAGGTTCTCTTAAAAACATTAAGAAATATGGTGAATACCCTGTTGTCTCCTTGGGTGTGATATATTTTGAATGTATGTGCATTGACTCACGTATTCATCCCAATCATTTTGATTTTTTCCCACAAAAACCGCTAATCTACTGAGAAGTGTGCCGTTAAATCTTTCCACTAACCCATCAGTTTGAGGATGATAAGCTGTTGTGTTAATTTTATGCATGTTAAATATGTTAGCTACCCTTTTGATTGTTTCGCTCATGAAATTTGCTCCCTTATCCGTTAGTAGTTTTCTAGGTGTGCCGATTTTGAAAATAATTTTTTCTACAAGTAATTTGGCTACTGTTTCTGCTGTTTCATCTTTGGTTGGGAATGCCTCTGCCCATTTAGTAAAATAGTCACTAAAAACTAATATATGTTTATTTCCATTAATAGTGGTAGGTAGTTTGTATAAAAAATCCATAGCACATAACTCCATTGGCGATGTTGTAGCTGGGATTGGGTGTAAAGGTGCTTTTGTCTTTGTCCCCATATTTTTTCTAGTTGCGCATATTGTACATGCATTACACCATCTTTTAACATCTTTTTTTAAGTTATCCCAATAATACTTTTGTAATAATCTGCTTGCTGTTTTTCTGCTTGACAAATGACCCCCTAGAGCACCATCATGATATTGTAACAAGAGAATTTGCCTTAATTTTTGTGGTACTACTATTAACTGTTTTCCACTAAAATCCTCAATAACCACTAGTTTCTTTACAATTTTATATTTTTGATTTGTCCCTTTTTTAATTTCCTCTCTGATCTTAGAAATTTCTAGATCTTTACTTTGTTCCTCTTGTATGTCTATAGGCTTTTCTGTTACTAAAGCAAAAACTTCTAATGCTCCTAGCTCAGGAATGCGTGATAGTGCATCTGCATTTTTGTTTATCCTTCCGGGTTTATAAACAATTTTGATATGCATGTCTTGTATTTTCATTGCCCATTTTAAAAGTCTACTTGATGTATCTTTGTGTTTCCAAAGGCCTTCTAATGGTTTATGATCTGTTCTTATCACAACTTCTGTTCCATATATGTATGGCTTGAACTGTTTTAATGCAAATACTATGGCATAGCATTCTTTTTCTATGGTTGAGTACCTAAGTTGTGCTCCTTTTAATGTTTTACTTGCATATGCTATTACGTAATCTTTACCCTTTTCTTCTTCTTGTCCTAAGACTGCCCCTACAGCTTTCCCGCTGGCGTCCGTCATGACGATAAATTGTTTCTTAAAATCTGGGTATCGTAATATTGGTGCTGTTATTAATTTCTCTTTTAACTGATCAAATGCCTTTTGATGTTCGGGTGTCCATTTCTTTTGTGGTTTATTGATTTTATCATTTATTGTCTGTACTATTAATACTCCTTTACTCTCTCCTTTTGTTTTAACTCCTTTTGTTAGTTCTATCATGGGTGCTGCTATTTTTGCATAATCTTGTATAAATTTACGGTAATACCCGGTTAATCCCAAAAATCCTTGTACTTGTTGTAACGTTGTTGGGATTGGAAAATTTTTAACAACTTCAATTTTATCTGGGTTAGGTGTTATACCCTCTACCGTGACTATGTGGCCTAAAAATAGCGCTGATGGCTCTGCCCATTTACATTTTGTCGGTTTGATTTTAATCCTAGCCTTTTTTAGTCTCTGTAACACATTTGCTATGTCTTTTAAATGTTCCTCAAAAGTTTTTGATGCAATTAATATATCATCCATATATACTGCACAATGTTGTACATCTACTAGTATTGTATTCATTAGGCGCTGAAATGTTGCGGGTGCATTAGTTAACCCAAAAGGTAATCTAGTGTATTCGTACAATCCATCTTCAATGACAAAAGCAGTTTTTTCCGCATCCCCCTCTTCCATTTGAATTTGCATATACCCCTTATTTGCGTCAATAACTGTGAAATACTTAGTATCCCTGAGTTTATCATATTGTTCTTGTGCTTTCGGAAATGGGTATGAATCTTTAATTGTTACATCATTTAATTTACGATAGTCAATGCACATTCTAATTTCACCATCTTTTTTTCTAACGGGTACGATGGGTGATGCCCATTGTGAAAAACTTTGTTTTATTACGCCTGCCTCTTTCAACTCTTTTATTTGTCGCTTTATCTCCTCCCTTAGTTTATAGGGTACCCCATAAGGTCGTTGTTTTATTGGTCTGGCGTTCCCAGTATCGATTACATGTTTAATGATGTCAGTATCCCCCAAATCAAACTCATGTTTTGCAAATACGTCACTATATTCATCAAGTAAAGTTTGTAATTGAAATTGTTGGGTTTCATTTAAATAGTTATTATTAATTTTTACTTTATCATAGAATTTAACGTTATTTGTCTTACTTAGTTCGACCATTTGTTCACTGTTATCTCTCATCACCATTGTTTCACACATTTCAAATGTTTGCTCTAATTCACCTTTGAACAACTTTCCCAATCTTGTTCCTTTGTGAATTTTCACATTGCTTCTCTCGTAATTAGCAATTCTAATTGGAATTATTCCGTTTTTTGGTATAACACATTCGTCGGTTAACATTATATTATGGCTTTTTAACTTATCCGGCACAAAAATAAAAGTGTCCTCACTTTTGACGTTGACTTTTACTGGAATTATATGATCACAGTGATATTCTAATTCGAAGGCTTCCAATGCTACTACTTCCGCAAATCTTGATTCCTGATAGTTTGCTTTCCTTTTGATTGCACCATCAGTCAAGTCGATGACGCAGTTATCTAACTTGCGAAGGATATCTATCCCTAGGATGCATTTACTTCTGCATTCAGTCATTACTTTGAATACGTGATTAACTGTTCTACTCGGAAAATGAACAGTGAGCTCAATATCTCCTCTCACTTGCATAGTATGCGATGACATAGATATTATCGTATCATTTGTGCTTTTTATATCTCTTTTTCGATTTTCTGACAACTGATCCTCCCTTATCATGGAGGCTGCTGCTCCGGTATCTACTAGTGCTTTGATGTTTATATTATCGATTAATACTTGGATGCTTGGTCTGGCTTCATTGAGTTCTCGTAATATCTCATTTGCTTCAATACCGTAACATCCATAGGTCTTTCTTGTTATGCAATGACAGTTTGTTATTTTGTTATCTAGGTTATTACTCAGTTCTCTCAGTTGCTGATTTTGATTGTCGTATAATCCCCCTTGTGGTTGCTCCATATTTTCAGATCCACTTGGATTATCATCGTTTTTATCGTTTTCCATCAATTGTTCCTCTTCCATTCGCCGGTTTTTAATTAATCGTATTTCTTTATCGTGTTTTGCTGTTATCAGATATTTTGCAACGAAGGGGCATAAACATGCCAACATTTTATATGAGTTGCCAAATACCTGTCGAAGTTGTCGTAACGATACTAATGATGAACAGATCATTTTGAGCAACGCCACTGTATAATATATTCCCAGTATAGTTGAGAACATATTTCCCAAAACTGCAAAATATCCCCATATGCTATACAATACTTTGTATACCACCTTTTTGAAATGTTCCTTTGATAACAACACATCGAAATTATAATCACCACCGTGGCTACCTTCGATGATTTTACTCACCATTATTGATAATATTTTCTCTTTCTCGTTAGGAAACAACATGTGCTTTCTTGCACTTTCTATGGCATCTCGCGTGTACATACCGTTGTTATTCATATCATTTATCTCTTGAAATTCCAACTTTTTCTCAAGTTCTGTTAATTCTAGTTTAAACGGTTTAGTTGCTTCTTTTCTATCAGACATTGTAATCCACATTTCATCATTTAGCTGGTATAATGGATCGAGCAAATTGGTACATTTATCGATTTTCCTTGGAATGTAAGTTTTATCGGTTAGTATTCTGGTTATAGGCTGTAAATACACTGTTTCTCCTTTATAAATAACGGGTAATTCGTTGGTACATTGGTTGTTCGTTGCTAGTGATACACTGACCGGTTTACATTGAAAGGTCTGTAATACTTCTCCTACTACTCTCGCAAAAGTTCCTTTTTCTGCAAACAATATTGGTGCCATTAAATCTGGGTTTGTAACCGCTACAGCCATCTTTGTTCTCAGTATTTCTCTATTGAGTTTACAGTCGTTAGTAATTGTTGCTTGGTATACTTTGTCTAATTGAACTAGTTGATGATGATAAAAGTAATCAATTTTATTATTAAAATACGAAGATAATTTGACATCAAATTTATCGACTTTCAATTTTGCATCTTTAATTTCATTACTACTGATATAAATACCTTCATAATTAGTCTTTACAACTGCTTTTCCGCATTTGATAACTTCTCCTTTTTCTACAAATCTCATGGCCTCTGCTTCTGAGTCTGTCATATATATTGTTGGGGTATCCTTTTCTTGTACGATTACTGTTTTCCTTTTTTGATCTTTTATTCTTTTTGATTCTGCATCGGTAAACTGTTTTCCTCTGATTGTTCGGAATTTCAGTGACTTCAATTTTGTTAATTGGCATTCGTACTTATCTATTTTATATACGATCATCGATTCCCCAGTGTCACAACTAGATTCATCAAGCGTACAGAACTTGTGTGTCATCATTTTCTTTGATGAACTATCAAATGATGCTTTAAATTTTCTCAATTCAACATAATATTGTCTTCGAACCACAATGTTATCTGCAATCTGACCCCATATTTTATACTTTCCTCCCATACAGTATCCGCCGGCTGATGTCCATCCGACCACATTTACTGATTGTTTCACTCTTGCCCCTACTTGAGCTTTCAATTCGATTCCATCCGTTGTTTTAATCTTTTTCGTTTTAAATGCCTCTTCACAATCGCTTGGTGTTATTATTAATGCCTCTGGCGCCCATGTCGGTACTAACATCGTCCTTGCCACTTGATTACATACAAAACTTTCTTCTGAAAACTTGATTATACACTCTTTTGCCTCTGTGTGTATAAAGTCTGATTCTTGATACACATGAAAAATCTTGGGTTCGGTTATGATTAATTTGGTTGGATTTGCTTCTGGACAATTTTCCACATCTAATAATGAATACTTTTGGCCCCATTTTGGGTTCTGACAATCATAGGCTATAATCGCATTACTTCCTTTGATTAAATCTAATAATAGTGTTATTATTACTATTATTATTGAGATACTTGATTTTCCTTCACTTTTATTTGGTTTTTTCGTCGTTTTGTTTACAAGATTTTTTACAATTGCCTCGGTATCATCATTTTCTATCGTTTCGCTTTTTAATGTTTCCTCATACATTATTTTCCAACCTCCTTTCAGTTTTATCCACGGCATCACATCTGCCTTTAATCTTTGATATATTATTTTAGCTACTTCATTTATTTGCTCCTTTGGATTTGATCTTAAGAGCTTTTTATATCTCGAAATTAGATATGCCATTGCCGTAATTACTTTATCTCTATTTATACCAGTTGTGAAGAGTATCCGTAGAACCACCTCCTCGTTTACATCCTCTGTACTCAACTCTCTGACCTCCTTTTCCATTAATCTAATTTTTTGTATCATATTTTCAATTAACGCTGATGGTTTTGTTTCTGGATATAGTTTTGAGTTCATTGCTTTTAGAAGTTCAATTATCATGATTAAATCATTATTATCGTCTACTACTTTTGGGTTTTCATGTCTCTTTCTATTTGCTATTTCTCTCAAACGCTCTGCAGCTTTTCGATCATCTGATTTCTCTGCTATTTCTGACTTTCGAGGTCGTCCTCTACCTCGCTTCATTGTTTCAGCATCTTGCATTATTGCCTGTTTGGAGATCTTTTCTATTGTCTCTTGTAAATTACCATATTTATTGTCCAATGGTTGAAAAATTATTTCTTTTTCAAGTGGTGACTTTGCACTCCCTTCGGATGGTTGATCCCACATTTTAAACAACATATCATAATCATTTTCCTCATTCAGTTCAACAGAAGGTGTTGCTGCCCTTGAGCTAGTTTCTCTATTTATCACTGCAGATATAATATTCTCATCTATTGTGTTTACTCCATAGTCAATTAGATATTCGCCATCTTTCAACTCAATATCATTGAAATATAACTTTATTTCGTCGTTTGGCCCTATTTTTCGAGGCCATTTATCTCTTGCCAATTGTCGTACTTTGTTTACCATTGTACACACATGGACTTCTGTTTTCGATAATATCATTTGAAGAAAATATTCGTCTTTAGTATCCAATGTTATTCTTAGGGGTTCATAAAATTTCGGACTTTTCCTCACAAATTCTCCATAACTTTTAATCATCTCTTTTAATTCTATCTCTAATTCAAATACTCGTGTTTCTTTTTGTCTCATAACCATTATTGGGATTAAACTGGTTAAAAATTCAGGATCAATTCTGCTTATTTGAACTTTATTTATCACTCTCAATGTTTCATTGTCATCATAAGGTCGTTTTTTCAAAACTGCTTTTAATTCCTCTTTCATTTTTATTTGTCTCTCAGTTTCCTCATTATCAATATCAACTTCATTTATAAAACACTCATACTCGTTAAGTGACACTTCCGACTTTCTTTCCATGAGTCGGTTATATTGAATTTTAAACTCTTTCAATTCCTCTCTCAAGGTATTTATTTCATTATTCGTATTAGTAATTTCTACTCCATTTATTTGTTTCACTTCTGGTTCACTTTTAAATTTTACTCTATTTGGTGACTCGCTTCTCTGATTGGTACAAACTTTTGCTAAATGACCATATCTCTGGCAGTTGTAACATTTGATTTGTCCATTGAAATTTACTTTATCTCTTCCATCATTATTATACGGGCTTGCTCGCCTTTCTCGATATTGATTTTGTCTAAACGGACTCGATTGTCTGCCTCTTGAGCTATTTCTATTATTTCTATTATCATACTGGCGGTATTCAGAACGATTATCTCTATTATTCCCAAAATAATTGTCTCCATTACTTTTGTTATAACGATTATCTCTAAAACTATTTCTGTTATAGTCAAAACGACTGTCTCTATTAAAGTAGCGATTACTTCTATACGAATTATTTCTGTTATAGTCAGAACGACTGTCTCTATTATCGTCTCTAAATCTATTTTGATTTTGTTCTGTAAAATTTAATGCATCAAATCTTTTCCTGTTTTCAGGTGATTGACTTCTACTTGAGTTGGGACTGTTTTTTCGTCTATTTTTTACAAAATTTAAATATAATTGTTTCATCTCTTCCCATGGAACATCGTCGTCGTTTTCCAACTTAGGTTTCGCCGTCGTTGGCCTTTGAATCTCAACTGCATCTATAGATGCGTTGAATCTATCTCTCTGTATTGCTTCTACTCTTTTCGCTTTATGAACTAATTCATTTAAATCTCTATATTCGACCATTATTAGTGCTTTATACAAATATTTCTGGATTCCATTCCAAAACTGATCCTCAATTAATTTCGGCGTGTGCTCTCCTGCACCAAATGCCTTTTTTGCTAACTCTGTTATCGTATACACGTATTCTCCAACTGACTCTCTAGATCCCTGATATCGATTTCTAAACTTTTGTACATTTATTTTCTGTAGATCGCTGTCAATTACTATCTCTGCTCTCAAATTTTCAATAAGTTGATCAAGATTATTTCCTCTACACTCTAAATTATTATATGCCTGTAGTGCATATCCTTTTAAATATAACGGAATTCTCCTCTTTAACTCATCAGGTGTCCAACCACATGCGTCTGCATATTGAGTGATTTCAGTGAAAAAATCGTCGAACTTTTCAGGTTCTCCTCTATAAGGTTCGATTGGTAAAATTTTTATAAAGTTATTATTATTTTGATTATTATTCATTTTATATACGATTCTATTTCTCAAATTATAAATTATTTCAAGTTGATTATCAATTTTAGATTTTTAAATTAAAGTTTCAATTTATGGTCAATAATATTATTTAGTATAAATATATTTTCCCGATATATTCTACACTAACCCTCTGATCGCAATTCCTATCCCCCAAATTGTTGATAACAATAATTGATTTTAAAGTCCCGGTTCGCGGCACCAAATGTTGAGGTCTCACTATTTAAGATCTCAACGTGCACTGGTATTCGTATATATATAACTTTAATATATCAAAACACAAGATCTTTTATAAAATTTATTAAACAAAAATTACCAAATATAGTATTCAATTTTTTGATTCAGATTCCACAGAATAAGACAGTAAATTATAAACAATGCGTGCAAGATTTGTATTCGTTAAATGTTATTTATGTATGCTATGTAGGTGAATGCAAAAAAGAATTTGTTGAGCTCTGCTCCGATTTTAATTTCTTTTCGAGATTGACTCTTAAAGAATTTTTGTCGCAGTATTTTTGGGCGAATATACTGAGCTTTAGCTTCAGTATATATACTAAATTTTTTATGTCTTTAATATTTTAATTTATTTTTAAGTGCTCTAAGAGCATACTTAATTTATTTTATTTATTATTTTTTTTTTAAATACTATTGCTGTAAGAGCAATATTAATCAATCTATTTTATTTTCTTTAATATAATACGCATGTTGTTTTCAGCTGTTATTAATCAATACGCATTCGTTGGAATTTTCAGCTGTTACTTTAATTAATACTCACTCGTGAAAATAATTAGTTGTTAAATAATAATAATAACAATAATAATAATAGTATAATAATAATAATAATAATATAATAATAGTAATAATAGTAATACCAATAATAATAATATTATCTGTATTAACCCCAATGATTTTGCCCTTTTTATTTTTATTTTATTGAGTTGCATAAAAATGAATAGTGAGGAATAAATTTAATAATTAGAATAAATTACACCCTTTATAATAAAAATGGATTATATCCTTTACCAAAAATAAAATATACATTTACATCATTATTTACAAATTGTTAAATGGATCATAATAAATGATTGTCAAATGTTCAGATAATTGTTCAACAGATCACAATAGATAATTGTTAATTGAATAGATCACGATAGATAATGAATTATTGTCTTTGATGTTCTGATTTGGGATTTGCTTGTACTCGTTCTTCTGCGTGGATGTTGATCCTGTATTTGTTGGGCCCGGTCCTGTAATACTTTGTTAGCACGAAGGTGTCTAATGGTTTTCCTTCGTCATCTAACACATAATCAACCATTGTTACTCTTTTCTACCAATTTTAATTTTGTCATTTGTATTGGGGATACGAATCTCAGTTTTCATTTGTTGAATATTTTATCAAATTTTATTTACAACTTAACCAATAATCTTTAACAGATTAATTTTCTAAGTTAAAATTTTTTCATTCTATACACATTTATACATAACTCATACCCGAATTATTTATGGGTTAGTTATTTATTTCACTAGATCTATCGTTATCATTGTAATTGTACATATAATAAGTTTTACTTGAGCTCATCAATCTCGGCGACATTTATCTAACATTTCCTGAGCCAAGCTGCATCCTCTGCAACGTGGCGATTTATAACATATACAACCCTCAACTCACATTTTCGTTGCAGTCTTTATCAGGCGTAAATAAAATTATATTCTACCATCATAGGAAACAATATTTCCTAAAAAACTACAATTTTATTATAAATTTGCTGGTAATTAAATCTTTTTTAAAGAAGCTGAAAAATTTTTCAATAAATAAATAATTTTTGATAAATTTGTCAATGAAATCTTTGAAACTCGAAGGTGAGTTGGATTCTTAAAGAGAACAACTGTAATTTCGGTCGGAAAAGAAATCGATTGAAATCTGGCCGTGTTTTGACTCAGCTGTTAGCAGCAATCATTCAAGTAGACGAACAAGGCAAGTTAGAATTATCTACCAATGTCGACGCACACAATTGGCCAATCTATTGATTCAATGCCACAGTAGACTATTCCACAGCAGACTCAATGTCAATAGCTTGCAGCATAAATGACTTAGCTCAGTAGAAACTATTTAATATATTTTCTTAACATTGCCAATAGTAATTTATTTAACCAAGTTAAACATTCATTTCTGTAGATTTTACTGAAATGTTTCTGGTGATAAAAAGAAACATTTCTCAAACAATTGGATTACCAAACCAAATTTTGAATTTGCACTAAAACTATTTCAACAACTCGTTGCCATGGTGAATGAAAATATTATTACCCAATATGAAATGTTTGACTATTTGAATAAGATTCGATTAATTTCCAACGAATTAAAAGGAGCATTAATTTGATGTAAATAATAATAATATATATATATATATATATATATATATATATTTATATAATGTTTTATATTTATGATAATTGCTTCAAATGTTGATTTCAATATTATTTGTTTAAAATTATAAATTATGTTTTATCATAGTGCGATCTGTCTCATCAGTTTTTGGATCATTTTTCAAAGTAAGATCATTATTATATTTTATCGTTCAGTTTAACTAGTACTTTTGAAAATTAATAATTTAAACAAAGTATTGATAAAATAATTAAAATTGAATTTAAGTTTTAAATTTTTTTAACATTTAAGATATGTTTAAAATATGCTTAGTTATAAATCTAAAACCCCAATAAGCTTAGTTTCTGATCTAGCTTATAAAATTTCATTTAATTCATGCAATGCCACATACATTGGAGAAACTTCCTGTCATCTTCGCATACGAGTTCAATAACAGCCGATTGAGAGGCGTTAAAAATATTATTGAGCAAAGGAAAATGTGCAAAAGAACAACTAATTTAAAATTTTATGTAAAGCTTTTGTGATTAAATCATTATGTCGTTATTATGCTATGTAATTACATCATCTTTGCATAATTAGGGTAATTTCCTCGAAATATTATTTATTCGGCTTTATTGTGTTTTTATTTAAGATATGATTATTAATTATTGTATTTAATTGTATCTTATTATAATTCTAAATATGAAAAATTAATACTATTTATATAAAATTATTATTTATATAAAATTTGAATGTTAATAAATAATTTAATATAAACCTTATTCTGCATAAGGATCAAATTAAATTTCATGTAATTCATTGATAAATTAATTGATAACTTATGTTAAATTCTTTTTCAAAATTCAGTCAATAAATTTTCGTGAATTTTATTATAATAAATTTTTAACTTATTTATACCAACTCAATAATAGCTAATAAATTTAATTAAGTTTAAATGCGTTTTTTACCGGTAGTTCATAATGATATTATTATAATATTATATAATGGTGTAATTTCAATATTTGAAATTCATAATATTTGCATTTATTCGGTTTGGTATAATAAGGATCGGCTAGAAATGACTGAACAGTTTGTCCCACTCCAACCTTCACACTACCTGTCGAAACAACGTACTTAAACTTGGTTTGATTGACATATTATCTATAGATAAGTTCAATATTGATATCTGATCTGACAAAATGTAAAGACCTTAGTTATCATGCAAAGATTTGATGAGTTTTTGTATGAAAACAGATCTTTCTAGCAAATATATTCGATCAGGATCGTTTGTTTCTCACGTTTATTAATAATTTTATATCATTTATTGAGTTAGCCCACTCGTTTCCATCTAAAGATTTATTTAACATAACATTGATTGATAACTTAAATAGTTTTGTATATTGCGAATCAAAAAACCATTGTATTAGGTCATGCAATATACACTAAATTAAACGATAACGCCAATAAAAAACCTTTCGTACGATATATTTCGATAGCACAGCTATCATCTTCAGGTACTCAAAACCAACTAAAAATATTATGAATTAACATTTAATTTAAACAAATTATTTTTTTTTAATTTAATTTTTTAATAAATAAATATTTTTAAAAATATATTTTAAATTAATTTTAAATTTTAAATTTTTTACTTATATTCCAATTTAAGTAAAAAATTTAAAATTTAAAATTAATTTAAAATATATTTTTAAAAATATTTATTTATTAAAAAATTAAATTAATAAAAAATAATTTGTTTAAATTAAATGTTAATTCATAATATTTTTAGTTGGTTTTGAGTACCTGAAGATGATAGCTGTGCTATCGAAATATATCGTACGAAAGGTTTTTTATTGGCGTTATCGTTTAATTAAATCGTTGCCAAATTTATTTAATTATTTATACACTAAATTGATTAACATTTGTTCTTTGACTTTATGCATTAGCAATACTCTCCCTTCTTAAGATTGATGCGGACCATTATATTGAAAATCATTTTTGTTTCTTCTATGTGGTTCTCGGCGTACCGTCTCCCCCACTTCGAAATACTTTTTTTAATACTTTTGTCGTCCTCAAATTGCCTTATCTTTTTAACAGCTTGCTTGGAATTCATTTGAGTTTTCTCAGAAATATCTCGAGTTAAATCCAACTCATTTTTAAAAGAATTAAATTCCAATAATATTTATTTCATAAAAGTACTAAATAACCAATTATTTAAACACAAGATAATTTAAATATTTTAATTCTCCCGTTCTTAAGATTTTTCCACTTCTTCAGCCACTCGATTCTTCTTCATTTCATTCCGTCTTGGGAATGAAGTTCGACTCGATGCGGAGATAAAAACCTGACGATTTTGTATGGGCCTTTGTACTGTATATCATCATTGTGCCTGTTATGGTGTTCCTTGCGCACGAGTAAATCCTCCCGTACCTCATAAACACGAGCTCTTCTCTTTGCCGTGTCCATAGCTCTCATATTAGCTGCAGTTTTATCTGAGTTATGTTTCGCATTTTCCATCAATTCTCCTCTAGATATATCTGTTTGCTTCAAATTTCAGTGTAAATTAACACTTCGCCCATAAATTATCTCAAATGCTGAGAAACCTGTCGCGCTCTGCTGACTGCTATTTATGCTGAACTGTATTCTAGGTAAAGGTTCATACCAGTTCTTCTCTTCACACCCGCCTGCCAATGTCGCTGTAATAAGATCTCTTACCGTTCTTATGGCTCTTTCGGCTAATCCGTTTGATTGATACTGGTAAGGTGAGTTGAATTTCTGTTTCATACCAATTTTATGGAGTCTTTCCTTTTAAAATAATTCCTTCAAAATTCCGGCCTCTGTCTGTCAATATGGTTTTTAGTTTCCAAAACGATATGTCTAACTGATAAGTATTGCCTTGAGAATTGTTACTTCGTCTTTGATTCGTTACTGCGGTCAAACAAATTAGTTTACAAAACGATCGACCATTACTAACATATATTTTTTTATAGTATTCTTCTCCATATAGGCTATATCCATAACAATTTGTTCTAGGAATTTAGAGCTATATCTGGGGATAAATATTTTCTTGATTCTTGTCTGATCAATTTTCCTCTTAGAACAAATATCATAACATCGTAGATAAAGCTGAATTGTCTCCTGCATTTTCGGCCCGTAAAATATCTTTTCTATATAATGAAATAATTTCTTAACTCCAATATGGCATAATTCTTGGTGTTAGGTTGTTGTTAATAAGCATGCAAAGGTTTCTGGGACTAAAATCAAGACATTATTGTTTTTTTTCTACTGTTAATAATCCTCCATCAATTCGTATATGTTTTACGTTGAATGGAAAACAATTATTATTTATCTGTACATTTCCATTTCTAACATATCTCGTAGCTCTTGAAATTTGATGTCCTTTTGCTGCTTTAGATTATATATATATGATCTTTGATTTTCCTTCTTTGACCTCTTAATGCCTTGTTTGACACTGGGTGCAAATCATACCTTTCAATCTTGATAGCCCGTCTGCATTCTAGTGTTCTTCCACTTTCCTGTATTTCAATTCAAAATCATATTCAGCCAGATTAGCTAACCATGTTTGAAATTGTGGACTGATGCCGATTTCGTAATGTTCATGAATAAGATTGTTTTGTGATCGGTACGAATTATGAACCTTTCCCCGTAAAGATATTCTCTAAAATGCATAACATATTCATGCACATCGAGAAGTTCTTTCCTCGTTACACAGTAGCCTTTTTCATGCACTGTCATATGTCTCGAACCATAAGCTATAACACATCCCTCTCCATCTTCTTTAACTTGGCTAAAAACCGATCCAATAGCTCCAAAGCTGGCGTTTGTGTCTAGGATAAATGTTCTACCTTCGCTTGGATAATCGAGAATAGGTGCCTTGCACAACCTGTCTTTCAATACTTAGAAACTTTCATTACATTCTTTAATCCAAATTATATCATTGTCACATTCATATGTTGCTGCATATAACGGTTTTGCAATTCTGGCATAGTCTTTGATGAATCTTCTATAATAGTTCGTTAATCCAAGAAAGGATATTAACTTTTTTGAACATTTTGGTACTTCTGGTCTCTCTATTTCTTCAACTTTCTTTCTGTTTGTTTGAATACCCTCACCATTAACTGTATGCCCAAGGAAGTACAGTTCTGTTTTATTGAATTCGCATTTTTTGGAATTTATCTTTAACCCTGTCATTTGAATTCTTTTAAATATTTCTTCGGCAGCTTATCATGATCTTTTTTGGTTTTTTCATATATCAAAATATCATCTAAGTAAACAACTACTCCTTAGAATAGCATTCTTTCTAATACTGTGTGCATTAGTCGCTGAAAAGTTGAATGAGCTGTTGATAATCCAAACGGTAGCCTATTGAAGTAGAATTGTCCTTCTTTTGTACGAAATGCAGTCATTTCTTGAATGTCTAGAGCTAATTATAGTTGGTAATATGCTTGACCTTAATCAATTGACGAGACTATTCTTGCATCAGCGAGGCAGTCCAGTAAACATTTGGTATTAGGCATTGGGAAAGATTCTTTTACTGTTATAGCATTCAATCCACGATAGCTTACACACATTCTGATAGATCAATCTTTCTTTCCTACTATCACTAATGGAACATTCCAAAAACTCTTACAACGCCGAATAACTTTTGCTTTTATTAATTCTTTTATCCGTTCTTCTATTCTTTTCTCCATGTGCATTGGTTGACGCAGTGGATGTTTCATTATTCGACATCCTGACGTCCGCATTTCGTGTCGTACTAAATCCCAGATCAAATTTTGATGCCATGAAAATTCCACCATATTTCCTGATCCTTTCTTCAATGTCTTTGTTCTACTCACCTGTCAACGCCATCAGAGCTTTGTTTCTTCTTTCTTCATTGATGTGAATTTTATTTATAAATGTAGTTTCTATATTATTGATCTTCATCAACTTTACTCCAAACTCTTCCATTGAATCAAAGCTCAATTCAGGCTTAATCTCTTTTACAACAACTACTGTAATAATTTTGGTCACCTGATTCCATATGGCTGGTATAGTCATACATCCCATTGATTCTTCTCCTCCAGTTGAAAATACTCTATTGCAATTGAATGGTTCTTCTGATAATCTTATTTGTGCTGGTGTGGATCTGGTATGTTGAGTATTTTGCTTGACTCTTACCAGGCCTCTCTCAGTCACGTTTGTATATGTTCTTTGACAGATATCTTTGACATTACTTTCAAACATTTTGCCAGTGCTCTCGTTTCTTCAATTTTTGTTTCTGGCTTTGTCAGTAGTATTTCTCTCAGACTTGTATCGCGTGCTTTATTTGTAATGAGATCCTGAACAATATCTTCTACTGCTTGCCCTGAATTCAGAACTTCAGTTTAACATTTGCTTACTCGACTCTCAAAAGCTGCAAATCTTTCATCATCTTCGTGCACCAAATCTGCTAATTCTCTGATTTTGTCATTGATTTCTTTATTGTTGGAATCTGTTGTTTCTGTTTCTCTGACGTTTCCCACAATGTGTTTTGCTTCTGCTACTAATAACACATCGAATATGCTTGTCAATCGCTGTCCATTTGTCAACAGCCATTCTTCTATATCTCTGATCCATTCTTCTGCTTCTTTTGATCCTCATCCATCATAACGTTGAATGTTTAGTGTAAACATGCCTGGACATGATTTTTGCAGACATTCAATTAATGATTTCGTTGTTTTTGAAACTGCGTTGATGTTCTTATTTTTGGCGTGGTCGTCAGTTAAATCCAACTCATTTTTAAAAGGAATTTAATTCCATCAATATTTATTTCATAAAAGTGCTAAATAACCAATTATATAAACACAAGATAATTTAAATATCTTAACTTCTCGAATCTGAATTGGGAATCTAGAATTAGCATGCAATGTTATTTTCCGTCCTTATACTATCTAAAATACTGAATATTTCGTTGCACTTTGAAAAGTTGAGTTTATACTGATTTGAATTCCGGGTAGCAGTTCGTGCCACTGTTTTTAGCATGATCAAACTTCATCGTCACAAGTAAATCTCTCATTGTTCTGAGCTATTCAAATGATGTAGATACTGCGTAGTGAATTCTTGGTTTATTCTCAGCTTACTCCTTTAAATATTTACTTTCGAAATTGCGTATTCTGTCCGCCAATATACTTTTAGGTTTGCAAATGAGGATTTTTGATTATGAAAACGTTTAGTTGTTTAAATTATGTTTCATACTCTACAAAGTTTATATATATTTTGATTTTTTTTTGATGAATTTATTGTTTAACTATATAATCTTTTTAAGAATGTTTTTTGACCTTGCAAAACTTGTGTAAGGAAAATTTTAAATACAGAAACGAAACTGGAAAATGTTATATGGTAATGAATGAATTATATCCCTATATCACAGCGCAGAAAACTTGTGGTGTTGGTCTAACCGTCATCAGAGATACAAATGACTTGATGATTCTTCACAGGATGTTAATTGAGATCGGAAATAGTGAAGCTCTGTGGTTAAACGCCTATTTTAATGGTAAGTCTTTTAATAAGTTTTAAATTTTCACCAATCGAAAATTGTTATTGTTAGATCGTGTTTATAAAAGAAATTTTATTTTGTTTTATTTTACAAAATGTGTATTAGAAGATTTAAAATACATTTTTTATTATACTATGCCATAAAGGAAATTTTTTTGTTTGTATTGACAGATTTCTAAGTGTAAAGATAATTTGAAAATAATAAGAAGACATTTTTGTCTAAAATAAAAACAATAATTATGATTTTTGGCACATATGCTATGACAAATGTGGAGGAAATTCATTCAATTATTGCGTAACATTCAATCATAAATTTTAGCATATTTAACAAATAGTCTAAACCTCGAATTAATCCCCAACTCCGAAATAATTCCCCATCGAGAATTATTGCTATTTGAATAAATGCTAAAAAGTTTATATTTTTAAATTGCAGAATGACACCATTTGTACTGTCAATGGTGTCGTTCATCTAGCATCTTCAAAATCTTGGATTAATTCAAAACTTATTAAACGTTGGTTCGATTACATGTTTTCGTTGATAACAATTCCAAGAAACAAGATTCTATTGGTATTTTATAGCGCAAGAAGTCACATTTCGAACAAAATGAAGGAACATTTTATATTGTTTTATTCCAGGGGAATTAATTGGAATACTTCAATCTGTAGACGTATTTTGATTTAAATTAATTAAGGATGTGTTTAGAAAAACTACAATGCAGTGGTTTCAATCAGATATTTGTGAATGTACAAGAACAGGGTGAAGCAATGTCCCATCAAATGAAATAATTTCTGAATGGCTGTTGGAAGCATGAAAATCATTTGCTGCAAATCAAATCAGAAAGAGTTTTGAGAAGTGCTTTCTGAATGATAACTCAAGACGAACAATTCAGAGAAGAATTTATGAGATTAATTAAAAATTCAAACGACAGAATAAATCAAAACTTGTCCCCGTATGCTTCTGAGTTCAATTTTTCTGAAATAGAAGAATAAAAATTTGCTTAAATTCATTTAATATTTTATAATACCTCAAATAATTCTCTACCAGTGTATTTTCTGAAAAAATCCTTTTAAAAAAATTCGAGTTTTAGAGTATTATGTTGTTTCATATGAAATGTCGTTTTTTTTAAAATTGTTTAAAATCAAAATATTATATAATTTTTCAACAAGGTGTTTAGTTTGAATAATATTTCATATTATACGTCTGTTTAATATTGCGAGGTAATATTAAAATTAATTAATCTTTACTTTATAATATAAAGTATAAATTTAAGTAAAGATTAATAAGTATCTATATAAATTATATAGATATTTATTTATGATGGATTCGAAGAATTTAAGACTACTTTTTCTATATAATACACAATTTTATAATAATATCATTTTAAAGTTTCCACAAAATATAAGAGCATTCAAATACAAGATGCATAGGCATATTTTTCACTTTTGAAAAACACATTTTTATACGAATGAACAAAATATGAATAATTTATTAAAAATAATTTTTGATATCTATTTTATTCTAACTAAATTAAGAAGATATATCATAAAGAATTCAAAATATATAATTTGGTTTCCGCAATATTTGCAATCACTAATGATAATGAGAATTTTTATTTTGTAATTAATGATCGAGCAAGCACGTTATTAATAATATCCAGCAGCTTATGAATATTTGAAACTATTACTACTGTGCTGTTTCCTTGATCATTAGCAATAATTTCAGGTTTTGAAATATACCATGAATAGGTAGTACTCAAATCAATTCCGATAGCGTTACCAGGCACTTGAGATAAATCGACAGTAAAAATATTTTCAGTAGTATAAGTACATATTTAAAAATAAATAATAACTGTAAATATTAATTATGTAATAAACACATTAAATGTATCATTTAAAATGTTATATCATCTACATATATATAAAATACAATGTATGTTTGTTTGTTTGTTTATCCTGTATGCATTACTACACTGTTTATCCGATCGCCAAGAAACTTTAAGAAAACATTGAGTACACTATTGCGAAGGTCTTAGGAATAATTATTTTTTAAATATCGCTCCTTAGTGCCGCTACAGATAAAATTATAAATTATTATTATGTTACATACTACTGACAAGAAATGCATTAAGCATATTTATTTAAATTTGAATAATTACTTTAATTTTACTAAATTGAAAAATTTT
This sequence comes from Schmidtea mediterranea, assembly GCA_022537955.1. Taxonomy (NCBI): domain Eukaryota; kingdom Metazoa; phylum Platyhelminthes; order Tricladida; family Dugesiidae; genus Schmidtea; species Schmidtea mediterranea. The sequence goes on along the minus strand of CM039680.1, from coordinate 143,007,929 downwards.
AAAATTATGTAGTGTGTAATTATATACTAAATTTTTAAAATCATATAAATTAAATATTTATTTATTTATGTGCATTTATTCACAGGTTAAAAATTAAAAATATTTATTTTAATCATTATTTTACTACATTGAAAAATTTTTAAATTGTGTAGTGTGTAATAATATAATTGATTAAATTGATTAAACGTTTCGCAATTCAATTGCTGGATATTTAGAATGGGAAGATGACAATCGATATATCTACACACTGCATTACACAGCCAACAAACTTTTGTAAGATAACATAAACTAAAGACGAATTGATTCAACAAGTTTTCTCAAATATCGCACGAAATTACAAAAATCATAAGTGGCTCAGTTCACGTTCTATATTAGTCACTGACAACAATTATGTGAATGCCATCAATTTCAAAATTCAAAGTGAAATACCATGTGAAGTGACAACATATTAGTCCATCAACAATGTGATGAATCAAGACGAAATTATCAATTACTCAATGGAATTCTTGAATTTACTGGATTTGCCAGGTATTCCACCACACATTTTAATATTGAAAATTGCAGTGCCTATCATTCTTCTCCGAAACATCAATCAAACCACTACTTTGTAACTGTACGAGACTTTAGGTAAAAATAATTATGAAAAATGTCATCGAAGCCACAATTTTGAAAGGCTAATTCAAAGGGGAAGCTGTATTGTTACCACGAATTCCAATGGTCCCAACAGATATGCCATTTAAATTATAAAGTTTACGATTTCCGGTGCAACTCACTTTTGCAATGACCATTAACAAAGCACAAGGACAATCGCTGCAAGTGTGTTGAATAGATTTTTACATGGACAACTGTATGAGCCACTTCACGCGTGGGAAAACCTTTCGATATATTCGTATACATATCGGAAGAAAATACTAAAAATATTGTGTATCCGAAAGCACTCGAATAAATAAATAAATAGTATTAAAATAGATAAATTTCAATATGTTGTTGAAAATTTTTTTTCCTTGAATTTCCTTTCTTTTGAGATCACATCAACGCGCTACGGGTAAGCTAGTGTCTTATAAATTTTAAATAATAAATTTAGCATGCTATTTTGAATGAAATGTATAAATAACAAAATTTGTCCTTCTAAAAATATCAATATTTAGAAAAAATCAAAAATATTGTTTTAATAATATTAGAAAAATTATTTTAGAAAAAGTTTGACTGATTAATGATAAAAATAGAAACCTGTCACTTAAAATCTTTGGTAAAAAAGCTTTGAGGTAGTAATATAATTTTATTTAACTGAATTTCGAGTGTACAGATGACAAAAACGAGCTCAGGAAACTTCAGTAAAAATTTCAGCACAAAATATTTAATAAATTTAAGTAACGGGAAATATTTTGTTTAAATTTTTTTTCTTAAATAATTTTTATCTTAGGAATGTAATTATTCAAAACTATGCAAGTAGGCGTTGAGTGTTTTTTGAGATTTTTTCTTTGTAAATTTTTATTTAAATATTATTTATAAAATTCCTTAAATAAAACAAAATTTGAATTGACTAAAAAAGTTCCAAGTTTTTCCAAAAGAAGCGGGAAATCATGCAAAATATGTAGTATATCAAAAACAAAATAAAAAGTTATACTCACTAGATTTTCGTTGATTTTAGAATATAAAAATAATTTATGAAATAAAATAAAACATATTTTTAAAAATAATATTATTAAATAATATTTAGTATTTGTCTATATTTTGCAACTGACAACTATAAGGATTAATAAAACAATTTAAAAATTATTTTAAATTTTAGAAAAGGATAAGGAATGGAAATGGAGTACCAGTGAACAAAGTGTGAACAAGACGATTTTCCAAGACGTAAATTTAAATCAGATTAATTCATGTGCTATTTTGAAATTTAATTACATTTATGTTGATGGACCATTCACGTTGAGCTCTACTATTCAAAATGAAAATTGCAGCAATCCCCACTCAGTAGTCTGCGAAATTCAAAGTAATTAAATTTTTATAAAATAAATCATTTAAAAATTAATCTCATGTCTATTTTCAATTTGCTTAAACTTAGATATAATTGGCATTGAAAAAAATTTAAATTTTGGTTACTCAAAATATTGAAAGTTTGAACACAGTATTAGATAAAGGAAATTATTTTGAATTTCTTTTTGCGATAAAGATTTTTATTTGTTAATACTGAAAAAAATCGTTCTTTGAAATAAATATTTTAAATCTATGGATTTTTATTCGATAAAAAATAAAATTCAACTTTTATTAATTCATATTTCTCGATCAACGCAACTTATTTGTATTAAATAATAGTAATGAGTGCATTTATAATTTTGAGAACGAATATGAGAAAAAACTAAACGGAAAACTAGTCAATGAAAAGAATGTGAAGTTTAATAATAGTAAAATAGAATATAATAAGATGGGTGGTAGACCGAGTACGATGATTAAAATTGGAGAAATATGGAGAAGCTGCCTTTTAGATATAGGAGCTAGAATAAATGTCACTCATAAAGAGATAAATGAGGAATTAAGAGAGGTAGAGATTAAAAACCTAAATGTTGGAGTGAGTTGTGCAAATGGTAGTCCATTGACAATTTTAGGAAAAACTACCCTTCATGTAAATATGAACAATAAAAGCGCTAAAATAAAATTTATTATAGCAGAAAAGGTAAACCCAAAAATAATAGCAGGGATCAGTCTTTTAAATGAATTTTGCATTTATCTATCAATTCTTAAGAATAAGACAGCATTTTCCACAAAAGCAGATCAGTTCTGTTTCAATAGAATGTCTTTTGGTATAGTGGCAGCCCCGGCAACGTTTCAGAAATTAATGACCATAGTTTTAGGAAATCTTACTTGGAACGAAGCATTGGTGTATTTGGATGACATCCTCATATGTTCTAAGGATCTTGATAATCATAAAAGTCGATTAAATAATGTATTTGAAAAAATCCAGGGAACAAGATTAAAAATAAATCCTGAGAAATGTCACTTTTAAAAAAGAAAATAAAATCTCTTGGTCATACCATTAATGAAGAAGGTATTCAGACAGATAAAACTAAAATAGAAGCAATACTAAGCTTTGAAAGTCCTAAATGTGTTAAAAGGATTAGAAGCTTCTTAAGAATATGTAATTATTATAGGAAATTCATAAAAGATTATGCCAGATTAGCAAGAAGTTTAGAGTCGTTATGTAGTAGTAATTAAAATCAATTAAATTGGTCAGAAATATGTGAAGAAGCCGGTACTAATATACACAAATTTTATAAAAGAATTTATTTTAGACACAGATGTGAGTTTTGACACAATAGGTGATGTTTTATCACAATGAGATGATGAAGGAAATGAAAGAGTTGTAGCATATGGCTCACATGCAATGAGCAAGCATGAATTAGGATATAGAATAACAAGGAAAGAACTTTTAGCTATCTATTACCTTACACAACAAACATTATCTATACAGGAAGAAGTTTAAATTGAGGACAGATCATAAAGCAATCACATTTATGATGACTACAAACAACCCAATCACATCCCAGTTCCGAACATAGATAAATTATTTAAGTAATTTGGATATGGAAATGAGCTACAGAAAAGGAACGGAACATACAAATGCAGATGCTATGTCAAGATATATTTGTGAAAACAAGGGCTTTAGCAATGTTAACAGAAAATAATTGTTGGCAAGAAACAGATGAAGAAATTAAGGAAATTGAAGAGACAAATTGAAGCAAAACAAACACAAAGGTTAAATATCAAAAGATGTTGTAGTTACTGTGGAAGACAGAAATAGAAAATTTTGTTTTAAAGATGCATAAGATGTTATGCCATGCAGGTAGTAAAAAAGTAACTGATTATATTTAAACGGGATATAACTGAAAAACATAAATAAAATCAGAAAAATGGTAATAGATAACTGTTTAAACTGTCAAAAACAGAAGGCAATGATAACTAAGACAAAAGATACAATAATAAAACAAGCAGCAGAGAGACAATTTGAAATAATTCATATGGACTTTTGTGGTCCACTGAAAACAATTTTTTCTGGTAAGAAATATATTTTCGCTATGATCGATCAATTTAGTCAATACATAACATTGACAGCAGTTTCAAAACAAGACGATAAAATAACTGTTGATACAATTATGGAAAAATGGACCCTGAAATTCGGCGCTCAAAAAACAGTTCATGTTGATTGTGGAAAAACATTTAAAGATACCATTACCGATGTAACAGACAGAAATGAGATAAGAAATAACCTCCTAGCTAACACAGAAAAAATGAAATACAAACAGGGAAATAGAATAAATAGAGAATTTAGAATAAATGATAAAGTTTTAATAAACATAGAAGGAAGAACAAAAGATGAAGATATATATATATATATTATATATATATATATATATATATATATATATATATATATATATATATATGGGTACTTTCAAAGTAATTCAAAGATTGCAAGAAAAAAAGATGAACTGCAAAATCAGGAAGGAAAGCGTTTGATAAGAAATATTGAATAGTTAAAACCTTTTAAACAAGGATAATGTAAGGATTATGAAATCATTTAGAAATTAAGTAGATAATTTAATGTTGTTATAAAATCTTATATATATTTATATTATATAATATTTATATAAATTCAGCCATGTTTCAGAAAATACCCAATTTGTCGAAAATTAAAAACTTTGTTTAATTATTCAATTGTACAACAAGTTTTTTGAAATAAATCTTAATGTCAAATTCAAATTCTTACAAGGTGTAATGCTATATACATTGGAAATACCTCTAGTTATTTCTGTACTCGAGTTCTTGATTATTATCGATTAAAGAAGTTGCATATTAGTAAGCACAATGGTGGCTGTATGAGTAAAACGTGCATATCTAATTTTAAATATTTTATATTATTAAATTTATTTTAAGATAAATATAAAAGTAAATGTAAAATTTTAAAACCAAACAAACAAAAATTAAAATACGCAATAATTTGTTTGAATATATAAATTAAATATATAGAATTTTGGTGTGCTTTTTACATAGTGATAACAGTAAAACTGTCAATATATATGGTAGGTAGTTAGTAGCGCACTGCAATATAACACACTAGTACTCATACCCCCCACGGGCGACGGATTAAGTTACGTAATTAATCTAGATTAACCTTGATTACATAGTTGTGTAATCAATATAATGTTCTTCATATTCGGAAAGAGCTCTTCCATCTTCATCAGAATTGTTTCGAATACATATACTTCTTGATATTAATAAATTGTTTTTTTATTTAAATAAAATTTAATTGTTTTTTAATATTTATTACAACTTATTAATTCAAAATCTATTATCCACTGAATAATAAAATGATACACATAAAATTAACACAAAACAAATTCATTTTTACACTACAAAATTTATTAATAAAAATCTTCTTCATCGTCTATGTCTACGAGTTCTTCCTCAATAACAGTTTGCAGAATTTCATCAGGTGCAATTTCTCCGACAATTTCTTCATCAGTAATAAAATCTCCAGATACTTTTATATGTATGCAAAACTTTTATTTTTTCCCACCCAAACCCTTTTATCATCCCTATTTGTAAGTGCTACTTTGCTATTTTTAAAACTACAAAGTTGGTGATTTTTTCTTCCAATTCTAAATTGCGGCACAGAAAAGGTAGAATTTTTCTCATAACACTCTTTATACGATAATGAAGCTCTTACATTCTAAGTTTCGACAAGTCAAGCATCAATTGTCCTATATAAATTGGTTGATCTAAGCATATCCAATCTGGATTTAACAACGTAGCTATAAGGCCATTGTCAATTTTTATCGATTTTTTAAAGGTGGGTTTTGGGGTATTCGTCACAAGTTTTTTATCCGTTGTGCAAAGACGCAGATTCATTCTCTTTTTCAGGTTTTCGACGGTTTTGCCATATAAACTGTTATTTAAGAGCTTATAATAATTTTTATCTAATGTATTTATACATTTAGCTTGAAGTTCAGTGTTTATGTCTATGCACTTTTTAAAAATAGTCGACTGAATCTTACTGCACGATTAACATGTGTGACCTTACCACCAAGAGACAAGTATAATTTTAATAATCGCCAATGAATCACATAATTATTTTTAGGATAATATGCCAGCAACAACTTTTCAACCTTTGAACCCTCGGGTTTCACTTTCTCATCACCTATAGGAAAATCCTCCAAAACATCATGAAGTTCAGAAGAAATCTCAAGATAAACTTCAAAAATATACCCATACGACAAAGATTGAAGATTCAAAGTCTAACAATCATATAATATTGAATCAAACCATCAAGTATCCATCTAAATTTACCACAGGGTAAAGGTTGACTTAAAGCCCAACCGTATAGATTATTAATATCTATATAAACCAACTCTGTGCTTTAATCAGTTTTAACATAGTGCTTATTAACAAAAGTAAGACTTCCTCTAATTCCTCCCTCATAAAAACTAAACATTTCATTTTCAGTTATTAATTCAATTGACTTATCTAATGACATTAAAGCAGAAGACCACTGATTTCTTTATTCTCATGATCTGCTATTAAATACATTACAAGATTCTGTTTTGTATCTATTTTCTTGATTTCAAATACTTCATCGCTCCAATTGTTGTCAAAATTCTTGATAAACGGAGAAGTACTTATTTTACTAATTCTTACATGATCGCCAACCTTGTATTTTGGCTTATTGATTTTTTCTTTCTTTGCTACTTGGTCTTTTGGTTAATGGTTCCTTTATTATTACAAAAAGATGTTAAAATATTTAAATCGATTTTATCGGGTTTAAAGTGATGTAAATCTATTAAGATCTTAATGATGAAATTGCACTAATCGCAGATAAAACTATTGGAATTAATGTACCCAAGAACCCACATTTTTGTTTATATATTGTTCTTTTTATTAAACGTCTATTTTTAGTGTTTACCAAATATAAAACAAATCTCTTATGTCTTTGTAATACCAATCTTTTAGCTTTACTAATATTTACATTACCTTGAACGATATTTACAATAATATTTAGCAAATCGTCAATAACAAATGCAGGAAAAATTTGTAAAATCGATATTTTTTTATTATTTTGAGCCTTTACCAAGGCATTGAAATAGGGTAAACTGCGTTTAAATTTCATGTTTACTATTTTCAATCAATTATTATTGTTTATAAATTTTATCCACCTTTTTAAATTCTTCTTTAAATTATTTTTTAGAATCTTCTTTACTTTTGGTTTTGGTTTAAAATCAATTTTTTGCCTTCAATTTCGTTTTTGACAATTACTTTTTTAAATGACACGATTGATTTGATTTATTGTTTTCAATTTTGTTTATAAATCTTAACACCTTTTTCATTAAAAATATTTGTTTGGATACGTAAAAAATTGTTGTGTAAAGTCAAAGAATAAATATCCGTTGGGAACACTTGTGGCATCTTGGAATGATTCAATTAAAAATTTTCTATTGTTTGGATATGCTTGTCTGGCTAAGAAGTCAATAATCGTTTGATCGCGCGGATTTTTGAAAATAACAATGTATTGAACATTTAAATTACGAGTTCGATGACTTTCTTCTTGATGAAATAAATTTTGTGTTATGAAAATAACAGTAATGTCACAATGTCTACTGATTTTTGTAAACAAGTTATTAAAACTTTTTCCTTATTTGCTTCTTGATACAAATCATCTATAATTATTACATCGCTCTGACGTAACCTAGACGACCAGTTATTATCGAATTCCTTAATTATTTTCATTTTAAATTTACAAAACTGATTTTGAGCCAATCCATGCTCTTAATCTGCGCCCCTATGCCAATATATTTTATTAAATTTTGATTTGAACATGTTTGACTGCAATAAATTACATACAAATAAAGTTTTTCCGCTCCCACTTGGCCCTAAAATTTGATATAATGCAACATTTCTTAATTCCATTTTAATTAATTTAATTTAATTTTTTTATAATTTGATTGATTGCAGAAAATAATTAGTAATATTAATTATAGAGAAAGATGTCAAGTAGCCGGAATGAAGTCCCCAACCGGAAAACCTCAACATTTAGTGGATAGAAGCGGAAAGTATCCAATCTTATTCTTCAAGAGTGTAAAATGCAGGATAATGGGTTGCAAGAGACCATTACAGGAAGGAGATCTCAAGTATCAGATTCAAGATTTACATATTCAATCATTATCTTTAAACATTGTCATTGGTTGTCGAATCAATTTGTATAATTTGTCAACCAAACAGAAAACATTTACGAACCAGAACTGTTTTGCTGCATTAAGACTTGTCAAGTATAATCCGTTATGTGTAAATATATTTGCAAGCGGAAAAGTGGTTGTCATGGGGGTAAAAACATTGGAATACAACACTCTGGTTCAAAAAATATATAATTTTTTAAAATCTTAAATTAATAATCGTAATACCGATGAGATACTAGAGATACTAGATTATTTATTAGTCCAGATTGTGTTTAAATCGTTAGATTTCTGTTGAAAGCAAAAATTCAAAATGGTCGACGAGCTAAAAGCATACGTATTCGAAACAATTCTGATTATAATGGAAGAGCTCTTTCCAAATATGAAGAACAAGATTTCGTATTCCGCTCCTGAATTTTTGGCAACACGCATCTATCAAATGACAGGAATCAGCATTAAAGAAATTATACGGATGCATTACGAATCGGTTCAAGGGTCGGGTTTGAAATGTCTAGATTGTTTGTGCAGATCCATCAATGCTAACATGTCCATTTAGATGCAGATGCTGCAGGGACTACAAGAAGACGGAAGTTGTCCATATTCTGTTGGCAGAAATAAGAAGAAAGAAGAACTTATTATAAGCGGATTTGTGAAGATTTTACTTAAATAAATTTTAAGCTTGATCTTCATCTTTTTATGTGTTTGTTAGTTTATTAGTTAAGTATCAATTTTTATTAAATATTTACTAGGTTGTATTAATGTTGATATGATACATATTTATCTGTAGTAGAATTACTATTATTACTATTATTATTATTATTATTATTATTATTGTTATTATTATTATTATTATTATTATTATTATTATTATTATTATTATTATTATTATTATTATTATTATTATTATTATTATTATTATTATTATTACTATTACTACTATTATTATTAATATTTACTTTAAATTTTAAAAACAGGTATAATAAATTTTATTCTTACTTTAATCACATGTAACACTAATTTAAAAATTTTACCCTATGTAATTTGGAAACTAAAATTGACTTAAAATTTTTCATCTTTAAAAAGCATGTATAAAAATTTTTAACTTTTAAATTTGTATTAAAAAATTTTAACTTAAAATAAATTTCAATGTTAAATTCGAAAACTAAAATAAATTTCAAACTTATATTTAAATCTTAAAATGAAATTAAAAATTAAGTTACAATAAAAAAATCGAAAACTGAAATTACTTTAAAAAAAATTTAATATCAAATTAGCATTTAAAATTAACAAAACTAAATTCAAAATTTTGCCAAAAATAATTTGAAATAAATACGCTAAAATTTGAATTTAAAATAAATGCGCCAAAAATTTGAATTTAAAATAGATACACCAAAAAATAATTTCAAAATAAACATACACACACAAAATCAATTATCTTGATTACATAATTATGTAATCAAGATTAATCGGGATTAATTACGTAATTACCTAATATAATCCTTCGTCGCGGGGGGGGGATACTGGGACTTTTGAGTGTGGAGGCAGAAAGCCTCTAACTACCTACTATATATCATTACCATGTTTAAATAAATAAATAATGATAATAATAATAAGTATAAAACGGTAACTCGTTGGTAGCAGCATAAAATAATATATCAGATAAGTGAATAACAAAATAAGCCCTTGCTGCGAAGTAATAATTATACTGTTATTCACTTATGTGATATAATAATAATAATAATAATAATAATAATAATAATAATAATAATAATAATTAGTATGTTGAAATCACATTTAGCTGAAAGTTGTACTACGGATACTATTCGCGGTTTTGATAATTCAATTATGGAGCTCAACCCAGATATATCTTATATTGAAAACACTGTACAAGTTCAATGCAAAGATGGCTTTTATTCTGAATCCGATTATGAATATTGGGTAACTTGTACACAGACGGAAGTCAAGCAAGCTTGGAAACCAAAAATGTCACAAAGAATTATCCAATGCAAAAGTATTTTTGTAGATATTTTTATTGTTATTTTTATTGTTAAAAATTTCATTTATAATGTCAACTGATTTTAAAATTCTGATTATTGTTCTTTTCAATGATTTTTGTTGTAAACTTTAACGTCGAGTTTTCAGCTCCATAAATAGTATATTATATTCCGGGTTTAATAAAGTGGCGTCTTATGAAATTTGGAGCTCTATGTGATGAATTATAAGGAGTCTTAAAAATGTTTTCAGATTTTTCATTTACAAAAATTATAAACATTCAATTTAAAAAACAAAAAATGTATTTCCAAAAATGAATTATTGAAAAGAGTTTTTAAAAAATGAAAGTTTTGATTTTATAAAACTTTTTATACATAAAATTAAACAAAAATGATTTTTTATTACATTAATTGGATGCCAATATTCTTCTGTCACCCCTGTGTTATACCATCTTTCATAAATTATGATCAATTACCCCACAAATTAATGTAAGAAAAAATTAATTTATAAATATAAAAAATATACACCTTCTTAATTTATAGACAGATTTTTCCTATTAGCGTTAACTAATGAAATTTACAATATAAGAGCAAAAACAGATTTTTATGACAAAAATAAATCAGAAAAACACATACACGGCATTCAACAACCCTTTAATAAAAAATACACGCGAAAAAAAATTATGGGAAGTAGTCATTTATTATGCGCATTTTTATTATAAAAATATTAAACATTTCCATGAGTTAGAGAAGCTAGAAGAAGTAATGTAAAATATAATTTTTTAAATAATTTTGCAGTTTAAAACAGTTTTAGAAATTCGGAACTTATGATAGATTAACGGAAATTATGAAAAATGTAAAATAAAAGCATTGAAAAATCTAATTTATAAGTAAAATAATACTTTTAAATTCAGATATTTTCAGGTATCCAGAAATTAATAAAAAAAATTTCCCATAAATTATTTGTGTATAAAACATTTTAAGAAACATAAAAATCTATATTTAAATAAAAATGTAATAAATCTTACATCTTTAAAAATAAGCATAAATGTGCTGAAATTCATTATAAATAAGAAACTTTAATTAAAAAATATTATTAAAAATTATTAAATTACATGCAGTCATTCCAATGTATGGGGTATTACACCGTCATTTCCGCTCTCAAGTTTTCGATCACAGTCGACTGATGGAATTGATTAATATTAGTAAGCGCAAATTTTTGATGCAAGATGAAATTAAGTGTAAAATAGTTTTGTTGAAAATTTTATTTAAATTTTGTTAGAGTCTTGGTTTTGAAAATTTAAAAAATTTATTTTTTTACCATTTTGTAGAATTTGTTTTTTTAAAAAAAAGAAAAATTTTTAATTTTTGATAAAATGTTTTGAGAATTTAAAAGCAGAAATTTGTTTAAATAATAATGGTTTATTCTAAATAGTTTAAAGTTCAAGACTATCTGACGATGACTGTTATTCAGTGGAAATATATTGTAGCTGAAGATATATTTTGGATATACATTCTCTTTAATTTAGTTTTTTTGCCAATTTTGTGTGATTCTATTTTAATAATAATAATAATAATAATATATTTTTAGTGGTTGGTTGTAATAAACCAGAAGAGCAATTCTCAAATGCTAATAAAGATAAAAATCATGTTGACAAGCAAATCTATAACTATGGCGATGAAATTTTATTCAGATGTATCAGAGGTTTTGTAGATTATAAATATAGAAACCAAACAATAGCAAAACTGAAATGCAAACAATCTAAAACAAACAAAAGAGAAGGATTGTGGGAACCTCAATCCTTTGCTCCTTGTGTTGGTTAGTAATTTATATTTTGATAATAGTTTTACGAAACGACTTGGTGATTAAGGTTTCCTATATTTGAAACGATTTTTTTACCTAAACAAGATGTTATTGCTCTATAAAATATTATCAAATTTTTACTTATGGATTTTGAAGAATTGAAACAGTCTAACGCCCGTCCTTGAATAATTTTTAAAACTATATTGTTTAAACTTTATCTTAAAATGATATAGTCAGTGGTCCGTGACAAGTTTCCAAAACGGTATTATTTTATAACAAAAATTATAATTAACAAAATATGAAATGGAAAGAAGGGTGAAACTGAGTTTCGTCAACGCCTTCCGATCATTGTAAGTATGCGAAGCGTTACTTTGAATTTATAAACATTTCAGATTGAATAATAAATCTGTCTTGACTCTGTGTGTTCTTTTATTCAATCAACAAATGACAAGATTCACATTCTTGGAAAATGGATAAAAATAAAAGAAATGCTGTTTCAAAATTCTCATAAGCATGAATAAAGTAAAGATTGAAGAATGATAAGACAAGAGGAAAAATAAAGAAAATTAAACAAGAAAACAAGAAAAGGTCATTATTAATTAATAAGTACAATTTTAAAAAGAAAAAAAATTAATTTGGAAATAAAAAATGTATTATTTCGTCAACTTGCCTGGGATCAGAGATGAATATTCAAAAACGTCTGACGTTTTTTCATGAATAAAAATTGATAAATAGAATTAAAAACAAATTATCATTAAGCTCCATTGATTACTGAAGTATAACGAAACGCAAATGAAGAAATGTAAACAAAATAAAATACGGAATTATTATCAGATCAAATAAGCAATTCAACTAGATGGATTCTACTAATTCTTGAAATCAGAAACAGGTGGTTAAGTGGTCGAAGATTTTTTAAAGACGTGCTGTTCCACCCGAAGAGTTGTAATGATTACTCAATATCCACTTTGTGTAGCTGTAAATTGTAATTAATTATTCTGATCAATAAAAGTTTATACTGTCTGGGATTCTTTATTGTTGCCAACAAAAGCACTTTTTAGAGTTAGGTTAATGGTTGTTAATTTCACAGGCTAATCCAACAATAATATATATTTGATCATAATATTTGACATTTAATAACAATATACTTAACATGTGATGTCTATTTCTTGTACATTTAGCTATTGAGTGTAATATGGGTGAACTCCAAATTCTCAAGCCCACCAACGCTATTTTCAGTGGAGCCCGAAATCGAATAACACAAGAGGAGTTCAATCCTGAATTTCAGATGAATCAGTTTCCTTATTTTAATAACATTGTTGATATTCAGTGCAATAGTGATCTGTTTTTTTCCGATCGAAAAATGATTAAAAACTTTTTATGTGACATAAAAAATTTATCAGAAATCAAAGGAAGTTGGATTGGATATGCTGGAACCGAAGTAAACAATCCCCTCAAATGTGAAGGTACTGATTATTATTATTATTATTATTATTATTATTATTATTATTATTTGTTTTTTGATGGTAGCGGAATCATTTAAATAAATAACAATGTTAGCCAATTTCTGCAAAGTTTATTCATAGTAGTATAAGATGTCACCGCTAACTCAGACCCCCCTGGAAAATATCTAGGTCGATTCCAAATTTTATGTAGGTCACGAAAATATATATAAAATTTTTAACACACATACTTTTTTCTATGGATCCAATCAAATAAAGTATGTCACGAAAAAATTTTAAAAAATTTCTAGGTATTTGAAAACAGCCAAATTTTTGAAAAAATTTATGTAGTTTCTTACATGTTCAATTTGCCAAATTAACAAAGTATAAATTTAATTATTATCTTGTGGACATATAATCATTTGTTCTTCTTGTTTCCAAAGCACTACTCGTAACTGTAAAATTTGTGCTGTAAATATTGAATGATATAATTCTGTGTTTATAAAATAAATTTTCCTTAACTGTTTTCACCAACAGAATTTGATAAAAGTTATGGTTTTAACTGATTAAATAAATTGTGGCTTATTTAAATATATGTTTAAACCATAGAATATACTTTGATTTTCATTAAATTTTGACTTTATAAAACAATGTTTTTTAATCATAAAGTTTTATAAATATATATCTAGATATATTAAAAACATCATAGTTTTTTATATTTATTGATAACCATAACAGATATTGCTATCATTTTACACCAAACATGATTTTAAAGATAGAAAATTGTCTAAATCAGAGCTTCTTAAACTTTTGTAATTCACGACCCCATTTATGATTGCGAGCTTCTTGACGACCCCATACAAATATAAAAGAAAAATAAATTTATATGTTTTAAAATTCCTATAACATCTTCTAATTCATAGTAAATGTTATTCAAGTTATTACAATACTCTTAATAGAAATGCAGGTACAAACAATCTTTCCGAAATAGAAGATTTTATGATATATTTATCTACAATAATTGTTATTTTATCTTTATAACAATAATTTTACAAGTTAAAAAACATTTTCTGTTAAATTGTAATTTTATCTCTCGCGACCCCAGAATTTTGCTACGCGACCCTAAATGGGGCTGCGACCCATGGTTTAAGAAGCCCTGGTCTAAATGTTTTAAAAATGTATTTTATTCTCTAAATTGAGTAAAATAACCTATTCATTAGTAAAATATACTAAAATAATGTTTGTTTCACAAATTATTATACTTAAATTATCTATGGTTTTGTTTAATTGACAAATAATAATAAATTTTTAACCACTATCCATAAATTAGCTATGTTTTTATTAAATTTGCCTAAAATGATCACACATCTCTAACACTTATACTTAAATTGCTTTTGCATTTAATGTGTTTCTTGAAATTGTTAAGTATTTCTAGCTAAATTTCAATAAACTTGGTTAATAATACCTCAAATTATCATTTATTTAAAACCTGCTTAGATAATTTATTCGTTGATTTACTAAACTTATTCAAAATGATCATGAATTTTAATAAATATTCAAAGATTTCTGATGAAATTGCATAAATATTATCCAAAATATTTATATATTTCTATCAAAAATAAATGTTTTGCATAAGAAATTGTTAAATTATCTTAAATAATATTATATTTTAATTTAAATTGTTTAATTAGACTCCATCATCTATATGTATTACTAAATCATCTAAGAATTTGATAAATGTTAATCAAAATAACTATGTATTATCTAAGAAATAGTAAATAATATACAAATGTTCATGTTTTACTATCTAATACAACTATTTGTTAAATGTTGTCTATGCCTGATTTCCGTAACATATTGTTTAGGTGTACATTTGATAAAACTTTCAAAATGTAAATTTAACACAAAAATACTTTAAATGCATAAAAATTATTTAATTATTTGATTAAAATAATTGATAACTAATGTAACTGTGTATTCTGAATTTATTTGAACTAATAGTACATCAATTATTGTGATACAGAAGTTTTGACATTAAAAATTTAGGAATACGTGTAAGAGAATTAATTCACATGAATAATTCTATGATTACATGTTGTACCGAAAATGTTAAAAATAATGATTTTATCAATTATATATATGGTAGTTGTATGGATACTCGTTTATGTTCGTGAATCTACTTAGCGAGAAATAAATCTTGAATTACTTGTTGAATTATGAAAATTTTAATGTAAAACGTTAGATAAAAATAATAAAAATAAAGTATATGAATAAAAATACTTAAAATTTATTTATTTGAAATTATATTAATTTGAGATACTAAACCTTAATTAACCTTTAACTTAAAAATAAGTATATCTCTGTTTACAATAAGTCACGTTGAGCTTTAATAATTAGCATGATAATTGAAAAATTTAATGTATAGTCATGTCTGATTATCTCATATTTGTTTATTAATGAAATGGTATACATAGTTGATTCAAATCAATACTAAATACAACTACGATGAATTATAAAAATAAAGGTTTTCCTTTAAAATATTACATTTTATATTTAATACTTTATTTAGGTGCCTTAAAAAGGAAAAAAACATAAATGATGATAAAAAAAAGGATGAAAAACGGAAATTTTAGGATGGGAATTTATCTTTGGATAATTTATTCTTTTTCGAGTGGATACTAAAACCCTGTTGATTTTTTATAATACAACTTAAATTATTTATATTGTCCAATAACTTGTATATTTAAGGTAATTTGATTAAATTATCTATTTTAATTATTTATTTATTTTATTGCTAGGAACAAGTAACTTTGGAAAGATGTTTTTACAATGTTAACGCGAAAATTAAGTTTGATGATAAAATAATATTAGGTCAATTTTTCACAAGAATACATGAAGATATTCAATTTGATGAATATAATATGTATGCAAAATGTGATTTGGATATTATGCCTGAAAATGATATGATTGGCATAATCAATTGCATGATTACTGTGCTTATTCAAGGATATACTATATGCAGAGGCCAAAATAAACATATTTGGAAGATTATAAAAGTAGAAGAAACGTTTGATAATGATTGTTGGATAAATTATTAAATTGGATCTATTATGTGTTTTACTTTTGCTTATGAAGATGAAAGATTCCGAAAATATATTCCTCAAGTAATAATACTATTAACAGAAAATTTAAAATATCATTTATTTTCCTCAAATGTATAAATTTATATAAATTTCGATTGAGATACATAAATTTTTTTTTATAATTAAGTCTTGGAAAATTTTAAAAATTTTGTGCTATTTGATTAAGGAAATAGTTTAGAGATTATTAATTTTAAGTATTTGAGTTGTGATATTACTAACATGGACAATTTCAAATATGATATTATCATAATATATATAAAGTTTATTTACTGATAAAGTATAATCCTTGAGAAACAATATATTAGGTATTTAAATTTATAGGATATTTTTCCCATTGTAAAGTTGAAACCATATAATATCCCGATGTATATATCTAAGTTTATTTGTTAAAAATTCTAAACCTAAAGTATAAATAATAAAATTCAAAATATCTAGTTATTGTGTGTGTGTATAATTTACATTGTATATAAAATATTATATTGGTACCATAGTTACCATTAAAAATTTTATAAAAATATGTTGAAAATTCTAATCATAAAGTAATAATAATAATATAAATTCAAATTATCATATGGTTGTGTGAATATAATGTTACATTTTGCATAAAAATTTATCTACGTCTCATTAGTGCCTTACATAAATTTATAAATATTTGGCTAAGTTTTAAAAAACAGAAAATTTTGGAAATTTTAGGTATTTGAGTTTCGAATTATTTTAGAGATTTTAAATTTTTGGGATAATTTTTCTATAGTTAAAGTTGAAATGTATCCAAACATAATATTCAAATGTATCACGAATTTTCGGCACAGCCTTTTCAAGTGAATCACTTGAAAAAGGCTGTGCAAAAATTTCTTGAATACCTTAAATAAATCTGATTCATAGTCAAATTTTGTAGAAAATATTATGTCACTTATAAAGAAATCAGAAATGAAAACAAAAAAAATAACTCTTGTTTTTCATGTTATTGTAATAATTTTATTTTAACTTACAAACTACCACGCCAGCCACTGCGGAGCTGGTGGCGGCGGGCAGGCAAGCTGGCGGATTTGGAGAAGGAATTAATTTCCACTTGATAAATGTCGTTTTTGATGATTACAAATTGGAATATTAAAACTATAAATTTCTAGAATCACAATAAATGTACATGGTATTTGTCATGTTTCTTGTGAATAATTTTAATAAAAATTAAAAATTTTTACACTTGGAAAAATTTGGGATATATCGAGTTGGGAAATTAGTTTTTAGGGATTTTAAATTTTGGGATATTTTTGAGATGGGAAATAATTTTAGGGTTTTTACATTTGGGGTAATTGTGGTTGGGATATGATTACCATGTAAAAGTTGTTGAATGATAACACTCAATGTATAAATCAAAGTTCATTTGTTGATGACGTAATATCATCAAACAAATAAAGTGTTGGGCCAATACAGAGATGTGTTTAAATGGATCGGAAATAGCACGCATATTTAAAATCAAACTTATTAACACCAAATAAACAACCCTAAACTATGAGGAAAATGTAATTAAATATAATATCAAAAAACATAAAAGTAAATTAAAATAATAACAAAGATGCATCAATGCCTATGAATGTGTTTATGAACACAATTATTGTCCAATATGCCTATGAATGTAACTATTATGGATAATGAATTTTATGTATTCGTTCAGGTATTCTATTGTATTATATCTAATCTAAAAATCATGTCGAAAATTTTCCGGCCCACAGCCAACACATCTCATGAGAAAGTAACTATACAAGATCAACGGACCCGTTTAAGCGCAGTTTATCTGCAACGGAGCTGTGACCATGAGGGTTCGCTAGTGGTAAACGGCGAACATGAACGTAAAATGACAACCTATAGTGGTGAAGGGAGATCGAAGAATGGGTCTTTTGACTCATTCTTTCTTCGCCTAAAGCCGAAAAATTCGTCCTAAAATAAATTATACAGACGGCTAAAATTTTGAACATCGAGTAGTCCGTGGGCATGCTTAAATATAATATAAACACAATCAATACCACAGGGTCAAAATGAAGTTATGGAAAGTGGGGAATAACTCAAATTGCTGCAACGAAGATTTTTATCTATTAATGGATTAAACCTAAATTTGATTAAAATCGAATATTAATAAGAAAAATCGAGCTAAAGTTTCTAACATAAATCGTAATAAACGTGTACCAGAAAACATAAAGTAGTAAAAGGAATTAAGATTAACATGGAATTTTGACGATCAATCCGTAAATTTAATATTTAAAAACGATGGACTAAAATTAAACAAAATCGAATAGTTATAATTGATTATAATTGACGTAAGGTTTTGTATAACAATGTAAGTAATTAACATGAATAATATGAATAAATTCAACGTATTGAACTATTACTTAGAAGGCAATAGGTTAGAGTCGAATTAGATTTTATGAGTCTCTTAGGTTAAGCCCGAAGAAACTATGTTAAATTAAATGTGTACTCTCAACCGCGAGATGAATGTAAATTTTAACTAACAATTCCCCAAATAGCCATCAAAAATAATCGAACGAATGAATTCTATTAAAATCAAAATATTGATAATCACTGAAAATTTACCATACTAAAACCGGAATTGCCGAAAACATATGAAAGTCAAACAGGATAATAAAATACAACGTTTAAAGGATTTCACTACCATATTATGTCAAAACTAAAAATTACTTTTAAAATTAATTTTATATGAAATAAGTAAGACAGCATTCTAATTGAAATAAAAATTCCACAAACCAAGGTACCACAAAATCAAGATTGAGCATTTGCTTTAACCGATCTAACGTTATTGATGGTAAATTTTAATATTGACAAGTTCAATTTGATTCCTAAATATTCTCTATCGATACGAGTAAAAATAGGCTTTCCAATATTGCAAAAGAAATGAATCTTAATGAGCATTACAAAATATTTTCATCCAATCGAAAAGCTTTGTGAATAAAAACTCCTTTAATGACAAGACTCTCTCTGGGGCCTCAACATTTACAATTCGTTCACTAGAGGTATATCATTCCGGATTGGACGTTCATGCACTGTGAGATAATCCATAAGTCAACATTGGTTCGTTTTCGCACTAACTAATGTAAACACTAAAAACATGTAACACTAAAATAATGTAAAATAACTGATAGAATTGAATAATATTGAATATTACCCCTCTGATTAATTCTGTGGTTTTATTTCCTCGGGATCCCAACAACACATTTTCCCTATTAACTCCGGATTACTAATTAATGCCTAAAGAGAATATCTGAAAAACTTAAACTGGCATTTCCTAGTAGAAATTTCCGTTACAATTAGTAAAATGTTAATAGAATATTCTATTGTTTATTAAATAAATTAAAATGACGAGAATAGATAGATTTGGTTATGACAAATCGTATTAAGTTTCGTAAATCAGAACGATTCAAACAAACTATACAATTTGAGACTGGTTAATTGTGTAGCAGTTGGATGGCAGGTAAGTGCTTGTCTGAAAATTCACATTGAGTGATGAGCCGAATCATTTGCATTCTACCGTGTAGTAGTTTTTATTTAACACGACCTATATGAGAAAAATTAATGAATAAGAATAAATGACAAGTGCTTACCGATTATTAAATATTGATGGTGAACATAGTGATTCAAATTATAGTAAACCGTAATGCTAGTTCGATGATAGCACTAGAAATCCAATAGTAGAGATAATTATAGTGAGTAACAGAATAATAAAAATGACAACAAACAATAAGGACACTCACAATAATACTGATAATACGGTCCACTAAATAAGAATAGTGCCGCTCAAAAAACTAAATAACCAATGTTACAAATCGTAAAATATGACATACTTGGTACACATAGTGACAAGTTATCGTAACATACATTCGCACCATTACAACCACAGTTTATGGCGTAGCAAATGACGATATATAAGCTGCATGAAGACGTTTTGTCATGCCATTATGTCTGCTCAAATGAACACTAAACGCCAAATGAACACAAAACTACCCGAACAACCCAGGATAAGGAGTTCAGAGAGCCAAATCCGAGGATGATCGAACTAATTCCCCGATTGCCGGTCAATGAAAGTGAGGAAATCTTAAATTTATTTTTAACACCTATAAAAATTTTTGGCTGAATTATCATGAACATCTTGATCAATAAGAATTTACAGGACTGCTTTCTTCAGGAAGACCAACACAGGAACGTTGGATGATACAATTCAATAAAATGGCTACAGCACAAGGTCGCCAGATCTTGTGGAACTATGGTTATACAGTCTCAACACTTGAAAATGCCGCGTGGCCTACTCAATCATGCTCGATTAGAGGTATGGATCTTCTTGGAATTGCCATCAAAAGAGAGCCTGGCCGGAACCCTGCCAGAGAAGCCCGCCAGAGAATAGAGTCGTTAGTGCTTCGCTTGGATGAAGAGGATGGCGAGTTGCAACGACGGCGGCGAATGGCCAGGATGGAGCTGGACAGAATCAATCATGAAATAACAATATGAAAGATTCCAGGTTCAGATGGTTATATTCCAGCATACGAGGTCTCATTTGATCTCATTGATCCTACTCTGAGCACTTTAGCCGCTCCAACTCAAGTAAGAATTCCAGAGGAGATAACCCACCTCGATATGCTCAAACGGTTGGAATCACTACAAGAAGGAGAATCACATGGCAGGAAGTTCTGAGAGCCAAGATCTCGTCCCAACAATTCATCGTGAAAAAAACAATTTTGGTAATTTGTGATGACAATAAAAGTTGTAGACAAAAGTGTATTTTCTGTTTTTGTGTTTTGATTTATTTATGTACAATTAAAAAATTAGATAATGGAAATCTAGTCAAAGTTCATAACATACCGTTATTAAAATTAGAATTAGATATCCGCAAGGAGTATAAACTGAACTATATAACAGGTACTGGTGACGGTTTTTCGATGAAAGCTTTGTTCAGCGTGTCAGTATCGAGGATTTTGATGATTGAAATAAAAATGCTATATCCAGTGTCAGAGTCAAATCTCATTTACACTAGCATAACCAAGAATTTAAAAAAAATGATTATTTTCAAACAAAATTCTTGAATAGTATAAGTAATATTTTGATAAGGAACAATGTAATTTATTTTAATCATCAGAAATCTCTAATATTGAATTTCATATTTTGATACATAGTATACTTGTTAGCAGCAAGGATTGACTTCTACAATTTCGCTATACGGTATAATTTTAACAGTAATAATGAATGTCCATTTGGACTACCATCAAATACAATAAATTCGAATTTCCTTTTTAACTTTTCTTTTGGATTCAGTGCCGGAATCCTGCCAAGAGGACCCAGCATATTCCACCGGACTGGAAACTCGCCTCGCTCGACGATTGGGCAAGCCACCCAGGAGTTGCAGAGGCTCCAATCTACATGATTTGAGCCAAAACAAGTACAGAAAAAATACCGAGAATCGGATGCCAGCCGGACCGCCCTAAAAGAGGCTAAGCAGATAAATCAGGCTCAAAGAACCCGAATCCGAGCCTTGGAGCTTGCCTTGACAGCTAGTCATGAGGGGAACGCCGTCACCTACTCTCTCGTGTTTGCTCCGGCTCAGTTGGCCTACCGAGGACGTACGACGGCAAAGAATGACAATACTTCGCCCCAAATGAAACACAAGCCGGGAAAGGCCGAGCCGGCTCGTTGGCCATTACAGCAAACCGAACCAAAAAACTAACAGCAGGAAGGTCTAGACTTTTATTAGAGCTGGTTTTTAAATCATGTATTTGCAATTAAATCTTGTTATTATTATTCTGTTGTAAAATTTTCGACTATTAAATAAATTAATAAATAATTCATTGAGTTTTCTGAGTATAAGGTACATGTGTTAGCTTCGAGGATCAAGGCGCCAATAACCAATCTTATAATTAGTTTCACCTAGACAGAAAGACAGGGACAGTACGGAAATCGAGCACATGTCTTCTATTGACAGGTAGTTGGACCCACTATGAGACCGAGTAGTTCTGGAAAACGGAGCTCACCTTTGGCGGTCTCATAACCGATGGTAATATTTCCAACGTTGCCTAGTTTAAAAACCGTCTGTACTATTTTGATGATTTTTATATAAATTATCTTTCCTACGTCTTTTATCTATCTTGCGAATAAATTTCCTAAGACCTTGGCACTTTAGGAGTTGATTTTTTATATCGGATGAGTTTTGGTCGGTAATTAATTCACTACAGTGACCTACTTAATTTGGATTCGACCTAGATATTTTCCAGTGGTGTCTGAGTTAGCGGTGACATATCATACTATTATTCATAAAATATGAAATATTTCGACCGTTAAACGGCCCTTTCACTCGAATTCAAGAAAATATTAGAGAAGAAAGCAAAAGCCTAGTTAAATTTTGGTTATGAGTGATCAGGGCCGTCTAACGGTCGAAATATTTTATGAATAAACATTGCAAAAATTGGCTTTTAAATTTATATTATTTATATTAATAATAAATTTATGTTATTTAAATTTTATTTATATTATTATTATTATTATTATTATTATTATTATTATTATTATTATTATTATTAATATTATTATTATTGTTATTGTTATTATTATTATTATTATTATTATTATTATTATTATTTTTATTATTATTATTACTATTATTATTATAATAATTGTTAATATTATTAAAAGGAAACGCCAATTTTTTGACAGTTTGACCGCCATATTCGGGCATTAAAAACCAACTCAATGTTATGGATTATTTATATTTATTTAAACAAATTATTTTTTTTATTAATTAAATATTCTAATTAAATTAAATATTTAATTAAACATTTCAATAACTAAATAGTTAAAAATTTTAAAAAATTTTTATAAAATGTTTAAACTATATTTAAATAAAACATTAAAATAATGAAACAATTTTAAAAAAGTAAATTTTATTTGACAAATTGCAAATAATATTAAAATTTTAAAAAAATGTTTAAACAATAAAGAAACATCAAGTTGTAACATATTCAAACTATTTTAAAAAATTTGTTTAAAACTTATAAAAAAATAAAAGCATATAATTATTTTATTTTAAAATCATTTTCCCAAATATCTTAAAAATCAACATTCAAAATTTTTCAAGAAAGATTTTTCTTTATATTTTTGTTGTTGATAGACTAAAATAAACAAATTGGATGTTATCAAATATACAGATTAGATTTATTGGAAATATCTCTTTTTAATTTGTTATTTAATTTAAAATTTGACTTTTATAAACAATTTTGTTGAAAAATCTCATTTATTGTTGTTAATAAAAATCAAATATTGTTTACTATGTGATAAATTTTCGGCACGGCCCTTTTAGGTATTATTTATTTATTTTAATAAAACAAGGAATTCTTATTTTTTGCGAAAGTTGATTGAATAATTGTGGTAAGTGTATTTTGAAGTTTACCAATTTTCCCTGTATATAGTTTATGTCAGTGCATTTTCTTACATTTCACGTTCTTTCCTCCCTTTCTAGCGCCATCTCATGTTAGTCTTGCATACATCTTTCAGTTATGATTTGGAAGACTGATAAATTTAAAGGTTAAATATTTGTTTATTTACAAATATTTAAAAAGTTGTGATTTACTTAAGCATATATATATATATATATATATATATGTAATATATAACATTCACTCTTTTTTAAAAGAATTTTTCTTAATTGATATCCATTATGTAACTTGTGTTCTTTCTGCTTTTGCGATTTCATTTTCTTCATAATTGTAAATGTCTAAGCTCTATCTGGACTGTTTATAAAAATATATTGCCTCAAACAACGATAACCCAATTGCGTAATTGGGTCATTAGTGTACAATTGGGTTTAATCTATTGCTTTGAGTAATTTAGTTATTTGTTCACGTTTACGGTGTTTTCACATATAGCCTGGTCGCTTTTGTTTGGTCACCTAAACAAATTGCTTGAACTTATTTACAAGTATTTTATTCACTGAATTTGTATATGCAAACTTAATTGGGTCATTTTTCAATTTTGTTTATTCCATCGCGTCAAGTTATTTAGCTCTGTGCTTACATCTACGTGGTTTTCACGTGTAAGTAGTGCGCTTTTTTTAGGTCACCGATAGACCGGCAGTATGTGTGATTGCATAGTTGAAGCCAATGATTCAAATTTTCTATTTGGTTATTCGTGATAATATTACTTTTGGCAACGATTTGTTGCTATTAAAAATAAATTCAAGTGGTATGTCGTCGACCTTTATTGTACACATTTTTCTTAGAAAGAATAATCATAATCTCAAGGTATTCCAGTAGGTTGCATATTCTCTTTTAATTTTGGACTAATTAGGTTCCTGACTCTAGCATTTTAGACTTGACTACAACTTTATCTCTTTATCTCTTTATCAAGTGACTATAGTTTTAATGTGTACTCTTTTTGTAAGTGTTTTTTATTGATAGAATAAATAATAATCAATACGACGTTTGAAGTTTGTCTATAAAGATATTATCATTTTTCTGAGAAGTTTGGAATAAAACAACCAAAACAACTTAAGAAGGATCTCAACTCTTTCTTATTTGATTTCCCACTAGATCGTGTTGGGGATTGTCGGTGAATTTAAATAGGATGTATTGTCAATCTGACTCCAAGCGTGCTTTTAAACAACAATTATGAACTCCAGACAATACAAACTTCATTGATCATACTTTATCTCCACTTTTCACTGACACAAAGAATTATATATTACAATGAAAACGAAGTGCTTATTACAACCCTTCGGGAGGAATAGCACGTTTCAATATCAATTGGATTTCACAATCACCTGACTACTATGGTGGGTTTCTGAGATCGATAAGTTTTATTTAGTTGCATTGCTTTGACTTGAATTTATTCAATAACTTTGATTTTGATTTCTTTCTTTCTTGCTATTTCTGTTTTCTTCTCTTCACAATTTTCTGTTTTATTTTCGTTGTCATCTAAACTACTTTAGTGTCTGCTTCGTTTTCTCGATTTCTAATTCTTTCCTGATAGCAGTTCCGTTTTCTTTTTACTGATGTCAAATAGAATTTCCAATATCTTTTACCGCTAATTCCATTTGGTCCTCTACAATCACTGACAGCTGTCTAGATAAATAATTTTTTAGAAATGCCCTTTCCAAAACAACATTTCTTCCCTTATCTCGAATGGGTTTTCGTGATAGCATGTTAAAATTTTTTTGGTTTTCCTAAATTTGCACTCGTTAATTATAAATGACTTTACTTGTTCATTATCGGGACCCCCAGTAAAAAAATCATAAATTCGTTGAAAACATTTAATTCAACAATTACAACTACTGTATGTGAAGCAAGAAAACCACAATTGCTTCTAACAAAACCTCGAAAACATCCTCTCTGGCAACATGGTTGCGTCACATGAACTCAGCCAAATACGACTCCTAAATTTGCACTCGTTAATTATACATGACCTTCAATTGTCTGTTTTTATTGATTTTCTCTTATTCCCTTCTCGTTATTCGACATTTCTTTTGAATTCATTACTTTTTTATTAAGCTCCAGAACCACATCTTAATCACTTATCATTGTTTCCCCTAATCATTTTGAATTAATTATTTTATTCTATTATTTAGGTATCCTCAACAATCGTTTATCGCTTTACATACTTTTCATTCAATTCCTATTTAAAACTGCACGTGCTTTACAGAATTGATGTTATGCATTTGGCATGAGTTTGGTTGTTTCTTTGAATGGTTCTAAGATGTTATTACCTTTCATTGAAAGAAGCTCACGTTCATGCCAGTTTGAATGTTGTCTTGAACGAGTAGTTCACAAAAGTCAATGTTACATGAAATATTTTACCGATATATATTAAATTCTCCTACCATTAAAAGTCTGTAAAATTCTTCTTGAAAACCTGCTAGGTTTAATTCACAGGTGGTAATTCACATTTTAAGAACCTGCGCTATTGGGTAAGGTGAGACTTTTCTGAGTTTCACTTAATCCTTATTAAATTGTTTGTTCCTATGCTTGATGTTTTGCCAAAGGTACTCCAAAGTCTTAAGAGAACTGTTTAGAATCAAATCGTTTATTCTTATCATAAGACTTTTTAAGTTTTTTACAATCTATGCTGCTAATGGATTAATTTTTTATCTAAGCTGTTACGTGCATGTATGAAGACGTTCGGACTCAAAAGTTTCAAAATCTAGAAGAGTTATTCGAAATGAAAATTTCAGGGAATCAGATGATAAATATTACGAATCATGAATGGATGAGTTACAATTACACAAATACTCTAAGATTTTTTTGTAAAAACGGATTTCTTACCGGAAATCAAGAAACATTTCAGCTTGTGAAATGTGGACCTGACGGAAATTGGATTCCTCGGCTATCCGATTGCATAAGTGAGTTCTATTTTTATAAAACGACAAATGAAATATTTAATAGAGAAGACAGAACAGGTTGATAGTGGAAATAAAAAGTTTTATATTCCTCCTCCTCAGAACGCTAATGGTGCTAGAGAAGTTGGAGCCATAGTGATCATTATTATGGTTATATTCTTCTCGATCATTGTCATATTGGATCTCTCTACAATAACAAGAGATATAAAGATCCTAAGAAAAAATATTCGATTCTTGAGGATTTATAATAAGTCAGAGAAAGGTTTTGATGTTGAAAATTTTGAAACTAATGAAAGAGCTAATTGAATAAAAATTTGACATTGATTATAAAATTTATTTTTAATTTAATTTTCCATAAAAACTTTTCTTTATGCAAAGGATTTACTTCTCAAAATAAATAAAAATTACTATACTGTTAGTTATTTTTGATTAAAGAAAAAAATAATAAATTGAATTATTTTAAATTAAGAAAATTATTTGAAATATTTTTTAAAATTCATATTTGATTAGATAAAATAAATAATAAATTAAAATAATTTTAAATTAAGATATTTATTAATTAAATTTCTAATATTTTATATTTGATTGGATAAAATAAATAATAAATAAAATAAATTTTGAATTCAGACATTTTTAAATTAATTTTTTTATTTCATATTTGATTGGATAAAATAAATAATGAATGAAATAAATTTTAAATTAAGACATTTAATTATTTAATTTTTATTATTTGATTGGAAAAAAAATAATAAATAAATAAATTTTAAATTGAGACATTTTTAAAATTTATTTTTATTATTTCATAATTGATTGGTATAAATAAATAATAAATAAAAAAATTTGGAATTGGGACATTTTTTGAATTAATTTTTATAATTTGATATTTGATTAGATAAAATAAATAATAAATAAAAATTATTTTGAATTGAGACATTTAATTATTTAATTTTTATTATTTGATATTTGATTGGATAAAAAAAATAAATTTAAAAAATTTAAAATAATTGAGACATTTTTAAAATTTATTTATATTATTTCATTTTTGATCGGATAAAATAAATAATAAATAAAATTAATTTGGAATTGGGACATTTTTTGAATTAATTTTTACAATTTGATATTTAATTAGATAAAAGAAAAATAAAAATTATATTCAATTGAGACATTTTTTAAATTAATTTTTATTATTTTATATTTGATTGGATAAAATAAATAATAAAAATAATTAATTTTTAATTGAGACATTTAATTATTTTATTTTTATTTTTCTTATTTAATTGAATCAAATAAATAATAAATTTAATTTAATTTAAATTTAGACATTTCTTGAAAAATAAAGAATAAATAAAATTAATTTTAAATTGAGACATTCATTTATTAAATGTTTATTATTATTTTATCTTTGATTGGATAATTTGATTATTTTATAAAGGGAAGGATGACGATGAGTTATCATATAAAAGAGAAGTCAGGTAATTTAAATGTAAAAATTATAAATGATATAAACGTACCTGTGATGAGATTCAGAAATAAATCCGTTAAAATTCCTCCAAACGATTGGGAAACTCCCTTGAAAATATCTGGGAAAATTTAAAATCGAAATCAATAATCGATATGCCGGAATAAATTAGCTCTCACCCTGAGTAGTGGTGTAAAATTAAAAAAATCCGTTTTTATTTTTATAAAGGAATTTCTTACTTAAATCAATAAAATTTAATATTTTTGACAATATTTTTGATTAGAAGAATATGATTAGGACCTTTTACATATGCCATTTAACCACAAAATTTGTAAAATCCATAAAACCAACAAAAATTCATCAAAAGTCGATGAATCTCAAATATCTATCATAAATTCACGAGTATATTTTTTTAATAATATCAATAATCATAATCGTAAATGTTCCAAATCGATTGTCGATTTAATTGAAACAAATATATAATATTTTAGTGAACAAAACTCAAATTAAGACGCTGGATGTCAAAAAGTTTCGACGAGACGTAGCCTACTACCCCGATAAGGCTCTGGAGCAAAGTCAACGAGCCGAGGCAATGATCCGACGATGCCGCAAAATGGAAGAAACTTGAACGCGGCCGGAACAAGCAAAAGAAGCTAATCCAATACAATGACCTATTAAAAAGGCAGTATTCCGAGATGGCCGCAGAGCTAGAGAAGGTGAAGAACGAAAATCAACAGTTAAAACTAAAAGAGACCATTCGGAACGAGATTGGCTACCATTCGTCTACCGTAAACACCATTTGCATCGATCAAACATTTATCCCTTCATGTTCAAAGCAAACCGTCAATATAAACCACAATGTTCTCAAGCTTAAAACTAATAAAAATCGTTATAGCAAAGCCGAGAGAGCGAGACACCGGCGATTGAAGACAACTAGATTAATGGGACAAATGAAGAAGTCCATACTGAACATCACGGATCGAAATTAATCCATTGACCCAATTTATAAATTTTTTCAATAAATAATTTGTGTTTTTACATCGATAATCGCTTTTGGAACTAACTCAAATTATTTAATAAGTAATACTCGTGACATAAAATACATTTGTTAAATAATCGATATTATTTCATTAGAATTAGTGATAGGGGACCCGTAATTAAAGTGAGCCTGAATAGCTTCTATGGTAGCTCATGAACTCAAAGGTGTTCTAGGGTAGTAGCAGTTATGGTAATATATCTTACCTTTTACTAGAAATCACCCATTGTAATACATTTCCAACGTCATTTTTTACCGGTATCCAATGGTTATACGTCTTGTGCGCTCATCTGATGGGAATCCCTTGAAAGTGGCCACGAAAATCTTATATCTTTTACCCATCAGGTGCCCAGCATGTACAAGGAGGAAAATATGCCATCGGATATTTAGCTTGGAATATTTTGTGACTTTCCTCATAAAAAAATATTTTGTCGGGGAGATTAAAATTTTTTGAATTTAATTTTATGTTTTAATTAAGTAATTTTTATTTATTTATTTAAAAGTCTAAAATTAAAACATTATAGCTAGGAGATCTTTTTGGCCATGGAAAATCTACACTGAATGTGAATTGATTGGTCTCGCTTGGAATCATGACAGCACGGACATCAATTTAAGCATGATACTCTCATTGATTCTTTGAAAACAATACAAATTGGAATACAACTGTTTTCCGATTCCTGAATTATAGAGAAGTGCGTCTCGAGAAGTTCTTCGATATTGATAATGGTTAAATGAAATATTTTAAATGCAAGTAACTCTGGTGCACAATAATTTAATATACGAAAGGCTGCAGAACCTATAAAACTTTAAATGTTTTATGGCATTGATCACGTATATTGAAATTTTAATTTTGAGAGAATGTAAAAAAGTCATATAAAAAGAGAGTTTTAAAAACTATATTTTTACAGTTAGACATTTTATAATTTATTAATATCAATTGAGAAGTCTATAAGATGTAAATTATAGGGCTTAGAACTCCGACGAATTCCATTGTGTATAAATTTGTTAATTTGCAAACCAAAGCGATCACCAGTTAGGAGTAGTTTTATGGTACTTATCATGGTCTATCCTAAGAGCTAATATCCTTGATAATATGAAAATTTGAAAATAGATTCACATTTTTGAGTAACGTACTACCTGATCGAGTACAAAGATTGCTAATGGAAAGTCTGGTGTCCCGATGAGGTGATGCACAAATGGATGATAAAAGGAAAGGAAACATGCCAAGAATAATTCATTAATTTAGAAGGGTAATTTTTTGATTCAAATTCTCCTTTTGTAATTATTGTAAAAGGCACATTTTAATGACAATAATATTAGGTTTGACACGACTTTGAAATTTTGAAAAATTTGCACTTAAAACGTCTTACCATATTTATTCTCAATTATTCTATACGTGGTCTAGAGTTGGAGCTTGCGATTGAGGAAAGCATACATTAAACTAGAAAAGCTGAATCAGAATATCCGATCAGGAGCCGTTCTCAGGTAGGATGCTGACCAAACGATCTATTTCAAATTGAATGACCATGAAAACTGCCGTTTCAATACCCAAAGCGCTGCTATACAAGACGCACTAGCGTCCTCATCCGATCCCAGGAAATCATCGGTACCATTAATACTTGTTTAATGAAAAAAATTATGATTCAGTTGGTTACCACCTGCTTACAAAGAATGTGTGTATTAGCTTTGGTGGGTGGATGTTGTTTTTCGTTAAAGAAAATAAATTTTATTGTTTTACCAATTGGTATACAATGGATCTATCTAGGAATTTTGTAATTGTGGGGTTAGTGATTTATGGACTTGACCCCTTTACATACAACCCTTCTCGTCTGCCAATGATTACCCGTTGCTGGTTATGAGACCACCAAAGGTAAGCTCTAAATTTAGAACTGCTAAGGCCTGGCCTCATGGTGGGTTCAACGCGCTACCGATAGAAGGTCTATGCGCGGTTTACGATCTCGGTCCCTTCTGTACGAGCTTAAGCATTAGGCTAATTCTATTTCGAGTCATTATTTCATTACTGGCTACGGAAATTATTAATTCGACAATAAAGTTCTAATAAATTCACAGATAAGCCTAAGATATTTTATTCAAAAGATAACACAGAAATTGTAAGTCGTTCTTCGATAGATCTATTGTTTCGAGTTACGTTCCGTCGCCTGCTGCGAGCGTCGTTTTGCCAGCTCTCCCTTCCCCGGTCGTCGTTGTGGTCGTTTGAGTATCGCTGGTATGGTCGTGCGATTCGAGTCTCTGTAGGCTATCTGGGCTGTAGCGAATACCAGCAGGTAGGTCACTGCGTTGCCCTCCTGAAAACCCGACAGTGATACCTCCAGGCTTCTGATTTGGGTCTGTTGGTTTTGGACAA
This sequence comes from Schmidtea mediterranea, assembly GCA_022537955.1. Classification (NCBI taxonomy): domain Eukaryota; kingdom Metazoa; phylum Platyhelminthes; order Tricladida; family Dugesiidae; genus Schmidtea; species Schmidtea mediterranea. Next base: position 142,976,092 of record CM039680.1, on the reverse strand, counting down.
TCTGTTTTTCTTTCACCCATCCTTGTTGAGCGGTTGTCAATCTCTGATAAGTCACTTTGGTTCGTTACCGCTCAAGCGTTTGTGAAAATCTGGTTTCGCTTAATTTGTCGCATGTTTTTTACTATGATCAACTTTATCTTTTGTAATTATTGTGCTAATTATCACAAAAGTTCATAAAGCAAAGATTTTTAATTTTATTGATATTACATTGTTGACTCCTCGGGAAATTTTTATTTCCGTTGTCCATTGTAGTAACGATAATTTGACGGGTTCTTCGGCCTATGGCTGGAGTAGAAGTGTTCATTGTCCTGGTGCGGTATTCCGACACGATCCAGTGTAGTTGTCCGAAATAGGCGTCTCAGCACCACCACGTTGATGGGAGCCTCCATCGCTTCCAACGCCGGGTCATCTAATTCGTACAAAACTACGTAATCTGACGCGTACCCATCGGAACTTGGGATCCGACCTGTGGCGATGTCCTCATTGATCCTATCCGAACGACGTCTGACCATGGCTAAATGCCAGTTCATTTGTTGTTGGTGCTCTTCCAATTTGGCCAGCGTGAATTCGGCCCTTTGCTGAGCCTCTCGGGCAGAGTTTCGCCCTGGTTCGCGCTTACTCGCGACATACCGTAATTCAACTTAATAGTTACGAAGGAGACGATGCCCGTTCGATCCTCTCACCAGAGATATCGAATAACCGGCGTCCCGTATCGCCTGGCGGAACCGTGCCGCTGTCTTGGCGGAAATCGGATTGTAATTCTCAAATCATCGTTCCATTATCCGTCCACAGATGTTGTGTTTCAGGCTAAATAACATGAAGGATATGAGCTATTATTAATAATACTAGGGGAATCAGAAGAACATTTGGATGATTTCCTTCGACTTGTCTCGACTGTGTAGTTCAGAAGGTTAATAAATAAATTCATCTTTATTACTCAATGGTATAACCTACCAAGGATTCAAATTAGGTCATCAGATGATTTGCATCCGACTTCATCAGAAATTTGGTTGGTCATTATAATTAGAGTAAGTTTTCATTAATTAGCTTCACGATTCGGAGGGCATTCTAATCACTGTGTATTCAAAGCTTATATTGAATAGATCATATTTTATCCATCACCTGAGTGATTTAGCTATAGTCGGCTTAATACCTCAATGTCGGGTGGAAGTTCTTTTAATTCTTGGTTACGTCAGCAACGTCGTAATGGTACAAAAACATTGTCCAAAACACTAATCGATAACTTTAGTCGACGCGTCATTCTTTCATTTAGATTTGTAGGCATGAATGGATACACCTATTTGAACGGATTTTCGCATATTGTGTAACTAATTCAATGAGTCCCATGAACAAATTTTCACATGGTTAGACTATCATACGAAAAATGACGTAATGGCTCGGACAGATGCATAAAATCAAAGGCAAAATAATTCTCTTCCAATCAATTTTATTTTAATAGAAATGGTTTCACGCGGAATCATAGATTCGGATCTATATTTAGGTGACATTGAATTTTCTTTTTGTGATGCATCGTCGTTGATTTGGGGCTCGGTAGTGTATCGAGATTTCAGGATGGTTGTCCAATTTTGCCGACCTCTGCATATTTCCCTCGTTCAAAATTAATTAAAACTGGTTATAAATAAATTTAGGTAATTACCAGTGTGATCCCATTCCTCCGATATTTTTCTCTGCTTGACTCTTCGTTGTTCTTCGGAGCTGTTCCGTCTCGTATACTCATTGTTCGTTCTAAGGGTCATTAGGATTCCTTCCTTCTCTTTATCTTTCATTTGCATATTCATTTTAGAAAAAATAATGATCTACTTTTCATTTACTGACTATTTATAACAGTCTGGTTCACCGACGTGTGTTGTGTGACATTTAGCAATGTCAAATCGATAGGATTTTCTCCTTGTTGATCGGCGAAGTTGACATTTAGATTTTTTTCTAATTTATTCGTCGAATTAATTTAGTTGTTTTTGTATGTGGTTAGTGCTGTTGATTGATTATTGTGCGGTGTCGTGACTCATTTTATTTTGATTAGATCATCATTTTTAGTTTTCAATCCTATTAATGCCGGTCTATTTTTCCTCGTCATATATTCACTTGTGGACGATGGAAGTATCTGAAATTATTAATAACAGAGGTATCAATGGCACTATACGGTTTGATTTAGGTGTCTTTTTAGTTTGTTATTTACTTTATTAAACTTATTAAACTCTCCCTAATGCTTTAGTCGGTGACAAGTCTTCCAAATCTTCCGTTAGCACGGTGACAGATGACGGAACCACTATCTACTTCAGTCTGTCTTTCAAGATGTCAGCGTCGAGTCCTTGTTTAGCCATTTAATTATCCTCATGAAAATTTTATAATTTATAAATCTAATTCTAGTTATGATTTAGAAATTATTTAATGTTTTTGTGTTATGAACTGTTGGGTCATAGACGATAGTACTTTAGTGCTTCTCTCCTAAAATGGATGTTTGTAGCTGTCTCGAGTGGTGAAAGACTTAAACTGACGATGACTCGGGATTATAATCGGTTTACATACGCACGTTAAGGAGATATTTTATTAATATGTCGCAATTTTCAAATTTGATTAACTGAATCTTTTACGGGCCTTAGCTGCTGGGTCAGTATATTCTGATTTTAGTACTCATTATGAGGATTACCCATATTTTATCATTAAATTTATAATTTCGCTAACTCGCTAAGTGTTATTGATTTCTCTCTATCAATCATCGATTACCTTTTTTCCTTTACTAACTCTTAGTTTAGGGTTTTTAACGTTATTAATGTTCCTATCTATTACTATTAATCAATCATAAATATCATCAATTTATTCCTATTCGTCCTTACTATGCCATTTAAGGTTCTCTGGGACACTCGACTTATTCGACTCACTTCTTGCTAGTACTATATGATATTAATTATACAAATTTACGTGGTATCCTCTATACTATTCACTGAACGATTTTGAATACTATGATGTTCTGGTTTTATTCTAAAGATTATCTATAATATTGTTGTAATTTTCTAGTCTAGCTACTTTAAACACTTTTAATGGTTAAGTGAATCTAACCTGTTTAAGGCTTTCATTCAATTTATTAAATTAATTTAATTGATTTAGACAATTAACTTTGTCGTTGCAACGATTTTCGCTCGGTTTTGTTCATTTAATTAATTCATATAATTGGGAGTTCCATTACATTGTCTCATACTGACATTAAGTTTTAAAAAAGAATTAAAAAAACATTAAAAAACAATTGAGCTTTTTATGAGCAAAAGTGACTGCTTACAAATGAATTGTTATATATAACTGTTTTGTGACCCTAACCTCGTGTGTTCTTTATGATGCATTTAAACAAAATTTGACCTTGATTTTAAGTGTAATATCTAATTCCTATTTTTTATATTTTTTATATTAAATGAACAATTTATTTTATTTAATTTTTTAATAGAATATTTCTTATTGAAAATATTCCATTTTATTCGTTAATTGCTAACTTTTATGAATTTTTTATTTTTCAGTCAAATCTTTATGTTATCTTGTTATTTTTTATGTTCATCTATTTGCATATCTGTTATTATTTTGATTTACTTTTATGTTTTTGATTTTATATTTAATTACATTTTTTCACATATTTTTAAGGTTGTTTATTTGATGTTTATGGATCTGATTTTAAATCTGCATTGCTATGTTTGCGTGCTATTTCCAATTCATTTAAACAAAATCCAATCCTGGCTCAACATAATATATTAAATTAACATCGGAAATTTAACCGTAAACTTACTTCTATCAGTGTTATCATTTGTTTATTTTTTTAGTGAGTCAGTTCAAAATCCAAAATTAATAAGAACTGACCCAGGTTAGCCAAGAAGTTACTCATTTCCGAATTGAGATTTGGAGATTCTAGAGAAAGCGGAAACAATTAGAGGTTACCTTATTCCGCTCTAATCAGGTGAAGAGGATATACCAGCAGATATAATCATTTCGAGAGGCACTGCAACCGGAAAAGTGCCAGGAGACGGAACTAGTAGTTAACCAGAAAATTAACACTGTATATTACCAACTAATGTTTTTAACCAGCCCAAATTGCATACTGTAACATACTACGTATGTTTGAATCACGGGTAACTAAACGGAGCCAAGTTCGCTTGGCCCATGGTCCACAACTTTTCAAACGCTTTATCAAATAATATAGTAAAGTAAATAAATAAATTTTTAAAAATTATTACTAAAAATTAATCTCTATTGTCTTTTCAATTTTTATAGATGCAAAATTAATGGTCTAAGTAACTATAAATCATAAATACATTGATACAAATAATCATTCATACATTTTGAAAGTATATAGTAATATTAATATCTATTAATAATTTTAATATTTGATGAATTAAAATGAATAACATTGTTTTCGATTATAAAATGAAAATTAGTAATTCTTAAAATTATTTTATTGAAATAATTTTACATTTCAAATAGGAGATCTAGCTTTGTTTTACTTTTGTTTTATCTATTTAATCTTGTTGAATAGTTTTGTCGACCTTGCAGTTTGTTAATTAAGAAGCCGATTAAAAATTTAATTGTGTTAATTTAAAATACTATTTATAAATATTATTGAATATTTTTTATCAAAAATAAATATGTACAATTTTAGATGTCCAAAAAATCAAATTTATCAACAGATGAAATTGTTTCTCATACAAAATCCTCATTAATGGTTTTAGAGTCACTAAAAAATGATCATTGTCAGAGTATAAATAATTTTCGAGAACAATTCGAAAGTTCCGGTGATAACTCTGATTGCGATACTAAAGTTCCTTGGTTTGAGCAATCATTAAATAAAATAGAACTTGGAATTGAAGAAGCTGAAGTAAAAAAATAATTTTAAATTTATATTAATCTGATAAAAATAAAATGTAATAATTCAGTAACTTTTCTTTTAGCTTATTATTCAGTTGTATGAATTTCTGCAAATTAGCGAATCTGAACGTAATAAGTTAAAAGTTCAAATCGGTCGACTAAATCAAGAAAATAATTGGTTGCGAGATGAACTCACAACAACTCAATTTCGACTAGAAGCTAGTGAAAAAAATGTTTGTCAGTTAGAAGAAGAAAATAAACAAATATCTTTCATGAATGAAATGAGAAAATATGATACACCAGACAGTGGAAAAGATCCATCAATTAATGGATCTGATAAAGTTGATAATTTGTCGTCAGACCTTGGATTTACAGATGAAGATAAAGACCAAGAACCAAATGATGGTATTGATTATTAATTAGTTTTTTTAGAAATTCATACATTTCAATGAATTAATTTAATTTGTAATTTTTAAAAATTTTATTTCAAATATTGTTTAACAATTTAATAAAGATTAATTTAATTAATGCCAAAAATTTTCTCTGAAAAATATTTTATATAAATCTATGTAAATATTGGAGGGGGAAATTCAAATGCTTAATCAATAAGACTAAACATGAATATATATATATATATATATATATATATAAAAGATCCAATTAAGAATAAATGAGCACCGTTGATTCCATGGCAACCACTCGTGCCTGATTCCTGCTGGTCACCATTGAGTGACTTCAAATATTTCTAATTGTTTATGCCGTTTTTAAACATTTTTAATAAGTATTCAGTTTTTATAAGCTTTAAAATAAGCAAATGAAATATTTCGACCTAAAATAGCTTCTGTTCACAAGAATACTAAATTTAACAAATCCTGCTCTAAATTTCTAATTTAATCTTTCCTGTTTCTTGGTTTGTCAGTCTTGTTTTTCACTTATTATATACGAGTTATAATCATTTTAAACCCACAGCTAAATTATTAAAAATTTCTCTTTTCATCGAACGTTTTAATAAAAATTTTCTTTTCTTTCTTTAACCTGACTGCTAAGATAAACTCGTTTCTGTCGGGGTCAGTCGATTCTCTTTAATCAATAAAATTTAGGGAATTATATGTCCTAAAGTTACTGAGCAGCTTTTTCTTTATATGAAAATAAAGTTACTTCTAGCAATTTATTTCATTTGTTGCTGGTCTGATCATTTTGGAAGATCATTTAGTCAGTATCACTCTAGTTTATCAATTAAACGATCACGATTAAACAATTTATTATTTGAAACTAGAACAATTTAACTTTAGGTGAAATATGGTGCAAAATCCTTTAATAATCAATAACAAACAGTCGGATTTTTGCACTAATTTCAGCCTATATTCGTTAGCGTTTCTCATCTCTGTTTTTCTTGTTGAACCATTGACATAAAAATCTAACCTTATTGATGTGTGTGAGAGAGAGGGAGAGCGCTATCAAATCAAAAATATTCTGTGTCTGCATTCAAATGAACATATAACTAATGTTTCCAGATTTGTAAAAACAAGTTTCACAACGAAAGAAGAAAAGTGAACAGCTCATTAGAAATTTAATGACAACCAGAAGAAAAATGACCGTTCATAAAATATACAAATATGAAATAATTTTAAAACACTTGCTGAGATACTTTAGAATGAGCTACAAACGATAGCCCGATGTTTATTAACTTTTGCCACCACAAGCTACCATTTAAACAAATATTTCCTAAACTGTGATTATTTCCTATCATTGACGTAGCTATAAAAAGAACAATCACAAATAATCTGCACTTTTAAAAATGTATTTAACCTTATAAAGGTTTTATTATTTTATATATTTATTACACAATTTAACCAATTCTGTTAGTAATGAATAATCCGTGTTTTTGTCTGTCTATGATTGTAATGAAAGCCAGCTCTTTGTAGAGTTTGCTCAATTGCTTAAAATTAAATATGTTTCGTTCTTTATAATTCTGCTTTAATTTAAAAAAATTCAAACATAAAAGTAAGGCTTATAGAAAGTTTTAAAGTTCACAATTAAAATATTTTTGTAGAAATGTTTTTAAAAACTTATTATCACATCTAGCAACCTAATGATAAAATAAAGAAATGCTCTTTACCATTGAGTACGAGCTCTTTTTATATACAAATTCTATTATAGTGAATATTTATTACGCTTGACCGTAAGACATTATCTTTCAGTCATTCCACTAATTGCAATAAGATAACATGTTTAAAGGCGATGTTACTTGGAAGAAGAAAAATGCGAAAAGGATTCGAGATTTCAACGAGATCTAAGGTTGGGCATAAACATTTGTTTTGAGTTATATCACACTAAAACACTTTTGAATGGCGTTTTTGAAATACATGAATGATTTAGAGAAGAAAATTTTTATAAACCAAGAACCCGTACTCAAAATGTTCATAAATATTAAATTGGAAATATAATTTGTAACTGTTCAATCATATTTACGAGAGGTTTTCACATATAAACATGAATTTATGAGCTGTACTTTGTTTATTGAATACGGTGAAACAGCATTTATACTATTTTTCTACTGCAATAAACTTTACCAGTGCTCAGAAAGCTTCTTAACTAAGAAAAGTAAAAATATTTTCATTGGATATTTTTGCACAGCGTTAAATCAATGAAAAAGAAATATACTTCACCGGAGTTTGTTATTCTTTCGTTGTTAATGCAGCTATGTGAGGAAGAACGTAGTCCTTGAAGACTCCTTTTGGAATGAATAGCAGGATTCATTTTATCCTTTGAAATCTTACTATATTATTTATCAGTAATAGTTTTCATTCTGTGAGAAAATCGAGATTTTGTGTTCCTTTTTAATATTAAAAGAAAGATGTAACAACTTTTATAGGAGATTATGTGCTTTTAGTTTTATGTGGTGAAGATGAGCTTGCACATCGTGGCTCTGGAGTCCACATTTGTTTTGCCACACGTCACTATTGAATCTAAAAACTTATCTCCATCCTTTCCATAACGCTACCGAATTAAAGTGAATTCAATCAATATTTTTTGTGTTCAGATTTCAAAAAGCCTAGCACTCGCTATTAAATATAACATGATCTTCAGCTATTATTTTTATTTAATTTCATTATCACTAATTATGCTTGTCTTCATTGATTGAGTGGCTTCCCGAGGAATACATGGCTCATTTTCAACTCTTTCCTGGCGCTTTGTGAATGAGTTGAACCAATAACACACTCTAGACCGATAGACAGTCATTCCCTAACAGTCAGGAGGAGAAAGCAACTAGAAATACTAATGAAAAATTCGAATATGAATGTTTGTTTTATGAGTAATATCCACCTTGCATTTATTTTTAAAAAACAGCATAAGGATTCCTGTTAGTAAATTGTTCGCCCGCCACATTATCATATATAGATATTTTAAATTTAAATTCAGAGAAAAATGCAATTTTATAAGCTTAATTTAAAAATTTTTTAAAATAATTAATAAACTGATAAAATATATTTTTCGATAAATAAAAAGATTATAACAGTAAAGACAAAGTAAATTGAAAAGTTTCAATTCTAAAACAATATCCCGTTTAGTAATTATTTTTGTGAATTTTTGCTTCAACCAGAAAACCTTAACATTAAATTTTAAAATTCTGAGTATTTTAGATATTTAATTGAATATTATCCTTGAAATTTTTAATTTCTATGGTGGTTCTTAAATATCGTACTGAATAGTAAAATATTTAAAGGACTTACACAAGGAGATCTGCACAGTATATTGAAATTAAGAAGTAAAGAGATGACTTCAAATATTATTTTTCTAAGTTATATTTATTATTTAGTTTATTAAAAAAATTCATTTTAAAATTCAATTTTAAAAGCAAATTTAATATTTCATTTGCTTCCATGAGTTTTCTTTCCCTTCATATAAATAAAACTGTAAGTAAAGGAAAATGAGTTATATTAAAGCAATCCTAATTTTTTTTTATTTTTGTTAATCCTCCTGCCGAGTTTCTGGCAAATACTATATCCAATGTTCTATATCAGCAGTAGTCAGACTAATAAAATTGAAACTTTTCCCAGTAGTTCTCAATGTCGTCGACAAATTTCTTTTTGATTATTTTTTAGTTAAATCATTTATAATCAAACATTAAGAATTTGTTAATAATAGTTTTGTTATAAGGACTTTTATGTTTTCCACCTCTGATTTCTTTATAAGTGACATACTATTTTTGTTGTGATTTATAAATTAGTCGCATACATCTGATTTCTTTCCCATTTCCTCTACTGTATAATCACTATTTCTCACTCACTTAGATTATCGCTTTAAAATAAGAGCCATAATCACAGATAAAATTCTAAGAAAATTCTATTTCACAAAGAAATCGATTATTCGCATTGATTTTATCATTTAATTAACTTTGTGCATAAACATTCACTGAAAATTCATGTTTAAATAAATAATTAATCTCTACTACTTTTATAAATAATCGTATTATGTCATTCTTATCTTATAAATATAAATTTAAAAGGGATTTTGAAAATTTTATTTGATGATTTTAATTTATTATTTTTCTAAACTTAATATCATAACCTAAGTCGAAGAATTGAATTAGACCAAGTTATGTTTTTATTGGAAAATAATTATAATTAATTTAATTAACATTCCTTAGCATGGATTTATTTTGTAGAGATAGTTGAGAATTTACACTTGACGGGATATGAAATTGTATTTTTAATTTTTTTAGATTCAAAATGATCAATGAATTTTGTACTGCCTTTTATTTGATCTCGAATAACTTTATGAATGACCTTTGACTCTTTTACTATCAAACATTGGTTAATGCAAACAATTAGGGATGATTCTCACTATAAAGTCCTTTCAACCCAAAGACATAAACTTAATCATAAAGTTACACTATAAATTCCACTGTATTGTTTAACGATATAAGTATATCTATTACATAAGATCTCACATTTGTTTGTTTGTATTTAATTTTTACAAATTGCAAGACTTCTAGCGACACGTTATTTGATTTAAGTTTAATATACAATCATCTTATCATACACGATTAAGGGTAAACGAAAAATGAATTGAGGTAACGCAATTTTTTATGGTATTAGAATTCCTAGAAACATTTTGTGTTCTAATTTGAATGTATCGTTACTTTTGTCTGTTTGGAATCACATGATGTACAGTTATCAGTTTTTTGCTTTACTTGATAATAGTAATAAATTCATAGTCAGATATGTAAGAGTAAGGGGAATGCGTTACTAGAGAAGGACGCTATGAAGATATTTGTTTAAATTAAAAATCTTGAAATATAGCCCCCGAGATCAAACTAACTTAATCTTTTAGATCACAATACTGTCGTGTGATTAAGTTACGTATGAATAAATTTTGCTGCGTTTTGATTTATCTACCCACCTAACGGTGACTATATAAGCCACAAATTAAACTCATTTGTCTATATTGTGTTAAGAATGGGTACTATATGGTTTAATAACATGTAACTTTATGGGCAAATAAACATAATTTATCTATTTCAATTGTATTGTCTCAATAGCAATCGACACTTGTATAAAATAAATTATTTAATTCTTAGTCAATTAGCCAACTTTTAATAATTTTTTTAAAATACTTATTACAACGTTTAATAAGTTTGATTTTATATATTAGTTTCAGTAATAATCTTTTATGATATCTATATTTTAAGAATAACTAAATGTTAAATGTCATTAAATGTTAAATTTATGGCTGAAATGTGGTATATTAAATGTTTTATATCTATTTCACTACTTCAATTTCGCTTAAAATATTAATTTTATTAGACTGGCTTCAAATAATTTTTGTTTTATAGTTTGTCATTGGAGATTATTTTAAATTATTGACTTTAAAAAATAAGCGAATAAAAAATAGAATTTTTGAAAAACAATTTAAGTTTCTCATAAAAAAAATTGGATGGATCTCGGATTTCCAACGACTCAAGGATCAATTTTTGAGTAGAAAAAAATGTTTTTTATTTTAAATTCATCAAAATGTGACTTAGCAATTTTCATCCTGAATTACATAATGTTTTTAAATATATTATTTATCCTAGTACATAAGTTTCATACATAAAATTACCAAGGTGCATCATCTCAATAAATTTGAATATTTTTTTTGTCAATCAAACAAATTTATCACATGCTAAAACTAGTAAGACTGACTGCAGAGTTACATAATTTTAAACCTTAACTCATTGAGCTATATTAAAGGACTATGGAGCACAGACCTTCAACAGTCTAAACCTATCTTGCCCATCAACTCAACTAGCGTTTCTCAAACTTTTTAATCCTGCGACTCCAAAAACTTAATAAAAAAATAATACTTCATCTTTCCCATGAAAAATATTTTGCAACTGAAAAGTTACCATTTGAGATTTATAATCAACTATCTAGTTGATAAAATATTACAACTACAGTTCTAATTTCATAATTTAGGTGATTTTTGGGTTTCCTGTCTTTTTATTAAATTCTTTTCTAAATTTCAGTTTTGGAATCGCTGAACTACACATTATATCATTCATAAATCATAGTAGAGACTTCTTCCCTTTTATATTTTTATATTTCCCTTCATTATATTTTATCAGTTGAGGTCCATGTAAGTAAATGAGAAAATTTCATTGAAATCCCATGTTCAACCTAAAATACACGAATATGTCAATAAAATTTGCTTAAATGAGAAAATATCTTGGCTCTTAATTATACCACTTACGCTTCTCAGATCACTCCTTTCTATTCTGAATATTGATAATATATAAAATATTTAATGTAAAATTGTTGAAGTGCATAAGGAATTCTGACACGCTTTTGTCAATGGTATCTGTTTAAGAATTCCGTTATTCTTAAACAAAATGTATTTGGTTTAAGACTACGCGCAAATTCACTAATGGTCTTTAAAACATTGTAAAATGATCTTCAATTAAGATTTTAACGGCTCAAAAATTCTTGCAGAATCACAAAATAATTACAAATTTTACACATACAAAAAATAATTGACTATTCTAGCTTAAATTTATTGTCAAGAATGTTGAAACCGTTTAAATACAATGATTCAATTTTTAACTTTAATTTGTGCTTATTTCGATTTCATAAAAGTGATTCATGAATCGACTTATAGCTCAACATTTCAAAAGACAATTTAAATACAGGGAAATTTCAGAGAATTTAAATACAGTTCGTGTCCACCTCTCACCTCACAGCACGTGTCAGTATTTACATTGAGCACCACAGTGTTTTCTAATAAATTCAATATTTTGTCATTTAATTTAGAATTAAAATGGAAATTTTTTCACTTAAATGAAATGTAATTTCAAGTTTGAATGACTAAAGTGAAGTATTTTGTTAAAAGTATCTTTTTTATCCATTAGATGTAACTTGGTTGTGCTCAATGCAAATTAAACTAAAATGAATTTTTAAAACTGTTATCAAAATAAGTTTTTTGGAAATATGATAATTGAATAAAAATTGTTAACGAGTGTCAAATATTAAAATTTTAAACGATAGATCTCTTTATTGAACTCATTTAATACCGGAAATATAAAAATATTTTTCTATAAACCTTTACTACATAATGACACAACTATTATACAGCTAATGCATTAACCATTTACACTGGGAATTAATATACATGCGCGTGTGGCAGATTCGTTCTAAAAAATACACGAGTTTGCGTGGTATTTTAACTTAGATAATTAATGTATAACTTTCTAATAGACCCGTCAACTTATCAAAGATCGCACGACGAGTTATGTACGTTATATCGATATTTAATACAGATAGCAGTTGACATGCATAGCGTGTCTTTTTAGAGCAGGTAGTTAATAAAATATTTTTCCGCTGTAAAAATTGTATTATTTTATTATTTGCTGCTGTTGGTCAAAATATGAATAATTATGTAATGATGATTCAGCTATTGAAAGGTTTGAAAACATTGGTTAAATTGGTCATTTAAAATTTAGATTAGTTCAAATATTTTTTTCCAGGCACTGGACTAAAATCTGTCGGTGAAGGGTGGTATTAGTAAATATTTATATTTTTATCTTTTAGATATAAAGTTCAAAGTTAGAAATATAGTCAACTCGTAATGAATTAATAACCCAACTTTTTAATAATTTTAAAATTGTATTTAATTATTATATAGATAGACAAAAAACGGATGTTTGTCTTAAAATAATCTTAAATTATTTAAAAAATCAAATGAATCAGATAAGTTAATACATTTATTATATATTTTACTGTATTTTCAAAATGTGGAATTTGATTTGCTTTCGTGAATATTTCACTGGCTGCAACTAATAATTATTATTCATAAACATTTTCTTTATTAGTAAATGTTAAATTTGTACCAAGATGAGTTTATCACAAAAGTATCAAAAACAATATGCAAACAAAGGTAAATATACAATCTTTATTAAATTTTCTTACCAGAACATAAAAGTGCTTACGTGTAAACATTACAATTTCTTATGAAAATTAAAAATTATTTCCTGAATACGTTATTTATAAATATAAATATTAAATATGTTATGAAATTATTTTATTTTTATTAAATGATTAATTTGAAATATTATTTATTCTTAATATCTGGATCTTACGATAAGTTGTAAAATACGTGTTCATTTATTTATGTGCCAATGTGAAATTGTTATTATGCAAAATTAAAGCAACACAATTTCCCTAAATAACTGCATGAAGAATTTGTGAAATCCAGTGATTAAAATAATGCAATCAAAAATTGCTTGTAACATTTTCCGTATTTGTTATTATGTAATAACATATCAACCAGTTTATGTGCTTGTTTATTTTAATGTAATTTTCCAGTGATGATGCAAAGTCAGTCGTCATCCGTGTCTCATGGAAGTGGCTTTGAAATTCCAGCTCGATTACGGACTCTTCATAATCTTGTAATCCAATATGCCAGCCAAGGGCGTTATGAAGTCGCCGTTCCGTTATGTAAACAGGCTTTAGAAGATTTAGAAAAAAATAGTGGCCATGACCATCCAGACGTAGCAACTATGCTTAACATACTGGCATTAGTATACCGGTAAGGTTTGCATTTATTTCTAGGTCTATCATTATCTGACTCGTATTTTGATATTTATTCAGTAAATTTGATTGTTTATCATAATATCAATTATTTACCTGCTGTCTGGCATAAATATATGTATGCAAAATTCAGTTATAGTTATGTAACCGAAACCGAATTATTTTTATATAGATATATGGTTGCTACAAATAAAAATAGAACTGTGAATTAAGGATTTCCATATGGATCGTATTGCTAAGGGCACTAATAAGTTTTGGTGTCAGTGTAGCGGTAATAATAATTTTTTATTTATAAGTGACATTATATTTTCTACAAAATTTGACTATGAATGCCATAAATATATCTGATTCATAGTCAAATTTTGTAGAAAATATTATGTCATTTATAAATGAAACACAGAAATCAGAGGTGAAAATCAAAAAATGTCCTTATAATAATTTTTTATATTTATTTTCAAATTATAGAAGTTATAATAATTTCTTTGGTAATTTATTAGTCTTTATTAATTATAATTAAGAAAAATATTTTACTAAAATTATTACCTATTTAAGGTTTTGTTTTATTTTCCGTTTAATGTTAAAATTTTCTTTATTTAAAACCGATATTGTCATGATATTATTTTCATACATAATAGCTTGTTTACAAAGTAAATATAATCATAAAATGTTTTAAAAAAAATTTAATTCCAATATTTCAACTTGAAACTACAAAAAAAAATTTGATTATAAATAATAATAATATAATTTTAACTAATAAATTGCATTACAGCAAATGAATTAAATTATAACTAATTAATTGAAATTACAACACAGAAATCAGAGGTGAAAATCAAAAAAAGTCCTTATAATAATTTTTTATATTTATCTTCTAATTATAGAAGTTATAATAATTTCTTTGTTAATTTATTAGTCTTTATTAATTATAATTAAGAAAAATATTTTACTAAAATTATTACCTATTTAAGGTTTTGTTTTATTTTCCGTTTAATGTTAAAATTTTCTTTATTTAAAACCGATATTGTCATGATATTATTTTCATACATAATAGCTTGTTTACAAAGTAAATATAATCATAAAATGTTTTAAAAAAAATTTAATTCCAATATTTCAACTTGAAACTACAAAAAAAAATTGCATTACAGCAAATGAATTAAATTAATGAATTGAATTATTAATGTTGAAATTATTAATGCATTAAATTATAACTAATTAATTGAAATTACAATTTATGCATTAAATTATAACTAATGCGTTGAATTATTATTAATGAATTAAACGATATATAATGAATAGAGATATTCTAAGTAATCGTGAAATCCGTGTGAACCTGCCCTCTTGCACAGTGCTTGTAGTGTGCTATTCTAATTCATGTTGACATGGAATTCCCAGTAACTTATCTCGATTGTAATTCGTAAATATGCGTGCTTGTTTTTGGTTCCATGCAATCAAACATTTCACCCCTGTACAGATTTGAGCTTGTTTCAGGAAAATTTTAACAATTATATCCATGAAGAATAGGAATAGATTTTAATGATTTATTGGTTTCGAGTAGTAACCACTCAGTTGGACTCATTTTCTACAAATCGATTCTGCAAATCGAAATAATGCAATCTGCTGCTTGTTGTGTTATTGATTGGCCATTAAATGTATGCCATTGATAATCATAGATTAAATGTCTGTCACTGTAGAATGCTAGCGAGCAGCAGTGGGTGGAATCGTCTTGGAATTCCAATCGACCCCATTTCACGTCAATTAGTAGATAAATCAATGTTTTTGATTTATTTCCATTTTGAAACACATTAGTATTGAGTGTTTTTATGTGCGGTTTAGTGTAATCGGGAAATTATTTATATTGTTATCATATTTTTTGAGTTTCAAAATTTGTATTCAATTTATTCTAGAGATCAAGGAAAGTATAGAGAAGCTGCCAACCTTCTCAATGATGCGTTAGCAATCAGAGAAAAAACACTTGGACCAAAACATTCAGCGGTATTCATAATTATTTAAGTTAAAATTTATATTTATTCATTGGTCATTTTTTGTTAATTTATATATTGAAACAGGTTAAATGTTGGCTGATAAGAGGAAATTGTTAGTTTTAAATGTGTAAATTAATGATAATAGATTTTTGTGCATGATTTTATGTTCTCATTGCACATTACTTTTCGATGCTTAGAAGACGGAATTAATGCTTGATTTTTCTAATAAACATAGAGATTATACCGCAATTTGTTGAATAATAAATAAAGTTTTATTGTAATTTTGGAGTATGATAATTTCAACATAAATAATAGTCAATTAGCAACACAAATAATAGTCAAATTGTTAAAGCCTAACAGTAAATTCCGACTTTCTATAATTCATACGAAAATATTGAAAAGATTTACGATAAAAATAACTTTTTTTCTGTTCGATGATATCAAACCAAAATTTGAAGGATTTTATTAATTATTGGAACCTAATTAAAAGTAATATAACATGACAAATAATTGTGATAATTTTATCATTGACCGGATCCAGTTTAATAGAAGTTAGAATTTAATAATTAATTAATAACTTGGAGTTTCTAAAATATGAAAAATTTAAAATACTCTATTTTAGTAGTTCTGTAAAAATAAAAATAAACTAACATTTTAATTTGAAAGGTTTATTAATTTTAAACCGTAATATTCATTGTGATTAACAATTTTGATATTTGTTTCTGTTCAGGCAGTTTCATAAATAACATTTGAGACTTCACATACTTCCTCATCTAAGGTTGTAGAAAAAATTTCCAAATTGATCTCAGTAGATTCACTATTTTCTAAAGACATTTTTTGAGCAACATCAATAAATTCTAAAACTTTGCGAGTAAATACATTACTCGCCTTCCGAACACAATGAAAAAGGCTCGGGCGGCTCCTCAACTCCTCATTATCTTTGTGTTCCATAATTTCATTTCGAACTGCAAGAGCTTTCAACTAAATATATTTATCTTTTACTCGATAAACATTCATGAAATACTCATGGAAGTAAAACAAATTCCACTTTTATAAACTTATTTGATTCATTTTATTTTTGAATTAATTTAAAATAATTATTTGATGACAATCATTCATTTTTTGACTATTTTTATAATAATTCAATTCATAAATAATTTTATAATGCTAATAATACAGAATCCAAAAAATAAAGTTGTTTAATTATCCTTAAAATAACAGATTTTTTAAGTTCGAGAAACCTGCTAATTAATTTAATTCAATTTCCTAAACCACCAAAAATTTCTCAAATTCAAGATGACAAAGGATTTTGTCAATGAAATGGAAAAAATAACGAACCTACAGTTGTTTCCAGTGATTTATATCACATATTAGTGTATATAGTAATAAGACAAAATAAGAATTTAATTAAAAAATACATCATTATCAATATTTCAGAACGATAGCAGATTTAAAGAAAATCTTGCTGTAGCGTTGAAATATAAAAAAGGAAATCATTCCAGTATATCTATACTTTAGGTAAATAGAATGACTCCCGAAAAGTTTTCGATCATTCTATATGATAAGAGTCGTGCAAATTATTCTTATTGTAAAACTTATTAGATAACAAAGAAATGTTTGAGGATGATATAAAATGAATCTTTATTTCCTGGAATTGAAAAAATTTTAGTATTTAATTTGTTATTTTAACGTTTCTATAAAATATTTATTTTTTGCTAGACTTTCTGTTTGTAAACAAATTTTTTACAACTCCGTTATTTTCATTTTTTTCATATATCAATATTTGTTTTTTATTTAACACAAATTTTCGGCACTGACTTTTTCAAGTATTTTAAAATCGATAGTGCCGAAAGTTTGTGCTAAATTTAAAACTAATATTGAAAGTCATAAAAAAGAAATTAAAATGAACTATATTTTACAAATTACTATAATGTTGAAGATAGTAATTTTTTGTGCGTATTAATAAATTTAGGGTTAGGGTTAGGAAATTTATGTATTCTCTGTAACCCTTAAATGACGGATTCTCATATACAATCTCTTATTTGTCTGTTTTTATCCTTCTCCTGTGATTATCGGGGTTATGAGTTCTCGAAAAATTTATTTATAAATTAATGTTGTGGCTGGGATTATGTATCTCAATTGTTACCTAAATGTATTGGATGTCATATAAGGGTTTGTTAAAGTTTTATTCATACATTTCCAATTTTAAATAAATAAGATGAATGGTTCGATGTGAAATGTAAAATTTTGTTTCACGTATTAAAGTTGCAAATGAATTTTTCCTTAACATTTTTATCACGACGATTAATTATTACTTTCATTGTAAAAAAAAATTTATTGAGAAATATATCAACTTCTCGAGACAGTTTAAACAAGGTAAAGTTGATTAAAATATAATGTTAAGTATTTTTTTGAAATTCACGCATATAATTTATTTAAATAATTGATGCCTGGGCTGTACAAGTATATTGCAAATACGTGTTTTATAAACGGTGCTCTTTGCTTGTGTAAATTGTATTGACAATTTAAAAAAAAATTTTAGTTATGACTTGCCACAGAGGAAATGTATTTTTTATATTCACATTTTATTGTTTAAAACCATATTAAAATTTCGAAATTCTTAGTTGAAAATTAGCTAGAATATTTAAATTTAGGTTGCTGCTACTCTAAATAATTTGGCTGTGTTATATGGTAAAAGAGGTCGGTATAAAGAAGCTGAACCCTTGTGTAAAAGAGCACTTCTTATACGAGAAGAGGTTTTTTTTAATATTTTTTTTTATAATAATCGGTTAAATTATGAAGGCACTTGGATCTGATCATCCAGATGTAGCAAAACAATTGAATAATTTAGCTTTACTTTGCCAGAATCAAGGAAAATACGAAGAAGTTATATTCTTTTAATTTTCAATTTATTTATTTTGATTAATGAAATCGTAAAATAGAAAACTCTATTTAATAATTGGGCTTTGCGCTTGTTATAGTAGCATATTATATTATTTATCAGAATCTATTTAAAATTCCCAGTTTCACCTGTGATTTAATAGGGAACAAGACATTGTGGTTTTAAAATAATTTTCAATAGGTATCTTTAGGGATCATTGGTACTCAATTCTGATTAATTTGGCAATAATTTATAAAATTATCTTTTAATATAAATCCTAAACTAGTATAATTAAAATAAACTTTTTTCCAGAATTTATTAATAGATCCCATTTATTTAAAAACAAATTTTAGCTGATCTTTCTTTTAATTTTGATTTTCTTGTTGACTCTGACTTGCCAGTGGGAAATTTCCTCTACCTTTTTGAACTTAACGTGATATTAGAATGGCCTTGACCTTAAGTTGACATTAAATTAAAAAATTTTCACTGACTTACTTATTTTGACTTAAAGGTTACACCAGAATTACATTAAAGTATCATTTAATACTTAACTTGGATGTGAAAATGACTTTTATGGTTGCTGTAGTAACCTCGTGAAGGATTGCATTAGTTGGTAACCAGTAACCTACTTTTTGGAATACATTCCATTACTGACATAATTTTTTTCTAACGGGAGAGAATGTAATCTTTATCTGACAAGTTCACATCTTTCTCATATCAAAACTAAGTGCCAACACCAGAATATATTCTAATAGTTTATTTTCAAAATTTTTGCTATATATTTGTAAGTTACTTTATTGAATTTCAGGTCATTTATGACACTTTTACCTAACATATTAGTTTTTCATACAAACTATCTATTCAATTTTTGTAATAAATGATAAAGAGAAATTGCATGTTTTATAGATGTTAAAGCACAAAGTTTACTTTCAGGTTCTTGGTTAGCCATTTTTGTTATAGGTAGATATGTATTTTTTATTTAACATCAAAATTTATATTATTCATCGTTTCAACCTGAGGCGAAAGTATGTAAATATTAAGCAACAAAACTTTCTTAATTTCTAGAATTAGGACGTAAATGTTATTATTTTTAATAATTTAGAAATAAAAACGAGTTTTTGCCATCTAGTTTGTATAAGAGGAAGTTAGTTGAATTATAAGTACCATATATTTCGGCGTATAAGACGACCCTTAAAGTCAAAAAATCACCCTTGAAAATTGTGGGTCGTCTTATACAACCGATATAAAAGAAAGTATTACAGTACAGGTAGTTGTATTTATACTACTTTTATGCATATCTAAAACCCATCAAATTCATCACCATCATCACCGTCTGTTTCGAAAAGTTTTTCGAATACATCACGAGATTCATCGCAGATGCCATCATCGTAGGGATTCCATTCTGGTTCTGGCAAGTCGACTTCGGCTTCATCTTCGCTTTCATACAATAAATCATCCTCACTACCATCCATGGCATTAGATATTCCACATTTTTTAAAGGATTTTATGACACTTTCTACCTTAACATTATCCCATGCTTTTATAACAAACTCGCAAAGAACATCAAGTGAGGCACCACACATAGCTCCGTTTTTTGTAAATGAATTTTCACCATTCATCATCCACTCATTCCATTGTGCTCTAGCATTATCCTTGAATTGCTTATTTAAGCTTACGTCAAGCGGCTGAAGTACAGAAGTTTAACCACCTGGGATAACCGCAATATCGGTGTTGTTGCGCGCTAAACGAGTTTTAGAATTAGTCGTTATATGGCTCCGAAACATATCCCAGACCAACAAACTACGTTCCTTTCGCATACCACCTGGCCGTCTGTTCCAAATATTTTCAATCCATAACTTTACACCATTCTCGTCCATCCACCCTTTCTCGTGGAAGTGAACCAAAACACCAAGAGGAAAAGTTATTTTAGGTTTTGTTTTACGTTTAAAGATAACCATTGGTTTCAATTTAGTACCATCTGCCATGCACCCTAATACCACTGTAAATCTTGTCTTCTCTTGTCCTGTACTTTTCACGTTTACTGTTCTTACACCTTTAAAATCCACTGTTTTATTACCAAGCATGTCAAAATTCATTGGAGTTTCATCCATATTTCCGATATGGGATAATGGAAATTTATGCCTTTTCCTTAGCTGAATTATGAAATGGTGGAAGTTTGTTATTTTGTGCTCGAGATCTTTTGGTAGTTTCTGAGCGATTTTTGTTTTTTCTCTTATTACTAAATTTCTTCTGTTCATAAACCTACTGCACCATCCCACTGTAGCTTTGAAGTCTTTAATTTCTTCTTTGTTTGCCTTGGCCCATTTCAAAGCATGAGATCTTATTTTATTTCTGGTCACAATGTAGCCATCTTGTCTCTGCTGGAGTACCCATTCTGCAACGTCGTCTTCCAATTTCGACCAACGTGTGATTCCTCGCCGCATTGCACATTTGTTTTTGGGCATTTGTCTTATATCATCCTCCTTCTTTCTCCATTCTCGTACCATCTTTTCAGTAACATCAAATTGTCTTGCAGCAGCGCAGTTGTTCGAACCCTTGGCTACGTCTACGACTTTCAACTTGAAACTTGCCTCATATTTTCTTCTTTTTGTTGGCGGTTCCATTTCTGATATGGGTTTAATAATAAAATGACCACAATCTATACTGAATCTATACTAATAAATCATCTTTACATAACCAATATTTCATAAGATACCGGGTGTTGCAATCTCTAGCCTAGGCTAAACAAACATGGTTTCGTTATTTAGCAGTCGTCTTATACAACCGATATATGATAAATCATAAAAATTTGCTCTAATTTTGTACCTCGTCTTATCTGACGGTCGCCTTATACGCCGAAATATACGGTAAATATTTGATAAAAGTAACCGCAATGTCTAAAAAACAGATATTTTTGAATATTTTTTCCTTTTGAATTCTAAACGAAAACCTACACATGTAGATAGATGAAATTAGATAGATGTAGGTAAATGAAATTTTTGAAAATTTATAGATTTGGACAGTGTTGAAATCTTACAAATGTCAGTGAAGACTTTTAGCACATTAATCTTTAATTATATAAACTCCTAAATTTGGTGTTACATAAACTTGTCTGTCCAGCACTTACTTGTTTTTGGTTATTGTCTAGAGAAAACGCAACGTCTCAAACTCGTAATCCCGATCTGACATGAATCAATTTTGGTCTTAATTTCTTAATCATGTCTTTCTACAAACAATATGTGGGAAACATTGGGCTTGGCCTTTCTTGAAGTTCTATCTAGGAATTTCTGAGAATGTTTGAACAAACAATATTTTTATTACAGAATTTGTGTAGATATCGATTAAAGTAAAATTCAGTCATTAATAAAATATGTAAGTCGAACTTCAAAAATATATGATTGGAATATTCTTCTATATCACCTTTACTAGTTGTTACTAAACCTATAAATTTGTTACAGAAACTGATCTGTCATAGATCCGTGACGAAGTTGTGAACGTAAGTGAGCCTAGTGAAATCTAAACTAGATAACCTTTAAGAAACAAAAATTTTCAAAAACTTTTTTTTTAAAACTAAGTTTATTTAAAAAATAATTATAAGTAATAAAAATATACTTGAATGAATTTAAAATGGAGTAACCGACATGAATGGAGTTGGATTTAAGCTGAAATTATCCACACGTTGGCACTTTGAAACCTTTGCCGGTCCTCATCCCATGAGCGCCTCTGATTACTGTATAAATGTTACTTATTTCTGATATTTCAATTTCCTAGGTTGAAATGTATTATCAACGGGCATTGGAAATTTATTTACAAAAATCTGGCCCAGATGATCCCAATGTTGCTAAAACAAAAACAAATTTAGTGAGTTAATATATGTAAAATTTGAAGCTTAATATTGAAAATAGGCCACAGCATATTTGAAGCAAAATAAATTCAGTAAAGCTGAATCATTGTACAAAGAAATTTTGACCAGATTCCACGAGCAAGAATTTGGAAAAGACAATCCTCAGCAGAAACCAATTTGGGTTTTGGCAGAAGAACGACAAGAATGCTTTACAAAGAATAAAGAAATTCCATATTTATCCAGTGACAATTGTTGGCACAAGTCTTCAAGAATCGACAAGTAATTAGTTCATATGTAATCCATAATTTACAAACGCAAATTTACCAACTCTTCAGCTCGACTGTTTACACAACTCTCAAGAATCTCAGTGCACTTTATCGCCGTCAAAATAAAACTGAAGCAGCCGAAACTGTGGAAAATTGGATTAGTCGGAGCAAAATGGTTGGTGATTATTAGAAACCTGCGTTTTTAATATGTTGTGTTTGAAGGAATAATTGATTCTTGATTTTTTTAATTTTTTTTTATTAATTTTTTGTTTTATGCATCCTATTATTATTATTATTATTATTAATTATTATTTATTATTAATATTTATTATTATTAATTTTTATTAATTATTCATTATGCGAACGACATAAAGTTGCTGATTTTGCAATATCTGAATTCAATATATAAATTATGTGTAAATATATTTTCAATGTCGACTGTGATCGAATCCGTTCTAGTATTATTAAAATCATTCAGTTTATCGAATGATTCGTCAAAAAATGCTACTAATCATTTTTAATGAAAATCTAATTAAACTTTATGATGTTTTTTGACGTGTGAAAATTTATAAGGATTTTCTATTGTGATTTGTTTTCATTTTATTTTACCAAGTCAGAAAATTATCTAAGTGCATTTTGATTATCAATGTTTTTTATTTTACTTATTAAATTGTGCTGATAATTCAGCATAAAATATCGTTGTTCGTTGGAAACAATGAATTAGCTATCAGGTTATATGTTATCGAATAAAGTTCCTTTCCATGGAAGGCATTGATCAAAAATTCACATTCATCATTTTACAGTTTTCATCTTTTACGTAGCAACTTTTTAGAGTTTATTACAATTAGTTTTCGAAGGATGCGATAAAAATATTAAGGAAATGCCAATAGATAATATCATTTTTAACTTTATTGCGTTCAGTAAATGTTTTTGATGGGGTCTGTGGTTTTGGGTTTTTTAAGATATACACGTTAATAATAATTATACACACATTGCGATATAACACAAATTTATATTGAAAACTTTATAAAAATGGACTGTTGTAAGTTTCTTATTGTTTTTATATTTTACAAAATTGTTTTTTGTGCTGATCGGAATTCTTTTATATATATATATATATATATATATATATTGGAATTAAGTATCTGTTTGTTTTCTAGTTTCAATTAGTTTAAAATTTTTAAAGATAATGACTCAGAAAATTAATACTTTCAGGGAAAGTTTGAAATACAATTTCCTTTTATTTTTAATTTGACAAAAGTAACAGTCGAATGAATCATTATTATTTGTTATTTAATTCCGATGATTATCAACAATTGGAGATCACTGCAAAGCTATTAACTCAATAGTGCTCCATATTTACAGGCATTTTGAAGGATGGCATTTGACCACTAGTGGATGTAGATAATGATTAAACGGAAAAAGTTGACATTGCTTCGGAATATGGAATACTAGCAAGTAGTCTATCGACGATTATATCATAATGAGACAGTTACAGAATTAAAAAGTATTAAAAAGAAGTGATTAGTAATGACTTAGAACAAGCTATTTTTTAATGGCTTAATCAGCATCATTTTAAAAATGTTCCAGGGAATGAAAACTTCTCATAGCCAAGGAAAAGCTATTTGCCAAAAGTCTTGGTATAAAAGAATTCAAACGAATTAATGGATACATTGAGAAGTTTCAAGGGAGGCATGGACTAGTTTTCAAATCCATCTGTGGGCCAGATTCTACGGCTGCTGTAAACTATGTTATCTACATCACTGATGTGGCAAGTCTCTTTTAAAACTTGCTTCCATTTCAAACTTTTGCCTTCAAAGGAAAAACACATCCTAGGGAAAGGAAAGCCAAGTTCACCTAACAGTGCTAGTCTGTGCAGCTAGAATGAAATATACAAACTAAGGTTATTGGAGATTGGTAAAAGTGAAAATCTTCGATGCTTCAAAGGTTGGAAAAGTCACAGTTGCCTGTTGGCTACAAATCCAACAAACGAGCTTCCATGACTTTGTCAATCAGGACTGAGTGGTTGCACAAGTTTGATCAAAAGATGAATGCATCTAAACCTCAAAGTTATTATTGTAAACAAATGCAGTAGTCACTATACACCAATGGGACTTGCAGCTGTGAACTGGCTTTTTTCCATCCGCAAAAACACAACCCTGCTATCAAAGCATTATTAACTTACTGAAAACACATTATCCTCGTTGCCTGCTTAATCGTCTGTTGCAATTAATTGATACACAGAAGAATTATTCTCAGTTCAAAATTAGTATCCTCGGCGTAATACAACTCTGCAGCAGAGCATGAGATGATGTGTCATCAACTATAGCACAATGCTTCGAACATTCAGTTTTTGTTTTTCATCTCCAATCAAATAGTGATTCGTTTGAAAATCCGCAAATTAATAGTAGCGACAAGGTGCCCGAGCTGTTTGACTACTTTCGGCGTGAATTTACTCTAGTCATTAATTGCACTTCTAGCGAAGATTACATAAACGTCAATACTGTCACATTTACAATACTGTCACGGATGAAATGATTACTGACAAGTGTAACATTCCCTAGCACACGTGCATTTTTACGATTGCATCAGGTGCATTCTACAAAGGAAATTGTTAAAGAATCGGACGATGAATGCGTCGATATGATGAACGTTGAAAATACTCCTATTACTCCCGTTGTGCCAATTGACCGTATTTAATATTTTTTTCCCTTTTGCAACCAACGTGGGATCGAATTCTTACAAATTGATGGGCTTGAAAAAATTATTGGTCAACAGTGTGCAACTTGTCAGCATCAGAAAAAATTCACAGATTCATTCACCCTATCATTCTCATTAATACTTATGCTACTATTATTAAATAAATAATTCAGAAATATTTATCTATTACAATTGCCTTAAATGGTTCCGAACATCACAGAAAAGCAATTTTATCACTCACGAGTCCGACATTTAATTAAACTATAGAGACTTCCCAATTACAATTAAATTAGCCAATAGCTATCAACTTGGTCACTGTTATTGCAAAAAAATTAAGAATTTTTGATTCCTTCCACTTCGTTTTATTGAGGGTTGTCTGTATAATAATTTAATGTAAAGTTAATTGATATTCATTGAAAAAGAATCATCCGAAATTTTACGGATGATGTGAATTCAAGTACGTCGGCGAGTTATTGAAACTTACGAGGAAATTAAATATGAAAATTATCGGTATTGTCTGATTTCCATTATTTTTTAATACAATAATGGATACAAGTAATTTACGCATAGCTCTTGAAGTATTTGTTTCATAAATTTATTTTTTAAACCGATTTTCCATCCGAGTAATGGAGTTATAAAAGTTTTTTCAGGAAACAGAAATAGAATATCTAGAGGTTTTCGGAAGTTATCAGCCAGACATTAAAATAATTATATTTTCTAGATAAGAATTGAAAAATATTTATAAATTCTGAATTAGTTTTGGAAAAATTATTCGACAGATTTTGTGTTATATTTTGTTCAAAAATAATCTCAAAAATTTAAAATTTCTGTTTTATAAAATGGAAAAAAATTACTTATCTAGTTTCTATTAAGTTTATAAATCCTTTATCAATAAGGGCAAAGTATTTCAACAATCGGCGTAAGTAAATTATAAAGTGCAAATGTAAACAATACACTGTTCATCGGGCCAATTGACTGGCACACTTAAATCGAGTTTTATCTATATTTTCTTTACATTAATGAGTGATAAGTTTCACTAATTACATCATTATACTCTTATTAGACCCTTTCGCCCTCATTTCTAGAATAAATAAAAAGAACAACCCAACAAAATTAAAACATTTATTCAAATTAACATAGTAATGCGCAAATTGACCGCTGAATAGCAGTTACGGGTTAAAATGAATTCATCTAGATAAAATTTATCTGATAAATACATTTTGAAATAAAACGGCACGGAATCGGTCAAAAGAAATCAAATTGTTTTCCAAAATTATTTATTATATTTTTTTCTTTTTCTGCACACGTTTATGATTTATTTATGTTTGCCCTTTTATCTAAAATCTAATTATGTTAATTGTTGAACTGAAAAATCCTTTGTTCTCACAAATTTTTATTTTAATTGGAATAAAATAAAAACATAATATATAATTTCTGTAAATACTGTGTTTTCCGAAAGTTAATCAGCTAATTTTAATTTTTTATAAACTAATATTGGGCTTACTTTTGGATAAATATTTTATTACAACCAATAACTCCACGACTGTAATCATTTCGATTTCTTTCATATTTCTTTAAAATAAACTAGGTCGAGTATTATTCTGTCGTAGAAATACATGATTTATTGTGGAATAAAGACTGTTCATATCATCTTCAATTCTTCTAAGTTGTGTGTGTACAAATAAGTCTAATTGAGTTCTAATTGACTTTCCCAGAAGCTTGATACATTGTGATACAGTTAAACAAGAAATGCCAGTTTCAGAAGATGATCTTCTAACATTTTTCATCCATGTTTCACAAACTAAAATTATCATTTATTAATATATTATGAGATTTAATTTTTAATTTCTGTTTTAGATTTTTGAATCATAATTATATTAATTTTCAATAGCAAAGTAACGGAGCTCTGTGTAATTACATCATTCTTGTGTCGTCATTAAGTTCCACAGTATTTATTGCATTTTGATCTTCATTTTGAGCACTAGAACTCATTGCATATTATAATTGTATAATTTTTTTAGAAAACATTGAAAATTATACCTGTTGATCGAGAAATGTCAATAAAAAATACTTATTATGTCAATTTACTTATAATTTGAAGGCACTTTTCTTGTTTTAATGCGATAGAGTAAATTTTATTTAAAATTGAAAAGCAATTTGTTCTAATTATGAAATCATTCATTTATGAATTTTAGTTAAAATGTTTTCTATTTACATGTGAGTGCTTTTCGGTTTAGTTTTTCTATTGATGACTTCCATTGAACACCTTTTTTATTTTATGTTTTGATTTTGTTTCGAATTTAAGTTAGTATTCCCTAGAATAAATTCGTGCTTTTGAAAATCAATAGAACTAAAATCCTAACCAGTTTGACACATCTTTTGACTGTTTTGGTGTGATAAAAGAATGTTGTGATAACGTTGCTTGATCATAAATCAGCATTTTGACATTTGCGAGTAAAACTTTTCTGAAATAAGGTGCTGTTACTATTTCTGCCAGTTATTAAATTCAATTTTTTCAGTAACATATAAATTTGGATTCACAAACTCACGAATTTCAGCTCTTTTTTGATCTTAAATTGCATTTGCAATTTAAATCAAATTCTTGTATTTATTGACGATTACTTTTTTACACACTAGGCCGAAGAATTTGTTTCGTGGTACCAAGTTTTGGCAGTCACTATAGAATATGAATGATTGGCTACCACTACAACACTTCAGTGTAATGGTAGTCAGTATGGTTCTATGGAAGACTGAGTCACTCTCCCCACAAAACTTATATTTTTAAATCTTTTGCGGTACACAGTTTTGGAGTCACTTTTTTTTGCTGGATGACAAAAATGCGTTTCTTTTAATTAGATAATCGAGGATTGATTGTTAGAAAATGTATGTTGATCACAAGGAGGTTTTTATTAAAATATATATTGAATGTATCATGTTAGGCTGTCCATTATTGATAATTTATTTACCAATTATTTTATTTTATCCTTTATTTATGATATAAAGATATGATATAATGAACTAGAAATAGGGTGAAATTTAATATTACATAAAAATATTTTTTTTCATTTTAATTCATATAGCAGCTAAAATTTACAAGATTTTTATATTAAATTATTGTATATAAAATGCATTTATTTAAATGGTAAAGGTTTATGTTCTATCAATAATAGGTGATTTTTTCTGATTCAAATGACAGTTGCAACGAATCACAGTCTTGTAAGCCCCAATTTACTTTGAAACCGAAGGTTGTCCTTAATGGTGACTCGAATAATATTCAACAGAATTTAATAATTGAGACTGGTAATGATTTATTGTTCAAAAAGATATGTAGTCATCCTTTGAGTAGCAGCATTAGTCGAGTAAGTAGCTAAGATAGATTTTTGATTCATTTGCCCATCCGCCTTATGCATGCTTTTAAATATATTATGTTTATATTGCTTTGCCGTTTTCCATTATGCAAATGTAAATTGTTATGTATATTAGCAAACAAATGATTATTCGATTGCATCAATTTGTTCACCTGATATGCTGCCATCAAATGATTCTGCCGAAATTCAAAAACCAAATTCCATATCAACTAAATCCTTTTTTTCAAGAAAATTATTGCCTGATAGTTTTATTCCAATATCACTGAAAAGCAAAAAGTTTACTGATGAAAAATCAGATAACAAAACATCTGAAGTTAACGGCAGGTTGATAAGTGTCATCCGAATGGTTTAGATCAGAGATGCACAGACTGCGGCCCTCTATTCATTTGCTTTTTATTATCATTCTTTAATAACAATTATCATAGGTATAGAATCTTGATCCTTACACGTCTGTGCATCCCAGATTTAAATTATTGTGTAGTTTTTACTTCTTTGTCACCTTGTTGTTGTTTATTCTTAATGTCTTTTGAAACTTCAAATTTGACTGTTTGATCTTATAATTGTTGTCAGTTCTAAATATTTTTATTAAAATTTGCTTTTTTGTCAGTAGAATGAACTTTCAATTTTTCTTTTTCTGAGTATGTTTAAGGCATTAAACATTCAAATTTTAGTGTGGGAAGTTGCTAAAGTTATTAGAAAGATTTTAAAGGACATGTTAGTTATCTTTTACTCTACAAATACATCCTGGGAAAATTTACTTGACATTCGGCATTCATAACAATATTAGTAAGTTAACACAGTTTCTTTTCACGAGGGAAATCGGTGAATTTGAGATTTCACTATTGAATTTGGTTTGTGTGATTGTTAGATTTTCAAATTATTGGAAGACCATATTTGAATTGTTAGATTTGAACGATAAGATTAACACTTTAACCTCCAAGCGAGTTAGGCATATTTTGCCTATCAGGAATATGCAAGTGCCACGTCGAGTAACGCGTTAAAAATTTCATGAAGCAGGTACTTTGTGATCTCCTAAACTTAAAAGTAAATCAGTATGTGTAGATTTTGCTATAAACTTAAAGCGATGGAATTTTTCGGTATGAAAAGTATACAATATTCATATTTAACCAATTGTTTGCTAAATCCTATTATAAGTTTTACGAAATTGCATTGTATATCAAATTTAACTTAGTCTTACTTCATTTGTCACAATGTAACCCTTAATACATTGGTAGTTGTTTGCAATGAATATAATTGTCTAGAGTTGAATCTATTCAGCCATAGTGCGAATATTATCTGATTGATCATACCAATAGTTATATGTTTATCTCGCAGCACCACAATACATGTCTAACCACATAATATATCAGATCAAAACATTATAATTAGTATCAAGTAACATCTATCCATTTAAATTGCTTCCTTGTGCCACAAGACGACTTATAATTCTATAATTAATATTAATTAGTTATTTTTGATAACAAATCGGTTTCTGATTTTATAATCAGGTATTTATTATTATATTTTGAATTAGAGTAGTCAAAATGGAATAGAAATATATTTTTTAATTTCAATTAATTTCTTATATCTCTTTGGTACTTCTACAGTGACTATGTGCGCCAAATCTGTAACGTACTTCGTCATTGTGTAATCTATGCGCAATTTCGCACCAGCCTCAACAAAGATGTGGGCTAAATTGCACAATATTTTCAAGATCAATAGTCCCGTAGTGAAAAGCCCCTCAAAAACGCGTTTTAGTTCTTGTAGTGATACATCACATGCTATTGTTGAAAACTATCACGATATTCGTGACTTCCTCATGGTCATTTTGAAAGATCAGAATGAACCTTCAATTGATGTGCAGGAAGCCGTGTCATTTGATAATATCATGTACTGTTAAAAAGTAGCATCTATAGTAATCCTATGGAATGGTATCTTGATGTGAATTTAAAAGACTTTTGTAGCTAAGCAGATGTCGGAATCACCATGAACAC
Organism: Schmidtea mediterranea; assembly: GCA_022537955.1. Lineage (NCBI taxonomy): Eukaryota > Metazoa > Platyhelminthes > Tricladida > Dugesiidae > Schmidtea > Schmidtea mediterranea. Next base: position 142,945,129 of record CM039680.1, on the reverse strand, counting down.
TGTGGTTCTCGTTTACGATTTGCGAAATCGCTTGAATATTTATGAAAATCTTGACAAGAAACTCACAGGGAATGATGAATATCCAGGTTGGAAAGTGTTCCACGATGTGAACCATAAAGAAATGAGACGATTTGAAGTTCGCGTGATAAATTCTGATCACAGACGTTCTTCGTACTTATTAACAGATTTACAACCTGCTTTGAGTGAATGCTCTAGATCATACAGCAATGCCCCGAAGAATTTTAACTTTCTTACATCGTTCTGGTTTGTGGAAGTCACTGAAATACGATCAACTGAACAACTTGTGAACTTATATTCAAAGAATTTGGATTCTGGATTACCTGATGAATTCTTATTACTTGTTCATTTCGTGGCTTCGGAAGAAAATGTATTCCCTGAAATCTTATATAAAACGCTGAAAACCCAACATCTGGAATCCACTTTTCAAATGTTAACATCACCCTACAAAAGTACTTGTCCCTTTCTGTATAAATTTCGAAGCTGTAAGATCATTCTTGAAACTCAGTCGCACTAAAAACAAATTCGATCAGTCTATAAATACTTTCCATTGAAACTGAATTAATTTAAATACTTGTAAATGAATTTCTATCTGTAAATTAAAAATACCTACCTCTGTAAGTTGATGTAATATATATATGCTTTTCTTTCATATTTAAATAATGGGAAATTCTTATGAAACCTCTTCAGCATTACAAGACCTTAGGCATTAATCCGTCATTATATATATATATATATATATATATATAATGCCGAGTATCGAATATCACACTATTGTACACGCTTGTATATGTTTTTGGTGTGTGCTTGTTTGTATATTTATGTTGTCATTGCTTGTAAGGTAATTTATTTAGATACTCTTTAACCAGAGATTTTTTATTTGATGATTAAATTTTATCGGTTTGTCACTATTTGAAAATATTTATTATTTTTTTGCTTTTCTAAGTATTAAGAGTATCAAAACTGATCGAAATATTCTTAGTATGAAAAGAGCCAGTTCAATGTCAACCCTGGTTGGAAACAACATTGAATCAGAAGATTTGAAGGTTATTTTTATAGTTGATACATTTTCATTTCAGCATTTCTTTTTGTCCTTTGAGTTCTGGACTATTTTTTCTCAAAATGAGTTATTTTACTAACTAAATATTATATTAGAAATATAAATTACAGGAAAATTCCTGATAAAATTTTCTCATTCGTCTATTTTCAGGATATATAATCATGTTTAGCTTTTACAGTCTGATTATCTATTTCAACAGTGCATTATAGATAAGCGATATTAAAAAACTCCAATTCATTTGCAAATAATCTGTTATAAAAATATTATTTAACTAATTTTTGCAATTTGGTTCATAATGTTAAAGACACAGAATTTTACAACAGGATCCAGATTTTTTTAAAACTCTTTGTTATACTTCTAATGTATATTTAAAGTGATTCATATTTTCTTTGATATATGACAGCTCTCCATTTTACAAAGGTTTTTGAGTACTGCATGCCAGAGTTTGCTTTAATGATCAAGACTTATGTTCAGTATAAATCAGAAGGCCAATGTGCTTATTTTTTAGGATATTGAAGTGGAGTTGGTCATCAATGAATAGGATATTCAGATAAAATTATTTTTGCTTTTAGTGTTGTTTACTTAGGTCTTTAATGTTAATTCATTATTTCAATGTCCAATGTTAGAAAAGTAATAAAAAGGAAAACTATAAGACATTTGAACATTTAAACGGTTAAATTACTCTAGATTATAAGGGATTATATCATAATCGAAAATTTTCTCATTTATTGTTACACATTACTTGTAGCAAAATCTTCAATTGCTATTTATTTACTTGTCTAACTTTAATATTTACTGCTACCAAGAAAAGATCATTTATTAAACAAAATAATTGTAAATAAATTCAAGACCTCTCCATATATATTAGCTTCGAGTCTAACCGAATTCACTAAAAGTGTTGACTAGTTAAATGCTTATATGGTTTAGATTCAAAGGAAATTTTTTAAACTAAAATGCTATTTTTATACCAATTTCAGAGGTAATCGAAAAACGAAGATAGACGAAAATAGAGCAAAAAATATGTAATTAAATTATTATTTCTAAATCCCTAATTTATTTGAAACTTTTTCCCCTAAACTTTTTAAGTATTTCGTAAGCTTCTGATTAACAGTAATAAGTTAATACAGTTTACTTTAATAACTGCGCGCTCTATAACGCGCACTGAAAACCGCGAAATATTAATAATAGCGTAGATCATAACCGCGCGTCATAGACAAGTATTAAAGCAGTGGTTCCTAACCGGGGGTCTCGGTTAGGGTGGTATGTGGTGCATTTCTTGGGGGTATGTAGAGCGTTGATTAAAGAATGAATTTTTTTTCCGATGTTTTTTCTAATAAGGAAAAAACATTGATTTTAACAATAACGCGAAAAGGTTCAATATAATAAAATTAATTATGTAAAGAAAAAAAGGATTGTATAGGAAACAAAACAGTAATTCTAAATAATTATATTTTATAAAAATAAACCCAATCCTTTTTTACTTATTAAATAAAATATGATTTCATTTAAAAAAAATTATGCATATTGTATTTGTAATTGATAAATTATAGAAATAATAAGGGGTACGTCAAATTCTAAATTTTTACCAAGGGGTACGATTTCAGCAAAAGGTTCGGAACCATTGTATTAAAGGCTGAATTAAAATCTATCTTATTTTCTTTTTTTATTTATTTTATTCTTATTTTTTATATTGTAATATCTTAATTTTATATAAGTAGGTAGTTAGTAGCACACTGCTATATAAAAAATATAGGGAGGGGGGGGGTACTCGTGATTATTTTCTGTGTATTGATTACTAAATGATGTAATTTTTTGTGTGCAATTTAATTAATTTTTTTGCAATTATTTTTTGTGCGTATTTTTTTCAAAATTTTTGAGTATTTTTTCAAAAATTTAAAATGTATTTTTAAGATTAAATTTTAAGTGTATTTTAAGATGATGTGTATTTTAAAATTTAATTTTTTAAGCATTACATATTTTTAATTAAAGTATTTTATAGGAAAGTTTTAGTTTGATTTTTGAATTAATTTTTAATAAAATTTTTAACAAAATAATTATTAAATTTTTATGATAAAATATGTAATGTTTTAAATGATTTAAAATTTTATACATAAAACTAATATAATTGAATAAAAAATTATATTGTTAACATAAAATAATAATAATAATAATAATATTAATTCAACCAATTAAAATCTTTATAAAAAAAACTATAAACTGGTAAAAGATCAAAATCTTTATAAAAAACAATAAACACAAAATAAACTCGTAAAAGATCAAAATTTATTTACATCATCACAAATCTGCTTATAGTAAGCTCTTCTTAGCTCAGCCAACAAAGTATGTACAACTTCCTTCTTTTTGTAGTCCCTGCAGCATCTGCATCTAAATGGACAAGTCAACATTGAGGGATCTGCACAAACAATGCAGTCATCTAAACATTTCAAACCAGATCCTTGAACTAATTCGTAGTACATACGTACAATTTCTTCGATGTTTATTCCTGTCATTTGATAGATCCGTGTAGCCAAGTATTCAGGAGCACAATAGGAAAGTTTGTTTTTCATATTCGGAAACAGTTTTTCCATCTTCATCAGAATTGTTTCGAATACGTATGCTTCTTGCTCGTCGATCATTTTTAATTTTTACAATCGTCTATATCTATTTAATCGGTATTAAGATTATTAATTAAAAGTTTTATAAAATTAAATATTTCTTGTACTAGGCTGTTGTATTCCAGTGTTTTTATCCCCATGACAACGACTTTTCCGCTTGCAAATACATTCACACAAAGTGGATTATACTTGACAAGTCTTAATGCAGGAAACAATTCCGGTTCGTAAATGTTTTCTGTTGTTGTAGACAAATGTAAATAAATTTTGATCTTTTACGAGTTTATTTTGTGTTTATTGTTTTTTATAAAGATTTTGATCTTTTACCAGTTTATAGTTTTTTTTATAAAGATTTTAATTGGTTGAATTAATATTATTATTATTATTATTATTTTATGTTAACAATATAATTTTTTATTCAATTATATTAGTTTTATGTATAAAATTTTAAATCATTTAAAACATTACATATTTTATCATAAAAATTTAATAATTATTTTGTTAAAAATTTTATTAAAAATTAATTCAAAAATCAAACTAAAACTTTCCTATAAAATACTTTAATTAAAAATATGTAATGCTTAAAAAATTAAATTTTAAAATACACATCATCTTAAAATACACTTAAAATTTAATCTTAAAAATACATTTTAAATTTTTGAAAAAATACTCAAAAATTTTGAAAAAAATACGCACAAAAAATAATTGCAAAAAAATTAATTAAATTGCACACAAAAAATTACATCATTAAGTAATCAATACACAGAAAATAATCACGAGAACCCCCCCCCTCCCCTATATTTTTTATATAGCAGTGTGCTACTAACTACCTACTTATATATTAGTTGGATTGTCTTAATTTAAAAAATACTGGTTGAATTATTTTTGATCGTCACGTTTTGAGTGGTTGATGTTTACCGGTTAGTACGCTGGTTTGCATCAAATAATAACATCTATAATATAAAAGAAAATCAATAAATTTATGTCGAAACATACAGACTTATATGTGCGCTGTTTTTTAATGTGGCATAGAATAATATTCTATATAGCAATTGAGAAAAAGATAGAAAAAATAGTTTTGTCACACAAAATAATAAGAAATACAATGTATTAGAATGTCAAATGACTGACATTAAAATAATGAATCTATACAGTTTTTTGATCACCAGTGCAAATCTTATAACTAGTTTCGAGCTTTTGGCTCTCATCAGTACTATGTAGGAGACGTGAAGATTTCTCTGAAATTAATAGATAAAAAATTACCGACAATATATACGAAAATATGATGTATGAAGTATTGAAGAAGCATCGAATTGTATTAAAGATATCTAAGAATAGATCCGAAGTAACAATTTGTGCATCAATACTGTTTTAGATTGGTTACTGTCTGATGAAGCTGGAGTTTTATGACATGATTTCAAAACAGAAGCAGTTACAAAGGAGGAAGCAAAATCTTGGTTTTTAGATACATTTACAATAAAGAAACCAATAACCAATATTATTGTGGAATTGGTCGAAATTAATCAAAGAAATGAAAGTTTTGCTACTTTTGAAATCAGGGTAATAAATCTTTTGGAATATATTTTTGATATAGGAGTTAGTCGCGAAGAAATTGTAAAAGATATTATTTTTAAACGAATTAGAAGTACGGCTCTTTAAAAATAATTTCTCAACCATTTATGAGAATAGAAGATATTAGCAATTTGGCCAAATTATATGAAAATCAGGAATATTCACAACATTCTTCTTCATAGATATTTGTGGATGCTGTACAAAAGAAGAATTACTCGGATGCTTTGAAAAGAATACTTTAAATCTTGGGCGTCAGAGTCGAAATTTTGATAGCCAAATGTCAAGATATCATATGGATAGGAAAACCTTTGAAAACAGAAATATTGTTGCCGAACCAATCGTGTCAAACAAAAATTATGAAAAAAAAGTAAGTTATAATTATGAGAATACTCAGACTATTGCTAATACGAGATTTAAGAATAGGAAAATTAGCAATATAAATCAAAGATTTCGACCATTATTTTCAATGAAACATGAATCAATGAAATGATACAACAAGTGTCGTTGGTTACCTGAACCAAAGGGAAATTTTTTATCACCGGGTCAATGCTACTGTTTTAGTGACAGTAACCATTTACGTTTCAAATGCTCATTGAAAAATAAATGTTTAATATAAGGAAAAGATGGACATATGAAACTTCTGATATGTATCGGGAGGAAGATGTAATAGATCATTAAATTATGTAACAAAAAACGAGAGCAACTCTGTTGCTTATATTTCGTTAATGTGATTGAACCAATAAATAATAATTTAAATCGAAATCAAAATAGAAAATGTGTGATGTATCAGACGAGTGATGGAAGACAGTAGAGCAGAATGAAAGTTGGAAATGTTTCAATTAATATGCTATGGAATTCAGGAGCTGCTATAACAGTTATGAGTGAAAGGTTTTGGCAAAAGATTGGAAAACTCGTTTTAGTAGATACAAACATTATACTCAGTGGGTTATTTTCTGAAACCGGAGAAAAACCGATGGAATCAACATGGATAAATGTTAATTTGAATGGTAATTGTCGATTAATAAATGTATTAATAGCTACAAGAATTCATCCAAATTTTATAGGTGGAATTGATGTTATGAATAATTTTTGTATAAAGCTAATGGAAGTAAATAACATTGACACTTCAATGATTTTAGAAAAATATTTAACTGAAGATAGAGTAAGGAATGCGTTAAAATGGGTTCAGGATCCAGAAAGCAATAAACTGAAAGTTTTGATACGAAAATTTGGAACAATATTTATAGCTTCGACATTTGATCTGGGTCACACAAAAATATTAAGCCATGAAATTACTGTTGCGATGTCACTGATTTTACAATATCCTCGTCGCCAACCAAGGCATTTGAAACATAAAATTGGCAAATAAGTGGGAAAGTTAGTTGAAGCAGGAGTGATAAGCCAATGCTGAAGCCGGTATAATTAGATGAAAACTCTAGGAAATATACATCGTTTAGTAAGAAAAAAGGACAGTTTTGTTTTAATCGCATTCCTTTTGGTTTAGTAACAACAGTAGCCACTTTGCAAAAACTGATGCATGAACTTCTGAAAGGTTTAATTTTCAACGGTGTTATTATTATATATCTTGAGGATATGTAAAATTAGGATATGTAAAATTAGTATACACATCATGATGATATACTAGAAGAATTTTTTAGACGTATTCTGAAGTCAGGATTAAAAGTGAACCCAGAAAAAAGCAAATTTTATCAAAATAAACTTTTATTTCTCGGTCATACTAATAAGTTTAGAGGGAATTAGAACAAATAATTTGAAGATTGAAGAGATTTTAAAAGCCGAAGCCCCAAAGTGTTTGTCTAAAATTTAGACAAAAAAAGTTTTAGCCAAAAATTAATCTTGTGGAAAATAAACCTAATAGAAAATGATTTAAAACACTTTCCTAATTTAAAAGAAGAGGTTAATAATAGTTTAACTCCGGTGATAGTTATTTACAAATTGTTAGTAGTTTAATAGAAGAGTTTGAAAACGCTTCGCAGATTTCCGCAAGATCGAACCAATTGTGAAATTTACTATGTATCCTTTCGTAAATATTAAGATCGAAACTGTCTCGGAAGTTATTTGTAACCAATTTGGATACGATAAAGCACAGCTGAAAATGGAATTAATTTCAATACAAAATGATATAGTTTTTTTGAGAATTTTCTAAAAATCAATTGGAATTTTGGAGCCATGTAACACCTAGGGCTTCCAATACCGGGATCCCGGACAATTTTCTGACCGGAATTGAAAACCGGTATCAGCGTAGAAATACCGGTATTTCGGTATTATAACAGTTGATAAAATGAGTATTCATGCGCTTTATTTTATATTGGAAAATAATCACAAAAATTTACAATAAAATTTTCTTGGAAGAAAACAAAAAGTTTTGTCGGATTAAAATCTACATCGGGTACATTTATTACACATACTGAGCCGATTATGCCAACATCTTGTAATAGCGCTGCTGGGCATATTAAGCTGATTTTTATGGTTTATCTTTATGTCCGGGGAAGAGTCCTGTTTAGACAAATAAATGAAATGTTAAAATAAGAAAATATAAAATAGTCGGATTAAGATCCTATAGATTTACAAATTAGCTTTAATATTTGCAATAAAGGTTGTATTTTATATTTTCTCCTTTTTTCTAATAATTAAAAATAGCGTAACGTATTTAAATACTGATTGATCTATATTTATTATTCGATAAGTTACTATATATTTACATTATGTATGTTGGATTGTAATATTTTATATATTAATATTGATAAAAATAAATTGATATGGAAGTTGTGCAAGAAACATCCCTTACAATTTCTTGTAAAGTAAGCAGTGAAACGGCGTTAGATTATAATATGGTAAGCATAAAAACTTTGAAAAAACAACTACAGACAGCAATAGGAAAAACATTAAATACTTCGCCTGCGCTTGCTTGTAAAAAAGTTCAGAGTTTAGAACAAAAAATTGAAGATGAAATTACATTTTTTGAAAAGACGGGAACCAAAGGAATATATTTACAAAATAGTGCCGACTAGTGTAGAATAAGAAAGAGCATTTTCAGCGGCTGGTTATATTTGCACGAAAGTTCGATCCTCGCTTGATGATGAATCTATTGATTGTTTATGTTTTCTGAGAGTATATTTTAATAAAAAAATACAAGTTATCAATAAAATATTTCATAACTGCTTTCAATTAATGTTTTTTTTGCTTCTTTAATTAAATAATGCCTTGCGGGCCTATTACATGCATATTTAACATAAATTTAATATATAATTAATAAACTTTCTTCGTTTTTTGTACCCGTTTATTTCTACCATCTATGTAAAAAAATAAAGAATATATACTCATTTTAGAATAATATTTATTAGATTTCATGAATATTTGTTAATAAGTCATTTAAACAGTAATATGACTTCAAATTTTTCATTTAAAATATTGTAAACCATAGTAACACCGAATCAGTATCCGTTTTAAAGAAATGTTGCATTAAAAATATCTTGCTTCTTTGGATCAACGTACTTATATGAATCCGTATTTTCAAATATGAAATTCATAAAGAATAAATATCGAACAAAACTTACCAATGAAAATCTGGATAATTGTTTAAGATTGACTGTTACAAACTATTTTCCCGATATGTAGAAACTATTGGATGAAAAACAATTCCATTCATCATATTAATTGTTTTAATGAATATTATATTTCAGTATTTTTTAATGTATTTTTTTTATATAAGAGGTCGATCTTGAAGCCGCATGATTTTAAAAAGTAGCTCTGGCCATGAAAAAGTTTGCCGACCCCTAGTTTAAATTAAAATCATTTCTTAGTTAAGTTAATAGTATTTTTAATATTATCCTGCTTTTTGTTTTTAGAACATTCAGAAACCAATACAGTCATCATTTTTCAAGAAAGGTAACAATATTAGTATAGAAAATTTGAAAAAAATGTTTTCGCGGTTTGTTTGATCTGATAAAATTTTGTTGTAAAATTTACATTATCATTATTATCTAGTCACTGATATCTATATATTATGGTCTTTTTGTTCATTATCGATATCTCTGTTGAAAATCTCTATAAATTATTATTCTTATTATTCCTATAATTATATATATATATATTATTATACATTTAATGTTGATATCATCATTTCTACTGTTATGATTGATTTTTAGTGATCTTTTATATCAAAAACTTGAACGCCTTCTTGCTAGACATTCCAATTTGAATATTTTACCGAATAATTTGTCCAGCATCCCTAATTTGATTTTTTTTATTATTACATCTTTAATAAATCTTTAGTGGTTATGACGGAATCTTTATAGTGTTCATTTTATTTTTCTAAACTTGTAATGTTTGTTATGATTTTTAAGTCCATATTTGGCAATAGTTTGTATATATTCCAGGATAAATTTTGATATGGAATCAGTGTTCTTTAGAAATAGATATTTATGTTTACATTTTGCACTTTTAAAAGCATTTGCTTTTCTTTCGTTGTGTTGAGTATCTGTTTACTTTCATAGGCGATTTATTTGAATATATTATTTTGTTTTGTGTTGTCTTTATTTATTTTTTTTATCGAAAAATTCATTAATTCTATAAAATTATCTACAGCTGATGATTTATTTCAAAAAATATTATTTTAAAACTGTCAAAAATTATTCTATTTCAAAAATTCTTTGTAATACTAGGGATTTTTTTCGGATTATTCAATGACAATTTTGAGGTTTCATATTTATTTTATTAACGCAATAACCGCAAGAAAAGCTGAGAATTTTGTCCGTAAAGATAAAATCATGTCAATTATTTTTTAAATGATTTTCTTTAATTTCCAAAGTTGTTTAATTACAAAAAATAATAAGTAATCATAATTTCTAAGAAGATTGAGTCTGTATCCCCTGCAACTATGTAGATACTGCAATCGATATTTAGCTAACTATACATATTGAAGCTCACACATTCTAAGTTTGATAAATCCACTCAAATTATGAAAACCTACATATATTAATTCTCTAAATTTTCTTGGTATATTGTATTTATTACGTACTTGACGAATAAATTTCCAGTAAAATGTCCATGATCTTTAGCTTTCACTATCTTATACATAAATAACAACATTCACTATTGTTGAAAGAATGTCTTCATCCAAAGTAAGTGGTTCTTCCAATCCGTACATTATACTTTTTATATGAATGATTATTCATCAACTTTATAGTTTGGTCACTGCAGTATAATGATACTTTTCAACCTCTTATCATTAATAAATAAATCGGTTCGCCCCAGCTACTCGAATATATGAGCTTTAATATGTAAAATTAACTAAATATCGAATATTGCAGTATCTCAATGTTGTAGAGGATACAGATTCCATCTTAGAAATTAAAAATTGCAAATTATATAGACTTTTACAATGATTTCAGACAACCTAATGGATACATAATTATGATATAACACTCTTTGTTTAGTAAAGTTAGACTCTGACTGGAAAATTTATCGACCATAGTAAGGGTATTGGTTACAAAGAATGCATATTTATCAGACAAAAAAGTTCTATTTTATTTGGTAATGCAAATACCACAAAACCAAGTGATTAAACACTGAAAGATACCGACATAAAATACAAGTCTTGTGTTGATTGTTACAATGTATTACAATGTGTTACAATAGAAACCCCTAGAGTGCTCTATTAACTCATATTATTTACTGACGAACCCATTAATCAAGGGCCGCCGAGCTGAACCTCAGCTTAATGGGTTTCCCGGAATTAGTAAAATGAGCAATAAATTATCCGAACGGGAAAAAATTGTTTCCCTAGCACTAATTCAAATTAATAGCAACCCAAAATTATAAAAGGAACTGAAAACAAAATATGTTGCCAGTTGGTCGAAGAGAAAATTCTAAGGAGTTTGAGAAACGAGTTGAAAGTAATAAACAGATAAAGAAGTCAATCAGATTGCAGTGACTTATTTCGTGATACCCTTAAGGCGTTTATGACAAGCAAACAATAATATCTTTTGGTGAATATTAGTGAATAAAGATTTCTTTTTTGGGATTTTGTCTTATTGATCATTGAAAACGAGTAGTCAGATTTAGAGACCTGTCCATAGACGAATATTTAATATCCCAACAGTATTAAGGATCCACAGACTACACTTAAGGTTTATTGCACATAAAATTGTAAATATAGTTTGAACCTTTAGAACTTTCTTCAAAAAGCAAAGAAAATAAGAACTTTAATGTCCATTCATATTAGGCTGATCATCGTCTTGCTCTGGAATATAAGTAAAGTTATTCTTGAATAATCTTCCTATACTATTCAAATATAGCTTTATCGAACCAGAGTTCTTAAACTTACCATACAACCGAACAATAAATTTCAAAACTTTTGCATGATGAGATTGGATGTCACCATAAATCACATAAAATTTATTACACATTAAACTTCTGAATGTAGTTGGAACTTCTGAGGATGTAGTTGAAACCTTTTAAGATTTAGTTGCTTTTGCTCCGCCTAAGCTTAATGATTTTATCGAATTTTATGGAAGAGAGTATATAGGTTTAATGAGGGATGGAGATAACTGGGCATCCGTAACACCAAGATTCGAGAACACTATGCTATCTGGACACTCACGAACGACTACAAAGTCATCGCGCACAATGTAATATGTTATGAAGCACAGTTTAAAACAGAATAAAACCCCATCTAACAATGAATGACCAATACAAAATATATATTTTTATCAATCTCATTTATCACAAGATAAAATCAATTCTAAATCTCCAATTTTATTGAACAAGGCATCAATGGCTTTATCGAATTCCTGATTGTCTGATGGCGCACTAGAATTCTTAGAGAACGCATTTCGGACGGGCGAAGAAAAATCATCTCGAAAAGAGTTTTCTTCATCATGTATTGACAAAACACCATTTGACGTTGATGCATAACTTATGCTCCGTTGCATTTGGAATGGAGGCATGGGACTTTTGGCGATTAGCTGAGACCAATTGCCCAATGGTGAACACGAGTTCTAGCAAAGACAATGTATTAATCGGGATTAAATCTAGAAAATACTACAGATTGAGGATTGGATTCATAGAGAAATTGTTCCAAAGTGAACCAATCAGCAGGATCAATAAAACCTTTCATATTTGCAAGAATTGCTATCCGGTTGGGACCAAGCAACTGTTTCATTTGACTACAGAATGTTTCAAATAAGCCCTCTTGCTGCCACGACGAAAGGCATTCTGCAAATCGCTTCATTTCCTCTTTTTGGAGAACATTTGTCAACTGCATCATGAAATTCTGCATCGAAATGTCAGATTTAAATACAATTTGAGTTCAGTAAACAAAGTAACAGATGTTTCAGAATAAATAAAATGTTATGTTTACAAAAAAATTATGTATTCAAATAGAAATATTCTATTCTTAAACATTTCAAACAATTTTTTTCGTTAACTGATTTCATTAATGAAATATTTATTTACGCTGAGTGCAATGTTTCCCATTCACAATTTGCTCAAATTGAAAATTTCAATTTGAACCGTTTTCAGGGAATCTATGAAGGAAATGTACTAGGAAAACAATTACAGAGCTACCTGAAACAAAATCATGTGAAATCAAGAGTGGAAAGATCACTTTTCTACGTAATTGTTTAACAATATTAATAACCTATAATAAAGGGAGTGTGACAAATACTTGTATCGAAATTGTTGGGGTTTTGTCGGTGAATTCGAATAGAAATTATTGTCGATCTGACTCTAAGCGTGCTTTATACAACCGTAACGAACTCCAAGCGATATAAACTTTATTGATTAATACACTTTATCTCCACTTTAAAATGACACAACGAATTATCAATCAATCACATTTAGTGCTTATTGCGACCCTTCAGGAAGAATAGCACTTTTCGGATCAATTGGCTTTACAATCACTTGACAACTGCGGTGGGTTTCTGAGATCGGTAATTCTGATTTAGTTGCTTTGCTTTGCTTTGACCTTGCTTAATTTCTGTTTCAAATTTCTCTTTAATTTCTTTTTGTCTTTCTTTGTCTTCTGCAGTTGTCTTATTTTTTGTGTCCTTGATTTCAATTGCGCTTCCTTTTTATACTCCATCATCCAATAACACTTACTGATGTCGAATAGAATTTCTGATATCTTTTAACGCTAATTCCTTTTGGGCCTCCATAATCACTGACAGCTGTCCAGATCAATCATTTTTTAGAGGTGCCCTTTCCCGGATTCCCAAACATTTCTTCCTTTATCTTGAAAGAGCTTTCGAAATAACGTGCAAATTTTCCTTTTGTTTTCCTAAATTTGCACTTGTTAATTATAAATTACCTTCTTTTATTTAATTGTCTGTTTTTATTGATTTTCTCTTATTCCCTTCTCGTTATTCGACATTTCTTTTTCATTCCCTTTTTATTAAGCTCCGGAACCACATCTTAATCACATTAGAGTACATTTAAGTATATTAGAGTAAATTTAAGTACATTAGAGTACATTTAAGTAAATTAAGGTGACTAGAGTAAAGTACGGTAAGTTAGGTAAGAATTTTTAAAAATTAAATAGAGGGTCAACAGTTAAGTTACATAAGGGTAATTTTTAAAGCTGAAAATTTTAAAAGCAGTTATAGTTGGCAAATTACATAAGGTAATAAATTTTTAAAAGTAAATAGAGGGTCAAAAGGTAAGTTACATAAGATAAGAATTTTTAAAGTTAAAGAGTCGACATTATTATATGATAATATTTTTTTAAATAAAATTTTTAGTAGAGTTTTATCGATCAATTTTTATACATATTTTTAAATGATAGAATTTTTAGCATAATTTTATAATGAAATTTTTTATACATGATTTTTAAATAGAATTTTTAGTATAATTTTATCGATGAATTTTTTATATATGATTTTTAAAGATGAAATTTTTATATATGTTTTTAATCAATAAGATTTTTATTGTAATCTTACAATGACATTTTATATCACTTTACAATGAAATTTTTTAGTATAATTTTTTCACAATGACTTTTTTATACATGTTGATAACGTTCAAATTTTAAAACAAATTATTCAAAAATTTTTTTCAAAGAATTTTATTAAATGGAATTTTTGAGTTTCAGTGTTACATAGTAATGCCTAAGGTAGGTAGTAGTCATTCGCAGCAACACACCGTTAATAATAAAATAATAACTGTCATCTTCAGGTACACAAAACCAACTAAAAATATTATGAATTAACTTACAATTTAAACATATTTTTTTTTATATTAATTTAATTTTGTAATAAATAAACATTTAAAAAATATTCAAATACTTTTAACTAATCTTAAAAAAGTTATTTATATAAATATTATAATTTTTATCTATATTATAATTTTAAAAAAATAATGTAATTTATAAATTAAATTATTTTAATAATATTAAAAAAGTTTTTTAAATAAAATCAATGCATAAACATGATTTAACATACTTAAATATTTTCACTATAATAACCTTTTAAGATAAATAATAAAAAAAGTTAAGAATTTAAATTACTGTGTTGACAATAGTTACTACAAAAAAAATATTTAAATATAAGTTTTACCGAAATTAATTTTACATTTAGAAAATATTTGTTAATAGCAATAAAATTTTATTATGTGAACTCAAAATGTAACATTTAATGTGTTTTTAATTTATTATTGTAGGAAACCTAAATTATTTTCTAATCTAATAGTATTTGATGAAAAATAATTCTTTCTGAAAATAATAACTTATTCCTTCATTTGTTGAGTTTGTTTTAGAATATTTCACATTTTATAAATGATATTTTATATATCTCTAATATTTATTAGTTTTTACTACATTCTCCTTCCATTTAATATATATATATATATATATATATATACTACATTCATCTTAATTGTTGTACTGTTACATGTTGTACTGTAATACATTCAACTATTTGATGTATTGTTTACTACACTACCTCTATTTGTTGTACTTTCTACTACATTCTTACTATTTGTTATATTGTATCTGATCTGCCCGCATTTATTGTACATTCACCCTATTTGTTTATATTCGCCCTGTTTGGTATATCCGCGAGTATTTTATGTACAATTCTCTTATTAATTGTTTTTTTATTAACTATATTCTTCTACACATAAGTATCTATCCACAAATATCTCCCCTGTTAAATATAATAAACCAATGGAATCTATTCAATTCTTAAGAATTTTTAATGTGTTAGTAATTCATCCACTCTTACAATTCATTCTCAGTAAATATTTCTTAAGTAAAATTTGAATAATTCCAATGTATTTTTAATAGATATTTCAACTCTTCATTAAGTAACTTTGCCCCTTCTTATTTGTTAAAATACCAATTCTTGATTCAATAAATATTTGTTTTCTACAATTCATATTTTCCACTTTTCAATAGATGCCTTCTATCTTCAATGATTGTTTCCCTATTCAATGAATACTTTCCAAATTCTCATGAAAAATTTCTCTCTTCAATGAATATTTTCTCCATTCAAAGTATATTACCTTGTAAGTTTTTTAAGTATCAATGGATTTTCGATGGATATTGTTGGGTATCGATAACAATTTTGTAATACTAAAGAAAATTTATTTTTATTGGTAAAATTCAGATTTTTATGATAATTTTTTTTTATGAGGAAACGATAAGTTATGATATTTTTAGGAGAATTTATTTGATTTTAATATTATATTTGTAATTTTATTTAATTAAAAACTAAAATTGACTAGTATTTAAAAACTTTGTTACCCATTACTTATGTTGTTATTGACAATTTTCTGAATAATTTAAATATTTACGATTATTTCCAGGAATGAAGAGAAATTGTACGATTAAATACTATGAGCAGCCAATAACATATATTAATTTTCATTCAACAAGTACTTTGAACTATTACCTAACAATCTTATAAAATTTTAAAAAATGATCTAACAAATTTTTTCAAATATTTTATAACATAGTTAATTTTATTAATTTTTTAATTGATAAGTACTATTTTCTTTACAATTTGCTACTATTTTTAAGCTTTCTTTAAAAAAAATTATTTAAAGAACTAACAAATTTAATCAAATTTATTTAAAATTTACATCTTTCCCACTACTTTAATCAAATTTTATTCACCAGCTAACCACAATTTAATAAAAATAATTTCTACAAAACCTAATAGACAATATACACATACATTTGTCGTATAAATTTGGGTTTTCAGTAAATG
The DNA here is from genome assembly GCA_022537955.1 of Schmidtea mediterranea. NCBI lineage: Eukaryota > Metazoa > Platyhelminthes > Tricladida > Dugesiidae > Schmidtea > Schmidtea mediterranea. The sequence goes on along the minus strand of CM039680.1, from coordinate 142,928,639 downwards.
ATATTAGTAAACAAGAACCTATGTATGTATTGAAGCATGGTATCAGAAATTTAACATATTTGGTAGTAGTTGATAATTATTTGATTTTAGTAATGCGGTAGATATTAATTGTATGTGTATTATTATTTTTTCAATAAGTTTTATTCAAAACTTTAGCATCTTTGAGTTAATAATTTTAAGAGTCGAATAATTTTCAATAAATATATGAAAATTTATTCCAAATACAATGAAAGTAATATATGTTTTGAGAAATTAGTTGAAGATGAAGATAAGACTTAATATGATGACGAAGGACTTTTATATGATGAAGATGAAGAAAATCAAGTTGATGAAGAAGATGACAGAAATTTAGTAATGGAAATGGAAAAAAATTCGGAATGTTTTTTATTGGTTTCTGATATTAAAACAGCGTTATATGCAATGCAAAAAGTAATTAAATTTTTTAAAAATTCATCGATTCATACTGAAAGCATGTACGGCAAAAAGAAGGCAAGAACTTAAGATTAATTTTAGATGTAAAAAATCATTGGAATACTTTGGCATCAGCTATAAATAGATTTTTAAAGTTAATTGAATGTGTAAATAATGCCTTAGAAGAACTTGGTTTGCAAAAGTTTGATGAAAAATATATTCTTGTTCTAAAAAGCATATCAATTACGCTTGAACCTACAATGTTAGCAGTTCAAGAACTTAGCAAAAAAGATGCTAACTTAATAACAGCAGAAGGGGAAATCTTATATGTTATGAAGAAACTTAAGAATATAGATACTGAACTATCACTAAATTTATTAGAAATATTAAAAAATGAAATTGGGAAACGTAGAAATAGAGATACGGTGTCCCTACTTATATTTTTACATCAGGGAACTTACTTAAACCAAACGAGAATGAGTTTTTAAATTATTCATCTAAATTTAGCCTTAAAAATTATGCCAAGCAACTATTTCTAAGATTGATTCCCCGCAATGAATTTGAAAATCGTGAAGTTGCAGAAGATTTAGAAACTGAAATAATACATTTAGAAGAAGATGAATTAATGGAATAAGAAAATTTACAAAATTGTATTCAAAGTTTGGCTAAAACTAAGCAAATTAAAGAAAATGAATTTAACATTAAAAAAGAATTTAAAAGTCTTCAAAGAAATAGAGGGGAAAGAAGTGACGATATGGATTATTTATATAATGTATTCTTGACTGTAGCTCCAACATCAACCTCTTGCGAAAGAGTATTCTCGGTATCAGGAAACAAAATGACAAAAATACGAAGTCGACTAGGCGTAAATACGTTAAATGCTCTCGTATTTTGAAATATTATTTCAATCAAAATGTATAGATATTTAAATAATTAATATTTTGACTAAAAAGTATTTTTGATTTGACTAAAATGTTTTTCTAATGTTTAATGGATTAATTTAATTTTATATTGTTATACTTGTTATAATGAACTGTTTTTGTTTTTAAATAAATAAGTATTTTTGATAATCTTTTGTTAAGAAATTATTTTTCCTAGAAATCATTTCGAGTACTCAAGTAACCGGTAAATTAAAAAAAAAGTAGTCGACTACTCGAGTAATTAAAACTCGAGTAAAATGGAAGCCCTAATAAAATTATGCTAAAAATTTGATCATTTAATAATGTATAAAAATTGATCGATAAATTATACTAAAAATTTTATTTAAAAAAAATTTATCATGTAATAATGTCGACTCTTTAACTTTAAAAATTCTTACACTATGTAACTTACCTTTTGACCTTCTATTTACTTTTTATAAAATTTAACCTTATGTAATTTGCTAACTATAACTGCTTTTAAAATTTTCAGCTTTAAAAATTACCCTTGTGTAACTTAACTGTTGACCCTCTATTTAATTTTTAAAAATTCTTACCTAACTTACCGTACTTTACTCTAGTCACCTTAATTTACTTAAATGTACTCTAATGTACTTAAATTTACGCTAATATACTTAAATGTACTGTAATGTATCTTAATTTACTTTAGGACCCTTAATTTACTTAAATGTACCCTTAGTTACTTTAATTTACTTTAGACCCTTTAATTTACTTTAATTTACCTTAATTTACTTTAGGTATTATAACTTATTTTTATCTAGAGCCTAAATTTACCTATAAAAATTGTGTGACCAAATATTACAAGTGTTTTTTTACTAAGCCTATAAAATACCCCTGACAATTTTTTATCGGTAAGCGATTTGAGCCAACTTTTATTTTAGGCTTTTTTATCGAGAGTCAAAAATACCCTCTGACTATAGTGCAACCGAAAAAATTTTGTGACCATCGTAGGCGATTTGAACTAATTTTTATTTTATGCTGTTTATCAAGAACAATTACTTAGGCTTTTTAATCGATAAAATATTTCTATGCTTTTTTATTGATAAGTGATTCAAGCCAATTTTTATCTTAGGCTTTTTATCGAGAGTCAAAAAATATCCCCTGACTATAGTGTGATTGAAAAAGTTATTTTGTGGATGAAAAATACTTTCTGTGACCATCGTAGGTGATTTTACCAATTTTTATCTTAGGCTTTTTATCGAGGGTTAAAAATACCCTCTGACTATAGTGAGACTGAAAAAATATTGTGGATGAAAAAAATTTATTAAAAAAATATTACAAGCAATTTTAATTCAAAAAATTTGAATTTAAAAAAAATGCGCTAAAAAATTATAAAATAAATATACAAAAAAAGACGCGCACACAAAATTAATTATACTGATTACGTAATTATGTAATCAAGGTAATTAGAGATTAATTACGTCATTATGCAATTTAATCGTCGCCATTGGAGGAGGGCTAGGGGCCTACTGGGACTTTTGTGTGTGGGCGCAGAAACCTACTAACTGCCTACTAAATAATAACAATAATATTAATAAATAATAATAATAAAAAATAATAATAATAAAAAACAACAAATAATAATAATAAATAATAGCTTTGAGGGCCGCATTTTGTATTAAAATAAAGTTTAATTTTATTTTTAGCTGAACAACCGACTTGGCCGAGGAGGACAATTTTTCTTAACATTGTTGCAGCTAACGTGTTAAAAACACTCATAATTTAGAGAAAACGCATATTTTGTCCATTTCTAGACCTATGTATTGACAACGATAAATAAATTCCTAATTATTTTTTATTTTCTAAAATAAACATTCATTAGATATATATGTTTTATACTCTAAAGATTCATAAAACCTAATAGATAATACAGGTGTAATAACAAATATAACAATTTACTTGCAAAAAATCTGCCTTTGATGAGCTCAGGTCACTGTAGACGGATTCGAAATCGTGTGAGTTTTTGCTTTCTTTTCCCAACCACTTTGTGTTCTTGTCAATAAATAAGGCTTTTTCTTTTTCTTCACTTGTTAGATTCTTCATTGCATCAACTGTATTCGACTTTTTAGCATCAACAACTTTACGGTCAAAATGACGAATTGTAGCTTCGGTATATATAATTTGAAAGCACTGATTAATTAGGCTACAAATCTCTTCAGCTTTGATTCGAGATTCCGTAGCTATGACAGTACAATTAAGACCAGCTGACGAATTCCTTTCGCACAAGGCTCCATGAAGAAACACAGCGTAGTGAACAAAATTATCTTTCACATAAGCTACTGATCTATTTATAATTATTTAGGATTTTAAGAATTAAGTCACAAGTTATATAAAGTTTTTAAATTTTCAATGAAATTTATTTTTATTCAACTCCTGTTTATTGTTATGTTTCTTTTATAATTGAATTCAACAATTTTCATATCAATGTTTGTAAATACACACTAGATTAAAGCTGTACAAAAATATTGTGTACCTGAAAAAATTTGTTTTCATCTATAATCCTACAAACATTAATATGAAAATTATTGAATTAAATAAAAGATCAAAGGTGAATTAAAAGATAATGATGGTTTTATTATTGTTTCATTTGTACCGTATGATTTTATGATCGCTTGATTTCTAGCCCTTGTTCGAGAAATTATTATTTGTCCCATTTCTAAAAAGATTAGTGTAAAACCTCTTTTATATTTTGTGCAATTATCTGATGTTTTTTCAAAATATGAAAGTCAGAACAATTTTTGTTATTAAAATTGATTTATCTTAACGAAAAAGTTGAGATGTAAAATAAATTGAAAACTTTATTGGTGGTTTCGTTAAATACTGAATATAACCTACTACTTCTTTTCCAAATTAAATGAACCTTTTTTTAATTTATGTTTCATTAACGAGTTTAAGTGATAGGAAATAATTTTTTTATGATAAATTCACTAAATAACATTAAATAGAACAATTTAATCGAAACTAGAACCACATATAAGAATTTATAAATATAACAATTTTTTTCAAATTGTAGATTTAAAGAGTGTTTCATAATTAATGAGCGTTTATTTTCAAAAATATCAAAAGTAAAATGTTCTAAATATATATTTTTATTTTAAAGTATTATTATGTAAAAATTTATTAATAGAAAGACTTATTCTTGTTGACGTCCACTCTAATCACGATAATTCTTTAATCTTACACTTCTTCATGAATTCTCGCACATTTTGATCGACATCTCTGTGCATACAGCAGTGTTACGGCCACGAAACATCTCGATTGTAGTTACCTTCTCTTTATACATAATATCCTTCAGGTGCCCCAAATAAAGAAATCGCAATAAACTATATAGTGAGAATTCACAGGCAATTCAATTGGGCTACTTCTGCCTATCCATGTTTCAGGTAACTTCCAGTTCTTTCATAATATTGAAAGTACATATCCTTGCACCTTATTTTTGGTTTTAAAAAAAAGTTTTTGAGCATGACAGGGAAGTATGTGCGTTTTAATCTAAAAATGATGGTCCGATTAAGCATTAATATATAATAATATTTGATATTATTAAGTACAGGAATGCCTTTCGCAACTTGAATAACAACAATCGATTTACACTTGTTAGTCAAATTACTATTCCAAATGATCTTCCTAAGCATGAGTTCTAAGGGTTTTTAATCAATTTTTGAGCAGTCTCTTATCATCAATAATAAAAATGATTTCGAATATCCATTCTTTATCAACTCAACTAATTTTAAAAACCAACGGAAAACTCAGAAACGAACAATAAATTGGCAATTTTTCAACACTTTTCATTGAATTTGCACAAGTAGAAAATAAAGAATGGATTGATTTATCGTTCGTTTATGATTGGTTTTTATTTATGCTTGGTAAATATATTGATCCTGTGCTTCACTCTATTTCAGTGAATCCTCAAACGAAATTTGGTGTATCTTTTTTTAAGGAATTTATTTTGAAATCACTTTGATCTCAACAAGCATCAAAATGATCATTTATAGGCGACAATCAATAACAAAATTTTACAATAATAAAATTCTAAAATAATAAAAATAAAATAAAAATAATTGTGCTTAATGAATAATGAGTTTCTGTAGCATACGTAAATTTAAACAAATAGCTTTAAATTTTTAATATTTTAAAGTCAGAGATTCCCAAATTTTTACCCGCTAATTTTCGTGACACACTTGTAAAAAAATTAAAACGCAAAAAAGTAAAAACTATAATTCTTTAATTTATTAATATCAAAATAATGAGATGAATGGATCTGTTTTCCATTTTTGCTAATAATATCGACATATACTTTTGCATTAATTATTTTCTTGTGAATTGAGTTTGATATTCGTAATTTTTGCGGTATTTGTTATTTTTATGCAAACATTGCTGAAAATGCAATTTTACATATATAAGACGTAGTGAATTTAAGTAATACTTTCAAAATTGGATATGAATTTTTTACCGACAACGAAAATTGTATCCTTTTTAAAGTTAATTGTCAGGTATCGTTAAATCTTTTCTTGCTATGGTTTAGTTCATCAAAGTCTCGCATTATGGGTTTAATCGTAAAGACCTTAACGTTATAAGTTTTATATTTACGTCACCAATGTTACGGGTCCTATTATTAAGCTAATAATATTATGAGTCTTATTATTAGGTCGTTGCATAACCGACGCACCGTCATGTTCGTAATGCAAATAAAATTTCTGCAGCACTTGTTGCAACAGCTCAATATGCTTCTCTGAAGGCAAAAAGCCCATAACTAGGACCAGGTCAAGATTCCAAAAATCTTTCTCATTGATCACTTCCACGTTTAAGTATCTACGATTTCTAATCGAAGTTCTTTCGTCAAAAGTTAGACTTAATCGAATTCCCTAAAACCGGAAAAGGGTCAGCTCAGACTTTTGAAGGGCGTTTGCATAACCCAACACCATATTTCGGATTGCGGTTGTTGATTTTGGTACTTCAAACCCGCGAGCCTCGAGACACATTCTCGATTCCGCAGAAGTGATGAACACGCTGAAGTACCGTCCGTCCAAAGCAACGAGTCTGGACAAAACGGCAGGCAATGTGTTGTCTTGCAAAAAAAAAACACACAGAATTTTGGTCTTCGCTTCCTTTGAAATTAGGAAATTGTGACACACTGACTATGACTAAGAAAAGATAAAATAAAAATACAGAACTTTAATTACTACAAGATTTCTTACTAAAATCATTTATTATTTTGAATATTTTTTAACGAAGTGAAACAGAAGTAGAAAAGGCGATTTATTATTTGGAATACGAAGTAAAACTGAAGTAAAAAAGGCGATTTATTATTTTGAATATTTAGTAACGAAGTGAAACAGAAGTAGAAAAGGCGAAATATTATTTGGAATATTTTTAGTTGAAGTGAAACAAAAGTAGAAAAGGCGATTTAATTTGAATATTTTGTAACAAAGTGAATCTAATTCATATCAGTGCCAGTAAACAACGCTAGAAATTTCGATGTTTGGATTGGACTACGAAATATAGTATGTGAAAGGTTCAATTAGTCGATTGTCATGCAAAAATCCAGATTCACATTTTATTGGACTGGAATGAAATTTTATTTTAGTGATGAGTTAGTTGGAAGAACCTTGTACAAGAGACATTGCAAGATAGATTCATGCGAGATATCAGTTGACAAATGCAAAGAATAAATTGACAAAATTATAGCACAGCAGTAGCGCAATATAAAAGAAATCAAGCAGCACTCTCCGTTAGGAACAAGACCTGCAATCCCAACTGCTCTTAGAGAAAAACTAATATCAACTGAACATAGTTCACCCTTTGGTATGATGACTACCAAATTACTACTAAAACGCAATGTTTGGTTGCCCGGTATGGACAAAGATCTCAATTCATTTGTAAGATATTGCAATATTTGTCAAAATAAGCCAAAAACCTAACATTGAATATGTTAGACATTAGTGGAAATTATCTGAAAAGCCTTTTGAGCGCGTTTATTTGGATTGAGTATTTTTGCCAAACATTGAAAATATTTTATTATTGGCGGATACAATGACTGGTTGATCTGAAGCTTTCCTTCAAAATCTATTGCTAACCTAACACACTTTTATTATAGCAGCAACTAGGAACGGAACCCGTACATAATTAAGGTTTGTAAGATTGATTCGACACCCGTTTTTCAGTTATCAGACTGGTCATATAATTTGTTTGTTTTTATGCCTTTTTGTTGATCTGATGAAACAAAATCTCAGGGTCACCTTGTGTATTAGTTCCAATAATGCAATTATTTTTAATAGATTAAGAAAAACCTTTTTAATATAGAGATTTGTTAAGAAAAATTTTACAAGCGCCTACAAATATATAAAAATTTTGCATCAAGTTAATTAAAAATAAATTGATACGAACAATTAAATAATAAAATTTTTACCGGCCCACCTTGAGTCAGCTCGCGATTTACACTTTGGGAACCTCTGTTCCTAGTAACATATTTAATCAATAAATGTAGATTCATTAATAACAAACATATATAAATTATTAAATAGCAATTAAAAAAACAATGTTTATTTACTGTTTAAAATAGTAAATAACTGTTGGATGTCTTTGTAAATAATTCTTTATAAAATATTAATGAATTAAATTAAATCTACTTTATAAGTTCCATTGGAATCCGCAAAATAAGTGTTTCGGGAATAATTCGTTTGTTAAATTTAACATTCTGTGCACATATGCTAATTATACTTGCTGACTCAGATTGAATGAGCTGATGAGATTTTAAACCGTTATCGATCAAACGTAGAACTTCATGTCTGCGAGTTACTTCAGTTTCATTTGGAATATTATTTAAAGTTCCATAGTATAGAATTTCTCTCTCAACAAATCGATTTATTAAATAATCTTGATCAACTAAATAATCAGGTGGAGCTAAAGGCAACCACTCCAAATTACGTTGTTCGGTTAGTTTTTCAGCAGATGGGGATTTATTTAGACGTCTACGAATCATCCTTTTGAATAAAATTTCAATGTTAACTAATTAACTTTAATTAAACTAATATCTACAATTTTATTATGGAAATAATTAGTATTAATATAGTCCAAATTAATTATTTTATTTTAAATGATAACAAAAAATTGTAAGCAACATTAAAAATGAATTATAAAATTGTGCAGTAATTAACTAACATTAAATTATATTTTGAATTACACAAGTTATTTTCTATAATATGCGAGTATTTAAACAAAGAAAAATGTAAATATTTTTAGTAAGAAAAAACCTTGTTTAAAGTAATTATGTTATTTTAAAGTTTAAACAAGATTGAATATTTATGGTAATGTCAAGATTTTAAGTTGTTTGATGTAGTATTTTGAACATGCTACAATGTGTAAAATTATGAGACCGATTTAAAGATGATGACTCACTAACAAGTGCTGGGTACCTAATGGTAAAAGGAAATAAATATTTAAGACCACTTTCAGGGGTTTCCGTCAGATACGCGCACAAGAAATTTTTCCATTAAATACCCGTCAAAAATAACGTTAGAACTGTATTCGAATGGTCAGTTTCCAGTAAAAGGTGAGTCATATTGCCATGACTGTTGCTACTCTGGTAAACCTTTGAGTTCACGAGTTACCATTCGATTATGGTCGTAGAATTTATCTAAAAACAAAGTACTGGAAGTGACGTCGAATACAAGGAAGTAAAATAAAACGAGATCTTATTGATAATAAAAATGAAGTGAAGGTGTTAGGTTCGTTAGTGGGCTAACATCTCACACAAATCGAATACCTGACTCCAAAGATTATTTGTGTAAACAAAACAAACGACGTTGACTTTTCAAATATTTATTTAAGATAAATACAAATATGGATTATTAATACAAAGAACTTTTTATAAAAACGACCGCTAAAACTTAAGTATGAATATCGGTTATTGTTAACCGTCCTCGAGATAATTCTAAGATGGCAAAAGCTGTATCCTAATAGATCAGCAGCTCCACTCTATGGTGAAAGGAACAAAACGATGGTTTTCAGAGAGTTTATAGAGCGATTGATTATCACCCAGCGAGTTGGTGATAACGTTTAGCCTAACGTTTCGCAACGTAGTTTCCTTCGAAAGCTGATGCCTTTCGCAAAAATAGTTTAAGCAAGCGCTATCACTGTTACAATTCAGCTACCAGTCTTGCGAGATGATGCACAATTTCTGTTTGTCTCGTTTAATTGCTTTTAAATTGAGTGAAGTAGTAAATATATTTACTAATTACCTTTTTAAACGAGTATGAATTTCAAACGATTTACTATCTGATATGGCTCTATACATTTCTTTCTTTGCTCGGCTCTGATCGTCTCAATACGATTTTCTCTTTATAATGTTTCTTAATTTTAATCTTTCCAACAAAATAACGCTTTTGAAATATATTGTCAGTTAATCTATAAGATTATTATTTTTATTCTAGTACTAAATTTTCTCAAAAACGTTTCTTAATTCTCAGTAATTCTGCTACAATCTGTTAGCATCTCTTCTAATTATTATAATTCCCTTTTGTACTATTTTGACAAAATCAATGTTTATTTTGAGTAATTAAAAATTACCAAATTTAAATTATTATTACTATTTATATAATTTATAATTACTATTTATATTTATTTATTATTTTTAGTATTATTTATATACTAAAATTAGATTATATCTATTTTTAGTAAATACACAACTATTACTAGTAATTTATATTATTTATTATTTTTATTTACAAAATCACACAAAGGCACGCACCAAGCGAGCCCAGGTCGAACCCTAACAAATGTGTCAATTAATTATGTAACATGTTTGAGGTCAGTTTCCGCATTTGTCCTATCAATCTAGCCGCTTTTAACTTTCTCTTTCTGGTTCGTTACGCTTTTCCTGGCCTAGGCTTATTAGATCTAACACGAGATTGAAATCCTTGTCTTCAGAACATTGTTTCTGGTTCTTTTGATATGTATTTAACATTTGACCTGTTTTGTTGGATCGGTTTCTTAGCATCGTTTGGTCGCAATCACGCCTCTTCTTGCCTGATGCATTGTCGGATCTGAGATTCAGCTTGCTTGCTTTGTTTGAGGACTTTGTCGTAGTAATAAGCCACGTATCGACGAAACTTCTTGACGTCCAAAAGTTTGCTTGGTAATAAAGACATGTAGATGAATTTCGATGAGTCTTATTAATGATGTTGAATTCAAAAAGGGGTATGCCTTATTTATAATTCATATAATTAATGATTTAAGAGAACTTAAGTTGAATTTGATCCTATCTTTTAATAAATCAATAATGATATCAATGATTAATCGTGTATTGTGTTTATATTTGAGATTTGGTGAAATAATTTTAAATATTTTAAGTTACATTCACTCGATATACCTAAAAAAATTATTTTCCTGTTTAAAAAATTATCGCCGGGGTCTTAAAAAATTATAAATATTAATTTAAAAACGGTTAATTTAAACAAAAATTGGAATTCCGTTCTATTTTTAGAATATAATTATTTTTTGCGATAACACAATTACTTAATATGTCTTACACCTGATTCAATTCATTAAAAACTTCTATAATAGAAGTTTTAATGAACAACCAATTACAATTATGGTTAAGTTTATGAATTAGCCATTTTTAAAATGGCTGACAGGTAAATGTTTTAATAAAGTATTTTTTACGGCTTGGATTGTGATCTCGTATATTTATGAGATCATTATTCAAGCTCTTAAATAATACTTTTAATCATCATTTATTATAAATTTAGTTTTAATTAATTTTTTTAGGTTTTTTAGGAATTTATGGCAATTTATGTAAATTAATGGAATTATTTTCGAATAAATGTAAGTCCGATTAATTGAAAACTAAAATTTATTTAAATAAAATTTATTATTAAAAAGTTTCTATATTCGAATAAACTATTACTCTGTTCCTTGGAAATTTGTTTTGGCTGCCATCTTTTTCACCTTATGACAAATCCAAATTTTTGAAATTTATTGATTTTATAAGGCTTTGGAAATTTCTGTTAATTTCTCAAATTTATAAAAATCTTCCTCATTTTCAATGGTATTAATGATTTGGATTTTTTATACTTTATAAAAATTATTTTTAAACTTAAGATAATCGGAAAACTTATGTTTTCCGTATTTTTTAAACTCGTCATTTGAAGGTTCTGGTTCCACTGCTCCTGGTAAATTGCAAATGAGGTAAAAACTCAAAAACCTAGAGTTTCGATGGATATTTTTGAAATATCTGAAAAGTTGTAAAAATATTAAATTGATTGAATTTCATGAAAAATCTTACAAAATTATTTCTTTATTTTCTCTACAACTCAAAGTAGAGTTATTGGTGTTTTTCAAAAATTTTCGGCTTTAATTTAAAAAAAACTTGTGGTGGGTTACTGGGTACTATTGTTTGTTTTAATCTTACTGTGGTTACCCAGGTAACGTCATATAAATATTTCTTTGCTACCACTCGGCACCCGTTGCTAAGCAACGTTGGAACTGTGTTCAAGTGGGTAGATCGTCCGCAAAAAGTGAGCGTCATTACTATTGCTGAAATTGTCCGAACGATCTCTGGGTTCAACGAACTGTCGTTAGAAGACTTGTGCTCGCTTTAGATTATTAGGTCCCCTTTATGTCGTAGATTTTATGGTTTGAGTTCATCATAAAACAAAAAATTCGACAATTATATATTAAAAATAAAACAAGTGGCTACATATCGTAATGGTGCATTTTAGTGCGTTAGTTGCGAGTTTTTCAATATTCGAGCGGCTCGGCGTTTTGCCCGCTCCTTTCGTCCAGGACGATAACTGTTCGTTGTTGGTGTCGTTTTTGGAGTTGCTACCGTCTCTCGATAGGCTAATTGGGCAGGAGCAAAGACGAGGGGATAAGTTACAGCTGCCCCTTCTTGACAGGCAGATAGTGCAACCTCCAGTCCCCTTATTTGTGTTCTTAGGCTTTGGTTCAGTTGTTTTTCTTCCATCCAGCCCTTCTGTGCTGCCGTGAGCCTTTGATATATCCGTTTGGCTTTCTTTGGCTCCACCCATGTGGCTTTCGTCTGTTGCACTTCTCTGGATAGTTGGATAATCTGTTCGTATAAGCTTTTGTTGACTGCCCTCGCGCGTTCCAACTCCTCTTGTAAAATTTTTTGGGATTCCATTTCTGCAAATATTATTGTCAATTTTTTGTCTATAAATCTCGAGTTATTAATTTATCACACAATTCTACAATATTAACTAAGCAAACAAGGAAAACTCAAGAACAGCAACTAATTATTTATTTAACTTAAAATTTAATCATTGTGACTCCATAGCCGGATCATTCACTGGGTGGAGGACCTGGGTGGGGTCCTTGAATATAATCCTCAACTGCCGGCTGAGTTGGAAAGTATTTACCGTATACGAAAACTGGGCGTTTTGTATTTCTGATCCGCTTGGAGCTGGCTGGTGGCATATAATCGTAGGTATCGGCGATCCTCACGGCCGCGATATCATCCTCTACGTTTGCTAAGTATTGTCTGGCCCAGATCACATGGGAGTCGACCCGGCGTTGGTAGTCTTGGAGACGTGCCAGAAGAGATCGGGCCCGATCATGAATTTCTTGGGCTGGATTCTGACCACCTATTTGTCCGTTCTGCGTAAACGATCTCCTGTTATTTTCTCCCGAAGGTGAGGCGTTCCATTGGGTTTCTCTTGGTTGGGGCACATCGGGGTATTTCTCCCGCCAGACGCGTCTCCAAGCTTGTCGCCACTGATCGGCAACGTGCGTGGGAACGTAGACAAAGGGTCCGGATCTTTCTGAACAAGAATTAATTAAAGTGAACAAGTTAAATTTTTGAGCAGTAATTATCCTGTCCCTCGCCTTATGTCAATTATATCGACATCCTATTTTTCGGCATTATAACTATTTCAAGTGTCATTATCTTGCTAACCCTTTCGTTGTTTTAGTTAATAATTTTTCGTTTACGAAACAATTTCTACAAACCGGTTATCCACTCTGATTAATCATTGGACAGTTGTACAATCCAAATTGAGCCTACATAATAATAGTTATCCTAAAAATATCAAGTACTGGTGCTTTCAAATTTCTAAATTTATCAAATTTTTCAGTTTGTTAGAAAGAAAAATTTAATTTCTATTGTTTGAATAACTTAAACAATAAATGTAAAACAGTGTTAATTTGATTATTTAGCGATCGTTCTTCCGAATGCAAAGAAATAGTTCTCCGTTAAGATTTACAAGTTACTTGGAAGAAAATTAATAGCGATAAATGTCTGCTTACACAGGCAGATTGAAAATTATGTCTCGATTAAATTTCATTTAGATGGTTACGGGTAAGCATTGTTATTTTCAAAAACCAAAGAAAATATTTAAAAAAAAAAAAAAAGGAAAAAGTTTCAAAAACGAAAAATCAAATAAATTTTGATTTAATCTCACATTATCTAAAAATCCCTATTAAAAAATACATATAGGTACGTTTATAAACACTTATAAATATGCATACTTAGTGAAATTACTATAGGGAGGGTGCAATTTAAATGTCCAAACCGGTTCTATTAAATGTTGATTATAAAATCATTGTCTTAACTTACTATACCTATTTATCTCGCTTGTCCTGCAGATCATTTCACAAAACACCTTGATCGTTTCTTCCTTTATCCATTTAATTTGTTACGAAAAAAAAACTAGTATTATTGAGATAATAATAATTAAATGAACTTTACTTAATTATTTGATTTATCACAAAAAAATTGTTTATTTAATTTGCTTACAAAAAATTAATATTACTGAAAAGATCCTTAATTGAATAATCACTTAATTATCTGAATTACTACTAAGAGAATTGTTAATAAAATAATTTAAAATTTAATTTACTTATCTATTCATTTTAATGTCAGGAGAATCCATTATTATTTGGGAGATTGTTGATAACCTACCCTATCTGATGATTATTAGGAATATCATCAATGATCTATCCCAAGCTTTCTCGGCATGGCACTTTGACAGCAAAATTGTAGATCTCCTTTATCAAACAATTTTGGCTATGAAAAAAAAATTGGTTGACCCAATGCTAGTGGAATTCGCTATTCGGGTTAATTCCTCATCGAACCGGTTCGAGAAAAAAAATGTGCACGAAATTTGGGGTTGACATCTAGAGTTTGACTTAACCTCGATAATTTACTTCATAAAAATTAACGTAAGATTCATAATAAAACAAAAATTCTTTATTTCTAAAACTATCGTTAGCCTAAATCGGATTCACGCGGTGGATATTGAGCTCCCGGCTAAGACTTATATGATTAGACGGAAATTTGAATATAGGAATGGATTACCTGTAACGTTGGGTCGAGATTTCGAAGGCATGGCTTCAACTGGGGGCGTCACTGGCGCGTTTCTATCCAATCTATCCGGTTGGAAATACATATCAAATATCTATGGATTAATGATTTATCTCGATTCGTCCGTGATTTTATTATTATCGAGTGTGTCCGATGATGAGCGATTTTATTACCTGCGCACACTTCCTCGATCGCGAGTAGATGTGCATGTCAGCAGTTGTCCTACTCGCTATTTTCTCTGAGTGTTTGTATGCCCCTCTTCTCGGTAAGTGGTTGTATTATTGGTGTACGAAAATTTTATTGATTGACATTTTTAGAAAGGTTGTAGTACACACTAAATTGTCTTCCTAAAATTCGCGGTTTATTCTCGTTGTTTTGATTTATTAAAAGAAAACTTTTGGAGTTTACAGTGGATTCATTTGTGGATAGTCCATTAGCGCTATTTCCTGTAGTAAGCCTTAATTTTAATATCGTTCATTTATACTACTTTATTAGGATCTGCTTTATGTGTATAGCGTCTTAAACTGAATGACGATCTCATTTTATTTATCTATATTTTAGGTGAGGGAATTGGTTACCGGCGGTGTATTTCATAGGTTGGATTCAAATACTATTCAGGAATTTGTGAAATTTATTATCTATTCTCCAGTGTAAGTTGTTAATGGGTGTTGTAGATGATTTTATTTTTATCTTAGGGGATTTGAGGTTGATGTTCGATTCTCACGTCGACGGTTTAATTTCCGTATGAATATGGACTACGCTAGCAACTCTTGTATGATTTCTCTGAGTCATTATTAGGGTATGCCAGACAATTCCTTGCAAATCCACTTGACAATGATCGATTTTCAGTATGGAATCAGACTAAGCTCCGCAACAATATTAATGAAGATTGACTAAAGGGCTCTCAATTCCTGATAGCAATTACTAAGAAAGAATTGAGGGGTATATGAGTCCTAATGGTGCATCTATATTGGCTTTTCAACCCGAAGGAATTCATTCATCAATTGTTTGTGAATAAATGGTCTTGAATTTTGTCTTCTACTATGATGTTGGGTATTTATAACAAATCTATTTTAAAGGGTTTCCTATTCTTCTGTTAATATACGCTAAAGAGGGTTCTACTGGGTAGACTCTGTAAAGTTAAAGTAAATTTATACTATATTGGTAATCTAATACGTTAAACGATCAGCTCTCAAGTGGGATCTACTAAGTTGTTTACTGTTGGTTCGATTCAAATTTTAAACTGGTATCAATTCATAATTGTGGCGAATTAATTTATTTTCTGCGGGATCGTGCGTATTCTCGTATTCGATTAACTATTGTCATGTTGAGGAATTACTTTTCACAAAACAAGATTTACCGCCATATCCTATTTCTCTTTTTAATTTATCAACTGTGATCGCGGTTGATTATCTAATATTTACAATGGATTATAATTCTGCGGGTATTCATGGTAGTTCGAACTTTCCTATAACTTTGGTTTGATTAAATTCTTTTAGGGCGTAATTTTAGAGTCCTAATTGGGTTTACTTTTATTCTACAATTGATTTCTACTATGTTTCTTTATGACGCACTATTAGAGTTTGACTTATAGGTATTCCATGGATTGATTTTTTACTATTTCTTTAAGACATGAAGTTAGGTCATTTGTGTTCTGGCCCAACACTTGTCTAAAAAGTTACCAAAAATAGTTTTATAGAGTTTTTAATGAATTGAACATTTCTACATTTTGAAAGTTTGCATGCATTATTTACTATGTATTATGTTTTTATGTTAAAAAAATTTTTCTTCTGATTCCTTCCTATAATATAAATTTTTATTCAGTCGAGCAAATTACATGCAGACACGGGTAAGTATGTATGTTCCTATATTATAAATTTGTTGAGCCAGAACACAATTTTGTTTGAATGAATCGGTAATACCACGCAAACACAACACGCAGATTTAAAATCAGACCCATAAAACATCAATTAACCACGTTAAAATACGAGAAAGAAATAATTAAAATATAAAATCGAAAACATAAAAATAAATTAATATAATAACAAGGTGCAACAAGATCCGCACGAAATAAACACAGAAATAACATGAGAACACGAAAATTTGACCAAAATTTGACCAAAATTTGACAATTCACTTGAAAAGCGAGAGTTCATGAAAGTTGGAACTAAAATTAAATAATTGGAAATTGAAACAATTTAATGGAAAGTTAAAAACAAAAATTGTCAAATTAAATATACAAAATATACAAAAATTGAATATACAAAAAATCACAAGGTCAAATTTTGTTTTACCACATCAAATTTAACACGCAAGGTTAGGGTCACACAATAGGTATATATACCGATTCATTTTCGCAGAATTTTAACAAAATTTTGAGAGATAAAAACTCGTTTTACCCGATTGAAGCAATTTTTGAATTTTGTAAGTGGACGATTTTCGAAAATTGTTCCACGCAGCGCACAAGCAACCTCAAGTGGGCTCTGTTTGGACGTCTGCGTGGGGAAACGTTATTAAGTATAATATTGATGAATGCCAGGATGGTGTCAATGAGGCGATGATATCAATTTTAAAACTGTATTATGCCAATTATAATCGAAAAACAACCTTTCAAACGAATGCATGTTTATGTCGAAATATTTCCGGTCCACAGCCGCTACAACACCACAAGAAAGTAAAATCTACACAATAAATTAAGCTGTTTAAGTGCGGTTCATCCGCCAATAGCTTGTGCCCGTGAAGGTTACGGTGTGAATAACGCAGGACCTAAACATCAATACTATCCGTTATAGATTAAGATGGCAAGGCGAGGGAGTAATGTTTTAGCTGCTCCTTCATCACTCATTTCCTATAAATTCGACCAAAACAAAATCATTCTCACATAACGGCTCAAAATCAAAAACATTGAGTAGTCCAGTGGGCACTCATAAAATCATAATATCGACATATCTACCATAAGGTCAAAATAAGGAAGGGAGAGTGGGGAAAAAATCGGAAATGGTTGTTATGTCATTAAATAAATAAACTGTTCTAAATGAATTTTGAAGCTAGGATAGGAGGGCAGAACAAATTCGCACTTAAATCCGTAAAATTGGTTATTTCCCCGAAAACGACGAACTAAAGTGAACTTAGAAACTGCCGCTACAGTTGAAATTTGATGAATAACGATAATGAACCCATATAAAGACTACTACCATATTAAGTTAAAATGAACGTAAGTCAGTTAACCATAGTTTAATAATTCGGTCACCAGCGACTATCACCATAATGATTTGAATAAATATAAATCATTTAATTATTGATATTATTTAGGTTACCCACGATTTTTGCAATAACCACTTGAAACGAACATAAACCAGTTAATTAGAGTTAATATTGGGGTCACTAACGACTACCATCACAATAATTGAGGGTGAGCATCGAAATCATAAAGCTCTTGCATAAATCAGTTCAGATCACTAGCACCCGATAATAATTACTCGCAAAATAACAATAAAATTATTACAAGGATCTAAATACCACCCTAAACTAAACTCGATTTCGAAACCGACTAGCCCTAATTTAATCAATAAAACAGAAATATATTTAATATCGCACCTATAATGACAACAACAAAAGTAAAAAAATTCATAACACACTAGGGAAAATTTGTAATCATTGAGGAATAATCGAGGATACATGGAAAAGATGACTATCAGGACACAGAGTGAATTGATCCAGAGAATAAGTGGTATCGCTGGATGAACCTGAGATCATGATCCTTGCAAGAACGATACTTGCACCCATAGATAGGCTTGCAGCTCAAATGTATTTCAACCACAGATCCTATATAAAATACATAAACAAGATTTTCAAGAACAATCATATAGTACCAGATAAGTGGAAGTCAAATGTAACGAATTCTGAATATAGTCTACCACTCACGAAGACGGCAGAAGGGTAGGATACCCAACGATATCAGTAAGAGTAGCTATAAATAAAATCCACTGGAAATCGAAATGACATCAGTTCATGGAACAAACAATTTGTATGGTTTATGGTTTCGACAACCTTGACCCCAGATGTAAACATTTTCTTGCCCCCAATGGTTACCCGTCGATAAGCAACGTTGGTAATGTAACCATTGGTTTTTGAGATCGCCAAAGGTGAACGCCACATAGGAACTACTCTGACCCGACCTTCAACTGGGTCCATCGCACTACCGTTGGAAGGTCTGTGTGCGGTTTTCGTTTATTCTGGTCCCATTCTCGTATATTTAATTTCTCTTTTCCTACCGACTACTTATTTTACTCTCACTATTTATTCCGACTCATTCTGGTATCAAATTCATTAGATAAATCAACAGAACATAAGAAAAACATTTATTAAGAAAGATCAAATATTCTATTTAGTGTGTAGAGCGGCACGACGCTTGGCGCGTTCATTTCTCCCTGGTCTATGCCTGCTTGGTTTTGTGCCGGACTTCGAGGTAACCATTTGCATCCCTGTAGGCCAGCTGTGCGGGGGCGAAGACTAGGGTGTATGTCACCGTCGCGCCTTCTTGAGATGCCGACAATGCCACCCCTAGTCCTCTTATCTGTGTTTTCAAACTCTGGTTTAATTGGTTTTCCTCCGTCCATCCTTTCTGTGCCGCTGTCATTTTTTGGTAGAGTGCTTTGACCCTCTTCGGCTCTACCCAAGTGGCC
Organism: Schmidtea mediterranea; assembly: GCA_022537955.1. Taxonomy (NCBI): domain Eukaryota; kingdom Metazoa; phylum Platyhelminthes; order Tricladida; family Dugesiidae; genus Schmidtea; species Schmidtea mediterranea. The sequence goes on along the minus strand of CM039680.1, from coordinate 142,909,287 downwards.
TTAATTTGCTGTATTTCTTTCGTCAATTGCAAAGCCTGCTCGTGTAAATTCTTATTCGCTCTGCGTACATGGTCTAGTTCGCACTGCAGGACTTGGCGTGTATCCATATCTACAAAAGAATTAAATTAAGCCATGTAATATTTCACAAACGTCATTTAACTCGTCAAAAGATGTCGTTCAACATGATGAGGTCTTTATATTCGTGGCTTGGAGGTTTGGGTCAACTCTTTTATGTTTATAGTCACTTTAGTTTGAATCATGTACAGAGAATTCAAAAAGAAACAACAAGAACTAAAAAATTTTATTTTTAATCATTATTTAAGGTTCGCTTCAGTATAGAATCTACTGTTATACCGTCTTGGGGCGGTCCGTGTATAAAAATGTTCGCGATGGTCATCAGATTGATCCTCTTCCCTTCTTAAATGTCGGGGAAGTATTTTCCGCTGGACCACCACGTTGATTTCCTTTGATCTCACGTTTAATCTGGGATCGTCTAGATTAAACGAAGTGTTATACGGCGGATCGTATCCGTCTGTGCTGGGGATCTTCCCTGCCACTATATCTGCGTTGACCTCGTCGAGATAGCGTAGGGCTCTCTTTACTTGCGCTTCGGTCTGGCTCTGAAGTTCCTCGAGACGAGATAAGAGGAACTCAGCTTGGTTCCGAATCTCGCGTGCCGGGTTGCGCCCGGGCTCCCGCTTTATGGCGATGTATGGCAAATCGGTCTCCTCGAAATCCTGTTGTGTGCCAAATCGGGACTCCTTTACGGGCGAGACGGTGAAACCGGCGTCCCACATAGCCTGACGACAACGGTTAGCTGCGTGCGCGGGAAACCATAGCACGACTCTGGTTGCATTGATCCAGGAATGGTCTGGACAAAATCTTTAATATTAGTCGAGTTGTTAACAATTATATATCTTTATATTGCAATATTGTGGGTCGTCTGAATGGGTCAGTGAGCGTGTTGGTGGGTTAATCGAGCGTCATTACTTTTGACCGGTTCTCGTCAACTATCCCTGGTGCTCCTCACATTTATGATTATCTAGGTCGTTTTTTTCTGACTTCGTGACCGTTCTGATTAGGTTTCTCGGATGGTTATAATCAGGGAACTCGCAGAATTTGTCTTATTAAATACACAAAAAAAATATATTCTATGTATGTCACGTCTCGACTAAACTCAACATAATAGCTATTAAATTACCGATCGGGATGTGTAGTTGGGTGACTTAATTCGGTTAACATTTATCGTTGGCAATGAGAAGTCGTTATTATCGAGTTACCGTAACCTCGGTTGGCCATTATGATGGATTTACCGTATTAATTGGTATAGTTTGGTCTTCATGGGGAATTGTGTTACTCAGTTAACGGTAGAGGTTGTTGATTTAAGATTCATGCCGGAGGCATCACACTTAGTGGCACGGTTTAGCCGTCACATTCTTTAATCGTAATTCATTTGTTTTTTGACATGACATTCGGATATTAGTGGTTTATCCAAACACTTGATACGGTCACATGCTCTAAAAATGCTATCGGTTGATAGGCGTACAGACGTTAGTATCATATCGGCGATAATTCAAGATGGGCGGCTGGTTGACGCGAGAATTGAAAAATGCTTCAGTGCAGTTCGGGTCGTATGTCTGTACATGGCTTAAGGAACGAAGCTTATAAAATTATAATGTGATTATCGGCTGACTAGATTATTAGCTGAGACATCGAATTTCAAATAAATTATGGATGAACACATTATATTTGGTAGAAATAAGATGGCATAGAGCATAGTCCAGTTTAATGTTGTCTGGAGGATTCGTATTCTGCACGGAATTGGTGTCGGGGAATCGGTATTTTTTGCGGCATTCTAGGACTCGGTTACAGTAAAAATGTTTATAGACAAAAATTTACCACCATCTCTACGTGTGATCTTTGGCTTCATCGTGATTTCTTCGTAATTATCTATTGGTGATTCTGCAGAGGTTCCTAGTAACTCGCGCCTGGATTGCATAATTCGACGTAGATTTAAAAATGGTGATCTTCCTGTGGGTGGCAGGATATATATATATATGTGTGGTGTGTACAGTGAGTTGTTGTGGTGGATCGATTCTAACTGGAATGAAAATAGATTACGCTGAAATCAATTTCCTTAATTTCTTCCAAAACCAATTAACTATCTATCGACGTCATTATGGCATCATTAATTCCTGTCTCCAAAATCGACGTGTGGGTGCATAGTTGCATGTGTGCATGTTCACATGATCTATCGAGGAGGCAGACATTTCAATCGATTAGGTTCGTTCTAAATGTCAACGAGTTATTAAGGAATAAATTGATTTGCCAAATCCAAATATTATTATCTGATGATTATTTCTATTCAGGGGCGGAATAATTTAATGTGCAATGATGATGGCCATTTTCACCAGATTTGGGGTAGCTTTAAATCATTTAATCGTGGTTCTGAAGGTAGTAAGTGTCGACTTATGGGGAGTAGTTTTGAATAATTAATGTCATTCAGGTCTGTTCCTTCTCACTAACTAGGTGGCTTACGTCAACTCATTCGGGCTATTTTTAGTGGGCGAACCTACACTATTCATTTATTCGGGGCTTGGATTTTACGTTGAGATTGGAAGGTTCCGCGTGGATAGTTATTATGTGAATGGACATACTTTAGGACGTTTTGTTTATTTAATATCTGTTAAATATAGTTTTATAATCGTTAGCTGTAAATGTATACTTAATTAGATTTTTTATGTGCTATTTATTGGGTAGGTCGTTAGATTTATTTCGTATGTGTCTTCGGAATCAAATTCTAATTACAATACCTTAATTGTAATGGATGAATATTTACCACTTTACTCGATCATTGATGACGAAATAGGTTGTCTATCTTGGGAATTACAGATCCTCGCTCGTCAAATTCTCTTAATTGTTCAAATTTGATGGATTTGTTAGTTATTTATTTATCGCTGATTTTTGGGGATGTGGGGAGTTGGGGGATGATCTGATTTCACGATTATGCATCTTATGGTGAAGCTGATGGCATGATTAACAAGTTTACTTTTGATTAAAGGTTTGCGGTATCCTATGTCAAGAACTTTTAGTTACCACAATTTTGGATGTCTGTTTGATCGAAAATGATTTAGTGGGAGAAGATTTTAGGGTAAAAGATTTGAGTTTTTTATTATTATTCTACCGTTTTAATCATGAGTTATCGGCGTAGCAACGATTTTTCGCATTAATACCCGTCATTTTCCAAAAATTTGATCTTAAGATAATATTGTGTTCATATTATGAGTTTAGGAGAGCCCACTGAACTACTCTGGGTTTTTGATTTTAAGCCGTTTGTGAAGATAATTTAGGTCAAATTTACAGGAAACGGGTGATGGTGGAATAGCCAAAAGACCATTCCCCCTTCATCCCATTTCCCCTATACGGAAATAATGATTTTAACGTTTCAGCTACTGCGTTCTCACGCCGTAGCCTTCACGAGCACGAATTATTGGCGGACTTACACCGTACTTACACAATTCGATAGAGCATGTGAAATTTTAATAACTTGTAGTGTTTTTGCGGCTGTGGGCCGGAAAGATTTCGACAAAGAAAATTGGTTTTATATTAATTATGTTTATTGAAATATAATACACTACAATTGTCATAGCTTCATTTATCATAATAACATCATAACTCTCTCCCACGCCGACGTCCAAGCAGAGCTCATACGAGGTTGCGAGGACGCGACGTGGAGAGAGTTTTCGAGCATTCCTCTACTCACATTTAAAATTCTGGTTTTCCACTGGTTAAGACTCCGAAAAGCGATTTTAACTGATTGAAAAAATGATGAATATGATTAAAAATTATGTGAAAATGAATCGGTATATATATCTATTGTACGACCCTAACCTTGCGTGTTAAATTTGATTTAGTAAAAAAAAATTTGACCTTGTGATTTTCTAGTATATTCTATTCTTAATTTTATTATTTTGTAATTTACTTTGACAATTTTATTTTTTAATTCTTTAATTGAATTGTTTCTAATTCAATTATTTGATTTTTGTTCCATTTTTATGGATTTTCGCATTTGTTTGGTAAATTGTCAAATTTCGGTAAAATTTTCATGTTTTCGTGTTATTTTTATGTTTAATTCGTGCGGATCTTGTTGCACTTTGTTTAATTTTTTAATTTACTTTTGTGTTTCTTAATTTTATATTTAATTGTTTTCTGTCTCATATTTTATCATGGTTAGTTGATGTTTTATGGGTCTGATTTTAAATCTGCATGTTGTATTCACGTGCGTGTTACCGATCCATTCAAACAAAATTGTGTCTTGGCCCAACAAATTTATTATAATATTCCACGATCGATGAAATCAGAGAGGAATGAATTATTGACACAGTGGAGACACACACGGCCAACACACCGCGAGATTGATTGATCGAAATGGAATGAAATCGCTACGTTGCAGAGAAAATGCTAGATGTTTAGCCACGTCAGCACGCGTTCAAATTCCTGCGAATGACAATATAAATGACATGTCTTTTCTCAGCACAAACAGAACATTTTAGAAGTAAGAAAATGAATACGAACGTCAATAAGCAACAAGGATATTCCACGGCCAGGAGAAATCCCTCTACACGATCGGACGACCAAGAGTTAGATGTGATAATAATGGAGCAGAAGACCAGCAACAGAAACGGTAAGGAATTAAATTAAATTGTTAACTAAGAATTAATTAATTATTTCATGCTCATGACGTGCTTTCCTCTCGTTTCGGCGATTCAAATGACACCACTCAGTGAACTAGTTTATCAACTAGGTTGGCATAAGATCTTCTGAAGGGATAAAACTCATGAATTATAAAGGAAAAACGGGGAAGATCTGATGTTTATTAAATGAATATACTATATGATGGAAGGAATCGATGTTTATTAAACGAATATACTGTGTGATAGAACACATCAATGGTTATTAAATGATTATGCTATATGATGGGAGGAATCTATGTTTAATAAATGAATATTCTATACCATGGAAAGAATCGATGTGTATTAAATGAATATCTATATGAGATCCGATGTTTTATGAAATGAATGGTCCATACGATGGAAAGACCCGATGTTCTGTTAAAGGAATGTTCTACGATGGGACGATCCAAGGCTGTTATTAATGAAAACTCTATATGATGGAAAGACTCCATGTTTTTTTCTTCTTTAAAAAAATACTCACTATGCAGGAAAGAGTTGATGCTTTTCAGTAGTGAACACCCCCACGACGGCCTTGAATATATGCTTACGTAGTTCTACTTTTTTTTATTAAAAAATATAACGAGGAATTGAACTAAAAGTAACTAACATCAGTCAAATGTCGTCTATGGTTAGAGATGGAGTGTTCATCCTGTACCGACAAGCACCTGGAGAGGGAATTTCATTTATTCTGACAAATAAATCCACGAAAAGGACGACCTTGCGTGATTACATGTCCCACTAGATTGAGTTTACTAACAGGTAACCGTAAAACAGAACCCAGATTCACTAACATTCCGTGTATAATTCCTTAACGTATTATCATCCTCAAGATAAATAGTGATACTACAGCATCAATGACATACCCCAACTAGCCGCTAACGATCGCCCATTCACTCATTAGACCTAAGGCTGATCAATCACACATATACCACGCTTCGCTTTGACCTATTGACGACAAAATTTTCATGAAATTATTAACTATAATGATCATCAATTTGTTTAGACGACTACTGGATAGATGAATCACGAGTCACTGTTTAATTCCCATCTAACTCCGCAGTTAGATGCAGTCAGGCGATGTGGGATGCGAGATTCTCAATTTCCCCGGTAAGGGAATTGAGATCGAGCCGACAAGGAGACTATGAAGACTTGGAGTTGCCACATGTCTCAATAAAAAGGGAGCCAGGCCGTAACCCGGCTCGAGAACTTCGGGGCCACGCCGAATATGTTCTGGCTCACCTAGAAGAGCATCAAAGACAGACCAACAAGCAAGTAGAGAGGGCTCGACGCCACTTGGTTCAAATCAACTCCGACATTGCGGCTGGTAAGATTCCGAGTAAGGCATCTCATTCGAACTCAACGATTCAAGGCTAGACAGACCGACCCCGCCTATGAACGTCACAGTTCCAAAAGGAATACTCCCTAGAGCAATGAGGGGAGAGGACGGAAACCCGAGAGAGGAGTGAGATCACGCATATGCGCGAAGTCCACTGAGATTGAACTCCAATGGATATTACCAAAATTCGGGTCGACATTGAATTTAGTAGAAATAAATATTACGGTTTTGTCTCTGCTTATTTGTTCTTAAGTTATTTACATAGGACAGTGAAGAACTTATATAACCATTATAGTGTAGTAAAGGTTTATTATAATCATCGCATAAAGAATTTTAACAAACAAAATACACCCTGCATAATGATTTGTCTTATTGTAGACATGGATCCATGCAAAATCCTGAACACCGCACTTGTAAGATCGCGCAAAGAAAATGTTGAGCTGCATCAACAACTACTACAGTTGACCAGAGAAATCCAGCAGGTTAAGTCAACCTGGGTGAAACCTACCAAGGTAAAGACACTATATCAAAGGGTAACTGCTGCGCAACGCGGATGGGCTGAAAACTCAGATCCGTGGTTTAGAAGTGGCGTTATCGGCTTGCCAGAAAGGCAAGGCCGTAACGTATCCACTGATTTTTGCGCTTGCTCAGTTGACCTATAGAGAAGCCACCGAAATGACTAAACCGGACGTAAAACCAGCTCAGCGTCGTCACGGGAAGATGGAACGCGCGAAGCACCGGGCCTTGAAACTCAAAGGACATACAAATGACTAATTGTTGAAATTTAATAAATAATCGTTTAAACGCTTTAGTTTTATTTATTTATCGGTAGTGATAGGATTTAAATCTGCAAAAATTTGAGACCACAAAGGGGTTCGGATGAAAGGTAACTGATTGATTATGACGAACATGATGAGAAAGGGACTGGAATAAGAAACCGCACATAGACCTTCTATCGGTAGTGCGTTGAATCCGCTATGAGATCGGGCCTTAGCAGTCCTTTCATAGCGCTTACCTTTGGCGATCTCATAACCAGTGGTTACATTAACAACGTTGCTTGGCAACGGGTAACCATTGGGGGCAAGAAAAGTCCTATTTGGTGTCAAGGTTACACAAACCAAAAGCCCCACAATAATGTATGTGGCATTACACCCATTACATGTAAATTGATAAACGAGATCAGAACACAATCCAACCGGAGTTTTGATTTATTAATAAACATATTGCGTACCTTACACGAATTAGAGACGATCTTATGCTCTAAATTTCCCATCTGTTTACTTAACATCCTTTTATAATTTGTAAAACCTTCAGAGTACGGCAATACTAATACATATTTAGGCTCAATTTTTTATATCTATTTTTACTATTATTTAGATCAACACTTAATTCACACTCATTGGACAAATTACACTCAGACTTTCCAAAACATGGATCCTTAGGATTTTTAATCAATTTGTCAACAGTCTCTTTTATCATCAACAATAAACATGATTTAGAATATCCATTCCTTATCAACAACTCAAAAACTTTTTATCAACACATTTTACCGAATTAGCAAAAGTAGAAGAAAAATACCATGAACGATAAATCAATTCTTCACCATATTTCTTTTAAACTTAAATTCACAAAAGCTTTCTGGAGAAGTATAAAGACCAGTATCTATCGAACCAAATAAAATTATAACTCAACAATTTAAAGGAAATTTTATTTAGGAGTATTGTGCTAAAACATAAGTTTATGAAACTTTATTTTAACTATGGCTGATTTACAGACAGGCAAAATCTTCAAATATTTATTAATAAGACTTATTTAAGTGATTGATTAAATAGATTTTTCATAAGTGTTTTTAAGAAAAAGTGTCGAATGTTATGATAACATATTATCATTATAGTGTCCGTGTAAAATACTTTATTTTTATCCATTCAGGCATCTTATTATCGTTACAAATAAGAAGTCATTTCAATATCTGTTTTGGAATATTAATAAGATATTAGTTGGAATTATCTTTTGATCTGACTTCTCGTGTTCAGCAGTAAATTAATGAAATCTCAAAACTTTTATATCCTTCTTATTGAATTATAAACCAAATTCACCCCATTCTATAAATTTGACAATAAACTTTGAATTTGAGACTCAAAAGATTTCATCACTTTGTGATTTCCAAATATAATATAATTTGTCTTATTTCACTTTTCTAAATTTCTTTCTCAATTTAGTTAAGTGGTGTAATAAATGTAAACTTGCGGTACGCTGGGAACGAATGTAATTAGATGTTAGAATTCCAGTTTGATTGTTTTTAAGTGAATTGCGGTTTAATATAAGTCTTAAGAAGGGAAGGGAATTTTAACCAAATTTATTTTCGTTAAGTAATTGCTGGTTATTATTTGCAACTTTTCGACAGGAACTGTTTCGCCGTGTGTTCTTTAAACACCACTGAAAAAACTTAACACAGAAATATTTTTTTTTAAATAAAAATTTTCACAACAGCTTACGTTTTTAACTTTAATTATATAGGCAGGGATTACTATGGGAAAGCGCTTTGAAATCTGCGATACGCGATTGAAACTCTTAAATATTCTTCAACAAAGTCCACTTGATATATTTTCTATTTTTCTTTCAAATTTTATGCAGAATCTCGGCAAGGTTTGTGCCAAAACATTTGTCAAAATTTGTGGATGGCCTATCTCAGTACTTCTCACCTGGCGCCCCAGTTGGGGCAATTCGACTTTTTATTGAGGCAATTTTGAAATTAATGGATTTTTAAAATTTTTTAAATTTCATTGGCTACAAAAATGTGATGTAAGCGATGAAGCAGTAAATGTAATAGGAACGCATTTGAAACTATTGGCAGATAACTTGCAAGAACAATTTGATGATTTAAGAAATATACATTTTTCAAGTTGGATGTTACAGCCAATTTAAATAGACCTTGTTGAAATAGATGACAAATTTGCACAGGAGAAAATTATGCTAATAATAAACATATATGCAAAATCTAAATTTTTAAATAGGGGCTTGTAAATTAATTTGTTAATTAATTCGAAAACTGGGGCAATTTGAATTTTAAACTCTTGTTGAGGACATAGAGCATAACATGATAAGAAACACTGGCCTACCTACTGGCCCTTGCTCCGACTAATCCATTTCCAGTTCAAATTCACTTATCGACATAACAAGAATTTACCAGAAACCTAACGAAAAGATGTCAAACAGGCAATATCGAAAGGATTCGTCGCCGCAAATGGAATGAGGCTAGAGCGATGAGACAACTACTAACTCTCCCAAGTTCTTCTATTATCTCTGATAGCTGTTGAGATATATAATTTTAAGAGATGTTATTTTTCGACTTACCGGATGATCCATTTGTGACGTCGGACAAGCTATCGAAATAAAAAATTTAATTTAAGTTTTGGTTTGTTGGAATTCCTTTTCATATTTACATTTATTAATTACCAACAACCTTTTCTTATTTTATTGATTTACTTGTTTTCGCATTTATGCTTCTCCAAATTGTGAAACAACATTCCTATTACTTTTATCCACTTAACCACTAATTATTTTACATTTTAATAATTATTTTGTTTTATCATTGTGGGGTTTTTGGTAGTGTCAATGTTCTTGACCCCATATGAAAATTATCATCATGCCCCCAATGGTTAGCCGTTGCTAAGCAACGTTGGTAATGTAACCACTGGTTATAGGATCGCCAAAGGTGAGCGCCATATAGGAACTGCTAAGGCCCGATCCCATAGCGGGTTCAATGCACCACCGATAGGAGGTATATGTGCGATTTCTATTTTTGGTCTCTTTCATTTAGGAATTCATTCAGCTATCTCCCTCTCAATCCCGACCTGTGTTGGCTGGTTTATCCTGGGGTCATCGAGTTCGAATGAGATGCCATAAGAAGGGGCATACCCATCCGTACTCGGAATCAGACCAGCCGCGATGTCTTCATTGAGTTGTTCCAGATGGCGGCGAGCTCGCTCTACTTCCTTGTTGGTTCTCCTTTGATGAGCCTCGAGCCGTGCCAGAATATCCTCTGCCTAACCTCTGAGTTCGCGAGCCGGATTCCGTCCTGGCTCACGCTTTATTGCCACAAACGGCAACTCTACATCTTCGGCTCCTCTTTGTCTCCCGAATCTGGACTCTCTCACTGGGGAAATCGAATATCCCGCATCCCACATCGCCTGTCTGCATCTAGCGGTGGAGAGGGATGGGAATCTCATCGTGATCCGAGATTCGTCCACCCATGAATCTATTAGTACGGATAACATTAAATTCATAATAATCTAACAAGTAGAATCATTAAACGAATAGATTAATATATGTGCAATATGGGTTGAGTTTAAGATACCTATCGAGTTAGTCACGTAGCGGAGGTAGTCTAAGTTATTTTCTAAATCGGAGGCAGTTTGGAGTTCATAACTCGTTTATTGTATTACGGTCATTTAACGCGGCGACTGGGGTCATAAGTCATGGGTTGGCTTTTACGATCTCAACGGTGAAATTTTATATCTTCAGCGGTATTTTCGACAGAGTGTTTAACTGATTTGGGTAAGTAATCTAGAGAATTTTCATTGACGTTTAGGTGAGCCTCAGTACTCTTCAGTGACACTCGGAGGTGTTGTGCATTTAGCAAATAATCAAACATAACTGGTTCTTAACTGGATAAGCATTTTGGACGTCTAGCATACTACTCGGGCGTGGCATCATTTCGTCGGTATGAGATAGATATTTGGCCGATTACGACTTAATCATAATAAAGTAGTTAGAACGTTGTTCACTGAATAATATTGTGACTGGCGATTTGATAATTTATTTAGTGGGCCTTTTATTCTAATCGTACGTACGAATTTATCATAACAGGATTCTGACAAATTAACATCTAGTATTTATTTAATAAAATTCGCGAATGTGATCAGGTCTTCCTATATTTTCATGATACTTTTCTATCAGCAAAGACTTTCTTCCTGTCTCGACTTGACTTGACTAATGTTCTTTCAGATGGTGTAGGTTAACCGAAGTGCATAAACATTTTATAATTAAAAAAAAATTTTAAAATAATTAAATGCAATCCCTAATTTCTTGGGCGTCAGTCCTTCGTTCCATTGTGATCTCGTCCGTGTCTGGATGGCGTGAGGGGCGACTTCTGACTCGTGGATCGTTCTGTCTATTGACATTCATTGTGCTTACGATTATGAACTTTCTGACTTGTCGCCGTTGGTTTACCTATTTATATTATATGTCTTACCTCTGCCTGTGTGCGTGTGTCGTACAATTCCTTCTCTCTACAACTTTTATGTGCGTGTATTAATTTTTCAAATTTTCTCACCTCGCCTGTCAACACTGGTAATCGATTTATACCAGATGTTTTTCTCCACGTGATCATTTCCTGTTCTTCTCGTTAATGTCTCGCCACGTCTACCATTTGTTCGCTAATTTTATTTTTCTGCTTTTAATTTATTTAACGATCTATTAATTATTCACTATTGTTTTCCGGGATTGCATTTTACGGCAAAAAATTTCGGTTAGATTTTGTATCATTTTGTTAACTTAATAAATCTTATTCATGACTTAGAGGAATGATTTACCATCCTGATGAGTTTGCAAGCCTCCATTGTCTTACAAAGATGTCAATCTACTTTCCTCCTATTTGTGTGGACGTTACTCATTGATTGTATTTAATGCCGGATGCTGCTATTGTGATTTGAATGCGTATGCATCTCCATTTTATTGTTCTCTTTGATTATTATTATGATTAATTGACGAAAATTCTCAATTGGCCGGTCGTATACAAATTTAAATGTATGCCTTTCATCTAGTCGTAATTATATTTTACTCCCTAATTTGTCTACCTCTGAATTAATTCGATTCTCTATGATGGGTGAAAGTTATGCATGCTATGTGTAGTTTCATGGTCTTATGGTATGTCTAGATGAAATATTAGAAACTATTGACACGATTTTTATTTAATTTGTCGCTGATTTTTGGGGTTATGCTATCTCATTATCTCCTATTATTCTGACTGGTGGTTGGGTCACACGTGGGGAAAATATCTTTAATGATAATATATCTGTGTCTTACGAACAGATTGATTTAATCAACGCGTGAAATAGCTATAGTAAAAATCAACTCCAGCAAACTGATAACACAATTTATTATTAAAAGGTTCATGGGGTAATCTATTTACTCCGATTTATTCTCCTCGTTAAATTGTTGCGATATTGTTATTTTCGATTACATTAATCTATACTGGGTATCGATATCGTATCGTTGGTTCTCCTTCACCGTCCTTGTCTAGTATTTTTAGTTATACTATTTAGTAAATTTTACGTAGTTAATTTTGTTTAAGATTGAGTTAGATCATTTTCGACATAACAATTATTTCCACATTCGTTCCCCACTTCCTTCCCTCTGAGTTGACCTTAGGATAATTGTGTTCATGTTATGATTTTAAGATTGTTCACCGAGCTACTCGATGTTTACTGATTTTTGGTCGAAATTATGGGGAAATGAGTGGCGGAGAAGAGCCAAAAGACTACTTCCCCTCTTCCCAATTTCCACTATCACGGTTGTTATTGACGTTTGGGCCCTGCCTTATTCACGCCGTAACCTTCACGGGCACAGGCTATTGGCAGATAAACTGCACTTACACAGCCTGAATTGTGTGTTGATTTTATTTACTTGCGATGTGTGAGTGGCTGTGGGCCGGAAAAATTTCGACGAAAAAATTCGTGCTTTATTTCATAATATTTATTGACGAAATCAGTTGTAATTAGCATAGTACATTTCATCATCAAATCATATTCAAGACTTTCCCTACGCCAACGCCCAAACAGAGCTTTTACGAGGTTACAAGGACGCAACGTGGAGAAAGTTTTCGAGCATTCCTCAACTCACATCGATAGTTTGGTTTCTCAACTGGTTAAGACTAGATCAAAACTGATTTGTTCAGAATAACTGATTCAAGTTGTTCAAAACTGATTCACTGATTAAAATTATGGGAAAATGAATCGGTATATATACCTATTGTATGACACTAACCTTGCGTGTTCAATTTGACTTAGTAAAACAAAATTTGACCTTGTGATTTTCAAGTATATTCTATTCTTAATTTTATTATTTTTATAATTTAATTTGACAATTTTCTTTTTAATTTTTAAATTGAATTGTTTCCAATTCAAATTTTTTAAGTTTTGTTCCATTTTTCTATTTTTTAGTAAATTGTCAAATTTCGGTCAAATTTTCATGTTATTTTTATGTTTATTTCGTGCGGATCTTTTTGCACTTTGTTATTATTTTAATTTATTTTTGTGTTTTATGATTTTATATTTAATTATTTTCTTTCTCATATTTTAGCAGGGTTATTTGGTGTTTTATAGGTCCGATTTTAAATCTGCATGTTGTTGGGCCAGAACGTAAACGGCCTTGAGGAATGTTTAAATGGATCAGTAACACACACGCAAATATAACATGCAAGTTTAAATAAACCTATTGAAACATCAATTAAACCCTATCAAATATGAGAAAAAAGAGAATTAAATATAAATTAATAAACATAAAAATAAATTAAAATAATAACAAAACGCACCAAGATTCGCACGATACCAACACAAAACACAACAAGAAAACACAACAAATTCGACAAAATTGAAAAATTAATAAAAGTTCATGAAAATGGAACTTAAATCAAAAGATTTGAATTAGTAATAATTCAATAAAAATTCTAAATGAAAAATTATTAAAATAAATCGAAAAATAATAAAATTAAAGAATAGAATTCACTAGAAAATAACAAGGTCGAATTTTGTTTTACTGCATCAAATTTAACATGCAAGGTTAGGGACAGAAAATAGGTATAAATACTGATCCATTTTCACATTAAAACTAACCATTTTTAAACCGGTTTCAAACCAAAAAACCATTTTTCAAATTGCCTTTGAATCTTGTTAAAAATCTTATTTTTAGGTGAGAAATGTTTTATTGTGGAGCCCTCTCTCCACGTCACGTCCTCGCAACCTCGGTAGAGCTCTGCTTGGATGTTGGCGTGGGGGGAGAGGTATTTTATTTTTGCTATGCAATGTTATGAATTTTATTTTTATGGAATGGAACCTATGATAATTTATGTTTATTTGTTATATGATTAATAAATATTTATATTATCTATAAATTGTTTTACATACTTAAATTTAATTAAACATTTGTCGAAATTTTTCCGGCCCACAGCCAACACATATTGCAAGATAGTAAAATCTACATAGTACAGATTTGTGTAAGAGCGTGGAAAATCGCCAATGATAAGTACCCGTGAAGACTCAGCGTGCGGAACGCAGGGGTCGTAACGTCAATATTACCCATATAGAAGAAGCGAGAAATAAGGAAGAAGTCTTTTGGCTGCTTCCTCGTTTCTCATTTCTGTAAAATCGACCTAAAATCATACTACACACGGCTCAAAATCATCACACCGAGTAGTCCAGTGGGCACTCAGTAAATATAATATAAACATAAAGTGCGCCTAAGGCCTATTAAAAGGAAGGGTACGGGAATAAATTAAATTGAAGTCGTTGATATAACTACATCGAATTAATATTTTGAAATAAATTAGATAAAAATCCTTGTGTAATTAAATTGATTCTTATTTTGAACTAAATTAGTAGAAATTTTCGAATAAATAATTCAATGATTCAGTTAAATTAAATTATAAATTAAAATAGCTATTGATTATAGATAAAGTAACAGTTAAAATATTTTTATGGCTTAAAATTAGAGTAGTTAGTGAGTAATTCATTCATTAAATTATTACAATTTACTAAAAGGTACAGTGATTAAATTATTATAACTTATTGATGAAAATTAAAGTGACGACGAATAATTTCATTGAGTAAACTAGTATAACCCATTTTCAATAAGATTGTAGTAATCATTGAGTAAAAACAAGCAATTCATGAATCAAATTATCATAATTTATTGATTAAAATTAGAGTAGTGACAAATAATTTCTTCGATTAAATTAGTATAATTCATTTTAATAACGTTAAAGTAATCATTAAGTGAGGACAAGTAATGTATTGTTTTAATTAAATTAATTCATTGATAACGATTAAAATGGTTAGTAATTAAATTCATTGATTACAAATAACAAAATTCTCAGTTAAAAGTAAAGCAATTCGTTAAATTAAAAGCGAAGTAACCCATCGATTGAAAATGAAATGATCCCTTGATTGAAATTAAAGTATTGTAACGATTGAATAAAATAAATTTTGGATTGAACTAAAACAATTTATTGAATAAATTAACTAGTTGGTTATAAGGAAAATAAACGAGTCAAACTATCGATGAAAAATAGATACGAAAAAATCAACAACCCGCTAAAAAAGTAGGAAAACTATCGTCATAAATAAGATTAATACCACATTGAGGTGAATCAAAATAATCGAAATTTAGACTAATGAATAAATTAAATTAACGAACGAAAATTTTATAAAATACAAAAAGTTAATCATAAAAATACATAAAAATCAAACCATAGATAAGGCTTACTGCCAATTGTCGATAGTGCATAATAAAATAATTTCAGACAAAGTAGCAAATAAAACATCCCAAAATGATAAATTCCAGAGATAAGCACTTGCACAGAGAGGTAGTTCATCGTAATCCGCAATGAATATAAGCAGGTTACCCTAAAAAATTTGTCGGTAAAGGTGTTAAAAATAACTAAAATATTAAATTACCCAAATCGATCCACTGTACGGCGACGAATCCATCTATCGTAATATTTTGAATCAAAATAATCCGTAAGTAATATGAACAGGATGCGACGTTAGAGATTAAAGTTTAACATGCATCTGCGGTATTAGGCGAATCGACCGGAAAATGCGAATTCGCGTGATCAGAGAGTTTCCGTCGACATTGTGCATGAAATCAACTGCTAGTAATATAAACACCGACATAGCCATAGTGGAAGCGGATATCCCCCCGCTAATTAAATGCGTTCATGAAAGTAGATATCCTATTTAGAAAATTCGAAATTTAATTAAATCAAGGTCAACAGCATGCAATCGTAAATTTTGAAATTAATGTAACAAATATTATATATTAATAACATTTAAAAAATTCGTGTTAATCAATGTCAACCTCATATAGATAACCACTTTGAATTAAGATTAACTAACATTATATGCCTAACAAATTTGAACCACCCACAGATAAATAGCAACACTTTGTACCCATTAGATTTTTAAAGATTGATTTTTACAAATATTGGCACTAAACATACCATAGACGATAATTTAATGTTGATAAAGGTCAATGCTAGGCAGTTAGGAACTGTTGAATGATTTCTAACAAACCCTGATACTACACTCTTACTAGTCGCTACCTTGATAGTAGATCGTAGACTTTGACTCACTCATTAATATAGTAGTAGAATTACCCTTAACGTCTTACAATTAATGCAACCACTAAAAGGGAATATATAAGAGTGCCGCGATGAAAGAGTTGTCAACTAAATAACTTCTCCAAGGACTCATAGATGCACAGCCTATTCATTTTGCAGAAGATTGTAGTAACGATTAGCGCTAACCGCATTCGATAAGTTTGAATTTTGATAAGCCCAATGGCAACAACCTAGTCCTTAGTGAGTCTAGTACAAAAATCGAGCGAACTATTTAAATAAACTGCTTTTCACCCCTATACGCAAGTAGCTGATCTTGATGCATTTTTAGAAAAGAATATGCCGCTCGAATGGACTGATACTCAAGTACCTGATGAACGATGTCGGAAGGAATCACCCCCAAAAGCAGAAATCTTCAAGGAAATTCGACAACAGTGGCCGTATCCCACTACTTGGAGGTTACTGGGCCTAAACAGCGACCCGTGTGGACTCGCCGGACAGCAATACCCAGCAGCGGAAACATATACCTATGCGCGGAATCTCCTCACCCAATGGGAACGGGTGCAGGAACAGGTGGATCTACAGGTGGTTAAGGCGAGGATGTATCTCGCAAATGTAGAAGAAGACATCCTCGCCGGGCGGATTGCAGAAGCCTACCCACCTCGCCCAGTCCGCGATACCCGACGCCCATACCCCGTGGTTCCTCCAAAAAAGAACCTAAAGAGGCCGTTCAACGGAGAAAAGTGATCCCTAAAACACTAATAATAAATATGATTAGGTTTTATTTTGAAAAAGGAAATGTTTGTTACTCTGTCCTTTCGTTTTTAATCGTCTGCCTGACTAGACCCGTTTTAATAATTATGTTTATGATAAATTATAAATACAGTTTGTGTAAATCATTAGAGTAAAATTTAACGATCATGTGCATTTGTAGTTATGACCACCATCCAGATCTTGCAGGCTGAACTAAATCGCGTGAGGAACGCAAATGCGGATCTCCTCCATCAAATTCTCCAGATGACTAAAGAGGTACAGCAGATCAAAGCGACTTGGTCGGATCCGAGAAAAGTAAAAACATTATACCTCAGGCTAACTGCAGCACAGAAAGGTTGGACGGAAGAGCGACAGCTCATACAGAGCCTGCACACCCAAATCAGGGGACTAGAAGTCGCCCTAGCTGTCTGTCGGGAGGGGAAGCGGTCACATACCCGCTCATCTTCGCCCCGTCCCAGATGCCACATACAATTCCTCAGTCCACCAATCAGGCCGTCACTCCATCAAATAATCGTCGGCCGAGACGCAAGGAGCGTGCCCGACGCCGAGCAGCACAACCTCCAGAACCACCCCATTAACTCTTGATAACTATATATTTTTGTTGAATTCAATAAAGTAGTTGTACTTGTAGTTAGATTATTTCCTAGATGCACTTACGTACAGGATACTCGCATCGCAGTTTCAGATCATCTTTCCACATTCGATCATGAATTCTCTTACACAGGGGACAGAGCTAAGCGAGCATAAGTCTTCTATCGACAGCTCGTGAACCCGAGGCTTGTCCGAGCAATTACAGTACTAGCGGTAATACTCAATTTTTGCGGACAATCCACCACTTGAACACATTTCCAACGTTGCCTAGCAACGGGTGCCAAGTGGCGGTTAGAATCATTTTTTATGGCGTTACTGGGGCAACCACAGGTTAATTCAAACAAATAATGAA
Source organism: Schmidtea mediterranea (assembly GCA_022537955.1). Classification (NCBI taxonomy): domain Eukaryota; kingdom Metazoa; phylum Platyhelminthes; order Tricladida; family Dugesiidae; genus Schmidtea; species Schmidtea mediterranea. The sequence goes on along the minus strand of CM039680.1, from coordinate 142,891,105 downwards.
ACCCTGTAACCCACCATACAAATTTGGGGGCTCAGCCGGGATTGAATGATTGTTTTTGCAAAGAACCCAAGGAAATATAAGCAAATGCTTAAAGTCTAAATAGAAAATGTCGGGACGACATTTTAACGAACCGCTGAGAGATGATATAAATGATTAAAAACGACCAAACTGACTACAATTAAAACAACTAAATCAACTACCAGTGAGAGAATACAATGATCCTTTTGCAAAGTCCCAAGAAAATAAAACTGATATGATATTATTTGAAAGTTGTATAGAGATCGACGCCAAGACATTCAACAATACTTGACGATACCACATCCAGTAAGATACCAATGATACTCACAAGACGCATAAGTAAACAACATATAATTAAAAGGGCAAAATTCGGGATAAAATGAAATGGGGTAAGTAAGGGGAGTGACGATAAACGGGAGAAAGCAACAGAACCAAGTAGAGGAAGTCAACGTTAACAGAATAAAGCACAACGAACAATGATTAAAATAGTAGCTTATAAAATAAATCAAAAACAGTAAACTAAGAGTTGAATGAATGAATTTAAACATACAATTTAGTTAATTAGTATTTAAATAAATTTAATGGGTAATTAAAAAAGATTTAATAATTTTAGAGATGGAACCAACAAAAATAATAGAAAAACTAAAGGGCATCTTAAACATCGAAACGATAATCTTGAGGAACTAATTAATAAACAAAAGTTAATTAAACGAGCTAAAGAAGATATAGCAACGATTTCAAACCTCTACTCCGACGAACATTGCATATTAATAAAATTGATTGATATTGATAAAGACGTGACAACTGAGAGAATATATGAAATTCTACTCATGAGATTAGAAATAACCGAATTTGGGAAAAGTTGGAATCAGTTAATGAAAAAGGTCGAAAACATGGAAGACGAAATTGCAACAACAATGAAAGAGCAAACCAAGGCCTATTTGGAATGCTATGCGTGCAAAACAGAGGAAGCACGAGTAATGGTGATACCCTGTGGACACCTGAGTTACTGTTATGGATGCGCACAAGAGTCGCACTGTATGATATGTCAGCGAAAAATAAAAGAAAGACTAACTGTTTATTTTCCATAAACCGAAATTGTTATGATGAGATAAAAATAAATGTGTATTATTTATTATTTGAATTATTATCAGATGGCGAGATAAATGATTATGTGTAAAACAGCGTAAAGGTAAATATGCAGCGTTCGTGGATAATAAAATAAAATAACCTGACAACGATAAATAAAGGTAATAAACCAAACACATGAAAGCCGAATTAGGGAAATAATTAAAACACATGCACAGAGACACAAAATATTGGACGGGAAAATTGCGACAACCAAGTTTCTTAATGTACGTTTCCTTTTTGTTTTATTGATATTATATTGAGATAGGACGAGGAAAAATGGTTAACCTGAGCTGTCAAATGATAGTACGCTCACCCGAGGGAAACTTTGATCAACCCTACTGAGAAGGGAACTGGTAGGCCAAGTCGCGTATGTCAGCAAGTAACCGGCGAGAGATTGATCACCTCTTTTGGAGAGCTTGTTGATGCGATTACCACAAATTTTGAAGGGGGAAGTGAAGAGATAAACTGAGAGGTGAGAGAAAGTGTACACGAGATAGAGATTAATAGTTTTGTTTAATAGTTGTTTAAAGGTACCTAGAGATGATTTCTTTTTCCTTAGCTGGTGGTGAGGCACCAGAGGACAGCTACGGACTGTCGTGTTCAGGTTGTTATCAGCCAAGGGACTGGTGGCGCTAAGCCGTTCGATACAAAAACCCGGAACCCACACCGAGTATCGAATGAACATTTTTTATTGCTGGGCGGAACTCGATACAACAACCCGGATCCCACACCGAGTATCGAGGACCAAACGGTAGGTGAGATGTGAACTAACCGGTAAATGGTTCATACTCAAAAGGACCTACTAAGGTCAGATAAGGGCGGCTGAATTGAGTCGGGAAATTTGACGGGAGAGGCGGGCAGATATTAGATAGTTTATTGAGAAAATTTTCCGCGCCCATATTTAATCGCTTCCTTTTCTTTTCACTATTCGGGAAATCAAGTAAACCGCTTTTGGAACTTGATTGAACGTCTAGGCATTTCCATACTTTTATATTCTCCGAGGTACACAACCCGGATCCCACACCGAGTACTGAGGGAATGTTTTTTTAGTTTTCCCAGCGAGGAGTTTGGTACAACAACCCGGATCCCACACCGAGTACCAAATATCCGAATGGCGATGAGTAAAGCGTAACCGGAAAAATGCGCTGACAAAAGACGCCATGGATTGAGAGTCAGTGTGAGGCCTCAAACATACCCAAAAGTCACTGATGAAACTCAACTCCGATGATTAGAATTAGATGAATATGATGAAAGATAAAATGAATAAGATAGATTAGATTAAAGTTAATAGGAATATGAGTAAGGATAAAACTGATAGAATATGATTATGATTAGATTAAACAGTAAAGATGAGAAACAGTTATGAAATAGGATAGAGAAATAGGATGAGACATTATAGATAGGATATGATATGATAGAATACTAAAGATGATATGATTATAATGAAAAGAGATATGAGTAAAAATGAAATATGATTATAATAGATGTTAAAGGTCACAGATGGCCAGTTAAAAGAGTTAAAGTCGAAGGCCGAAGAGCCAACGGAAACGATAAAGGGCATAGAGCGCCAGCGACTGAGGATTAAGTAAATGAATTTTTTCAGGAGACATAGGAAAAATAATTAATGGAATGAATGAGATTATGAATATGATGATTTTATGTTATTGTTATTATGATATAGATAATTGATACGACTATATAGATAATTAATAAGACCATATAGATAATTGATACGAGATTAATAGATAATTATTACGAGGTATAGATAATTAAAAATAGACTTAAAATGAGGGGGGTGAGTCAGATAAAGAAGACCACCACAGTAAAAGCGAACAAGGGATGATAACGTATATAGTATGGTAAACGGAGGAGAAATTAGTATAGAGTATAGAATATTGGAGTGTCATTTATTTTTAGGAATCAATAGCCAAACAAAGCAATCCAAGTCAATTTCAAACCAAAGCAGAAAATATTTCAGAGTAAACGATAAAGCAGATAATAAAGGATAATCAAGCAGAAAAGAACTTAGAGCAGTTGCGAGCCAATAATCAACCGGAATTTCAAAGCAGCCAAAGCAAGAAAAGAGAAACGATAAAACCAGTCAAGCAAACGAATAACCGTAAACATTGATAGCATCAGCACCCGTACGAGAAGCAAAAGGAAAGAGAATAACGAAAAGAGTTTATTAAAAGCAGAAGAAAAGAAAAGAGTTCGCAACAGTAGAAGTGCCAATACCGGAGTATCAATTACAGCAGCAAAAGGAACCGGCACAGATAGCGGAGTAACCGATTTTGAATCCAACAGCAGCGAGGAAAACGAAATAAACGATATAGAAAACCGGTTGCCAATAATAGAATCAGAGAACGAGGAAGAGAGATTAAAAAACTCAAACAATAACCCAAACATGGCAAATTCCACAAATTCCAACACAACTTCAATTCCGGATCCAAACACGATGATAAATAACAATAATGCAACAGTGGGAGAATTCAGAGAGAAGTTTAGAGGAGAACCGTTCGACGGAAGCCTCAACAAATTAGATACATTCATAAAGGAATTCGAAGTATATAAAAATATTTGTCATTGGACAGATCAAAAAGTAAAAGAGCGACTACCCTTATATTTGAAAGGGAGCGCACAAGATGTATTTGTGGAAGAAGCAAGAGACGTAACAAAATTGACAACGTGGACAGAGATTGAAGAGTTCTTAGTAAGAATATTCGGAATAGAGAAAAAGGGAAATAGGAAGATATTGGACTTCCTACATCGAAAACAAAGTGTAAAGAAGCCTTCGGAGATACAGATTTGCCCGAAGACAAAATGGTAGACGTCTTTATAAGAGGAATTAAAAGAGAAGACATACGAGCCAACCTCGGATGCTTGGCACCAGAAACATTAGATAAAGCAGTAGCAATCGCAAATAGATGTGAAGCCCATCTGGGACTGGGATATCAAGTGGCAGTCCTGGCCACAGAACCAACAACGTCAACAGTCAATGCCAACAATCAAAACAACAATATCAATCCAGCTATGAATCAATTCATTCCAAGAGCACAACAGATGTTCAAGCCACCAGCAACGAGAAATCCGGAAGATAGAGGTAATAACCAAGTAAGTTATAATAATAATTTCAGGACCAATCCAAACGCAAACGAAAAATGCTCCACATGTCTGTTGGTCGTAGGGGAGTGCTGGATGTCCGACTCTTGAGTCACCTAAATCTCACGCTGTCACTTTCCATCACTAGGGGTAACTCCTCCGTACGCCACATAATTTTAATTACTATAATGCACCCGTGACTGGAGATCACGTTGGAAATTGTGCACAATAGCCGAATGCCATTCAAGCAGGTGAGCGCCATCGCTAGCACTACTCCCCGAAGGACCTTCGTCTTCCCCGGTTCATAGCTGCCGATAGAAGGACTTACGCTCCTGTTCCCAAAACCCTTTTAAATTCTCGGAACTACGCTTCATTCCAGTGAGAGAAATCATGGAGAAATACCACCCTCGCGTTCACGCATCTCTGTAATTTCCTTCGCCCTTGATACTCCGATTTTTAAATGATAGAAAATATACGAACTTAGATTATTGATGTTTAATGAAAATTAAGCCAAACGAAGTTTTAATAAGAAATAAACACTAATAGGCCATAAAATTTTATGATAAACGGTTCAAAGGTTCATCAATGTCACATCAATCGATAGGATGGGGAGATTCGTCGAAAGTTAATCATCCTCTGCGTCCATATCCGTTGGGAGGCATCTCCGTTTAGGTGGTCGATACGATGGAGGATTGCCTCGAGGATCCTCGTCTTTTCGCGAAGACGGTCCAGGTCCAACTCGAGGTCGCTTAAGGCCTGCATCAACGGGTGAGATTCATTATCTTCGTCCACCAAGTTGATATGTATGGAAGCTGGGGGAGAGGAGAATAAGATCTGCGGAGCATAGCGGATATCCGGGTCCATCCCCGAGTTTTCGAACTCTTGGTACGGGGGTGGTAGGTCATCTAATTGGTCCATCCCTCCCCTCGACTGAGCTTCCCGGAGGCGGGCCTCTTCCTGTCGGCGACGGTCTCGGCGCCGCTTATTTCGATTGGGCCGATGACGGGCCGTAAGGGCAGAAGAATTTGCCCGGTTTTCGGTAGTCCCGGAAGATAACGATTGAGGGACATTCGTATTCGAGATAAGAGTATTTGCTGCTGTATTGGATTGGTCTTCGGTGCTGGGGAGGTGGTGAGCAGGGACGATATCGATCTGCTCAGCCCGAACACTCCCCGGGACCTTGATTCGGAGCTCAGTTTCTGTATAGGCTTGATGCAGTGCTGTCGATTGTTCACGGATCAACAGCCTCTGGGCGCGCGACTCGACGATTAGTTCGTCGCGCGCCTGAGTAAGTCGTGAGATCTTCTGCCTGAGCTCCCTAACGACTTCTGGTGGAGCCCAGGTCCCTTTCAACCTTTCGTGCTTCATTTGAAGATCCCTATGTTGTATTTTAAGATCTTCGTATTTGTGGCGGATCGCCATGATTGATGGGGGCAGGCGAGGAATCCTCATTGAAGAGTTCGTGTTCTCGTTGATTGACATACTATTGGGAAGGAGGTAATATATTTAATGACCAAACAAGAAAAATTAAATAAAAAGAAAAAAAAATTCGAAAGAGGAAATTTTAAAGGTAATTCGCGTGACGTCGAAAATCGGAGCATCAGGGATGATTAGGACTGCTTTCTTGTGTGGACCCTTATTCCTTACATAAGTATGATTTATCTGAAAATCTAGTCGTTATTATTTTCGGAATTTCCATTACCAAAACGTTTATGTGGCAAATTATACGTTCTAGGTCATTATCGCCCTAAGATTTAACCTTCTACTCGAACCGATATTTGGTAGGAGGGTTAATGGGTAGTTTGCCGACTTGATATCTAGCCGTACGTTCTGAGTTACTATATGTGTCATGGGTACGATTAATAAATTAGCGTCCATTTCCCCCATTTTCTTCGAACCGCTCTACTGTCATGGATAAATAGATTTTAATAACAACAAAAACATTAATTTTTATTTGATTCTACCACTAGAATTTTTATTGATTATTTAAGCGATTTGATGCCGCCTACTGTATCTACATACCGGTAGGTGCGATCAAATAAATTTTGAGCTATGATGCGCTGATCCATGAACGGTTTATTATGTCTTCATATTTTTGGTCTCTCGTCTTAACCTGTGGTTTCCAAATCGCTTACTCTACTGAGTGCCGATTCCTTAAACATTATTCATGTCGTCAACCACCTCTAGTCTTAGTGGATATATAATTTTTCAAGAAAATGGTTTGTTCAGCGTCGTTTCGATCTCATGACATTCTCTCACTCGGGTTCTCAGATGGAATAAGACAAGTAGAGAGTGGTTACACGTGCGATTATCCCGTGGAACATTTTGGCAAGGTAATTTGTTGTGAAAATTTATCGTTATTATTTTAATTTGGCTGGCTATCTAGCAATTTTTCAATTCACTTGCACTAAAAAATAACACTTGTTTACTTTTTCTCGCCTAATTCCTATCCGTGCTGCCCAGTTGTATTTCCACCATTCTGTTCGGAATGTTGAAATGTTTCGGATCGATATAGGATCCACCTTAGTTTCCCGTAACTGAAGTTCTCCGCTCTTCCCGAGATTTTAACTATTCGCTCCGGCCACATTTTCAGCAGCCGCTTCGAATGTACAATGGCGCCCTGCGTAGCGGTCCCGTGCATAAAGCCGGAACCGACTGCGAACTGCCAAGGGGTTCACGAGGCATGACCCACGAGCACAACTAAGGGTTTTCACCCACTAGCCGGCACACGGTCGGTCCCATGAACCATCTATTACAATACATAACATAATATTTTTAGAGGGTCGGAACAGTATAAATAATTCATAATTAGAGTTAAAAGTGAAATGAAAACAACATCGATACTGTTTAATAAAACTTTAAAATTTCATAAAAGTTACAATTATAATTATTATAAAATTGACAATCATATCATACAACAAAGATTCCTCACTCAAATTATTTCGGAGTTTTTAAAATTCAAATTGAAAGTTTTCAGTAAAGCATAAGATTAGATTTAATGAAATTCATCACTGTATTTATAGTATTTTCGTGCATGTGTGCGACCAATGGGCGATTTTTCGCCATTTTTAGGGCTTTTTAATTATTTTATTTATTTTATAATATTTTTGTAATTTTTTATATATTTTTCTTTATTTTTTGATATATTAATATTTTATTGTTAGATTTTATTTTTATGATTATTTTCTTCAAATATTATTTTTAAACCCCAATATTTTGTTTTCTGGTCGCCTCTTCTGCCTGTGTTTTTTCTAAACCTTATTTTGCAAGGTTTTGGCAGTTTATTTTATTCCTTTATGTTTTTCTTTTTTGCGTCTGTAGGCTTTTTCAAATTTTAATTAATTATTTGTTTTATTTAATTTTTGTTATGTTTTTATTTTGTTTTAATTATTATGTTATTTATTGATTTTTAATATCTTGATGCGGTGCATGTTTATGTGCAGTGATTCCTTTCACTATTTCTGCTCTTTAACTTTAATTTTTATCCTTATTTTGTTTAAATGGTGGCTCTGAGCCCAACATGTCAAAAAATAGGACATCGATCAGAAAATTGTTTCCGGAATCACAACTGCCAGAAATGTGGTAGAAGAGGGCACACTGAGAGAATATGTAGACAACTCGATAGCAAGGCATGCTACAATTGTGGTCAACAAGGACACATCGCAAGGCGATGCAATATAAGAGGAGAGTCAAATCAATCAAGACCAAATAACCCTATGAGAAATCCATTCTCCGGATGTCGTCGGAAAATAGTCTCCTTCTCTTACTAGTCAGCATGAATTTTAAATCTCCACACAAAGGACCAAATGATTACAAAGCGAGCACAGGTCTTCTATCGACAGCTCGTGAACCCGAGGCTTGTCCGAGCAATTACAGTACTAGCGGTAATACTCAATTTTTGCGGACAATCCACCACTTGAACATATTTCCAACGTTGCCTAGCAACGGGTGCCAAGTGGCGGTTAGAATCATTTTGTATGGCGTTACTGGGGCAACCACAGGTTAATTCAAACAAATAATGAAACCCTGTAACCCACCAATGTTGTATTTGCGTGTATATTACCGATTCATTTAAACAATTCTCAAGGCCGTTTGTGTTCTGGTCCAACATCATTTAGCTATCTTCATTAAAAATCTTAATTTGTAAAATTAAATTCAAATAAATATCGACTCAATAAAACAAAAATTAACTTATTTAATTAACTTAATCAAAATTTAGCAAGATTTCAACAAAAGTTTAGACATTTTTATTGAAAATTTGAAAATAATTTCAATACGATTTAAATTAGTTTTATTTTAAGTTTATTAATGAATATTTTGATATCTAAAGTCCACCAAAAAATCTGTTTAATTTGATGTTGTTGATTTTAATAAATCAATTAAAAAATAATTGATTAAACTAATAAAAAATTCTCACAAAAATTATATCATTACAGAGATTAACTAGCATTTTCATTAAAAGATATTAATTCCACTTTTTTAGCAACATTTAGAGTTCGATTCGTATCAAGGAGATTTTCCGGCTGACTACAGACAGTAGCAATAAAAATACATTTTGCGTTACCCATTAAAGACGGTTTAAGAAGGTGAGTTAATTTCGAATCTCTATACGGTATAACAGGCAGCTTTTTATACAATGCATCTAATACTCTACTAAGAATCGTTATTGACTTATTTATATATTTAGATTCCGCTTGTTCTTTGTCAGTTAATCCGTCTATTTGTTCGGAACCGGCTAAATCGCACATCATCAAAACACCTCTGTTGCTCGTTTCGCAAAGACTTTTAGTAGTTCCACAAATTCGAATCATCACTAGAAAATGTGACCGTGAACTGTTGACGTTTTTTGAAGTTCCCGATGGTGTTCTTTGCTTCATACTTTTGCTGACATAATATTCCATCTCTTTCATATTGCTTATTTCAGCTTCCGATACATTTTTAATTTGCACAGAATGCCCATTGTCTTGAATGAATACTTTCGATTTCGGAATAACCGGTTTATTATTCCCTATACAGTTTAATAAATCATAAATGTTTTCATTATAAACCTCTAAAATGCTTAAAAAAAATTTATAAGTCGTCGTAGATGTGTCTTCGGATATTTTCAGCAATTCCTTCATTGATAATAGTATGACACCGGGATCATCGTTTTTACCAAGCATTGTGTGAGTTTTTCCACTACCAGACTGACCATAGGTCAATACGCAAACATTGTATCCGGTAAAACAATACTTTAAAACCGGACAAATTTCATTGAATATGTTTTGTTGTGAAGCGTTTGCACAAAATACCTTGTTTAAACTATACCCGATTCCTTTGTTAAAGTGCCGAAATGGCGGAAGAAAGATTGTACTGCTAGTTGGTACACTTAAACAATTATCAATGTCGGGTTTAATTCGACAAAGAACTTTGATGTTATTTGTGCCGGAATTGGATTTCTCGTTCACCTTTATTAACGGATACGGCAAAGGAGGCACTTGACTTATGCATGTATTGAGATCTTTCAGTTTTTTAATTATAATATTACTTTTGTCATTTCCGATACTTTTTACTTTTTGAGAAAGAATAAAATCATTTAATTTTCTAGGAATATTTTGTAAAATATCAAATAATAATTTGATTTTGTTATCTTTCTCCACATTCTCCAATTGTAGCGCTTTTATCTTATTGGATAAATCCGAGTTGGCCTTTTTCAATTCTTCCGTATTAAATTTTGATTCGCTAATTTTTGTTGATTCTTTCATTTTTATCATTTTCATTGTTTTATTTTCGATTAGTAATTTGTCTATTTCATTTTTTAATTTAGTTTGCATTTGCAGAAGACTTTTATTTTCTTGAATCAAGTTTTGTATTCTGTCAGAGTTATCATTTGAACTTAAATCACCTTTATGTATATGAAGATAATCTTTCGTTATTATCTCTGGTTCTACGCTTTCATAGGAATCAAGATCTATTTCTTTATTTTCAACAGGAAACACTTGTTGTACGTAAGTTCCTTCAAATTGATCTCCGTCGCTATATTCAATTTCCTCTTCTTCTAATACATTTACATCCATTATTTGCACCGGGGCCTGTTTTCCGCAAGTATGCATTATCGGCTTTCCCTTTTTCAGGATGTCATAAAATTCTTTTTTATTATTAGATGAATTTATAGACTTGAAACTTGCATCAGAATTTACATCATTTCGAAACTGATATTGCTTGGCCTTGGATAATCTATTCATCTAACTAATAAATCCTATTTGGATGAATGAGGCCATTTAATATTAAAATTGATTATTAAATAATGAATACCAACCAATTCCTATAATATTTTATTAAGAAGAATATTCGTACTTCGCTTTGAACAAGAATTGAAAAATATTATTCTTTCATTTGACATTTAGGCACCAACGATGACAGGAAAAATTTTATTGATGTTAAACTGAATTACAAATGCCATAAGTTATTAAGGTCCGCCTGGACAGTAATTAAGGTCTCTATAATATGCGAAAATCAGACCTAAGTAAAAAACATAATGAAATTGGAATATTCACCAAGATGCAAGGCAGAATATATTACTGCTCAGTCGCTTCGGTTATGTTCATTTTTTGTAAATAGCTTACCAAGGAATCAGTACCTTACGTAGGTGTCAGCCCCTGTTATTCAGAAAAAGTTGATAAAAAGAATGAACGTAGTATAAAATCATACATTGATTTAATACATCTAATGCTACAAATGTGATGGAAGTGTCACATGAAATTCTTAAGCATATTATTCAAATGTAATAAGTGCGAAGGTCAGAAAATACCAAAAATTGCAAATACGGACAACAAATTGATCTGTGTGAGGCCATTCGACCGTAGAAAAATTTTGCACTTCAATAACGTCAATCAAAATATACGAGAAAAGCAAACAAGCACGTTTCGTTACGGAATGTTTGAAATCTTTGATGGAAGGTAACAGCATGATCGAAATCAAGCTAAAAGTGTTGGTTGAAGGAAGTAAGCGAAAAATTGTAACAATAAATGTTATTGCTGGATACTTATGGAGAAGAACTTTATATGAGTGTCAAGGGAATGGCTACAAACCCCATACAGTACGCGCATAACAATTATTAGCACTATGCACCCGTCACAAGTGTTGGGCCAAAACACAAACGGATTTGAGATTGTTCAAATGAATCGGTAATACACACGCAAATACAACATACAGATTTAAAATCAGACCTATAAAACACCAACTAACCCTGCTAAAATATGAGAAAGAGAACAATTAAATATAAAATCAAGAAACACAAAAATAAATTAAAATAATAACAAAGTGCAACAAGATCCGCACAAAGTAAATATAAAAATAACACGAAAACCTAACAATTTGACCGAAATTTGACAATTTACCTCGAAGGAGCTCTGCTTGGACGTCGGTGTGGAGAGAGTTATGATGTACAACTAATGTTGGGCCAGAACGTAAACGGCCTTGAGGAATGTTTTAATGGATCAGTAACACACACGCAAATATAACATGCAATTTAAATAAACCTATTAACACCAATTAAACCCTGTAACCCACCATACAAATTTGGGGGCTCAGCCGGGATTACATGATTTTCTTGCACAACAAACGAGGGGACATAAAGCATAACTATCTTTTTAATAGAAAATGTCGTCCCGACATTTTTGCCAAACCCCAGAGAGATGATATAAACGATGAAAAACGACCAAACTGACTACAATTAAAACAACTAAATCAACTACCAGTGAGAGAATACAATGATCATTCACAAGTCCCAAGAAAACAAAACTGATAGGATATTATTTGAAAATTGTATAAAGATCGACGCCAAGACATTCAACATCGACCAACGCTTGACGATACCACACCCAGTAAAGACAACAACGACAAGACGCATAAGCAAACAGCATATAATTAAAAGGGCAAAATTCGGGATAAAATGAAATGGGGTAAGTAAGGGGAATAACGATAAACTACGGGGGAAAGCAATAGAAACAAGTAGAGGAAGTCAACGATAATAGAATAAATTACAACGAGTAATGATTAAAATAGTAGTTGATAAAATGAAGCAAAATATATTAAAAGACTAAGAATTGAATGAATTTAGTTAATTAGTATTTAAATAAATTTAATGGGTAATTAAAAGAGATTTAATAATTTTAGAGATGGAACCAACAAAAATAATAGAAAAACTAAAGGGCATCCTAAACATCGAAAATGATAATCTTGAGGAACTAATTAATAAACAAAAGTTAATTAAACGAGCCAAAGAGGATATATCAACGATTTCAAACCTGTATTCCGACGAACATTGCATATTGATAAAATTGATTGATATTGATAAAGACATAACAACTGAAAGAATATACGAAATTCTATCCATGAGATTGGAGATAACCAAATTTGGAAAAAGCTGGAACAAGTTAATGAAAAAGGTCGAAAACATTAAGGACGAGATCGCAACAACAATGAAAGAGCAAACCAAGGCTTATTTAGAGTGCTATGCGTGCAAAACAGAAGAAGCACGAGTAATGGTGATACCTTGCGGACACCTGAGTTACTGTCATGGATGCGCACAAGAGTCGCACTGTATGCTATGTCAGCGAAAGATAAAAGAAAGACTAACTGTTTACTTTCCATGAATTGTTATGATGAAATGAAATAAATGTGTATTATGCAATACTTGAATTATTAGTAGATGATAAGACGAATATAAAAGGAATATGCAGTGTTTGTAAATAACAAAACCACCCGACAACGATAAATAAAGGTAATAGACCAAAAACATGAAAGCCGAATTAAGGAAATAATTAAAACACATGCACAGAGACACAGATATTGGACGGAAAAATTTCGACAACCGAGTTTCCTAGAGTATGATTCTTTTTGTTTTATTGATATTATATTGAGATAGGACGAGGAAAAATGGTTAACCTGAGCTATCAAATGATAGTACGCTCACCCAAGAGAAATCCTGATCAACCCTACAGAGAAAGGAACTGGTAGGCCAAGTCGCGTATGTCAGCAAGTAACCGGCGAGAGATTGATCACCTCTTAGGGGAGCTTGTTGATGCGATTACCACAAATTTCGAAGGGGGAAGTGAAGAGATAGACCGAGAGGTGAGAGAAAGAGTGCGCACGGAATAGAATTATTAGTTTTGATTGATAGTCGATTAAAGGTACCTAGAAATGATTCTTTTTCCCTAGCTGGTGGTGAGGCACCAGAGGACAGCTACGGACTGTCGTGTTCAGGTTGTTATCAGCCAAGGGACTGATGGCGCTGAGCCGTTCGATACAAAAACCCGGATCACACACCGAGTATCGAACGATTCTTTTTATTGCTGGGAGGAACTCGATACAACAACTTGGATCCCACACCGAGTATCGAGAGCCAAACGGTAGGTGAGATGTGAACTAACCGGTAAATGGTTCATACTCAAAATGTCCTACTAAGGTCAGATAAGGGCGGCCGAATTGAGCCGGGAAATCTGACGGGTCAGATAAGGGCGGCCGAATTGAGCCGGGAAATCTGACGGGTCAGATAAGGGCGGCCGAATTGAGCCGGGAAATCTGACGGGAGAGGCGGGCAGAGATTAGATAGTATTGATAAAATTTTCCGCGCCCATATTTAATCGCTTCCTTTTCTTTTCACTATTCGGGAAATCAAGTAAACCGTTTTTGGAACTTGATTGAACGTCTAGGCATTTCTATACTTTTATATTCTCCGAGGTACACAACCCGGATCCCACACCGAGTACTGAGGGAATGTTTTTTTATTGCCCAGCAAGGAGTTTGGTACAATAACCCGGATCCCACACCGAGTACCAAATATCCGAATGGCGGTGAGTAAAGCGTAACCGGAAGAATGCGCGGCCAAAAGACGCCATGGATTGAGAGTCAGTGTGAGGCCTCAAACATACCCAAAAGTCACTGATGAGCTCAATTCCGATGATTAGAATGAGATAAAATGATGAAAGATAATATGAATAAGATGAATTAGATTAAATACGAGTAAGGATAAAACTGATAGAATATGATTATGATTAGATTAAATAGTAAAGATGAGAAACAGTTATGAAATAGGATATAGAAATGAGATATGATTATGATGAAATTTTATAGATAGGATATGATATAACTGAATCCTAAAGACGATATGATATGAGTAAAGATTAAATATGATTATGAATAGATATTAAAGGTCACAGATGACCAGTTAAAGCCGAAGGCCGAAGAGCCAACGGACATTATAAAGGGCATAGAGCGCCAGCGACTGAGAATTAAGTAAATGAATTTTTTCGGGAGACATAGGAAAAATAATTAATGGAATGAATGAAAGTATGAATATGATGATTTTATATTATTGATATTATGATATAGATAATTGATGCGACTATATAGATGATTAATAAGACTATATAGACAATTGATACGAGATTAATAGATAATTATTACGAGGTATAGATAATTAAAAATAGACTTAAAATGAGGGGGGTGAGTCAGGTAAAGAAGACCACCATGGTAAATTCGAACAAGGGATAATAACGTATATAGTATGGTAAACGGAGGAGAAATTAGTATAGAGTATAGAATATTGGAGTGTCATTTATTTTTAGGAATCAATAGTCAAACAAAGCAATCCAAGTCAATTTCGAAGCAAAGCAAAGTAAAAGATATTTCAGAGCAAACGACAAAGCAAGAAACTTGAATAAACGAGCAAACAAGGAGTTGGAATAAACGTCAAAGTAGTTGCAAACCAAAAATCAATTAGAAGTCAAAGTAGCCAAAGCAAGAGAAGACAAATCAATTGAAACCACGATAAAACCAGTCAAGTGAATGGATAACCGTAATCATTGCGAATATAGCAGATCATACAAGAAGCAAAAAGAAAAAGGAAAAGAGCCTATTAGAAGACGACGAGAAGAGAAAAGCAATAAACAACCGAAGTATCCATACAGGAACACCAACTATAACGATAACAGGAACAGAGTCAGAAAGCGGAATAAACGAATTCGAGTTCAATAGCAACCAAGAAAGCGAACAAAGTAATACAGAGAATCGATTGCGAACAATAGAAAGCGAAGAAGAGAATCGAGACAACAACCCAAACATGACAACTTCTATAAATTCTTCAATTCCGGATGCAAATATAATGTTAAATAACAACAACGCGACAGTAGGAGAATTCAGAGAAAAGTTTAGAGGAGAACCGTTCGACGGCAGCCTCAATAAATTGGATACATTTATAAAGGAATTCGAAGTGTATAAAAATATCTGCCACTGGACAGATCAAAAAGTAAAAGAGCGACTACCTTTGTATTTGAAAGGGAGCGCACAAGATGTATTCGTAGAAGAAGCAAGAGATGTAACGAAACTGACAACGTGGACAGAGATTAAAGAGTTCTTAGTAAAAATATTCGGAATAGAGAAAAAGGGAAATAGGAAGATATTGGACTTCCTACATAGAAAACAAAGACGAGATGAATCAAATGCAGTGTACGCATGTGAATTAAAGAAATTGTGTAAAGAAGCCTTCGGAGAAGCAGACTTGCCCGAAGACAAAATGGTTGACGTCTTTATAAGAGGAATTAAAAGAGAAGACATACGAGCCAACCTCGGATGCTTGGCACCAGAAACATTAGATAAAGCAGTAGCAATCGCAAATAGATGTGAAGCCCATCTGGGACTGGGATATCAAGTGGCAGTCTTGGCCACGGAAAAAACAACACCAACAGTCAATGTCAACAATCAAAACAACAATATCAATCCAGCTATGAATCAATTCATTCCAAGAGCACAGCAGATGTTCAAGCCACCAGCAACGAGAAATCCGGAAGATAGAGGTAATAACCAAGTACGTTATAATAATAATTTCAGGACCAACCCAAACGCAAACGAAAAATGCTCCACATGTCAAAAAATGGGACATCGATCAGAAAACTGTTTCCAGAATCACAACTGCCAGAAATGTGGCAAAAGAGGGCACACTGAGAGAATATGTAGACAACTCGATAGCAAGGCATGCTACAATTGTGGTCAACAAGGACATATCGCAAGGCGATGCAACATAAGAGGAGAATCAAATCAATCAGGACCAAATAATCCTATGAGAAATCCACAAATTAACGTAATGCAAGAAATAGACATGTTACGAGAAACACTACAACGAATGCCCATGGAATTAAAAGAGATGATGCAACAAATGCCCACCAATATACAACAACAACGAATCAATGTAATGAGAAGCAATGAGGAAATTCAAGAGCTGCGAACTAGAGAATATCAAGAGCAACAACAAGCTGAATGGCAAAGATTACAAACAGAGGAAGCCCAGGAAATCCAACAAAGATGGGAAAATCGAAAACAAACCCCGAAAAGAATCAATATGATGAGAATGGAAATTCCAGATGAAATTCACACTGCAAAGCAGTGTGTTGAGAACGAAGGGGGAGGAAATATGATAACTGATAATGAGAAAACAAGCGAATTAAATACGATGGAAAAA
Source organism: Schmidtea mediterranea (assembly GCA_022537955.1). NCBI lineage: Eukaryota > Metazoa > Platyhelminthes > Tricladida > Dugesiidae > Schmidtea > Schmidtea mediterranea. The sequence continues at coordinate 142,874,358 of CM039680.1, read as the reverse complement.
ATAGAGGCCATCAAAGAATTTACAGAAGAGGAAAAACAGAGACGTCGACAATTAAAAGAAATGACAACGGAGAAACCGGACGAACCGGAAACTCAAGAGATTAAACGAGCAGAGATGATGATAACGGAGGATCAAAACAAGGAAACATTAGTGTACGATATAGATGAACTCGAAAAAGAAATTATGACACAAAAAATAGAGAGTACACTCGAGAAAATAAAGCAAGAGGAAGCTCTAGAACAAGAGGAAGATCAATTGAAAGAAAAAGAAGCAATCCTGAAACAAGAGAAACAAAGAGAAACTAAGGAAGAAGGCACTAATATTAAAAATAGACGGAGCGTTAAAACATTTAGAGCAAGAACAAGCACTAGATCAAAGAATAGAAGTGCTGGCAAAGAAAGTGCTATCGCAAGAAATGAAAGAACCAGAATTAAAACTGCAAAAAGATGAGCAGGAAGCATCAACGTCACAAGAAAAAGAAAAGGTATCAGAACCAATAATAACAAAAAATCGAATCCAGAGGATATTGCTACAAAAAATAGAGACAAGAATCAGACAAGAAAAGCCCACGTGGAGTGAAGATCAAATCGAGAACAGAATAAAAGAGATATGGTTCCAAACAAAAGGGCCAACAAAGATAATGAAAGAGGAGGAACAACTACAAATCAATATGCTAAGACAAATACCAGACGATCAAACAGATGAAGACGAAAGTGAGATAAGCAGTCTTGGCGGAGAAATATTTCAATCATGTGAAGAAAATAAACCATATAAAGATGAATCAAAATCCGAATTAGAGGAAATGGAAACGAACGTGCCACGAGAAGACGAAACAGAAATATTAAAAGAAATTAACGAGATTGTAGAAGAAGTAGATCGAAACCAAATGTTCTTAAACCTCAAAGATACAACCGCATACAGCAGAATAATGAAATTGATTGCGAAAGGATATCAACAAGATAATGGTACATTCACGGCATCATGGAAAGACATGATAAGGAAGTACCAAGAGAATTTGAAAGAATATGATAGAGAAGAATACCAGGTAATTATTGATTTTCCAGAGATACCGAGACAGATAATAGCAACAAGAGGCGAAAGCACAAATGAGTTGTATGATTGGGTAGTGAAAAAGCTAGGACCCAGTTATAAAAATAAGCCTTTATATTACCAAGAAAGGAAAATAAAGCGAGACATACACCTCGCGGATGCTCTAATATGGCCAAACGGAATAAATGTGGTAACGTTAAACAAAAATGAAACCGAAGAAACAACAGCAGAAATATGGCAGAAAATTCAAATATTGTATACCAAAGAAATAAAACCCGGATTAGAAAAAGAGAGACAAAAGATAATGAGGCAAAACCAGATTAAAATGACAGAACAAGCAATAGATCAAGCTAGAAAATATATTAACAGACTATCGTTAACGAGACCAATTTCAATGAAAATGTTTGTAGAAGCGGTGCGAGATACAGATATTATGAGATTCGATAACGTGAGAACAGATGAGTTGATAGCCAAATATGGAGAACACCAAAGAGATATGAGGGGAGACGAACCAATAAAGATAAAGATAAAACTACCAAACGACGAAATAAAAGAAATATTAGTAGATCCCGATTGCCAAATGCATGAATTACACCGACGGATAAACCGAGAAATTATCCAACCAATAATCGAAAATAGCGATGATGGCATGGTAGAAGATTTGGCAATAATGTATCACAAACGACAAATAAGTCCGCGAGAACGAACCCCGACAATCGAATTAGGTATATGGGAAGACGGACAAACCATTAATATCATAGCCATGGATGAACCAGAGAGGAAAAATACAACAAAAAAGGAACAACAGATCCAAGAATTTCAAGAGGAAATGAAAAGAAAAATGGACCAAATACTAACTATCTACCAGCTATGGAGACAAGATGCGATGTTGAGCACAAAATTACAACCGATAGACGATTCGCGATGCCGATCAACACCATGGGAAAAGGTATATAATGAAAAGACAAAAGAGTGGAAATGGAAAACGGAGAGAACCGAGCCAAAATGGAGAAAATATATACCAGGAGAAGCGCCAGAAGATGCAGCTAATGAAATAACCTTAGAGTTATATGAAGATGAGCCATACGAAAATTTACCAGAGGAAATGCTAAATGAAATGGAATGGCAACCAGAGGAGGACGAGGAAATAAATGATAGAGCTCGATTAGCCCCATACACATGGAAAATAGGTGGATGGGCTGAAAAGGTAAAATCGGCTGAGGAAGAGAAAATCATCGGTATTAAAAGCCATCAATTCTATACAGAAATCGGAGGATACCGGATAAAATTGAGAGTATACCCAAACGAAGATGGGGTAGGAAAAGGAAAACATCTATCAGTGTATTTTCTGTTAGCAAGAGGTAGATATGACGGAAAGTTAGAATGGCCATTTAATCGGAAAGTCATAATTTCAATCGCTAAACCCGGAAAATGGGAAGAGCGACACAGCGGAAAATTGGGAGGAGACTCAAGATCTATGATAAGCCAGAAGCCAAAATCCACTGAAAATGTTGCGGGAGGAGTACCACAATTCCTGTTGAAAAAATATGTAACACCCCAATTCGTAAAAGATGACACGATATATATCACAATCGAAGTGGAAACAGAACAGTAAATGAAATTGCGAATCCAACAAGAACAAGCGAGACCACGAATCAGTGTACTCGAGAAACGAATACCAGGAACAAGATATAGATGACCCTGTGGAAGAAAGATTAACAAGATTAACAGAAACGCAAAAATGTAGAGAATTAGCAGCGATATTGAGAACCGGAGCAAAGAATCAAAGACGAACTGTAACGGAGTTAGCAAAATGGATAATCGATTCTTGTAACAGAGTAGAGAATCTGCGAAATATTGTGAAAGAAATAGAGGAATATCGGAGAATGTATGCATGGTACCCAGAGCAATTCCGAGAAATTATCCGAAAATGGAAACACACCGAATGGGCAGCCGAAACAATAGAGAAGTATAGTTTAAAAATTATGACGCCAGATTTCGAACCGATCGAAAGAGAATTTTATATTACTGCCAAGGTAAGTGAAGTAAAAAAGAGAATACCATATGAATTGCCATTTCATTTACAATACGAAGGACGATCACTGGACGACGATCTCGAAATCAGAGTTACGCAAATGCAATTGGGGTTAATAAATATATTAACAGTAGCAAAGATTGTGGGTAGAGAACTCAACAAAAGAGAAATCAAAACGAAAACGCCAATAGGACGACAAGAAAGTTTAAATACACCAGAAGTCCCACCTGCCGCAGATGAAGTAATCGTCATCACAACAGGAGATGAGGAGATATTAAACGATCTTAATGATATCGTGGATGAGGAAACAACCAGGAGAATACCGGAATCAAGAGATTTGTTTATGACAGAAAACGAAAACGACATGATAACAGATGAACTAGACGAACTAGTATGTGCTCAAAGACAACCAGTAGAAATTATAGAGCCAGATACCGAAGAGGAAAACAAAAAGAAAGAAAGGAGACGTCGAAACTCAACGGGAGACGAATGGGACAACTGGATAAATGAACGAGGAGCTACAACATCCAGAAAAACGGCAGACGAACAACCTAAACGAAAAGAAACGGGTACAGCAATGGAAAAGAAATCCAGAGGACGACCGAAAATTGATAAACCAGCTCCAGAAAGAAAAACTAAAGAACAAATGCAGATGGATCAATTGACAACGAAATTAAGCAAGCTTAGTCAAGTGACGAAGCAGTTACAAGGAAAACTGAAAGGCCAAGAACAAGGAGCAAAGTGGATCAACAGATTAATAACCGATATGCTTGGATTAGCAAATCCAGAAATAAAGAGGAATTTGAAACTTAATAATATCGGAGCAGAAGCGAAACAGCTTTGGGCAGCCATAAAGCCAATAATAAATAAAATCATGGACAACAAAGTACGAACTACAACCAAAGACCCAGAGGAATTACTATTGATAATAAATCATTTGACAAAACGATCAGACGACCCAAACAGATATCTGGTAGGAATGGCCTATCTGATGTACAATACGATAGTGATATACAGAAATCGAACTCCAAGATACAACCCAAACGGATATGAATTCGCAATAACAGACATTATCAGGAAAGTAATCGAACCATTCATCCTGACTCAAGGAGGATGGCAAGCTTTTATAAATCTGGTAAGCAAAGATGATCAAACTGAAATAATGCAAACAAAGTTGAAGGAGTTATTAACGGAATTCGAGACAACGATTAATGCAAGCGATCCAAAAACAGCCAGAAAAGGGATGAATGCGATAATCACCACAATACTCATATGTATGATGTGCATAAAAGGAGTAGAACCGTTTGTAGTATATGACTGTGACAACATAAAGATTGGTGTTAAATACTCATTAAAAGAAACGGAAGAGTGCAAAGCTGCAAACCCCGGAAAATTACAGACAACAGCTACAGCAGTATCGTATAACCTATATCAAGAAGTAGACTTCATTAAAACGGAAATCAAAGAATGCTCGGTAACGCGGAAAATTGTGGCATTTCATTGCGGACATCACTCACATTCAACAATTATAGAAGCTGGAACGGAAACAACAGTGGTTTCAGTAACGCGGAACGAATGTGAGGAAGGATTCACGACAGGACGTATCTCAATAGCTGGACGAGTGAATGTAGCAGCCGAGGAAGGAAAAATAAAAACTACCCGAGTATACGCTGCGGGAAGGATAACGGCTGGAGACGGAACGTATCAAGGAGGAGAGTACACTCTACTTAATCAATTAGTCAAAGGAGTAGTAGTGATTGAAAGCTATCAAGTAAAATTGGAGAAATATCAAGGATATTTTGATCCAGACACGCAAGCAATGAAGAAGTACCCTCAATGCCTGGCAACAGATAGATCATGTAATACGGGAATGTCAACGATCGTATATCACGCCGATACCAGAACTTGTAGACTCACCTTATTGAAAAGCACAATATTTGATGAAGTGCAAGGACGAGTGCACAGTGAAACAGAAACCAACACGCAGAAAAACGCGTTGGATGAATTACGGAGAACGGAAGAATCGGAAAACCAACGATCACCACGACTATCGGATCAGAGGTCACGCCAACGGTAGTAATATCAACTGATACTACAATCGGAATGAGATTTATAAAAGGGCGAATGGTGAGCAAATGTGACGAAATGGTAGCCAGTACAAATTATAAAGGAATATTCTTATCGCGAACAGCAATTCCGAACGCAAAAGCGCAAATAGACCCTAAATATGTAAAACTATATCTGTACATAAATAACAAGATGGATTTCTTGTACCATAAAGGATTGGCATCAACAGAAAAGATATACTATGATTTAGTTAAAAATGATTGTATCTTGAACAGAGAAATATTAAAAACAAAGTTAGCAATGGCAATCACGAATCCAGATAACGCAATTCCACTATTACCACTCCAAGAAGGATACTTTGGGAGAATCGTTGGAGAAGTTATGTATACGTACAAATGTGAAAAGACAATTGCGAAATTGCCAGAAAATTCAACAATTCCAAGAGATAAATGCATAAACGAGTTAGAAATAATGCATAAAGGAAAAATCAGATTCGCTCAACCAGTAACAAGGATGATAAATCCAGAGAAATTCGTACCTAATATGTTCAGTTGTAGTAATGTATATGGACCATTATTCGAAATAAGAGATGGAAGTTGGTTACAATTTCCAACTCGAGTAATAGTAGCACCGCCAAAAATATTTGGACTGACAGAGTTGGCCAGCGAAGCAGAATTCAAACCAGTAGATATATCACAAAGCGGGATATACCAAACAAAAGATCTGGAACGAGCCAGAGAACATCTATTATTCCCAGCACAAAGACAAGCCATACTATCTAACATCGTAACGATAACGGGAGGTAACAACTACGGAGAGAAACCTAATTACGAATTGTTGTTATCACCAAATCATTTTCAACACGCAACAGCAAATATGATGAAAGCCATGTGGGGAAGATTCTTAATCTTCGGACAAATGATGGCAGGAATTTTAGGAATAATTCTCATCATTCAAATCATAAGAGTAATCTTAACACAAATGTTAGCCTGTTTTGATATTTACAAAAGAGAGAGGAAAATCAACTGGAAAATGGCAATTGGATTTTTACCGTTTTTAGCAAAGACAATGGTGTTACATGGACACTCAAAAGATATCCATAAGATAAAAAGGTTAGTAGGAATTCTGACTAAAATGAACGGTACCGATGAAGAAGTTGGACGAAAATTCAAAGCAATAATGAGATTAGAAGCCGAGAAAACCAGAATGAAGCGACAGAAAACGAGCAACTGGAAACGATGGATAAACTTCAAAGATGATAGCAGCGATAACAGCGACAATGACGAAAACCAAGGAGGAACGCAGATGCTAACTCAAGAGCAACTCAAACAATGGGAAAATCGAAAGACAAGACACAGTGGACATTACAATCATCCACCACCAGTATATGAATGTCTAAAGAAAGCAACAACATCAGTAGAGAGAAACATGCCAGTAGAAAGACACGTACCGACACCAAGATCAACAACATTACGAAACATTTATCCAGTACCATACGAACCAAATTGGGCAGACTTAGTACCAAAAACAAGCCAAAGATCGAGAAGTGTGGATCAAGACCCAGAAACCCGAACTATAGCTATGTTGCAAACATTAGCTGGACCAACATTAACGGTACCCATAGAGATAAATGGAGTGGAGATAAAAGCAATGATCGATACCGGAGCAAACATCTCAGCAATAAAAATGGATAAAATACCAGGAAGACTGTGGCCATGTATAGAAGAAGCTAACATGGACGTAATAACTTGCAGCAAAGAATCAGTAGTAGTCATCGGAAAAATCTGGTCAATAATCGAATATAAAAATGTAAAAATCAATACGTATTTAGCAGTCATCAGGAGATTGAGCGCAGATTGTATAATTGGAACAGATCTCATGCCAGAATTATTAAAAGAAATAATAATAGATCTAGGATCAATGGAGTTGAGAGATAAAACCGGACGAATATGTATGTTGAAATCAGAAGTGAGATGCTCAGAGAAAATAGTAGTGCCAGGGCGCACACAAATGATTTGTTACGTAAAAGTAAACGAAGAAACTAGAGGTGAAATGATTTTCGAACCTAATCACAAATTTGAGAAAAAGAAAGAACTGCCATTAGCCAGAGAGATAGTGTACGTAAACGATAACAGTGAAATTCCAATCAACATTACAAATTTCGATGAGGAAGATAAAGTCATTTACGAAAACGAAAGATTGGGAAAGCTAACACCAATGATGGATATTGAACTCCCAACAGCAAAAACCGAAGGAACTGAGGAGGAATTATGGACAATTGACAGCCAGCTACTAAATGAAACTGAGAAAGAACAATTACAAAAACTGCTAATGGAATTCAAAGATATATTTACAGCATCTGACTTAGACCTCGGTACAAGCGATGTGACGCAACACACGATACCATTAACAGATGATACCCCAATAACACTACGGCCATATCGGTTGGCAGAAGCTCAAAAATCAGTAGCAGAAAAAGAAGTTCAAAACATGTTAGATGCAGGAGTGATCGAACCAAGTTGCTCGCCATGGCAATTTCCAGTGGTTATGGTAAAGAAGAAAGACGGAACACAACGGTTCTGTATAGATTATCGACGACTCAACGCAGTAACAAAACGAGATACATACCCGTTACCAGATATAAATGAAATGTTACAAACATTACACGGAGCAGCTTATTTTACATCATTGGATTTAAAAAGTGGTTACTGGAAAATAAAAGTCAAAGAAGAAGATAGAGAGAAAACTGCCTTTACAATCGGAAAAGATCTATATCAATTTAAGAAAATGCCTTTCGGATTAACTAATGCACCAGCTTCATTTCAGAGATTCATGAACTTTGTAACTCATGGCATCAAACAATGTATGGTATATATTGATGATTTGTCAATTTATTCTAGCACCTTCGAGCAACATTTAAAAGATATCCGTAACGTATTCGTTCGACTGAGACAATGGATATTAAAATTAAAACCATCAAAATGCGATTGGGCAAAGGAAAAAGTCACCTTCTTAGGACACATTGTGTCAGCAAAAGGCAAAGAACCAGATCCGAGAAACATCGAAAAGATAAAGAATTGCCCAGCACCAAAGACAGTCACACAAGTACAAGAATTCTTAGGCTTATGTGGATACTACCGAAAGTTCATAAAGAGTTATGCAACTATTGCGAAACCAATACAAGAATTAACCAAAAAAGATAACCCATTTATATGGGAAAAGGAACAACAAACAGCCTTCGAAACACTCAGAGACAAACTAATATCAGCACCAATACTCGTACACCCGGATTGTAAGAAACCGTTTTTATTAGCAACAGACGCAAGTGGATATGCATCTGGAGCAGTCCTAGGACAATGGGACGATGAGAAAAGAGAACGAGTTATTGGATATTATAGTCGAACATTCAAGAAACATGAAAAGAACTATTCTGTGACTGAAAGAGATGCATTAGCAATAATTCAGGCTATTAAACATTTCAAATATTTATTATGGGGTCACGAAATATATATCACTACCGATCACCAACCATTGGTATGGTTAGGCCAACACAAAGAAGCCTCTAGTAGATTGATGAGATGGGCAATGCAGTTGCAAGAATACTCGCCGTATATAAAATTCAAATCAGGAAAAGCCAACGCTAACGCAGACTGCATGTCAAGATTTGTATTTGAGGAACTAATGGATCAGGATGTGAGACGAATATGCATGATCATCGCAGAAGACATCGACTTCACAAAACTGAGAAATGAGCAGAAAGAAGACGAGGAGTTAAGAACCATAATCAAATTCATGGAAACTAACGATATGAAAATCTTCGACAGCAACAGTAAACTAAGAGAACATATGGAAAAACACAGACACCGATATACCATAGAGAAAGGATGGTTATTACTAATGGATGGCGAAAAACGACTCATGTGTTTACCAGAAAGCAGACGAAAAGAGGTATTGATGCAATATCATGATGGAAAACTATGAGGACACATGTCAACAAAAAAGACAGAAGCAAGACTGCGCCAAAAATATTATTGGCCAAATATCGGAGAGGACGTAAAAGGATGGATAAAGAATTGTCTGATATGTGCAACCAGAAAAAGCACAGGAAGTAAACTGAGAGCACCGTTAAAGCCAATGCCAATTCCACCAGAACCCATGACGATGATCGCAATGGATGTAGTAGGACCATTACCAGAAACCAGCGATGGGAATATCTACATATTGGTAGTGACAGATTATTTATCAAAATTCCCGGAAGCATTCGCGATACCAGATCAAAAAGCCAGAACAATAGCGAGAATCCTAGTGGAAGAGATATGCTGTAGATACGGAACACCCGAACAGATCCTGACTGATCAAGGAACCAACTTCATGAGCGAAATCATAGAGGAAGTAACGAACTACTTCAGAATTGCGAAATTGAGAACATCACCATACCATCCACAAACAAATGGTCAAACCGAACGATTTAACGGCATATTAATTGAAATTATGTCAAATTATGTAAGCAGACACCAAAAAGATTGGGATAGATATATAAATCTATGCCTTATGGCATATAGAATGTCAATACATTCAGCTACAAAAATGAGTCCATTCAAATTAATGTACGGCAGAGAATGCAACGTGCCGATAGACTTAGAATATCAACCGCCAATATCACAGTATATGGAAATTGACGATTATGTAACAGGATTCAAAGAGCGGATGCAAGAGATCTGGAAAACGGCAGGTATGAATATTAGATTTAATCAAGAGAGCTATAAAGAATTACACGATAAAAAGCGAGACGTGCGCGAGCATAATTTTCAGATTGGAGACTGGCTAATAATCGCAACACCGGAAATTATCCCAGGAGTAGCCAGAAAATTACAAAGAAGTGGTAAAGGACCTTATGAGATAATGTACGTAAACGAGAACAATGCTCGAGTTAAATTGGTCAATAACCCACTCACTAGACCTATTTACGTAAACGTGAGTAGATGTAAAGCGATACCTAGAACAATAACAAGAGAACCAGAGAATCGAGGTATGCAAACTAGATCACAAACTCAACAACTGAGTATAAACGGATTAACGATGAGCCGGAAAATAGAAGCGACAGCAAATAACACTGCAGAGGAACCTAAACCGGATGAATCCAAAATAACTCTAAACGCGACCCAAGATAATGTAGACAAGATGGATATAATAGTAAAAGCCATCAGAGAAATTATGCCAGAATGGGTCGAAGGGAAAGGATGGATGAGAATAGTAAACAAAGCGGGAAAAATCGCAATGGATTATGCCAGAGGAGCTAGAAGTCCACCAGAAATGGATCGTATCAAAGAAAACATACCTATGATTTTTACTATGGCAGATGTAGAAGGGAACGTACCTTTACATATTGCAGTTCAACACAGAAACACTCAAAGGATAATGGATATAATTCAACTTATGCAGAAATGCGGACACGCCTCAAATATACCAAACGAAGAGGGACAAACACCATTGATGTTTGCAGTTGCAGCAGACGCTTCTACAACAGTTCTGAGAGAACTACTAAAAACAGAATCATCGCTCAAAGAAAAAGACAATGGAGAAAATAATGTATTACATTATGCACTGAAGTCTAGACAAGCAAGCGCAATAAAATTTATAACCAGCAATGCGACAATTAGGGAGAGAGAAATGATGGGCAAAACAATCCAAACATTATGGGAAGCTATCGACGCCAAACAAGACGAAGCAACAACCAATCTGATGAAATGGACCTACGAAGGTTCATCACTTAAAGTATTCAACGTAAACTATATGGTAAGAAACAGAAACGTCCTATTAAAAGAAACAATATATGCTCACTACCCATTCCCAAAAATAATAAAAGCAATGTTGAAATGGGAAGGACTGAAATTCACCAATCACCCAAAAGAAGCAATACGAATCGGAGATAGAAAGGAACAACTATTGATGATAATACACAGATGGAACAGAAAGCAAATAAGATTTCAAGCGAGCAAACAAGAGATAAAAGAGATGGACGATATAAAAGAAAGAATAATAAAAGTATACGAGGAAATAATCGAAATAATAAATGTCGAGGACGACATTTCAAAGGAAACCCCGGATGGAAATAATAATGGGGAAGGAGGTGAGAACAGCAGCAAAAACCAAGATAATTAGGATAACAAACCAAATCCCAGAGACGAAAACAAATTCAAACAACAAGAGGAAAAGGAACCATCCAACGAGGATCGTCAAGAAACGAGCAACAGTAATAACGAAGGAAAACGAAACAAAGGGATGATGTTACTACAACAAAGAAAAAATCAAAACCGACCGACCCTGCTACAGAAAATAATAATATTGATTACGTCCATCAAGTTAACGGAAGCCGACGAAAACATCACAAAGGAAATAAAATCGTTCAGAATACGAACAATAAATGAGAAAGGAAGCGCAAGCAAAGGAATATGCTTACAACTGACAATGAATACAAGCATAAGTTGCCAATTCGACGCCATAGGAAAACCAGGAAAGATGGAAATACGATCCGAAAACTCATCATCATGTCAAACCACCAAAGACGTATGTAGAGATGCTACAAAAGATAGAAACGTAAAAATCCAAGTAAAGCCAGGGATAGGAAAATTACGAATAATAAACAGAGGAATAGAAACCATTGAACAAGTGTGTATACAAAATAAAATTATCGATTGTTGGAAAATGAACATGAAAGCAGGAAAGAAATGCGAATGGGATAGTTTAGAAGGAAATGCAGAATATATAGTATGTGCCAACAATGATATAATAATAACATGCACATTAGCCAAAACTCTGGGAGAGAAATTCACAACACCAAAAGAAGAACCTTATCAACGTCGAGCACGAGAAAACAAAGAAATAATAATAAAAGTAGAATCAAACCCAAAGAGTGGAGAAGAGATAATAGTTGAAAATATGGGCAAAGAACCCATCACAAAAGTCTGTGTATTCGAAACTAAAAAGAACGGAACGATGAATGAAAGAATCAAATGTCAATCAAACGAGGATATCAAAAATCAAAAATACCGCATCCCAACTAAAAGAAAACATGGAAAGTATATAGTACACGTCCAGAAAGGAAGGGATGATTACTGGAAATCAATAACAAGAAAGTTACTAGAATCGATTACGACAAAACGTCCAGAAAAAGAAACAAGAGAGGAACCATACCAACGCCAGATCAGAGAAAGCAAAGCAGTAATAATAAACATAGAATCGAATGCAGCAAATGAAGAGGAAATATTAATTGAGAATACAGGTGAAAAACCTATCACAAAAATCTGTGTATACGAACCCAAAGGAAACGAAACAGTAAACAAAAGAATCCAATGTGAAACAAGCAAAACTATAAAGAATCAAAAGTATCGCATCATAACGAAAAGAAAACTTGGAAAATATGTAATAAATATCCAAAAAGGAACTCATGAACATTGGAGAACGATAACAAGGAAACCACCCAAGTCAAATGCGACAGATCAATCTATAACAAAACAATTTGAGAGAAAAACAAGTAACGAGACATGGCAAAAAGGAATGCTCATGGACGACAGTCACCTTTCAATTCACGAAGCATTACAACTCCAGAAAGCACTTAAGAATGTGCAACCAAAAGGAATAATAATGGAGACAACCAATGCAAGAGAAAACACAACCAGGCAGCCTAACGAAAAGAATTATATGATTAAAATGATTTGGATAACAACAGCAGTGGTAAGCAGCGTAGTAATGCTAATAATAATTCAACTAGTGAGAACCACCAAATGCAGAAAGAAGCCAATGAAGAAAAGATTATGGCCAGCAGTAGGAAAATTCAATTATGATATCGAATTAGGACAATACGATGTAGAAAAAACTGAGGAATATGAAATCATAGGAAATTCTAGTACAAGCGGACTCTGGTTAAAGGAACCGCCCATTATCGAAGCACAACAATGGTCAAACGAATGCGATATATATCAAATAACGAATGAGAAATATGGGGATATACGGACATTGCGTATAGAGTCCCCGGAGACGATGGTGTAGAACGAAAAAGAGACATTGTATAAAGTGTAAAATATTATGTAGTATAATAGTAGTAATAGTATGTATATCTATATGTAAATATCGTACAAAATGTTTTAGAGACAATAATCAAACAGAGAGAATGCCGATGAATTAATGATGTATTATAACCAACAGATGAATCCGAATAATGCAAATCAACAAAATCAAGTTAGAATACCACCATTCACAGAAGCGATACAACAACCAGCAGCTGCCAATGTACCTATAGAGATTGTAGAATTGGATCATGGAATGTACCAAGATCCAGGAATCGAGACAACATGGAGACGACAATGTGAATTAATGACATTAATAACCAACAATGCACAAACTCAATGGACAAATACTCATCTAGTATTAACGGAAAGTGTGAACAGAGGCCTACAACAAGCCATAAGACTAGAAGAGCAACAGAGAACAATACTGCAATTACAAAGAATAAATGAACAATTAGCAGATCAAGTTAGATGGCAAGCTGAGGAAATTAGAAGATTACGTAATAGCCAACAACATGTTGAACCAGCAAGTTGGGTGGAATGGATAGCATCAATGCCAGAATTCACCCCAGAACCGGATTCAACAGGAGAGTAAAAATAAAGCGTACCTTGTAAATATGTAAAAATAAAACGACAGAAAACAAAGCAACGTCAAGTAATTGAAAATTTTTGTAGATATGCAGACCATCATCGAGAGAATAAGAGGAAGCGAGAATCCATCCGAAGCTACGAGACGAATAATGAAAGACAAAATCAGAGTGGTGAATGATATAAAAGAAAGACTAAAATGTTGTAAATGTAAAGAATTGCTAATTAGAGCGAGACAGACGAAATGCGGATGTAGAATATGTACAGATTGTACGATAAAAGTGATAGAAGCAAAAATGTTAAAATGCCCTGGATGCGACGAAACATTTGAAAGAGATGAAGACCCCACAACAATGGATAAAGCCACCAACAAAGAGATCAATAATCTATTAGTCCAATGCCAAGTAAAAGAATGTGAATGGAAAGGACTTATGAAGGAAGCTGAAAGTCACACAAATGAATGTGAATATAACGAGACATCATGCAAAAAATGTCAAACCAGCACAACAAAAAAGACTATGAAAGAACACCATAAAGTGTGCATCAAGAGAGAGGAAAAATGCGAATTCTGTGGAGTCATCAACGAATGGATAAAAATAGAAATGGAACATCGGAATCCAAAAGAGGAGCAAATATGTGATCTATACGAAGGAGTATGCGCAAACAACTGCGACAAGAAAGATAAAGTTAAACTAAAGGAACATTGGAACGAATATAGCGGCAAACCAGTCAAATGCCCGTTAGAATTATTCAATTGTCACGCACAACTACCAATTGCGGAAATGCAAAAGCATATGATAGAGAACAGTGTCGAGCATACCGAAATCATGATGAAAACGATAGGAATGTTAGCATGGGAAGTAAAAAGCCTACGAACAGAAAATGATGCACAAAAGGCACTAATAAGAGAAATATTAGAGTCCAGAGAGAATTTCGAGAGAAGCCAAGGAAATACCCTCAAGAAAATGACCGAAATGGAAAAGAAAATGCAACAGATGACCAACAGCATAAAGGAATTAGAAATAACCAGCTCAGTAACCAGAAAACATCCTACAGCACCATTTATATGGAAAATAACCGAATTCGCAGAAAAGCTCCAGAGAGCAAAAGATGGAACCCAGAGAATTCTAGATAGTCCACCAATATACAGTTGGGAAAACGGATATAAATTGGGCATTAGACTATATCCAAATGGAGATGGAAATGCAACAGGCACCCACATCAGTGTCTTCGTCAGAGTAGGAAGAGGAGATTAGGATGAATTATTAACATGGCCTTTTAAACAAAATATGATATTAACAATGAAAGGACAAGAGGACTATCGTAACCCAATCAGAACAGGAAATGAACCACAGATGGGAAGACCAACAACCGACTGGAATACAGCAATCGGTGCACCACGGTTTTATCCACAACAACGACTAAGAGGGGAAGGATTCTTGCGAGAAGATAATTTATATATAAAATTAGAAGTAGAGAAGCCAGACAAGACGTTGTAGAGAGGAAAGGAAAGTGTAAATAAAATGTAAATAAAATAATAAAAATCAAATAAAAATCAAAAAATTACAAATAATCAGAAAAATCAGAAAAACAAAAATTCAAAAATAATGACGATATTTAGATGACAAGCGGAATCAGCGAAGAGATAACGGTACAGATGAGAGAAGGACCAGATTCGATATGGACGAGACTATGGAAAAAACCGGAAGAGGAAGAGAAAGTTAATACACTAGCAGCAGCAATTATATACTATAAAGACTACGACGGAACAAGACGACCAACGCGAATCGTAAAAGCGATATACTCACAAATGAGAGTGAGAGACGAAGAGCTGAGAAAAGAGGAACAAAGATATTTAACGTTTAAAGATAATAAAGTATTTACCGACCGACAAAGCAAAGAAATGGCTGCAGAGGGATTTTATTTTACGGGAACGCCAGAACTACCAGACGAAGTAACATGCATCTATTGCAAAGGAAAACTCGCAAAATGGGAAAAGGGAGAGACAGCAAAACGAGAACACCTGAGGAAATTTTCAACCTGTCCATTTAGAATTAATATTGATGTCAGAAACCAAGCGATGAACAGACTAGAAGGACTTCGACAGTCGGAATTAGACCAAGATGAAAATGGAGGCGAGAAAAAGATAAAGATAATAAAGGGTTTCGAAGATCCAGCAGAACTAATATGGGAAAAAGAGACCATAAAGAGAACATTCGAAGAGAGAATTAAAACTTTCAAAGGAAACCCAAGAGCAGCAGAATTTGCGAGTCAAGGATATTGCCAAACAGCAAGAGGAATAATGTGTGAAGGATGTAAAAATCAACAACCAATACCGGATCAGAATGTCAAAAAGCTGAAACATAAAGGAAAATGTGTGTATAAACAAGAAAAAGAGTCAAAGAATATAGAAATGATAATCACCAACCAGCAAGTGGAAGATATATTGGATCGACCAAAAACGAGAACCATAATGCTATTATCAGGAGTAGAAACTCAAAAAATGAGAGAAATAATCAAAGAAAGGTTAGCTAACAATTTGGAATGGTATGACTCGACACAAGCAATAATCCAAGCAATCAAACGATACCAAGAGAAACCTAAAGAAAATCGTGACAAATCCATGATAAAAGAAGCTATTTTGGAGCAGTATCAATGTGTAACATGTTGGCAAAAACATGTTGAAATAATTTATATTCCTTGCGGACATATGGTTACATGTGAAGCATGTGGGTTAAAAGTTGATATATGTCCAGTATGTAGAAAGCCGATCAACGGGCGGACCAAAGGATTCCGTTTCGCTGATCAGTAAACAGAAAGCGAAAACAATGTGTAAAAAGTATAAATAAAGATAAATGTAAAAACAAAAAAATTATAAAAATCAAAAAATCACAAAATACGAGATACGATGTAAATTATGATGTAAATTATGATAAAATTTTGATATGATTGAAAAGAGAGAATAATCGATATTAATATTCAGAAAACAATTATGAATCCGAAAAAGACAGAAAAGCAATTGATAAAAGAAGTTGTAACAGAAGCTGGTGAGTCAAAACCAGCAATCAAAGATCAACCAGAGTCAATAAAAGTAACAAGTGAAGAAGTAGAATTATGGAGACAAAGAACGTTGCAATTGAAAGAAATGCTACTAATCGCAGAAGAAGAATTAGTACAAGAGACTCTAAAAATGAAAACGATGAAAGAAAAGTGGGAAAAACAATTAGAACAAAAAATAACTTATCCAGAAGGAAAGGAGAAAACGTACCAAGAGCGAGAAGAGGAAATGATGAAGGAATTTATGCGGAACCAAAGTAGAATCAAAAACCAAAGGAAAGAGATACAAACCCTAGAGCAAGAGAAGCAGGATCAACAAAGTGAAATCGAAAGATTGCGAGAAGTAATAAAAGATAAAGAAGCAGAAATACAAGAAGAAGGAGAAGAGACGATAAAAATCATACAACAAATGCAGGAGGAAATTGGACAAATTAGCACTCAATACCGAATAGAGAAGACCAAGAGAACCCATATGGAACAAGCCAAAGAGTGGGCAAAAAGACAAGCACGATATTGGAAAATCAAATGGACAGAAGATAGAGAACACTCAAGAAGTAATTGGGAAGCACGAATTAGACACTATATTCAACAAATAGCCAAAGAGGAAGATAGAACAAGAGCCTACAAAGCCAAATGGGAGAACGCGAAGATAGAAATCAATAAACTGAGAAATCAAGGGCCAAAACCCTCAAAGAAGATTAGAGAGCCCAAAGACGACAGACAAGAAAGAATGCTGACTCAGATAACTGATCAAGCAAGAAAATGGCGAATAGAATGCAAAATATTGGAGAACGCCAACGTAAAACAGTTTAATCATATAGTGAAATTAGAGCAGGAAATCGCGTACCAACAAACTAGAGTAAAAGAAATGCAAATCAAGCAGGACGAAGCTCACAGACAAAAACAAAACCAACAACGGAAAACGGAGATCAAAGAAAAAGCAATAAAAAGAGAGGCGAAAAAATGGAAAGAACATTTCCAAGAAGCCAAGAAAGAAATAAGACTGTTGCCCAAAAGGATATTAAATACGGAAGAATGGGAGCTTTGGGAACAAGTCGAAGTGCAAAAACAAACAATCGAGGAACTAAACGAGCAGGTCCAAACCCTAGATTTTCGGGAAAGAATCAGACAGAACACAATAAGAAGGCTCAGGAAAACCGAAAAGGACCTTAGAAAATGGATCGAACAGTTAAACCAGAAAATATTAGAAACCTTAAATGAACAAACCGATGAAAAACGACAAACCAACAATTAAACGAGAGGATAACAGAACTCCAGCAGGAGGTAAACGGACACCGAGGAGTTGCGGTATCCAAAGAGATTCAGTTGAGACATCAACGCGAAGTCAACGAACAGTTGAAAGAACAAGTAGAAACAGAGATAAAAACGATGAAGCAAGGGTATGAGGAAAATGAGCAGAATCTGAGAAAAGAGATTGAAAAATTAAAAGCGCTAGAAAACACGCATCGATTGGAAACGCAAGTAGAGGAATTAACCGAAAATACAGAATACCTTGCCTATCTCTTAGACGAAGAGATACAAATATCAAACGCCTTGCGTGAAGAAGTAAATATTTTAAAGAACCGACCACCAATCCTGCTCATGCCGTTATACCCGACGGAATTACAAAACCAAGTACCCGCCGAACCCGATGAAGGATTCGGGGAGACGGACGAAGCAGTAGTAAAATAATAAAAATAATAAAAAATAATAAAAACGATAAAAACAAAAACTGAAATCGATGTATATTTAGTATGAATCCAAACGAAATAAAAATCAGAATGAATCTAGAAGACGGAGAATGCATACCAAGCCCAATCCAATTAGTAGAACCAATCGAGCAAGACCCACTGAGGTATTATAGTAAAAGATGGAGAGCCGAAAGAAAAGAATGGCAAGAGTTAGTGGAGGAACAAGAGTCAGAAATCGCCCGGATAAATCAACAACTAATACAGTCAAAACAGCTAGTTAATATGATAAAACGAAAACTAACCTCCAGCATGGGAGAAAACAGAGACCAAAAGAGAGAAAATGAGCAATTGAGACGAGAATTGGCTGAGATAAAAACTCGTGTGATCCTGGAAGATTATTGGAAAACCGAAGCAGAGCGAATGAGAGACAGCAGAAAAAGCGAACAAAGATACGTAATACAACTAGAGGACAGTTGTTAAGAAGCCAGAAAGATAAAAGAAAGTCATCAACAAGCTCAGGACGAAATTAAAACCTTAACAGAGCAGCTCCAGGAAGCAAAACGAAAGTTGGAAAAACAAACAACTAAACGAATGAATGGCAAACGTCAACTCAAAAGAAAGCAAGCGAAAGAAAGAAATCTTCAAATGAAAATCTACAATCAACAAAGGATAATTAAAGAAAACAAAGAACGATTAAAAGAACTCCCAAAAATAACCGAGCGATTAATAAAAGCCCAAGTCCTAATAATGAGATTTTCAGAAAATAAAATTAAAGAGGAGTGCGAGATACACTCAACTATGGAAAAAGAGAAAGAGTAAAAAGGGCTAAACTCCACTGTAAATAAACGAAATAATCTTGTAAATAAATATAAAAATTGATTATGTATAAAAATAGAAGTTATGAACCCAAATCTTTGGATAATGATGATGATAGTGATGAGAAAGTGTAATACTGAAAACCCGTTAGAAAAATGCGGGAAATCTCAACCCTTCAGAAAAGAAGACAGCACCTGTGTCGATTTCAAAGAAATTTGCGGAAACCCCGAAAACGAGGAATGCCAGCAGATAAACCTCCAATGTATGCAATGCCCCACGAAAGAAAACAAGGACGAATTGAAACGGAATATCGAGAAAACCCAAGCAATGGTACAAACCCTACTGAAAAATAATGAAGAGATAGCCAATATAAAAAATGAGAACCGAGAGATAAAGAAAACCCTAGAAACCATTCTCAGACAAATTCAAAGAAAAGCCAAAGCAAATCCCAATAATAAACCGATCCAAAAAATTCAAAAAATCGTTCTATCCATCACCAAGCAACGAGGAAAACAAAGTAAACAGAAAAGTGAACCCAGTACAACAATTCTATCAATCGAACTTATACTACCGATTAGTATAACATCTAACATGATACTCCTAATATGCTGTCTCATTCTCGGTCTAACGAAAAACAAACCAAGGCAAATTACCCCAATTCAAAAATCCAGAAGAATGTTCATCCAAATTCGAAAAATTAACAAAACTAACGAAACTGCAAAACTCTCGCATATTTCTATCAATCACCCTTCAAGATCAACCCAACTCGAAAGCGAAACCCAAGCCGTCAGTGATTCATAAGAAACCAAATATAACTGATTTACATTGATTTAAACTGATTTTACTAATTCATACTGATCTACAGTGATCTGAACTGATTTTTATAACTCATAATGAGTTACATTGATATTGAACTACACAATTGATATTTGATTATGTACAGTAGCCGGACCTTAAGTCCATCTTTAGCTTGATGATTTAACTTTACCGTAGAAATTTTTATGAATGTGAATGTTGAAAATGAAAATGTATGTATCATTTTAAAAGACAATTGAAATTGCGGGTCTCAATTTTACGGACCCCCGAGTGTTTTATGTTGGGCCAGAACGTAAACGGCCTTGAGGAATGTTTTAATGGATCAGTAACACACACGCAAATATAACATGCAATTTAAATAAACCTATTAACACCAATTAAACCCTGTAACCCACCACTAATGATTATGTCAGCTATGGTGTATTATATGAAAAATAAACGTTTCAAACAATAATTGAATTCTATCCAAGTGGTGGGTTTCTGGGTGTTGAAATTTTAAACTATATGGTTGTTACCCAGACAACCCCATACAAATATTCTTCGCTTACCACTCGGCACCCGTTGTTGACCAACGTTGGAACTGTGTTCGAGTGGGTAGATCATCCGCAAAAAGTGAGCGCTATTGCTAATGCTATAATTGACCGAACGATCCATGGGTTCAACGAGCTGCCGATAGAAGGCCTGTGCTCGATTTTGATTTTTAGGTCCCATTATTCTCCTATCTCTGTCAAATGTTAACCTATACTCTCATATCATTCATTGTTATGTCCATTCCCATAGTCCTTCTTATCGTCGTCCGTGTTGATGATTATTCTTTGGCCTGTGCACCCTTTGTTATGTTAAATATTCACACAGTATCTCTCTTACTCTTATCCCTATTATAACCACAATGTTCCCAATTAAGTATTATTGCTTGCCTTATCATTGATACTATTATATGTATTACCTTTATTAATTGTTACCACTATTACCTTTATTATAATTTTAAACCATATAATTACCATTACAGTTATTATATTACTACTATTACCATTATTACTATTATTATTATTATCATTATTATTACTATTATTATTATCCTGATTATGATTATTATTATTATTATTATTATTATTATTATTATTATTACCATTATCCTTACTATTATCATTGTTGGCGAATAGGGTTGGTTTTTATTTATTTTTTCTAGGGTTTTCGTGTATCTACCCCTAAACGCCAGCAAGATTATTATTCTATTCCTCCTATGTACCCATGGTGATTGCCATGTTGGTAATGTACAGAGGTTGAAAATTCATGAGCAGGTGAGCTCCATTGCTAGAACTACTCCTCATGATATTTTCACTTTCGGGTTCTGGACTGCCGATGGAAGGTCTTACGTCTTTCTTTTTCTATATCCTGGTCCTTACTCGTCTATTCCGACAATTTCCATACTTATTTGTCATCTTTACGCATTATTTATAAAAATATCCTTCAAAAATTTGGGCAGCGTTCCTCGCTTATTTTTTGGTAAATTTCCTATTTCATTTGTTTAATCACGGAATCGACTACATTTTTCCTAATTTACCTTTATCTTTCCCTATATTAGAATTTTGATCAACAATTCCTTAATTCCCGGTGCGTTTCGCATGATTTTAAGTAATTATAACCCTCTGCGATCACTTCAATAAACATTTCTCTCTTCTGTCAGATTATATCATTCAACCTTTGGAAAACCGCTTTCAAATTTACATTTCTACACTAACCTATCCTTTTCTACTCAATTTTTAATTAATTTTCCGTAATTATTTTAAATTTTCCCTGCAAAACTTTAATCCCACTTAACTATAGTCGCACTTCCCGAATTTTATTTCGACTCGCTCCGGCCACATTTTCAGCAGCCGCCTCGAGTATACAACGGCGCCCTGCGTAGCGGTCCTGTGCACAAAGCCAGAACCGACTGCGAACTGCCGAGGGGTTCACGAGGCACTACCCACGAGCTCAACTAAGGGTTTTCACCCACTAGCCGGCACACGGTCCGTCCCATGAACCATCTATTTAAATACTTATTATAAATAAGATTTTAGGGGGATTTGTCGGTGGCACCAAAAGATTCAAAGTAACAAGACTTCGAAATATATATTTATACAAGAAAACAATACTTACAACCAGATTGGAAAAATTGACATGAATTGGCATACAAAATTTTGTCTAAGAATGATTCACTGCTAGTCTAAAAATTTCTACAAATTTTCTAAAAAATTTTCTGCCGGACTAAAATTTCTAAATCTGTTAAAATTCGGTTAAATTTGGTTAGAAATTATGAAAATGACTGCCGTATATATAGTATTTTTGTGCTTGTGTGCGACCAATGGGCGATTTTTCGCCATTTTTAGGGTTTTTTAATTATTTTATTAATTTCAAAATATTTTTGTAATTTTTTATATATTTTTCTTTATTTTTTGATATTTTAATATTTTATTGTTGGATTTTATTTTTATTGTTATTTTCTTAAAATATTATTTTTAAACCCCAATATTTTGTTTTCTGGTCGCCTCTTCTGCCTGTGTTTTTTCTAAACCTTATTTTGCAAGGTTTTGACAGTTTATTTTATTTTTCGTATGTTTCTTTCTGCATCTGTAGGCATTTTTCCGAATTTTAATTAATTATTTGTTTTATTTAATTTTTGTTATATTTTTAATTTGTTTTATTTAATATGTTTTTATTTTATTTTTGATATCTTCTTGCGGTGAGTGCTTATGTTACAGCAGCCATATTGACAATTTCCAAACAACATTAATTATTTTGTTTTAACTTATACAATTTTCACCTTTTTGTTTAAATTGGTTTTGTAATTTTTGTTTTAATTTTGGCTCTAAGCCCAACATCATTATTATTATCAAGTTTTTTCTAGGGATCCTTCATTATTCCTCCGCTTTATAAAATATTTTTCTTGTATAAATATTTAGTTGTAATCCATATGTATTTTTTCGGTTTTCGATAAAGTATTTATGTTAATTCGAAAAATTTTTGCAGCGTTCCGCCCTTATTTTACGGTTCATCCCTATTCTACAGTTTTCGACAAAGTATTTTCATTGACTCGGAAAATTTGAGCAGCGTTCCGCCCTCATTTTACGCATTCCATTTTTGCGTTACTATTTTTGTTAAGTATTTGAATTAGTTCGGAAAATTTGAGCAGCGTCCCGCCCATATGTTCCGCCTCAACTCAAATTAATTTATTTAATTCTTATTTAAAACATTATTTTTCATGATTTTGGTCGTTCGGATTAATCCTTTTCCGATGGCTATTCATTTTAACTGTTGCAACGATTTCGCAATTTTCCCCACTAACCATTCCCTCTCTTTGTCCTTAAGATCTATGTATGTTCATTTCATAATTAATGAGTGCCCACTGGACTACTTGGTGTTAGATATTTTGAGCCGATTGTTGTTAAATATTTATGTTAATTTTACAGGAAACGGATGATGAAGGAGCAGCCCTATCTACGGATAATATTGACGTTCCAACTCCTGCGTTCCGCACGCCGGAGCCTTCACGGGCATGAATCATTGGCGATATTCTACGCACTTACATGGTTCGAATATGTTTGATTTTAATAACTTGTGATGTGTCTTTGGCTGTGGGCCGGAAAAGTTTCGACAATTTGAAAAATTAATTGATGCATTATACTAGTTTATTAAAACCAAAAATTAAATTACCAGATACATCCATCAAATTAAAATTCATAAATATATCTTGGTAATAATCCATAAAACATCGACCAATGAATCCATTATTCACAGGTAAATATATTAATCCAAAGTAAAACTGTTGAAATCAAGTGTCAAAGTACGACGGAAAATCAATACTGAAAATTAAGATTAAGATTTGTCAAATCATATCAGTATATATACCTATAATTTGGCCTTAACCTTGCGTGTTAATTTTATTGCGATTAAAAAAAATTCGACCCTGAAATTATTCGTGTTATCTAAATTAAATTTTTATTAATTTCTTATTTTCTTTTTTTTATTAAATTTTCTTGTTATTATGTTATTTTTTAAAAAATTCGACCGTAAAATGACCATTTATATAAAATTAAAAAATTAATGAATTAAATGAATAAAAATAAAATATTTTTGGATGAATAAATTTAATTAAAAATGTTAAAAATAAATTACCAATTTAAATTAAGAAATAAATAAAAATTTTGTTTAACCACAATAAAACTAACACGCAAGGTTAAGGCCCAATTATAGGTATAAATACCGATGTGTTTTCACAAATTTTCAGTCTTATTTTTCGGAGAAAAAATTTCATTACAAATTTTAACTGGTTGTATAACTGGTTGAGAGCCGTGCATTCAGGTAATTAACACGGGTAAGTGTTTTGCCTGAACACGATCACTCTCAACTGGTGCAATATTATTGATTGATTTTTTCGAAGGGAATTGATGGGTAATTTTTCAATTGAATTTATGTATGACTTTTCAGATCGAATTGATGAATGATTTTTGTTTTTCAAATTGAAGTTATGGATAATTTTGTTTTTCCAATTGAATTTATGGATGATTTTTTGAATCAAATTTGTGGGTAATTTTTCAATTGAATTTATGGATGATTTTTTGAATCAAATTTGTGGGTAATTTTTCAATTGAATTTGTGGGTAATTTTTCAATTGAATTTATGGATGATTTTTCAGATTAAATTTATGGATAATTTTATTTTTCTAATTGAATTTATAGATGATTTATCGAATTAAATTTATGGGATTTTCGAAGTAAATTTTATGGAATGGATACAATGAATTTCAAATGTATGTGGCCGATGTAATATGCTGAATAAATATTTTATATCTACAGCCTTAGTGCATCGAAACTTTTATTCCAAATGCTATGGTAAAATATTATTTGTCATTTTCCGGCCCACAGCCAACACATAACGCAAGAAAGCAAAATCTACATAGTACAGATTTGTGTAAGAGCGTGGAAAATCGCCAATGATATGTACCCGTGAAGGCTCAGCGTGCGGAACGCAGGAGTTGGAACGTCAATATTATCCGTAGATAGGGAAACTTGGAGGGTAAATGAGTAGTTTATTGGCTGCTCCTTCACCATCCGTTTCCTGTAAAATTTACATAAATTTTTAACAACAATCGGCTCAAAATCTCTAACACCGAGTAGTCCAGTGGGCACTCATTAACTATGAAATGAACATAAATAGATCTTAAGGACAAAGAGAGGGAATGGGTAGCGGGAAAAATTGCGAAATCGTTGCAACAGTTAAAATGAATAGCCATCGGAAAAAGATTAATCCGAACGACCAAAATCATGAAAAATAATGTTTTAAATAAGAATTAAATAAATTAATTTGAGTTGAGGCGGAACATATGGGCGGGACGCTGCTCAAATTTTCCGAACTAATTCAAATACTTAACAAAAATAGTAACGCAAAAATGGAATGCGTAAAATGAGGGCGGAACGCTGCTCAAATTTTCCGAGTCAATGAAAATACTTTGTCGAAAACTGTAGAATAGGGATGAACCGTAAAATAAGGGCGGAACGCTGCTAAAATTTCCGAATTTACAAAAATACTTTATAAAAAACCGAAAGATACGGAAGGATTACAACAAAAATTTTTTTTATATAAGAAAAATATTTTTTGACGCTGAGGAATAAGGACGGATCCCTACAAAATCTTAATAATAATAACGATAATGATAAGGGTAATTATAGTAATAATAATAATATTAATAATAATAATAATAATAATGGTAATAATAATAATAATCATGGTATTTGTAGTAATGATTGATAATAATTATGATAACAATAATAATAATAGTAATACTCATAGTAACAATAACAATAAATATAATGGTAGTTATAGTAATAAAAATATTAATAAAGGTATTAGTAGTAACAATTAATAAGGGTAATACATATAATAGCAACAATGATAATGCTAGTAATAATAACGGGAAACATTGTAGTTATAATAGGGATAAGGGTGAAAGATATAATGTGGGTGTATTTAACACAACAAAGGGTATACACGCCAAAGAAAAATCTTCGACATGGACAACAAGAAGAAGGACTATTAGAATAGACATAACAATGAATGATATGAGAGTATAGGTTAACATTTGAAGGAGATAGGAGAATAAGGGGACCTAAGAATCAAAAGCGAGCACAGGTCTTCTATCGATAGCTCGTGAACCCGAGGGTTGTCCGAGCAACTACAGTACTAGCGATAATACTCAATTTTTGCGGACAATCCACCACTTGAACACATTACCAACGTTGCCTAGCAACGGGTGCCAAGTGGCGGTTAGTATCATTTTGTATGGCGTTACTGGGACAACCATGAAGATAAGCAAATAATGGAACCCTGTAACCCACCAGTTATATTTTAAGTTATTTTGGTGCTGGGCTTTCGTGTTGTATTACTGATGCATTTAAAAAAAATTCTCAAGGCTATTTGTGTTCTGGCCCAACAATAATAATAGTAATAATAATAACAATCCCAATAATAACAATAATAATAATAATAACAATAATAATAATTTTATTAATAATTATATTTATGATAATAATAATGATAATAATGATAATAAGATTAATATAATAATTACAATAATTATAAGAATAGTCATATTAATAATTCGTATTTTAAAGAAATTTCAGATTTAAACCTAGTGTTCCTAATAGGAAAATTTTAGGGTCCCTGAAATATTGAGTTGTTAGTCCCTAAAATAAGATTAATTTAATTTTTATTACTATATAGTAAAATATAGAAATTTTATCCAATTAATAAAATTAACACTAGTATATGTATGATCTTCTTAAAAATCAAGTGTTTCTGAGATATTATAATATTTAGTATATTACCTAAATTACGTTCATTTTGCTTGCCATTTATTGCCATGGCAACTTATTATAGCATTCTCAATTTCTATAATAAAGTAAGGATTGATTTTTTTAAACATTTTACTAATATTTTCATGTATGTTGGGGTTGCCATTGAATTCGAATAGAAATTATTGTTAATCTGACTACAAGGGTGCTTTTGAACAACAGTAACGAACTCCAAACGATATAAACTTTATTGATTAATACACTTTATCTCCACTTTAAAATGACACAACGAATTATCAATCAATCACAATTAGTGCTTATTGTTGGGCCAGTACAAGCTTTTGTTTAAATGGATTGGAAACAGCACGCAAACATAACACGCACATTTCAAAATCGGACCCTTAAACATCTAATAAACACCTAAAATGCGAGAAAAACACATAATTTAACATAAAAAATAGAAAACATAAAATTAAATTAAAATATTAACATACGCACCAAGATACGCACGAATGGACATAAAAATAACACGATAACAAAAGATTTGACCGAAAAAGTGACAATTTACGAAAAATTAAAAGAGTTCATGAATCAAGCGAACAAAAATAAAATAATTTTAATCAGAAATGATTAAAATTAAAAATAAATGAGTAAATTGTAAAAGAAATCGAAAAATAATAATAAATTAGAAATAAATTAGACACATAATTGCAAGGTCAAATTTTGTTTTAACGCATAAAAAATAACACGCAAGGTTAGGGTCACAGAACAGGTATAAATACCAATCCATTTTCACAAAGTTTTAATGCGAATCACTTTTTCACTCAGTGAATAAATTACTTTTTGTCAGAGCAATTCAAAGGAGCAACTCTCGATAACTGTTTTCATTCTGCGAATCAAGTATCTTAGTGTAAGCTCTACTTGATCGTATGTGTGGGAACCTCTTGTCGTATGTTGATATGTATGAACTATGAACGAACTATGATGAAATTGTTTCAACAAATATATGTATTATGAAAAAAATGAATCTTCAGTTTTACGAGTCGAAATTTTTCTGGCCCACAGCCACACATCACACAAGAAAGCAAAATCATAAAACAACTAGTCACACTGTGTAAGTGCGGTTTCTCCGCCTATAGTGTGTGCCCGTGAGAGCTCTGTCGTGCGTAACGACGGATCTCGAACGTAAATATTCTACCCATTATAGGGGCGGTGGGAAGATTGAGAACTGGTCTTTTGGCTAGCTCTCTTTCACCCATTTCCCATAAAATCGACCTAAATATTTAACTACACATCGGCTAAAATGATAACATCGAGTAGTCCAGTGGGCACTCGTAAAATCTAATATGAACACAAGAACCTTAGGACAAAAATTAAGGCTCGGGTAGTGGGGACTTGAAACCGATGCGATGCAGATGAATCTAATAACTAAAAGGAAATTAAATTAATTTAAAGTAATTGAATCCATAACATTAAACTAGACGTGACGTAAATAAATTATTAAAATGATGAAATTCTAACTAAATTTATGACAAGAACATACTATAACGAAAATACTTTTGTAACGTAAATGACGGATAGTAATTAATTAGATAAAATGATCCACAATTAAAATCATGTAATAAGAATCAAGAAAAATTTCATAAGTATTAATGATTTGAATTATCCTCGGATCTAATCTAAATTTGCAAATGAATTGTGAGTAAGAAGCCAGAGAAAATGGAGTAAAGGAACGAAACAGCAAACGATAGAGTAGAATTAACTGATTCTGAGGAAAATTACGACAGGGTATAGATCTGCTAACTTTTCACAACAGTAATGATAAATAAGGCATTAGGCATTGATAAATTGTAAACCAAATTAATGATTAGATTTAAATCCTTCTAACCCATTGAAAGGTAAATATGTAATTCATGAATCCAAGGATAATTCAAGAAGTTAAATAATAATAGTATGCTACTAATAACCGATAAGAAACGACCAAAATAATCATATTAACCGTACCTAACACGAATAAATAAATTAACAATTCCACACAAGGATAATAGATCAACGACAACAAAATATCACAAATAGTTCACAAATGTAAACATAAGAACTCAACTTTCATGAGAGAATCCGTGATAATTCGAATGCGATGGATTTGCCCACGAATAGTATTGAACTTTTATAGCCGAATAAAACACGAGAGACGCCCTGAGATTGATGGAGGTAATAAAATCAGAGGTTCCAACCAAGATAGCAAACCCTATAGTTCAATACCACAACCCAACTAAACACCAGAGTAGAGATTTAGACACTTTCCAAACCTCGGTATTCTCTTCATCGAATAGCTATCGTCGAATATTCCACCCAGCAGTTTCTCCTTGACCAGCATGTATAATGGAACATTTTTTTTTCAGAAATAACAGTATTCCGGAGCAACTTGCAATAGAGCGTCTTCTTGGATGCACCGACGTCGAATAAGAGCAACAATTCAGATAGAGAGCACCCAAAAATTCTAATCATCAAGTTAACAATGAGATTTGTCACATACTAATCCATAGAATCAATAGAGACCAATTTGATTGTTATTACACTAAATAAACTACAGACAGGTCAGAGTCTGAGTTCACAGCAAAATAAATCATCTAAAATCCGACGCGAATGACAGGTCGATGACGTTAATCACATAAGATCATAATAACAAAGACGATGAAGCGATCAATAACAATGGATTTTCACCGCCGACCTGAACGAATAATAAATAATGGTCGACATCAAATGATAAATAGTAAATAACGTATAAAAATTATATTAACGTTCAACCGCGAGAAAAAATAAATTAAATGTCAGTTCACTCACCCCACCACGCCCTCGCAAATAATTTACGAATATAAAAGAAGGCAGTAGAAACTCACATCTCATACCGTATAAGCTTCGAATGAATCACCAATCAACTAATACCAATAGTGGACGCGTTCGAACTCGAGACCCTTTACGAGATCGGATCTCGAGGAATGATACTCAGATGCCTAGTGAAGAGAGACAATCAGGTAATTTCGCACGCTACATTTCAAATTTCATCGTAACTAAAATTCACCCATACCAATACTCTATGGAAATAGCATAAATCACTAACGCCCATGTTTTGCACGCGCAGGCGCATCGAGAAAAATGATTTGTAATTAAATATTTTCACGTTTAGATTGCAGAGACCCGCATGGCAGTTGGAGTGACAATTCTCGAGTGACTCTACAGATCCCGAGCGCTTCCGCCGCTCGATACCGCCAAGTTCTGTGGGATAACGGATATCTGTTATCCACTTATGGAGACTCCAGTTGGCCGAGAAGATCAGAATACCAAGCCGAAGAGATCGAGTTACCAAGTATCACGATTAAGCGCGAGCCAGGCCACAATCCAGCACAAGAAGCCCGCCAGTGAGCCGAATACGCGGTCATGAAAATGGAAGAGCTAGAAAGAAAGTACCACCGGAAAGCGGTGTTGGCCCGACAACGACTAGCCCAAGTAAACAGAGACATCGCAAGTGGTGCTATCCCGAGCACCGATGGATTCCCGCCAGAATATGGAGTGTCCTTCGAGTAAGACGACCCGAGGCTGACGCAGATGACAGCACCGACTAAAATGGTGATACCGGAGAACCTCGTGCGGTCAACACTTCGAAATCGACTCGGATCTCGTCAAACCGGCGATCATTCATATGCGAGCAGGCATCCCCAGTGGAATTCCAAGCACAACAATCGAAGGAGTGAACATTTTAATGGTCATGAATGAGTTGAATCGATATGTTTTAGTTTGGACGACAATAAATGTTTATGTCTCACGGGTTATTCAATTTTTAGTTTTATAAATTAACTACTTTGACATTAGTGTAAATAAAGAAATATAAATTTTTACTCATTTTGCAATAACCTTCCAAATATTTTATAGATAATAAATGATAGGAAAAGATAGAACGTTTTTTGTCATTAAACTTGGACCAACCAGGGAGTTAACGCCAACCAACTGAGACGCATAAGACGCAGCCGATGATACATCGTAAAATTAATTAAGAGAGAGGGTCAATAGGATTGAATCAATATTGTAAACGACTAATCATTCAAATATTGTAATTTTAGTAATGAAAGCCACGAAAATATTGCACCAAGAGCTGAAAGAACTTAGACGAGAAAATCAGCACCTACACCGACAACTCCTACAACAGAGTCGAGAGATGCAACAGCTGAAAGCCACTTGGGCCGAACCCGAGAAAATGAAAACATTGTACCAGCGCCTCACTGCTGCACAACAGGGCTGGAAAGAGGAAAGAGTGTTGAACCAGGCGCAGCGAACACAAATCAAAGGACTGGAGGTCGCTTTGTCGGTGTGCCAGGAGGGAAGTGCAGTGACTTACCCTCTGGTATTCGCTCCGGCACAATTAGCCTATCGCGACCAAGAAAAAGCCCACTCAACTAACAAGAAGCCCAGATCACACGCTCGACCAGGTCGAACCGAGCGGTTGCGAAGACGCGCCCAAGGAGTGGTCAAATGAGATGATAAACTCAATGTCTGATGATAATTTAATTTGTTTGACATTAAATAAAAATTGTTTAGTTTATTATGTTACTATTTGTAAATAAATATAGAAACGAAAAGTAATAAATAGAAAGTGATAAAGGGACCTGAAATAGAAGACGGACATAGGCCTTTTAACGGCAGTACGCTGAACCCGACATAGGACTAACCCTTAGCAGTTCTGATATCGGAACTCACCTTTGGACGTCCTGTGACCAGTGGTTACATTACCAACGTTGCCTAGCAACGGGTAACCATTGGCGGGAGAAAAACTATTTTATATGATTGGGGTGAAGGTCATCCACACCACTAACCCCACATTATTATGACCCTTCGGGAAGAATAGAACTTTTTGGATCAATTGGCTTTACAATCACCTGACTACTGCAGTGGGTTTCTGAGATCGGTAACTCTGATTTAGTTGCTTTGCTTTGCTTTGACCTTGCTTAATTTCTCTTTAATTTCTTTTTCTTTGTCTTTCTTTGTCTTCTGTAATTTTTTGTCTCCTGCAAAATTTTGTCTTATTTTTTGTGTGTCCTTGATTTCAATTGCGCTTCCTTTTGATACTCCGTCATTCAATAATACTTACTGATGTCGAATAAAATTTCTGATATCTTTTAACGCTAATTCCTTTTGGGCCTCCATTATCACTGACATCTGTCCAGATAGCTTATTTTTTAGAGATGCCCTTCCCCGGATTTCCAAACAATATTTCTTCCTTTATCTTGAAAGGGCTTTCGAGATAAGGTGCAAATTTTGCTTTTGTTTTTGTTTTCAAAAACTTGCACTTGTTAATTATAAATGACCTTCTTTGATTTAATTGTCTGTTTTTATTGATTTTCTTTTATTCCTTTCTCGTTGTTCAACATTTCTTTGTCATTCTCTTTTTATTAAGCTCCAGAATCACATCTTACTCACTTCTCATTGTCTTCCCCAATCATTTTACATGTCTATTAATTATTTTATTCTATTATTTAGGTATCCTCAACAGGTATTTTAGATCTTCCTGGGAAATCAAGCCCTCGCGGATGAAACCTTCCACCAGCAACACCACTATAAGGTATAATCGTTAATATATTTTCATTTTTTATTAATTTAACTGGTAGGATCTCCAGATCTAACGCAAAATTCAAATAACGGAAATCGAAACACACAATTTCGGAATTTAATTCTTTTCAACCGTGAAATTTTACCATGAGTAACAAATTTTTATGCTTTTATAAATAAATTTTCATTCTTCTTATTACTTATAATTTAGATTTTAATTTACAGATTTTTTAGATTCAATTCCCAAACAGAATTCGCATCGATTGGAAAATTTTATACTCAAACTTTGATTTTTACTTTGTTGGAATTTTTATGAATGCAATGTGGTGATCTTTTATTTCTTACTCTTTAACTAATTGAAACTTATGAATTTAATTTTCTGAATAAATAATGTCGTAAAATTATTTTGATGAATATATGTATTTATTTCGCATAGTTTAATTTATGGAATAGTAGTAGTTAAATTCGAAACAAATCTACTGATAAAATCAAATGCAAAATT
This sequence comes from Schmidtea mediterranea, assembly GCA_022537955.1. Classification (NCBI taxonomy): domain Eukaryota; kingdom Metazoa; phylum Platyhelminthes; order Tricladida; family Dugesiidae; genus Schmidtea; species Schmidtea mediterranea. Next base: position 142,841,236 of record CM039680.1, on the reverse strand, counting down.
ATATACAATTATATAACAGTAGGGTAACGTAAGAGAAGTTCTGCTCATGATATTAGTATCAAAAGTTGAAGTATAAAAATTCCATCGTTGAACTTCAATTTAATAACATTACAATAACAGCATTAGTATAAAAACAATAATACTAGTAATAATAATAATGAGTTTGGTAGTAATAATTTTAATATTAATAATCATAATAATGATAATAGTAATAATAATCATAAAAATAATAATAAGATTTATAATAAAAATTTTTAATACTGTCATCACCCTTTCGAATTTTCTTAATTTCCTAATGATTTTTAAGTCAATGTATCAGTAGTCGTTCCACGTTCTTCTGGTTTTAAATTTTTCTTTCTCTTAACTGGTCATATTTATTTTTCCTTTTATGTTTATCGATTTTAGTCCTTCCTCATGGCTACTCGCAGTCATTACAACGGTCAGGCGATAAGGTTTCCGGTGGAAAACTCTGGTCTGTTCTGACAACCGTCCTCACAGCTTCTTTACCTCCTAGACACTACAATCCGTGGTTTATCACCACTCGTAGTCGGTCAAAGATTTTTCTTTATTTTACTGTCTTGCAAGTTTATAAATGTGATTTTAAGTGTGATACCACTCCGTCGAGATGCAGTTCGATCACGGATAAATTATTCGATTAAATGAAAATAACGGTAAAAATAAAAAATGCATAATATAGAATTGAAATAAAGAACCAAAATAACAATTAAAATTATTATAATTAAGCTAATAAAATACATAAAATCAAAAAATTGTTAAACATAAAAACAATTTCATGTAATAATTCACAAACATTACTTGTTCAAATTCTTCCCAATAAACAAAGATTCAGAATAAGTAATACGTCCACAAACTAAAATTTTGACCAAAAATTGCGAAATTGTAGTCTTTAAGACTGTAACTGCAAATATTGAAATAGTTAAAAAGAGTAAAAAGGTGAGTGTAAAAGAGAGTTCTTGAGAGTGATTTTTGCTCAACCAGCATCGCCTTATATACCACGATTGTTCGTTTGCGTGTTTTGATACGGTAAAACAAGGAATTTTCCAGAATATTTCAAAATTATAATTTTTTAATTCCTTTTAATTAAATTAAATTTTTATATTTTTGTGTACAAAAATTTTTATTTATTTTATTTTTCTTTACATTTTCTATTTTTCCTAAATTTAAGTTTTCCGCTCAAAAACACTCAGGCGTTATTGTGCTGGTTTTGCCCAACATTATGCATAAGAAAACAAAATTTGACATTTTTATTACCATTGAGGTCATCATAAATTGTGAAATTTTATTAGGAATGGATGTCAAAAGTCTTCTGAAAAGTGTAGATACTTTTCATTTATGCGCTGAATCGATGTAAAACTGGTATGTAATCCATTCAGCTTCAAGTCATTCAGTATTTTACTAATATGATAATGTAATGAAGGTAATTATTTATAAAGTGATGATTAGATTTATTAACCCATATATGCCCCTTGGGTCGTTACTGACCCAAGTGTTTTCAAAGAGATTTTTTTGTTTTGAGAATAAAGTTTTAAAGCCAACTTTTTTATTTCAATTTATCTGAATAATAATTTCTACTTATAAATAATATTTATCCAAAATATTATTAATTTCGGATTAAGTACATAATTGTGGGCATATGTGAGTTAATATTATTGACAATTAAAAAGTTTTAGTTGTTTGACGCTGTTAATTGCATTTCTTATTTATACATTACTACTTTGAAAAATTTTTCCCGGAGATTTTGTTTGAATAATATAAGACTATTATAAATAAAACTTATTTCAACCTGTCTTTTAAAATCCTTTGTTTAATATATGATTCGACTAATGTCACCTTTACTTTAATAATAATTTCAGTATATTATCCCTGTCTCAAAAATTTATATAAAAATCATTATCTTTAACATTAAACTGATAAAATTTGACATACGCTAATCGTGAAATGTATGTTTTGTTATTTTTCACTTAAATTCTATGTTAACATCCTAAATTTTTATTTCTCCTCTGTAGATGTAGTAACCTTATTATTGCTTGTTTAATAATAAAATTTTCTTTAGCTTGACTTCTTCATTTGTCAAAAACTTTATGCTGATTTTTATCCACTATTTATGTATGTATGAGTTTAATAACTTGCGGTATGTAATGGCTATGTGGTAGAAAATGTGCTGCTACATAAAAGTTTTAGCCAGATAAAAGTTTCGATGCATAAAAATTTCAGTCACTCCACAAAATATTCTTTGTATAACAAATATATATAGTCGTAAATTTATATTGTCATTAAAAATTTATTATCATCATCATTTTATATTGTTATCATAAATTCATAAGTTAAATAAAATCAATCGCAATCTTATCTCATATAGTTACCGAGAACTATCGTGTTCAAACAAAACACTTACTTGTGTCAATAGTTTGAAAGCACTATTCTCAGAGTATTCACACACACAAACTTGTTTAGGCTGCATAAATTTCCACTACCAAGTGTTGGTCCAGTACAAGGTGACCTTAAAAACAAACAAGACTATTCAAAAGTACCATGAACTGGACGAAATTTATATAGACATGGCATGATAACAAGAATATTTAACCAAAAATTCAGCTAATTTATGAAATGCTATTTAACAAAATTTTTGTTAGAAAAATAAAATGAAAACGTAATAGAAAATTCAATTTAATTATAAAAAGATAAATTAGCTGAACAAAATAAACGGAAATAAAAGGAAATAAAACTATATATTGAAGAATTCTAGAAGGTCAATTTTTGATTAGTCGCATTAATGTAGACACACATAAACATACCAGCTAGCAATACTATAAATACAGATCTTATTTTTCAGATTTTATTCACATTTTTACTGGTTACAGCACCAATTCTTGAGAGTAAACGCTAAAAATTTGTTTCTATAAAGACTCGTACTTTGGATGCGATGGTCTTATGGATGATGAGACAACAATTATATGCATTTGTTAATATATTATACATTACATTCGTGATCATCGTATTTTCATTTATGTCGAAACTTTTCGGCCTACAGCCGATATACACTACAAGTCATTGATCTCTACAACGGGCTGTGTAAGAGCCGTTCATTTCCAACAGCTTCGTGACCGCGAAGGCTTGTTTGTGAAGAACGGCAGTCTGGAACGAAAAATGAAAAATATGTAGCAGTGTCAAGTGCCAGTCTATTGGCTCGCTACTCTTTTGCATAATACTAGAAAAATCGATTTTCACAAAATCGGCCTAAAATTGTGAACACTGGTTACCTCGATGAGCACCCGTTAACTATAAATCGACATACATAGACCGTAAGATCAACGTAAATGGTATTGGGTATGTGGAAAAATGAAATGGTTGCAACTACTTGAAATTTCAGAACCGTCGGAAAAAAATAAATCCGAACGACCAATATTTAAATAATTAAAGTTAATTAAAGGATTAAAAATTGTAGGATGAATAAATTGAATTTGGGTTTTTTTATGAAGGCTTCCGCTTCTTAACATATGGTCAGGAGAGTTTACTGAGACTAATTGTGAATAATAATCCCAATTGAAAAAGGTAATTTCCTAAAATTCAGGGCAGAACGCTGCGAAAAATAGTTTTTTTTACCGATTGTTTGTTGGCAACAAGAAATCCTGGGCCTTCCAACTGGAGTTTCAAAATCTCTAAAGATGTTCGGGAACAGTGATCTTGAGCCCCTAATCAGAAAAGCTTGAAATATGTTAAAGGAGAGGCACCAATGGAATCTCATACCTGGAAGGCAGAGGCTTTGAGCGCTGTCATGGCAAAACGGAAAACTAAAAGCAAATTCAAATGTTTCTCCTGTGGAATGGAAAGTTATTACGTAAGGAACTTTCAGAAATCGGAAAACTTCAACCGGAAACTATGAGCGTTGGCAGTTTCCTTCAGAACCATATGGCGCTAGAATTCAAAATTATCATCCTAAAAATCAAAGGGATGTTAAGTAAAGCATTGATTGAATCAGGTAGCCCTCGATCGATTCTTGCAAGGAAATAGCAAGTCTTGATATAACCATAAAGCTGATTAAATCAGAGAAAAAACCTGGCAGGCATTCAGGCGAGGGTGCCGAGAGCGTTGATGAAATATCATCCTTTTTACCTTACAGGTGCTTCCATGTCACTAGTGTCTAGATTGCACGGAAAGCATCATATAGGAATCGATCGCTAGCTTTATTTGGCAAGAAAGACGTACCCGTCAGCAACCTACGACATGGTGAATTAGGTCTTTAATTCGTGTAACCAGTGCAAAATATTTGATCCAGCGCCAATAAAGTGAGATAAGGGTGTGTTGGAGGTGCCTGATGAATGGTTTCGTATTGTTTGCGACGTTATAGACAATGATCTTTTTTGGTAATTGTAGATTGTGGGCCCAGCAGATACAGTGTCTTGAAAAAACTAGCTAGTGACGACTCAAATTCTGTTTGCAACGCATTAAACTCAGTGTTCTTAGAACGAGGTCCCGTAGAAGAGATTTTGATAGACAATGGGTCCAGTTTTCTCACTCAATAATTCAGAAACTTTGCAGATATGTGGAACGGCAGGATAAAATATCGTTGCGCTTAAAGACCAGAAGGGAATTGAATAGTAGAAAGAAACCACAGAATCATAAAGCGAATAGTTGCGAGATCAGACTGCGACCTCCTCAAGGCTGTTTTCTTCTATAACATTACACTACATTCAGGTTTAGACAGTCACAACATCCCGTCAAATGTGCAATTCGGAAAAGAATGGAGAAGCCCAAAATTTATTTTTGCAGATACCGCTCCAGTGAAATGCAATGACCATGTTCACAGTCAAAATACCGTTGACAGACATTTATTCGTTAAACCACCAAACGCGAAGTGCAACACTCAATGGGCAGTTGGCACGGTCACAGGTTTCAATTCCTTGACGAATGTGGAAGCTGATGGAATTCCCAGACATATAAATCACCTGAGAACGGTTACCGATTGGCCGGACAAAATAGAAACTGTAAGCGGAGCAAATTCAGAATATCTTGATGTAGAGGATTTGTTGAATTCAAGATCAAAGCGAAAATGAAGACTTGCAGAAAGATTGAACAACTATGAGTCTATTATGGGCCTAAAGCGATTGTCCTTGATGCACATGGTATTGTACGGTACTGACTAATAAGTTTTGAGAATTTTGGTATTTTATATTTAGAAAAATTGAACAATTCAACTTTATTTTCTCAATAAGATCATCAAATTACATTTTCCACTTTTTTACGTCTAACTGTTCTTGGCGTAAATCTTAGTTTTCAATTCTGTAACTAATATTACTGCAAGCATCATCAAACATTCGATAATGACGATAATTAGGGGTATGACGTAATCATATTTACCTAAATTATAAAAATACTAAATAAAGTTACATAATACATATACTTAACTCTCAAGCATCAAATATGTCCAGTGCTCACATTTCAAATTAAATTTATTTATATTTAAAGCAATTTTTGACGGTTTGATTAAATTATCACATATTTTTATAGTAGTGAAATTAGAGCATGCAATCCCGAGATGCCGGGCGTTTGAATTTTAAAAAAACAATACATTGTAGCCAAACTATTTAATTAAATTATTATAAATATCATTCATATTTGTAATAATTACAAAATGTAATTTGTTATAAATAATCAAATATATATGGTAGAAATAGAAATTTAAGAACGTGTTTTCTTATTTATTAATTTATATTAAAATTTAACTAATATTTGTATTTTCAGAAGGAAAATATATACCAGGACTGTCAATAATCACCAAAGACCACAGACAGGGCCGGCTGTAAGGTTTTCAGGGCCTCGGGAAAATATTATATGCGGGCCTCTGGCCAAAAAGTAAGAAAGGATACATGGACATAATTTTATCAATTTATTTAATGAAATATTGTCCACTTTATATTGTGAAAGGAGTGCCCTTTCTTCATAGCTGAAAATTTAATAATGGAAATCAATATTTTAAAATACTTTTTTGTATACGAGTATAATACGCACCCTTATTTTTGCTGACTAAAATGTGAAAAAAGTGCGTATTATAGTCAAGATTTTACGGTAATTAGATATTAAAAATACAGGGAAAGACCTACGTTAAAATCCGACTTGTAAACAACGTTACATTTGGATATTTGGAAAATATCCCCGAAGTCCCGACCTTTGAGCCGGCCCTGAGCACAGGATTTTATGTTTTCATCCTTTGTACAGTAATCACTAGTGTTACTCGTGTAAACTTATTTTTGGTTTGTGAAACAATAACGAATTAATATATTGCATTATTTTTATTTTTTCACTGTATTCAATAAACAAAATTCTTTGTTTTGCGGTTATGAAATTTCTCTTAAATCATTACTTTAGACACAATTTATTTTAATAAGTAAAATTAAAAAGGATTATGCGAATTTTTTGTCAAAATTAATAATAATAAAAGTAATTAATTCTAAATACAGTCAATTCTTTTTTTAAGCGGCAGATACATTCCACAAAAATTTAATTAATTTGTAAACAAAACTTTTTTTTAATATTATTAAAATAATTGAATTTGTAAATTACATTATTTTTTAAAAAATTATAATATAGATAAAAATTATATTATTTGTATAAATAATATTTTAAATTAGTTAAAAGTATTTGAATATTTTTTAAATGTTTATTTATTACAAAATTAAATTAATATAAAAAAATAATTTGTTTAAATTAAAAGTAAATTAATAATATTTTTAGTTGGTTTTGTGTACCTGAAGATGACAGTTATGCTGTCGAAATATATCGTACGAAGAGTTTTTTATAGGCGTTATCTTTTAATTTAAATAAAATAAATTAATTTTAAATTAGGTCAGAAATTTTATTAATTTTAGTTATTTTAAATTTCATTGGATAATAATTTAAATTAATTTAAAATATTCTAAATTGCGACAGCAATGAAATAAATTTTAATTATTTCAAATTTCATTTGATATTTAATTTTAATAAATTTTAAATTGAGACTTTTATGTACTTTAGTTTCGATGTGCTGTTATTGCACTACGTCCATGAATTGCAATTGAAAATTCCCTATTGCAGAGTGTGCATTTAACCAAGGAATGTACTCTTTTTGAAAAAAAATAGTTGGTCACCTTAATAGTAGTGATCTCAAAAAAGACAAAAGTTAAAAGGTAGATAAAATGAATGTAACACGTGTTTAATAAATAAAAATTTTAAAATCTCTTACTTTTAACAATAATATTAAAAGCTGTTGCTACTGTATAATTATATAATGTTAATTGGCATTTATAGATACCGGATTTGGAAGAATTAAGTTTTTTTATTGTATAATTAAATGTTTTAACATTATAATATTTGAAAAATAATTTTTCACTCGATACAGTTTTATTTATAAAAATCCACTCAACCTTACCATAGCCTGGACGGACAGAGTATGGTTGGAAATTGCATTGAAGGTAAACATCTTCATTTTTATAATAGTAAGCAATGTGAGAAATATTTTTTATAGTTGGATTCACTGAAATGAAAGTTTTTTCGAATATAAAGCATTTTATAATAGAAACTGAAATCAAAAAGTATACCAAAATGTATATTAATTAAAAATAACCAATTCAATCTGCATTAAGGATTCTTGATAGTCCTCAAAAAAGCATTTTCAAATTTTAGAAATATTCAAGAGAATAAATATTTTGACAATTTAGTTGTATTAACATTATATTGTAATCAGAGCGGCTTAACCCTTTCGCCCCTATTGGGACAATATGTCCCAGAAACTTTCATCATAATACTACTGGGATATTTTCATTGATAGAGTTTAGTTTCAGTGTTTCATTATCCCAGGATTTTCTAGGATATTCAGAAGCGCTACATTTACAAAAATAAAAGTATTTCATATTAAGGTCAATGATACCAAGTTCCGAAATATAAATTTAGCTTACTGTCATCAGCCAAAAGTCGGGGCGAAAAGGTTAAAGTATGGGCTTAAGTGGATATCCACTCAAAATTGATTTATAATATTTAAATTGTTAGTTTTCTTCGTCATTGAACTAAGACCTGAAAGAAGTTTTAATGTAAAAATGGTAGATGGAAGATGTTAAATAAGAAACGCTGAATGTTTAAAACCTTTAAAAGTAGGGAAATAAAGATGTTAAATTTTAAAATATTAAATCTCACAAATTTTAAAAGATGAATATTGAAAAAAATTCAATAATAAGATGTGATGTCATAATTCGTGAATACCTTAAATAAATCTAATTCATAGTCAAATTTTATAGAAAATATTATGTCACTTATAAAGAAATCAGAGGTGAAAAACAAAAAAAGTCCTTATAATATAATTACCGTAATTATCCGAATATAAGACGCTTTTTTTTCATTACTTTTGGGGATGATAATCGTGGTGCGTCTTATACATGGGTATAACAGGAAATATTTTTTCCTACTCAGAAAATTTTCTGAAAAACCGGTATGGGCAAGGGAAATAAAGTATAAATTAATACAAAATGTTTATTTTTAGTTACAGAATGTTTTTTTCATTACAGAGACCATTATTTTCATCTTCACTTTCCATCAAATTCTCAATGTCAATGGACTCGTCCACTTCTCCAAACATTAATTCATTTTCCATATCATCAATATCATCTTCCTCTTTCCCTACATCAGATATATCGTCCTGCCAAATAATATCGTCTTCTGATCCATCCATAGCATTACTCAAACAACATTTCTTGAACCCTTTGATAATAATTGCCTCACTAACTGCATCCCATGATAGTTGAATCCATTTGCAAATAGTTTCTAAACCAACCTTTCTTCTGTTTCCAGAAGCAGTAAATGATGGAGCACCAGAAAAAAACCACTCATTCCATCTCTTTCGCATCTCTTGCTTAAATGGCCTATTGCAAACTACATCCATAACTTGAAGTTGCCCGGTTATCCCTCCAGGAATAATCACAAGATCTGTTTTGTTTTTTGACAAAATTTCCTTTACGCATGGCATACGGTGGCATCTAAATGCGTCTAATACCAGTAACCTCCTTGAATTTCGAAATTCATCTTTTCTATCATTACACCAAATAGTCTTAATCCAATCCTTAGTCAACTCCTCATTCATCCATCCATTTTCTTGTGCTTTAACAATCATACCAGCTGGCCAATGAATGTTCTTTGGTAAAGACTTTCTTTTAAAAATTACATAAGTTGGCATCTTCTTGCCATCCCCATAAGCTCCCAACATAACTGTAAACCGATTCTTTTCATTCCCTGTAGTTTTAATAGGTACAGACTTGACTCCTTTGAAATCCAATGTCTGAAATGAAGGTATATCAAAACTTAGTGGGGTCTGATCCCCATTCCCTATGCAACTAATTGGATATTCATGCCTTTTCCTTAAATTTATTATATATTTCTGATAGTCGAGCAGCTTATTTGTAGAGGATCTGCACTCTTTTAAAGTATTTTTATTTTTTCTCCAACGCCTTACATTAGCTTCACTGAGTCCATATTCTCTAGATGCTCCTCTATTTCCGATACGTTCGGCTGCTTCAATTACCTTCAATTTGAAATCTGTCGTATAACTGCAGCGTTTTGAAGACATTATAGGGAAATAAAAATTTGAATTTGAATTTAGGTAACTGAAATTTTAATTTTAAACAAAAAATAAATTTAATAATAAATTTAATGTAAGGTAATAATTATACATGCGTCTTATATTTGGGTTACTTATATTTTCTTGAATTCAGTCAATTTTTAATGATGCGTCTTATATTGGGTGCGTCTTATATTCGGATAATTACGGTAATAAAATTTATAAATTTAAAATAAAAATTTATCTTGACAAACACCCAGTAAGTATATTGATCAACATCGCGCTATAATATTTCTAAAAAGCATTTCGTAAATTACTTGAATTTGGAACGTCGAATGTGAATTTTCTTTTTAATAATGAGTAGTGCATACAAGCGGATGGTATTGCTGTGGGTTCTCTATTGGCTGACAATGGGTTTTATTTTTATGTTAAATTTGGAAATGAAAATTTCACCGTACAATTTAACTAAACCAATTCTGTACAAACGATATGTTGATGATATTTTTTTGCTGTTTTAGAGTCGTTAGAATGTAAGGCTTTTATTGGATTATATAAATGGTTTCAATACATATATTAAATTTACGTATGAAGAAGAAAAAATTTCATTGATTGCCTTTTTGAATTTCCTTAATCAATGGAAGAAAAAGACTATCAAACTGAAATATACAGAAAAGCGACTGATATTGGTTTTATACTATGCCTGAGAGATTTTCGGAATTAAAATACAAACGAAATATACTGAGAGGATAGTAGTGTTAATTTAGGGCAAACAAGTCCGACCACCTTGAACCCAGGGTACCCTGACTGTAACTGCCAAAATTATTTTCTTACTAAGATGAAAGACCGAGTAATATAATAAATGAAACAATATTTATTCGAGCAAAACAATATTCTTTGTTTACTGAAAAACCATGTGGTGATAATATAAAAAATAAAGGAATTCAAAAATGCATGACTAAATTAATGACACATGTCATGTATAAAGATTGTCTAGAAAAAAACAAGTCCAATTAATAATTTGGCAGTTACAGTCCAATCGAAATTTTAAACTTTGTGGTATATAACGTTATTTTTTATCTATGCGTGAGAGTTAATAATTAAATATGCAGATATCCTACTTTTAATATGTTTACTGAATATGCAGTACTGAACATTATTAATAAGCCTATCAATTATTATTAAATAATAAAAATATAAAATTTTATAACCACGAACAAACAAACATAAGGTAAAAATTTAAAAAATGAAATTTATAAATCTTAACCTAATATCCCTTTTGTATATGTAATTGTTTGCATTTTGTATGAACATGCACATATATAATCTCGCAAGACATCTATATCTATAACAAAATTAATATTAAACATAATAATATATCAGATAAGTGAATAACAAAATAAGCCCTTACTGCGAAGTAATAATTATATTATTGAAAAAAGTTTCGATTATCAAATAATCCTCTTCAGTGTCTTGCAAAATTCTTATCATCAATGAAAAAATACCAAAATACGTTCTGATTTCCATAAAAATTTACTTTTTCGATTTTTGATTTGTTTAAATTAAAAATAAAAAATTTTTCCTTCCTTTTAAAATTTCTTTATATTAATTAATTAAATATTTCCAATATGAAATTTTACTTTTCTATTTTTTAATATATTGTCGAATTTGTTTATTAATTTAATTTTAAAACTTTTAAAAAAAAATTTACAGTAACTTCTTTTGTTTAATACCTGTTTTTCCTTCTTTAAATCACTTTTATATATACAAATTTAAATACAAACATAAAGAAAGAAATTTTAATATAAAATTCAGAGCAAATTAAAAAAATGTTCCTGAGTTTTAAAGATGTTATAAAAGAAAAAACAAAAACTCCAAACACCCTCCACTAACAACTTCAAGACCTAAATACTATTCCATTATGATTTTCATTTGCTTTTTTGTTAGCAAATTGTTTTAATCTTTAAGTTAAAGTATCGGAGTTAACAACAAATATGACTCGCAATTTCACTGATTTCTTCTTAAGTGTTTATTGATGGATGCTTATCTAAGATAAGAATTGCCTCTTTGAATCTGAGATTTTTATGGAGATTGTCTCCGGTCAAGATTTTGATTGAAATACGTTTTATTTCTTTCCTTGATGATAAAGCGTAAGTCCTTCCATCGGTCATGTTAGATGTATTACTTTTAGTATTTATAACATCCATAACTAAATATTTATTAAATTCAAATCCAAATTTCATTCATACTATTTAAATAAAATTCTTGAGGAATTTTATTAAACGTAAACTAATCTAAGCATAAGGAATTTACATAACAGATCAATCGACAACATACATTATTTATTTAATTAGTTAATTTAATTATATTCTCACAAAATAGAAAGAAAACTATGGATGGAGTATCACTATGTAAGATCACTTCCTGAAGTATTTCCGCCCACAATGTGCAGTTCCAACGTCAGATGTAGAGCCACGCGCACTCCCGGGGCAGTAATGATTGCGCATAATTTTGATTCACGGTACGAATCATCTTGAAACAAATTACTCTTTACCAATATTTAGATGAATTCAACTTATCCATTTCCACTAATTTTGACACCAGGAGTAGAGCTTAAACGAAAGAGTAAGAAAATATGTAGACTCTATCAAATGTATCCCAAAATATCAACTGTCAAATTTAGCCTTTATATTATTATCCATTTTGAATGGTGAGAATTTTAATTACATGTAGAATTTCAATCAGCAAGCTCATATATAATTTTAAAAAATTAAACAAAAAGAATTTATTTAACTATAAGAAACAAAAATAGACTCACTTAATGCCAGTATTTCCAATTCATCATGCCAATCAGATATTCGCTTGTGTTTATAATGTTTCATTTGTAATTTATTCAAATCAATTTCACTTGTATATTTATCATTACAATGACATGAAATTTTTGGCTTTTTTCGATCATCTATTTTAATAATTGTAACCTCAACGTCGTAAAAGTATCGAGTTAATCCAATTAAATTGTATCCAGAAATAGTTATGTTCATTTCATAGTCTGAAATGTTACGAATTCAATGCTTTAAATCATTTAATTTTAGCTATTTAACTTATTAGTTAACTGTAACAAAGAAAAATTAAAAAATCAAATGTAAATAACTCCAATTAAATATTAAATTTCCAAATTATTTCTAAGATATCTAAAACATTGCTTGAAATGTTGTTTTGACTACTTAAGAAAACATATATAAAAATTATTCAAAACAATTATATAAAATATATAAATGAATAAATTGACATCACTGTTAATTAAAACATACTTTCAATGAAGAAAATTAAAATTGTAAAAAAATGTAAAATTGTAAAATACATTCAAAAATTTAACGTATCAACTATTCGTTATAACAAACATCAATTGTATTTTATGAATTAAAAATAATTTATTTTAACTTTATTTTCAGCACAATTTGTAGTAAAATTTGACTTGTAGCTGTCAAAGTCATCGGATTTCCAAATAGTTTTTGTAGAATTCGGTTTCTAATTTAGCGTCATGTGTTATTTTTTAATAATTCTCAAAAATTTTGTAGTGTTGGGCCAGAACACAAATAGCCTTGAGAATTGTTTAAATGTATCAGTAATACAGCACGAAAACCCAGCACCAAGATAACTTAAAATACAATATACAACACCAACTAAACATTTTAAAATCTGAGAGAATATAAATAAATATAAAATTAAAAAAAAACATAAAAGTAAAATAAAATAAATACAAAATGCATCAAGAACCACATGAAATCTACATATAAAATAACATAATAACAAGAAAATTTGACCGTAAAATGACTATTTATATAAAAGTAAAAATTAAGAAATTAAATGAATAAAAATAAAATATTTTTTGGTTGAATAAATTTATTTAAAAATGTTAAAAATAAATTACCAATTTAAATCAAGAAATAAATAAAAATTTAATTTAGATAACACAAATAATTTCAAGGTCGAATTTTGTTTAATCGCAATAAAAATAACACGCAAGGTTAAGGTCGAATTGTAGGTATATATACTGATGTGTTTTCACAAATTTTCAGCACAAAATTGACAACCAAATTTCGACCAAAATTAACAGGCTGTATGCAGAGAGAAAAATTTAATTTTTCTGTTAGCTGTCGCTGGTCAGATTGATTTTAAATTACTGTTGTCGATTTGTGGTATTACTTTCCGAGTTTATATGGAGAATCTTTATGGAATTTTATGATATGAAATGAAGAGTTTATGTGGAGAATCTTTATGGAATTTTATGATGTGAAATGAAGAGTTTATATGGAGAATCTTTATGTAATTTTATGATATGAATGAAGAATTTATATGAGAATATATATTTATGCCTCGAAACTTTTATCGAATTTAGATGGTAATATTTAATTTTTTATTTTTGTGGCCCACAGCCAAACAAACTGCAAGTAATTAAAATCACACATAATCTATCGAACTGTGTAAGTGCGTGTATAATCGCCAATAGTTCGTGCCCGTGAAGGCTCCGGCGTGAGAACGCAGGAGCTGGAACGTCAATATTATCCGTCTATAGGGGAAATTGGAAGGTAAAGGAGTAGTGCTTTGGCTGCTCCTCCATCATCTGTTTCCTGAAAAATCGACATAAATATTTTAACAACATTAGGCTAAAAATCAATAACACCGAGTAGTCCAGTGAGCACTCATTAACTATGAAATGAGCATACATAGCTATTAAGGACAAAGACAGGGAATGGGTAGCGGGAAAATTGCGAAATCTTTGCAACAGTTAAAATGAATAGCCATCGGAAAAGAATTTTTCAGAACGACCAAAATTATGAAAAATAATGTTTTTAAATAGGAATTAAATAAATTATGTTGAATTGAAACGGAAAATATGGGCAGAACGCTGCGAAAAGTTTCGGAAATAGTTAAAACCTTTATCATAAAAACTGTAAAATAAGGGCGGAACGCTGCTCAAATTTTCCGAATTGATTAAAATACGTATCGAAAATAGTAAAATAAAAGTGAAATGCGGCTCAACGGTTGGTATAAGATTATTATGAAACTGTAAAATAAGGGCAGAATGCTGCTCACATTTTCCGAATTAATTCAAATACTTAACAAAAATAGTAAAGTAAAAATGGAACGCGTAAAATAAGGGTGGAACGCTGCTCAAATTTTCCGAATCGATGAAAACACTTTATCGAAAACTACAGAATAAGGATAAAACCGTAAAATAAGGGCGGAACGCTGCTAAAATTTTTCGAATTAACAAGAATACTTTATCGAAAACTGAAAAATACGGATGGATTGCGACTAAATCTTTATATAAGAAAAATATTTTATAAAGCTGAGGAATAAGGAAGGATCCCTACTACAAACTTGATAATAATGATAATAATAATAATAATAATAATAATAATAATAATAATAATAATAATAATAATAATAATAATAATAATAATAATAATAATATTAATAATAATAATAATAATAATAATAATAATAATAATAATAATAATCATGATACTTATAACAATAATAATAATTGTTATTATAATAATAGTAATAATATTAGTAGTAATAATAATAAATATAATGATAATTATAGTTATAAGAATGATAATAAATGTAATAGTAGTAACAATTAATAAAGGTAATACATATAATAGTAACAATGACAATACTAGTATCAATGATAGAGAACATTGTAGATTTAATAGGGATAAGGGTAAGAGAGCTAGTGTGTGAATATTTAACATAACTAAGGGTGTACATGCCATATAATAATCATCAACACGGACGACGATAAGAAGGACTATGGGAATGGACATAATAATGATTGATATGAGAATATAGGTTAACCTTTGAAAGAGATAGGAGAATAATGGGACCTAAAAATCGAAATCGAGCACAGGCCTTCTAACGGAAGCTCGTTGGACCCAGGGATCGTTCGGTCAATTATAGCATTAGAAATAGTGCTCACTTTTTGCGGACGATCTACCCACTCGAACACAGTTCCAACGTTGCTTAGCAACGGGTGCCGAGTGGTAAGTGAAAGAATATTTGTATGGGGTTTTCTGGGTAACAACCATATAGTCTCAAATATCCACACCCAGAAACCCACCTTATAAATTTGGGGGCTCAGCTGGGATAAAAATGATGGTTTTTGCAAAAGAGCAAACGAAACTGACAGATAAACAGATGACAGGTGAACAAGAATGGAAACAGATGACAGTAAATGAAACCTGATAAAGAACGATGAAAAACGACTAACTCGACTACAAAATGAGAAAATATGTTAAGGAAACAAATGACTAGCTCACCAAGTACAAATTTGGGGCTCAACTTCTTTAATGGGAAGAATCAAAGCAATAAAGTTAAGAAACAACAGAAAGTGACCAGAGGATACAAGATGCAAAAATCGAGTTATTAAACATTTTGCCAAAAATAGAGTGTAATAGCAAACGACGAAATACGATCAAATTTGCTACAAAATAAGAAAAACAGAGCAATGAAATAAATGACTAGATACCACATACAAATCTGTGAACAATAAGAAAAGAGAGATTAGCGGAAACTTATGGAAAACGATGGATTTGTCTATAAAACGAAATGAAACAAATGACTCGGCAAGTACAAAGTTGGGAACTCATCAATGAACAAAGTGAACAATATACAAGATTTCTGTTAGAAACAATGACAAGCAAGAAAACGTTAGAACGATATTGGACAACTAATAATTCGTAAAAGCATCAACGGAAAAATTCAAAACGAGTTAGCGGCTAGCAAACAAGAGAAGAGGAAATAAATAGAAGGAAATAAAACAAAAACTATGAAAAATGACCAACTTATCTACATGGAAAGAAACCAACGAATGAAAGAAATACAGAAAGAAAAGATCAGTGCGAAATAAGAAACGAAAAAACTTTCTTTGATCATTCGAAGCTGAGATCTAATGATTATTTTACAACGGAAAATAAATGTCAAAGAGAAATTAAGAAACTACAAATATTCTCAGGAGCACACTCAACTGATCATGAATGACGATTCTAGATGGAAACAAATAATGATCAAATAAACCATAGAGGTTGGGACGGAATTTCACAAAAATGCAGACAGATGTTGGGCCAGAACACAAATGGCCTTGGAAAATGTTTAAATGGATCGGTAACATACATGCAAACATAACATGCAAATTCAAAAATTAAACCTATTGAAACACCAATTAAACCCTACCAAATATGAGGAAAACGAGAATTAAATATAAAATAATAAACATAAAAATAAATTAAAATAATAACAAAATGCAACAAGATTCGCACGATACAAACACAAATATAACACGAAAACCCAACAAATTCGACCGAGAAGTAACAAATCAATAAAAGTTCATGAAAATGAAATTTAAATCAAAAAATTTGAATTAGAAATGTTGGGCCAGAACATAAACGGCCTTGAAGAATGTTTTAATGGATCAGTAACACACATGCAAACATAACAGGCAAATTTAAATAAACCTATTAAACACCAATTAAACCCTATAAATTATGAGGAAAAAGGGAATTAAAAAATAAATTAATAAACATAAAAATAAATTAAAATAATAACAAAACGCACCAAGATCCGCACGATACCAACACAAATATAACAAGAAAACACAACAAATTCGACAAAATTGAAAAAATTAATAAAAGTTCATTAAAATGAAATTTAAATCGAAAAATTTGAATTAGTAATAATTCAATAAAAATCTTAAATAAAAAATTATAAAAATAAATCAAAAAATAACAAAATTAAAGAATAGAATTTACTAGAAAATAACAAGGTCGAATTTTGTTTTACTGCATCAAATTTCACATGCGAGAAAAATAGGTATAAATACTGATCCATTTTCACCTTTTACTTAACCATTTTAACCAATTTTCAAACCGTTTTGAAAACTACTTTCAAACTATTTGAAATCGTTTAATTATTGATTAAAAATCTATTTTGGAAGACAAATTTTTAGGTGAGAAATATTTATGTTGGAACCCTCTTTCCACGTCACGTCCATTGCATCTCGGTAGAGCTCTGCTTGGCGTCGACGTCTGGAGAGAGGTATTTATGTTTTATTTTATGATATGATATTTTTTGCAATGTTATGGAATGGTTATGAAGGGTAATTATGTTATTTTTGTTTATAATTAATAAATATTATTGATATACATAAATTATTTTATATCTATTTTAATAAACTAAATTAATCTGTCGAAATTTTTCCGGCCCACAGCCAATACATAACGCAAGAAAGTAAAATCTACATAGTACAGATGCATGTAAGTGCGTGGAAAATCGCCAATGATATGTACCTGTGAAGACTCAGCGTGCGCAACGCAGCGGTCGTAACGTCAATATTTATCCCTATAGCTGAAGCGAGAAATAAGGAAGGAGTCTTGGCCTACTTCCTCGTTTCTCAATTCTGTAAAATCGACCTAAATTTATATTACACACGGCTTAAAATTATCACACCGAGTAGTCTAGTGGGCACTCAGTAAATATAATGTAAACACAATATGCGCTTAAGGCCTATTAAAGGGGAATGGTACGGGGATTAAATTAACTGAAATCGTTGTTATAATTATTTTGGATTAATATTTTGAAATAGATAAAATTTATTGGAAATCATTGAATTCGGATAAATTGCGATTACTGATAAAAATTAAAGTAACCATTGATTGTAAAAGTAGAGTGTTTTATGGCTTAAAATTAAAGTAAATATTGGGTAAGGATAACTTCAGAATTTAAGCGATCGTGAATTGTTGATTAAAATTAGGGTAATGGCAAATAATTTCATCAATTAAACTATTATAATTCGCTTCGACAAAATTAATCTAATCCTTGGTAGGGACGAGTAACGTATTGAAACCACCGATAAAAATGAAAGCAATTACGAATCGAATTCATTGACTTCAAGTAACGAGATGTATCAATTAAAAGTAAAATGATTCTCGAATAAAAGTGTGGAATCCCTTAATTAAATTGTTGATTAAAATTAATGCAACGACACGTAATTTACTGATAATTCATTGTAATAAAATTGAAGAAGGGATTAAGTAAAAGCAAGTGATTAAATTAAATTATGGGTTAGAAATAAAATGAATATGGAATAGAAGTAAATATGCCGTTGATTAAATTAAATCTATTCATTGGTAACAATTAAACTGATTTTCGGGTAAACAGAAATATCTCATTGATTAAACTAATTCAGATAATTATTGAGTAAAACCAATGTAACCTAGCTTTAGTAGAGTAAAGTATTGATTAACAATAATTCGTTGACTAAAGTAATTCATAGGTTAAAGTGAGGAATGCATAACCGTAAGATAGTCTCTTTGGTAAAAATCAAGCGATTTTTCAATGTAAATTAAAGTAAAACTGGATTCACGGATTTAAAATTCTTGGATTAGTATTAAAATAACTTCACGGACTAAAGTAATAGTTGATCCAGCTAGCTGTAGGAAAACTATTAGGAATTTGAATAATAGATGTCAATATATTACCGATAATACTAACCCTTAGTTAGAACTAGGATAATTTCTAGAATCGAAAAAAGGTTTTCCTTTAATTATCTCGCGAACGTGGTGGAAGACATCCTTGCCGGGCGGATTGCAGTCGCCTATCCACCTCGCCCAGTTCGAGATACCCGACGACCCTATACAGTGGTGGCTTTCAAACGAAGCCTGAAGAGATATTGTCCCAAAGAGTGAATTGATAGTGATAGATTTCGTGTAATAACTGATCTAAAATATTAGAAATTTGCGTGTTATTTCTTCTTATGGTTAAATTTATTCGTGACTTTGTTTAATGAGATAAATGATGATCTAACTTAACCCATAATGAATTAAAACGATATCTTTGGTTGTAGTGATGTCTTCCTTACAAATCCTACAATCTGAACTGGACCATGCAAGACAGTCAAACGCGGAGTTACTCACCCAAATTATTCAATTGACCCGCGAAATGCAACAGATTAGAGCAACCTGGAAGGAACCGGAAAAGGTAAAAGCATTGTACCACCACCTGACCGCAGCACAGAAAGGCTGGACAAAAGAGCGGCAGCTCAATCAGAGCCTGCGTACGCAAATTCGGGGACTCGAAGTCGCCCTAGCAGTCTGCCGGGAAGGGGAAGCGGTAACCTATCCGCTCATCTTCGCCCCAACCCAAGTGCCGCAGAAAACCACCAAGCCAGCAGAACAACCTATCCCTCCAACTAATAATCGTCGACCGGGACGCAAGGAACGTGCCCGACGTCGCGCAACCCAACTTCAAAACGTCAAGTAGTAAATGTTACACATGTGGTTGAACCAAATAGAGTAGTTTTAGCCTTAGTTGAGTTGTTTCTTTAATATAATTGTATGCCAGCATTGTCATTAACATTCTTCTCACGTCTTAGTTTTCCACAGTCAATTAAGAACCTGATCTAGACTTTCTACAAGGTACAGAGCTAAGCGAGCATAAGTCTTCTATCGACAGCTCGTGAACCCGAGGGTTGTCCGAGCAACTATAGTACTAGCAATGATACTCAATTTTTGCGGGCAATCCACCACTTGAACACATTACCAACGTTGCCTAGCAACGGGAGCCAAGTGGCGATTAGTATCATTTTGTATGGCGTTACCAGGGCTACCGTGAGGATAAGCAAATAACGAAATCCTGTAACCCACCACCATAGAGTGCCAGATGAAATGATATTTGATAGTAGGGCCATAGAGTGCCAGATGAAATGATATTTAATAGTAAAGGCCATAGAGTGCCAGACTAGATATGATTATGAATAGATATTAAAGGCCACAGAGTGCCAGTTGAAATAAGATGCCGAAGGTCGAAGAACCAACGGTAAGGATAAGGCCATAGAGCGCCAGCGATTGAGGATTAAGCAAACGATTTTTAGATCAAGGAAACTTAAGAAAAATTATTAACAGATTGAATGATAGTATGATTTCAGAGATTTTATTTGATAAAGTATAGATAATTGATGCGACTACATAGATAATTGGTAAGACGATATAGATAATTAATACGAGATTAATAAGAGGATGATACATAATTAATACGAGATTAATACGAGGATGATAGATAAGCGATACGAGAAATAGATAATTTAAAATAGATTTAAAATGAAGGGAGATGAATCAAAAGAAAAACGATCACAGCGAATAAAATTTAAGGAAAAAGACTAGAGGATTTAAATAAAAAGGCTCATAGAGCAACAGCGGATAAAGTTTAAGGAAAAAGACTAGAGGATTTAAATAAAAAGGCTCATAGAGCAACAGCGGATAAAGTTTAAGGAAAAAGACTAGAGGATTTAAATAAAAAGGCTCATAGAGCAACAGCGGATAAAGTTTAAGATAAAAGACGAGAGGAGTTAAGTAAAAAAGCCCATAGTGAATAGAGATTAAGAAACATTTTTGGACCAATGATAAAGAGATAAAGGAGAATAGTGAACGAGACGATTATTAATATGATGGTGATGATTTATTAGATTAAACTAGTTAATTGATACGACAATATAGATAATTGATGCGACTATAAGGATAATTTAGACGAAGCAAATAGATACTTGATACGAGTTATAGATAATTTAAAATAAACTTAAAATTAAAAGACAAAAATTAAAAAGATAAAGAAGTTGACGCAGCGAAAAGAATTAAAATAAGGAGAAGCAATGAGAATAATACGATAAAATTAATGCGGAAATTTATTTAGAATAATATGTACTAGGGGTGTTATTTATTTTTAGATAATTGACAAGGAATAAAGAGATCAAGTAAACCGAAGGAATAAAGAGATCAAGTAAACGACGAATAATAGAGCCAAGATAGAAGCAAGAAACCGAGTTACGAGAAACCAGAATCAAGGAAACCATCGAGTAAAGAAACTGAGAATATACCAAAACGAACGGAGAACAAGGATAAAGAAAATAAACCATTTTATTGGAAGTCAGAGAAAGTGAAAAACAGCAACGGATAGAAAACTTAATGCAGTAGCGACAGCAGAACCAATGATTACAACAAGATTAGAAAGTTTGGAAACAGAAACCGAAGAATGCGATAAATTAAATGAAAAGTTAACTGACAAAGGAAACAACGTGAAATTACCCGAACCAAAAATTGCAATTCAGTTGAAAACAAGTACAAGTAAAGAGACGGAAAAACTTCGAAAGGAAATTAACCAAGAGTTGCCAAGAAAAAGACGGATGAAACAGAAATATATTTGAGAAAATCAACAATGTACAAAATCGTACGCGATGAACCGGAAATGAGGAGCCGAGAACCAATATCTTCAAGTTTAAAGAGGAATCTGCAGGAGATGTATTCGAAAAGAAAACGCAACGAAGAAGATTTAAATTACGAAAAGGAAACTGGAAATTTGGCAATGAAAATAGTTGAAACAAAAATAGCCGAATCTTGGAAAACGGAAATCATACGGGAAGAGAAAATATTAACCACAATTGAAGAAAGAGTCGAAAGAGAAAACGATCAAACCGAGTTAAAGGATCAAGTATCAGAACAAATAAAAGTAACGATGGAAACAACGAGACAAACGAAAGACATTGAACCGCAAACAAATCAATACATTAAAAAACCATCACGAATTTGCGATATGCCAGTTAAGAGGATTCAAGACAGTAGAGGTAAATTTATAAATTATAAAAATTATTTCAGGATTAACAACGCGAGCTACAATCAAGTATGTAATATCTGTTCAAAAGAAGGATGCCGAACTGACCGAGGTTATCAACTAAAGAATTACCATGGATGTGATAAAAGAGTCCGCACGGAAAGTATCAGCAGACAACAAATATTAATGAACTCTACACGGAACGTAGAAGAAGAAATGATAACCTGTTTTAATTGCGATCAAACTGGTCATTTGTCAAAGAATTGTCGAATGAGAAGAATTCAAAATCAACAAAAATCAAACCAATTCAAGAAATGTCTACAAAATAACCCAACACAGGAGATTAGACATTTAAGAGATATGACGATAATGAGGACAACCACAAGATTCGAGAGTAGAACCTGTTACAACTGCAACCTAAACGGACACATTGCTGCAAATTGTCCAATCGAG
Organism: Schmidtea mediterranea; assembly: GCA_022537955.1. NCBI lineage: Eukaryota > Metazoa > Platyhelminthes > Tricladida > Dugesiidae > Schmidtea > Schmidtea mediterranea. Next base: position 142,818,519 of record CM039680.1, on the reverse strand, counting down.
AGAAAATCGAGACAAACAAAACCGAACAATTATAGTCAAAATACACAAAGCAACCAAAGACAAGAGATTGATCAATTAGGAGGTATGATTCAACGAATACCCGTAAACAATCAAATACAACGAAGTAATAAGAGGAGGAACATGAATGATGTAGATATTAATGAACCAGAAAATATACGGAACAGCAACAAATTGAATGGCAGAGTACAGAGAGAGGAAATCCAAGAAATTCGACAAAGACGGATGAACAGAAATTAAATATCAAGTAGAAGCAATATGTCGAGAATAGTCAATACAAAAGAAATCCACACTGCGGAGCAGTGTGTTGTCAACAGCAAGGAGGATGTAACAATAAATAACGATAAAGAAAATGAAGTAATTAAGAAATATGAAACTAAAGAGGTCAAAATGAAATCAGAGCAAGAATTGAGCAGCGAAGAAAAAATAAAGATAATTCAAGAGATCACCATATAATAAAACGACAGACGACGAAAAAGCAACAAAATCAGCGATAAAAAGATATCAAAAAAACAAAAAACAAAATATCAAAATCAGAGGGTACTACTACAAAAATCGAAAAGAGAATCGATAAGGAAAGCGAAAATAAACATGTTACAACAAGGGCTAAACAATAATGAAAAGGACAAGAAATATGAACTTCAAATAAACGTGAAAAGTAAAGTATTGGAGTCAAAATCTATACAAACAACAGGAGACAATATAGAAATAGGAGTGACGTCAATTGAACAAAAGAAAATCCAAAAGTAACAAACGGGAAATCTGAATATGCAAGACAGATCAAAAACAGTCAGTGAATTGATAATTGAGACAAAAGAAGATGTAATTAACGAGCTCAGCAAAACAACCCATGAGAAAAGGAAAATTACAATACAGCATGGATATGAACAACAAAAGACAACTAGGAAAACCACAACGAACGAAGAAAGTACCTGGAAAATCGATACGAAAGCTAACGAAGTAAATATCAGAGAATATTGTAAAACTTGTCCAAAATCGGGACACGCAGAGAACGACTGCTATCGACATCAAATATGCCAACTATTCGGGGGAAAAGAGGACACGTAAATATCATTTGTCACAACAGAGGCGGAAAATTTTTAACTGTCTAAAATGGGGACATTTGGCTCGGAATATTCCAAATAAAAATAATCAAAACCCATCCAGAACAGTGGGACTAATGAGAGGAAGCAATAGCAAACCAGAAGAGATCAATACCATCACCAGAATAAATCTAGCAAATGACACAAGTGTCAAATCAAGCTACGAACCAGGAAAAGACATGACAACTGGAAGACAGAAAAACCTATTAGACACGACGAAACAAGTTACCAGAGCCACAAACAGCCAAGAAACAAAATCAAGATATTATAGTAATCAGGCGAAACAGAAACGAGAATATAACGAAATCCACGATGTTAGAATGAATTACCGGAAACAGATGGAAGCAATCATCAAAATAATTAAGGAAATAATGCCGAAATGGATCAGAATCAAGAATACCACCGAGATATTAGTAGGAGTAACAAAGATGGTCACGAACTACGCAAAAGGCTCAAAATCAACAGCGGAAATCAGCATCTTAATGAAAAGAATGCCAATATTGTTCACAATAATCGACATAGCGGGTAATACACTACTACACCATGCCATAGAAAGCGAAAACGAAGAACGAACGATGGAAATTATCAAGGCAATAAACCAATGTGGACAACATACAAATATCAGAAATGAGAAAGGACAAACACCCATGATGATTGCAGTGTCTAGAGATGCGTCAACGAAAATCACGAGGGAATTATTAAAAACAGGATCAACTCTAAATGAAAAGGACAATAAAGGAAAAACGATGTTAAATTATATTATGATGTCGCGAGAAGCAAGAGCAATAGATTTTGTTACGATAAATACAATTCAAGATGACATCGAAATAATAAGACAAAATCTAAGCCCAATCCTTGGAGCAATCGAGAGAGGATACGATGAAGCAGCAGCAAAACTGATTAAGTGGAGAAAAAGAAAATCCGATAACGAAATCATAGACGTAAACAAATTCGAAAGCAATGAAAATATATTACTAAAAAGAGCAATAAATTCCGAGTATGCATTACCAAAGACGATAAAAGCTATGTTAAAGAAAGGAGAAATAAAATTCACGGACAATAAAAGAGAGCCTGAGAGAATAGGGTCCAGAAACGAAGAATTAGAAACCTTGCTAGGAGAATGGCATCGGATACAACGAAAATCTAGCGGTAGAAAACAAGAAGTTGATGATATCAGAAATGGAAGAAAAATGATAATCAAGATGTATGAGGGTACAATCAAAGAAATAAGTGTCGAGGACAATAGGATTGAGAAGGGTAGATATAATAAAGACCAAGACAAAAATGACGATGAGGACAAAGACAGGAAAAAAGAAGATTATAACGAAGAGGGAGAAAACCGAGATAGTAATAAAAAGAAAAATTCAGTAGCCTACAAAGAAATAAGACAACAATCAAAGCCAAATAACGTAGACGATCAGAAAAGATCAAAAGATGAAGAAAACACAGACAAAATCTGTTGAAAACAGATAATAGACTCACAGAAAATTCAAAATCGACCAATCCTACTACAAGGATTACAAGGAGTATTGATATTAATGACGTTAGTCAGCTTAACGGACGGATATCTTTTGAGAAAATTAAGAAGTAGAAAATCGATACAAAACAAAATAATAGTCGTAAATGCTGGGAAACAACAAACCAATATTACCTGTATAGCTATAGAAAAGAAACTAGCGACACCTGACGAAAAGGGGAAACTAAACCAAAATCAACTATATTTGTTCAGAATCGTGATGGAAAATACGGCGTACATGACTTGTGTACAAAGAAAAGATAACCAAAAATGCAGAGCGATAAAAGAAAAATGACAACAATGCCAAGAATTATTAAAATAAAAATGCACAACAACGGTGAAGAAACCAACAAAGAAAGAGAAAAATGTAGCAAGACTGGAAAAGTGACGAATGAAACCTAAAAGACAATAAAACGAGGAAAACAACTACAAGAACATCAAAAAAAAGTCGGCAAAATCAACTCAATCTAATACAATACTAAGAAAATCAACAACGACAAACAAACCACAAAGAATTGATGATGTCAGAAACGAAATGTCAATCAGTGCAGTGACCGACACATGGAAATACGAAATAATACGGAAACTACAGGGAAAGCTAATCACAAAAATATGCAGGATAGACAGAAATTCAAGAATAAAAGTGAAGAAAATAAGGGAAGAAAAGAACATGATACCACGCTTGCTAACAAGAAATAATACAGAATCACTATATCAGATATGGCAAGGATTATCCCGAAACTCTTCCAAAGAGGAGTAAGAAACAACAAAGGTGAAACTATGAAAGAAAGTGCAACAAGAAACCAAACCGATAGTAGGAAAGTATTAACCAAAGACAACAGTCACTTATCAGAAAAAGAAACAAATCATTTATTAGCAGTATTTAAGAGAGTACAAAACCACGAAAACCCAATAATGAAGACAACAGAACTGAACAAGTATCAAATACCAAGAGAGAACGAAGCAAGTCGAGATATGAACCAATATCCAAGTATAATATAGACGCAACAACCACCGTCACTAATAGCACCACTCAATTGGTCAAGCGAGATTGATATATATCAAGTAACTGACGAGAGATGCGGAGGGATACGGACTTTGCGCGAAGACCTCTTGGAGATAGAGTAGTAAATAGTCAGGAGTGATTATATAGTGTATATATCAGATATTTTTATATAGTAATGTATAAAAGTAGTGTATAAATATTATATGGAACGAGTATAATAATATCCGATCGTATATAAAAGTAGTATATAAATGTTATAGTCAAGGAGCGAAAACAAATTAAAAATCAGACGATGTGACAAAGAATAAAGCGGAATGAGAAAGACAAGTGATGCGATATAACGTTAAGATTGAGAAACGAATCAATCGGAAGCCAATCAAATATACCAAGCAGTAAAGCTTAGTTGTAGCGACGATGCTATACATCCGAAAACTAAATGTACAAGCAGAGATAGACGAGTTTAAAACAAGGATCAGATCAGGATCAGAAATTGAAATAAACCGACTAAGAGATATCGAAGCTGTCAAGAAAATCAGAAACAAGAGTAGACTTGGAGAGCAAATTAAAACCTAGAAAATTCAGTACAATCAGATAAAAGACGAAAATGAGAAACAACGATAACAAATCCACGATCGAAGCCAAATAAAGCAGTAAAATACTAAAGAAATTACCAACACAAAACGGAAGCAATGAAGAAATAAATGAAATATTAAGCCAATGAAAAAGACGATGGAAAATAATTTGACGAAAAGCTGAATCAAGTAATGAGAAATTGACGAATAACAACAAAGGACAACTAACTGAGAAACAAAATTTATGGTCATTGAGCTAAACGGAAAAACAACAAAGACAAAGAATGTAAAGAAAGTAAAGCTCAATATACAAAACTAAATGAATACAAAAAAAGGAGGAAGAGACTATAAAATCAATTCAAGGAATAGAGCAAGAAAAACAACCAACTGCAAGTGAAACTAGATGCAGCCAAACGAGACAAAAAGAATATCACGGAATAGTAATTCCAAGCAAGGCTGACGTGCAACAGCGGATATGAATAAGGAAAGGATCAGAGAACAAATCAAAACCAACTCAAAAATCAAAAACCAGATAACAAAAAAGACAAATCGAATCAGTAAAGAGAGATTACAAAAGACAATAACAATAAACGACAAGACAAAGGATGACGAGACCGAACTACGAAATGCACTCAACCAAAATTGAGTATCGAAAGAATCTTGCAAATGGTAGTAAAGGCAAACAAAGAAAATAAACGATGTCAAAATAAAGTTAATACCAATCACAGAAACGAGAAACCAGACATGATAATAAATGCAACAGATATAAAAAGGAAGAGAAACAGAAAATTCAGATCGCTACCTAAAATCAAGAGGAATGATAACGAGTCTTATTAAAATAGCTCGAAATTTGTGGCAAATAGTCAAGCAATTGTAAATAATCATCACAAACCCATAATTGTTATAAAAACAAGGAATTCGAAAGCAGCATGATATTGGCGATGAGAAGGAGGATAGAAGTAATAAGCTCATATGTACAACCTAGCATCCCTTAGAAAGATGTCGAAAAAACCCCAATCAATCAAACGATGCAAAATATTACCTGTAGCAAATATGCCGAGATATGAGAAACCCAAAGGATACCAATCACGGACGGATCAATTCCTATTATACCCAATGGTCAAAAGATTAAAACAAGAAAAACAGATCGTTCAAACCCTCAGAACTCTAGAAAATCAAATCAAAATTCAATAGAAAAGGAAACGCCCATCAAGGAAATCATATTCAAATTTTCATGAATGCTCTTTAGAAACCCTACAAAATAACAGAAAAGAACCGAAAATCAAGAACAAACAGTCCGACTCGATAACCAAAAAGAAGTAACCCAAATCAAACTCAAAGAATCATGAATAATCCCGAACCGATCAATTATCATCAAACAATCGAAACGAAATAATATGATAACGGGTCATCTATCCACAGAATCCAATTAAACCTCACCCAGTTCAAGATGCTAAAAATTCAACAACTAAAAGCGAAATTATTAAATACACTATCAAAAAAGGAGTCTTGAACGAAACATTCTTTCTATTCTTATCTGAGATTCACTAAGCCTGCCAATCTTCCCAACAATCGGTATCTAATCAGTCCTATATCAAATAAAGTCAATTCCCCAGACTAAACGAAGTCTCAAAGCTAAATAGCACAACAGATATCGAATCGTCAAAATCAGCACCTGCTAAAGAAAGTAATCAATCAGAAACCAAAGAAACCCAAGGCATTAGCGAGACGAATACCTAATTGACAGAATATCTGACGAAAGATTGACAATGAACTAATGATTCTTAGACAATTAACTATTCTTTATGTGTGATCATAACCGGACTGTAGGTCCTCTTTCACTTCATCTTGCAATCCATATATTGATGTATACTGTATGATTATTTTTATGCATGTGGGTTTTGAGGTCACGACCCTGTAGCTCGTAGACCCAATTGAATGGAAAATGTAAACTCTGTATAGTTCATAGCTTAGATCTTTTAGAAATTGCGGGTCGCAATTTTACGGGCCCCGGAGTGTTTTATGTTGGGCCGGAACACAAATAGCCTTGAGAATTGTAATACAGTAATACATCAGTAATACAGCACGAAAACCCAGCACCAAGATAACTTAAAATACAATATACAACACCAACTAAACATTTTAAAATCTGAGAGAATATAAATAAATATAAAATTAAAAAAAAACATAAAAGTAAAATAAAATAAATACAAAATGCATCAAGAACCGCACGAAATCTACATATAAAATAACATAATAACAAGAAAATTTGACCGTAAAATGACTATTTATATAAAAGTAAAAATTAAGAAATTAAATGAATAAAAATAAAATATTTTTTGGTTGAATAAATTTATTTAAAAATGTTAAAAATAAATTACCAATTTAAATCAAGAAATAAATAAAAATTTAATTTAGATAACACAAATAATTTCAAGGTCGAATTTTGTTTAATCGCAATAAAAATAACACGCAAGGTTAAGGTCGAATTGTAGGTATATATACTGATGTGTTTTCACAAATTTTCAGCACAAAATTGACAACCAAATTTCGACCAAAATTAACAGGCTGTATGCAAAGAGAAAAATTTAATTTTTCTGTTAGCTGTCGCTGGTCAGATTGATTTTAAATTACTGTTGTCGATTTGTGGTATTACTTTCCGAGTTTATATGGAGAATCTTTATGGAATTTTATGATATGAAATGAAGAGTTTATATGGAGAATCTTTATGTAATTTTATGATATGAATGAAGAATTTATATGAGAATATATATTTATGCCTCGAAACTTTTATCGAATTTAGATGGTAACATTTAATTTTTAATTTTTATTTTTGTGGCCCACAGCCAAACAAACTGCAAGTAATAAATCACACATAATCTATCGAACTGTGTAAGTGCGTGTATAATCGCCAATAGTTCGTGCCCGTGAAGGCTCCGGCGTGAGAACGCAGGAGCTGGAACGTCAATATTATCCGTCTATAGGGGAAATTGGAAGGTAAAGGAGTAGTGCTTTGGCTGCTCCTCCATCATCTGTTTCCTGAAAAATCGACATAAATATTTTAACAACATTAGGCTAAAAATCAATAACACCGAGTAGTCCAGTGAGCACTCATTAACTATGAAATGAGCATACATAGCTATTAAGGACAAAGACAGGGAATGGGTAGCGGGAAAATTGCGAAATCGTTGCAACAGTTAAAATGAATAGCCATCGGAAAAGAATTTTTCAGAACGACCAAAATTATGAAAAATAATGTTTTTAAATAGGAATTAAATAAATTATGTTGAATTGAAACGGAAAATATGGGCAGAACGCTGCGAAAAGTTTCGGAAATAGTTAAAACCTTTATCATAAAAACTGTAAAATAAGGGCGGAACGCTGCTCAAATTTTCCGAATTGATTAAAATACTTATCGAAAATAGTAAAATAAAAGTGAAATGCGGCTCAACGGTTGGTATAAGATTATTATGAAACTGTAAAATAAGGGCAGAATGCTGCTCACATTTTCCGAATTAATTCAAATACTTAACAAAAATAGTAAAGTAAAAATGGAACGCGTAAAATAAGGGTGGAACGCTGCTCAAATTTTCCGAATCGATGAAAATACTTTATCGAAAACTGAAAAATACGGATGGATTACGACTAAATCTTTATATAAGAAAAATATTTTTTAAAGCTGAGGAATAAGGAAGGATCCCTACTACAAACTTGATAATAATATTAATAATAATAATAATAATAATAATAATAATAATAATAATAATAATAATAATAATAATAATCATGGTACTTATTAACAATAATAATAATAATTGTTATTATAATAATAGTAATAATAATAGTAGTAATAATAATAAATATAATGGTAATTATAGTTATAAGAATGATAATAAATGTAATAGTAGTAACAATTAATAAAGGTAATACATATAATAGTAATAATGACAATACTAGTATCAATGATAGAGAACATTGAAGATTTAATAGGGATAAGGGTAAGAGAGCTAGTGTGTGAATATTTAACATAACTAAGGGTGTAAATGCCATATAATAATCATCAACACGGACGACGATAAGAAGGACTATGGGAACGGACATAACAATGATTGATATGAGAATATAGGTTAACCTTTGAAAGAGATAGGAGAATGAATAATGATAAAAAATTCTAAGTATTTTTTCTCGATTGAAAAGCCTAAGAAATAAAAATTGGCTTAAATCGCTTATGATGGGTCGTACAATAGTGAGGAGTATTTTCGAATAAAATTTGCTCAAACCCGATTAAAGAACCTAAAAATATCGAATAAAAAGACTAAAAAGCCTAAAATATATTTACTCGATTTAAAATCATGAATTTTTTATTTTTTATTTTTATTTTATTTACTTTAATTATTTGTTAAGTCAATAATATTATTTATTTTTAAATTATATAATTATTAAATTAAATTGTTTGTTTTAATGATGTGAATTAAATAATTAATTTTTATTTTCATTTCATTATTTATTTAATATTATTATTATTTTTAATTAATTAATTATTTATTTTATATTATTATTATTTTATTATTTTATTATTATTAACATTTTTTTTATTTATTTATTTATTTTTATTTTTAAAATTTAATTGTAAGTCTAAGAATAATTTTTCAATGTAAAAAAGAATTAAAAAATCATCGATAAATTTTCAATCCATACAAATATTTTTATTGAAAATAAAGATAAAATAAGAAAGATTAATAATAATAATAATAAATTCATCAACAATCAAAGAAAAAGTTAACTTACTTGGTATCAACTTCTGATTACTAATAACCCATACACACTGAACAATCCATTAATTAATAACTGAACAACAATCACTAGGTACTGTATACAAATGACTGAGTACTGTACAACTCACTATATACATACTAGGCATTGAATAATTGAGTATCTTTTCATTAAAATTCCCTATTTAACTAATATTTACCCTTTGAACACCGATATTCAACCAACTTAACTCACTAAAAAATAAAATAAAATTTTCTCTCAATCATTTCCCCTTAAAATACTTGGTTATTCACTATACACACACACTCAAAATATGTTATCAATAACTAGTTACTGAACAAATCAATATCAAAAAATTGTTTACTGACCAACAAATATTTAAATAAAAGCACATAAAAATTTGAACAATCAAAGGAAGTACAATTTCAATTACAAATTTTATTAACTTCTTCACTCTTTTATCGATCATTGATGTCTCCAAATTGTTTGGTTGCTTAGTTACATGGTTGCTATCAAGAAACTATTAATCAAATTCATTGAAGCCCAATTAATTGTTGTATTTTCTCTATATAAACGTTTATTGCTTTGTTTACAGTCTTGTATGTGATTTATTGTAATTATTTTGTAAAACTTAATAGTTTAATTTAAATGCTTTGAAATCTTTCTATTATTTTTGTAATATTTTTAATTACATCAAACAATTAACATTTATTAAAAGTTATTTTCAAAGATGAATGTCAACCTTTTCATTTAACTTTCACATGCCCCTAAATAAATTAATTGCTAACAGCTCAAAAGAAAAATTACTTAAATTTATTTTTACACATTTTCTATTCTTTTCACTTCAACTCTTGTTGTTTACTGAATGATAAATTAATTAGTAAGTATAAGTGTTTGTAATTGATAGTGAAAAGAAACTTGATTAGAAAAAATATTCTTTAATTAATTTCACAAAACATATATTACTTTCACAGTACTTGAAATAAATTTTCATATATTTATTGAAAATTATTAGATTTTTAAGTTTCTAAACATCATTGAATAAAGTTAATAGATAAAATAATTATCATCTACCACATTACTAGAAATTAAATGATTATCGACCAACCACTAAATAAGTTGAATTTTTAACAAAGATTTAAAAACTACATGGAACAGGTACTTGTGTACTGATAGATACCGATAAAATCTACTAAAATCTAAAAGATTTTGGTTAATTTTAATGAAATTATTGGAATCTGAATAAAAGATATGAATTTTCTAAGAAAATGTTTGATTCATGTATTTACAATTTGCTACTATGTTGAAACTTTTTTTAAGGTTTTATTCAAAGTACTAACAAATTTTATTAAATATATATCAAAACTTGTCAAGAATTATAAAATTTTGGTCATTTTAATAAGTATTACTCAATAACTACTATTTTCTTGCCAATTTGCTGAATGTCTTATTTTAAAATTTCTTCAAAGCACTAACATTATTTACAAATTAATCAGTTTTATTTAACATCTTAAAATATTTGTCACAACTTTAATCAAATTCTATTCACATGCTAATCATAATTTAATGATAAGTATTATTTTTACAAAACAAATATTTTACAACAATTAAACATACATATTTGCCTTTTTAGTAGATTTTATCGGTATCTATCAGTACACAAGTACCTGTTCCATGTAGTTTTTAAATCTTTGTTAAAAATTCAACTTATTTAGTGGTTGGTCGATAATCATTTAATTTCTAGTAATGTGGTAGATGATAATTATTTTATCTATTAACTTTATTCAATGATGTTTAGAAACTTAAAAATCTAATAATTTTCAATAAATATATGAAAATTTATTTCAAGTACTGTGAAAGTAATATATGTTTTGTGAAATTAATTAAAGAATATTTTTCTAATCAAGTTTCTTTTCACTATCAATTACAAACACTTATACTTACTAATTAATTTATCATTCAGTAAACAACAAGAGTTGGAGTGAAAAGAATAGAAAATGTGTAAAAATAAATTTAAGTAATTTTTCTTTTGAGCTGTTAGCAATTAATTTATTTAGGGGCATGTGAAAGTTAAATGAAAAGGTTGACATTCATCTTTGAAAATAACTTTTAATAAATGTTAATTGTTTGATGTAATTAAAAATATTACAAAAATAATAGAAAGATTTCAAAGCATTTAAATTAAACTATTAAGTTTTACAAAATAATTACAATAAATCACATACAAGACTGTAAACAAAGCAATAAACGTTTATATAGAGAAAATACAACAATTAATTGGGCTTCAATGAATTTGATTAATAGTTTCTTTGATTGTTGATGAATTTATTATTATTATTATTATTATTATTATTATTATTATTATTATTATTATTATTATTATTATTATTATTATTATTATTATTATTATTATTATTATTATTATTATTATTATTATTATTATTAATCTTTCTTATTTAATCTTTATTGTCAATAAAAATATTTGTATGAATTGAAAATTTATCGATGATTTTTTAATTCTTTTTTACTTTGAAAAATTATTCTTAGACTTACAATTAAATTTTAAAAATAAAAATAAATAAATAAAAAAATGTTAATAATAATAAAATAATAAAATAATAATATAAAATAAATAATAATTAATTAAAAATAATATTAAATAAATAATGAAATGAAAATAAAAATTAATTATTTAATTCACTTCATTAAAACAAACAATTTAATTTAATAATAATATAATTTAAAAATAAATAAATTAATTGACTTGATTAAAACAAACAATTAAATTTAAAAATAATATAATTAAAATATAAATAAATAATATTATTGACTTAAACAAATAATTTAAGTAACAAAATATTTTTTTTAAATTTAACCCCCCCCCCCATTTCCCCCGAGAAAAAAAATTTTAGGGGGTCTCTGTTTTTTTCAAGCCAAATATATACGGGCATAGTCCTCATATTACACTACTGATATGTATTGGTGAGATTATAATATAAATAAAATTCAAAATTTCAAAATTATCAAAATTATCATAATTTTGAATACAAATATAAAATTATAAAATTGATCAGAGGTATATTAAAGGGTCAGGAATCCAAAAACAAATGAATTGATTTAATTATTTTCAGGCGAGCCCATTAATCAAGGGCCACCAATTAGAATGTCAGGATAAAAGGGTTACCGGGAATTATGTTAATTGGTAATAAATTGCAACCCGGAATGAACGGGTGATGAATTTATATAAAATCAGAACTTGGGAGATAACAAGAGCCAGTTGGTCGGAGTAAATATATAAAAATCAAAATTTAGTTGAGCTTCAACGAGGAGTCGTATAAAGATTTGTGAAATTGTAAAATAAAGAATTTATTGGGATATGAATTTGATTTTTTTGATTTTTTAAAACGAAGTCGGATGGTGTTTCAATTTCATAGAAACGTTTCCTGCCATCTCAACAGTATCTTATTCTTTACAAAAATGCTGGAAACTTATTTGATAGTGAAATATTGTAATTTTCTCATCTAGTCTATTCGAAATTAGTATTCCCCAGATCTGTGCTTGTCTCAGATCTCTCGATAGCAGAAATTGCTATTAACAAGAAGTCATTATTTTTTAATACACAACCAGAAATATTTTGGATAACAATAAAACAAAATCTGATCAAATTCGACAACGAAGCTTAATATAGGCTTCAATCAAATGAATTAACACTAGGATATAAGTCCAACAGAACCCAACTATCTAACGTATTAAATAATGTTTTATTTACATTTTAATACCACCACTGGTAAGTTTTAATAAGTCTAACTCCGCTTGTATATATTAAGTTCACATTGCTCATTTTGGATGAGCTAGATCAAAAACCTTCCTTAATCTTCCCTAAAATCTGTAAAAGAATCAAAATTTTACCCCTGTGTAAAATAGAAAGTTATCCAAACATGTATAAACTGCAAACAATTAATACTTGTCAGTATGTACGGAAAACAATCTTTTCGAAATTCTGTACCTCCTTAGTAGGCTAAATGAAAAATTTAATATTATTATAAAAATAACATTAGTTAAGGAGCGCTTTTAGCTAGACATCAAGGGGAAAAACTTTGGGAGCACTATAGATAGGGACTCTCTTAAAGATACGTCGGATATCATCCATGACCTGACTAGCGAATGGTATGCTGAACAATGGTTTCTAATGACGTGCCAAGGACATATAGCTAAGACTATAGGGGGCAATAGACAATCAGCATACCTTACCAAACATAGAGCGCTAAATGACCAACAATACCATTTTTTGATCAAAGCCCGGAATAATATGTTAAGCCTAAATTATAGCACACATGGGGTTAAGGAAAAAATGAACACGAACTGTAGACTTTGTAATAAGGAACCAGAGACCCAAGCACACATTTTCAACCACTGCACCCAAACAAGCAACGCTAGGAAAAATAAACATAACAACGTTATGGAAAAAGCTGGGGAATACCTAATATCTAAGGGGTTTCAGGTAGATATAGAAAGATCCCCTCCCGGCATTGAAACGTGGCTTAGACCTGACCTTATTATAAAATCCAAATGCAATAATTGCATCCAGATTCTAGATATTAAGGTCCATATGACCACCTACAAAACTTTCAAAACGCCAGAGAGGTTAATTATAAAAAATATAAAGACTTAGCCCTTGAAACAGTTAAGCAAATCATATCCACACTCGTAGTAGGAACACTGGGGTCATGGGACGGGGAAAGGATAGAGTTGCTACTGCTATTCCCATAAGACAATGGGTTGATAACCGGCCATTATCATCCTATCAGCAGACATAACCAATCAGAGATATGTCTGTGAAGCATCATCTAATGTTGCTCAAAAGGGCCGTAAACTGACATGGACTTGAGGAGTGGATTGGTGGGAGTGCTGCCTGATTGAACGGAGTGTTGTAATGGCTACAAATGATCCCCACGGGAAACACAGTATAACCAACTAACAGTAGAAACATAAAACAGCTGAAACCGCCAGTTTTTTGCTTATCCGTATGGATTATGCCTACTCTTAGGAGAGGTTGGTAAAACCAAGCTTCGGGACAACACGGACTTCTGAAAAAAACTATTTCATAAACAGTACGTTAGAAAACCGTCTAAATAGACTTTGTTTTTGTTTCAAAATCTAAAACTTATTTCAAAGGATTGTTAGGCATGTTATTTAAAATAATATATTATTTTGAGAAAAGTTCAAATTTCTGGTAAGGAAGTTGTTACGCCTCCGAAGAGAGTCAAAATACGCCTTTTCCGAGGGAATAATGAAAAATACTAGAAAATCTTCCGAAAATCTTTCCTAATAAAAATCAAGTTTTTAAATTTATGTATTGATTAAAAATTTCAAAAAGTGCATCAGTAGCAAGTGCAATTTATGATTTTAACCGCGATTTTACTTCTACAAAGAAATGAAACAAAGACTCAAGAGAGACGAGACGAGACCACGGATATGTGTACTCGAAAAACGGCTAACTGGATCAAAATATATACCAATGGGCATGGATGTTCCAACCGAGGAAGAATTAACCATCTTAAAGGAAACTCAAAAACGCAAAGAACTATCTGCAATCTTAAGATCATGTGCAAAAAACAACGACGATGAGTGATCGAATAGCAAACTGGATAATCTAATATTGCACTCGAACTCAGAACCTCGGAATGTAGTAAAGGATATAGACGAGTAGAAAACGGTTTGTAATTAGCTTCGTAACAGTAAAAGAAAACTAGATTTTATTCATTCTATGAATTATAAATTTAATTTAATAATTTTTTATTAAAAATAATTTCACCCGTTTTAGATATGCTACTGCAGTCATAGATATGCACACGAGTCGTGAGAGGATGAGCACCTATGGTTGGAGCGTATACAAAGTTAATGCTGAAATATATGCATATGATAGATATATATTTAAAGGAGAACTGTGACATAAATGGCAATATAAATATGATGAAAACGTCATCAACTTTATAATAAAATGGTCACTATGCAATGAAAGCCATACTTTTCATAAATAAACTCTTTCGCTGCAAAGTTAGAGGAAGCACTGGTGCTATTTGCTATCAAAACAAAACCTTTAAGATATAAACAAAATCTATTAATAAAAACTCTGCAAATGCGCTATCAATCATTTTTTTCTTGTTTGCTTTCGTTAACAGTTCTGATTGTGAAAGGGAAATAAATTTTGTGACTGATTTTCATAATGTCTTAAGTATTCCAAATGTGACAAGTATTGCAAGCCCAGTGGATAATTGTATTGGATATTTCCATGATAATTGTTTTCAGGAATTTGATTAATTTCCCCTTGAAAACTTTGATAATTGAAACAATTTATGTTATTGCTGGACATTGGGGTAATGTTTTCCGGTTTGATCTCATCCGTTTGAACTATCAAATTTTCAGTTAAGGATTCGTTGTTTTCCAGTTCGTTCGTACTGGAACTGAATATAAAAGTTTTAATGAATATTTAATCAAAAATTTACCTTTTCCTTTTCATCGTTTTATGTCTTTGACGACAGTTCTTAAACCAATTACTTATTTGGTCGACACTGAGTTCTGTTTGTTGAGCTAGTGATGTCTTTACTGATGTACTTGGAAAAGGATTTTTCTCAAATGCTTCCTTTAATAGTTTTCTTGACGATTCTTTGAAACAGTAAGTGGTTTTCTCTCCATCCCATATCGTTTTTGGTAAAGGGTATTTTTGTCTGATTCTATACTTTGCCACAGGTGAAAGAGATTTTCGCCTACAAGTTTCAGCCTGTTGATAATGCGCATTGTACCATAATTCTTGAAGATAAGGATGATATTTGGAAGAAAATGAAAAGCTTTCTATAAGTTTATACATTTCTTCATAATTTGCAATTTTAAACATCGCTTGCAGTTTCTGAATGAAATATTCTTCTGTCCTTTCCTGTTGGTATGCCAAGTTATAATAATTAATATTATTATCATAAGGCTGTATAAGGGGATAAAAATTATTCAAATTGAAATGATTTTGAAAACCAGAATATGGGACATTATTATAATGTTCGAAATTTAAATTGGAGAAATTTAAAGACATTCTAGAAATACTAGAGGTCTACAATTTCCGTATTTTTATACCGAAAATTTCAACTGATTGGTGTAATTTGAAAGGATTGGCCAGTTAAAGAACTTTTATTGGTTAACTGGATTACGTAATACCTTGCAAACAATTACCTTACAAGGTGAATTTAAATTTCCATCTCTTTGTCTAAATAATAAAATTCACTGTTAAAGTTCTTTGGGAAATTTTAAATATAAGACTTTTTTGGATTCAGTTTGCATATGTTTCACAGGCAAGATGTGTATCATTAAAACAAAGTGAATTAAAGTTTTTCTTGAAAATGAAAATAAATGAGTCAAACATGGTGAAACTATGATGCAATGTTTTAAACGCAATCTAAATGTTTTCATTGAAATCAAATTTCCGGCTTGAAACTGAACACTTGCTAAACCTGTTTTACATAGCATTGCATCATCCAAAAATATATTTAATTTCTCAAAAGGTGTCGAATTTTATTTTGAGTTGCTTTTTTAATTCAGGAAAAGTGCGAATAATATTTTTAAAGTAGTTTGAGTCTTTTATTTTATTTAATGATATTTATTTATATTTTGATTGGTTAGTCATTTAAAATTGTTTCGTAAAAAGACATTTATGAAAAGCAAGCATGGGCCAACAAGAATTCTTCAATGAGAACTGTTATCAAAACCGAGACCGACGCCAGTAAAGACAATTAAAACAATCCAGATTTCAAAAGATAGAGAGAAAGTGAAAGAAATTAAAACAAATTGACATTAATGTACACAAATTACAATTATCTCAAGAAATAAAAATTGCAGATTGTTTGAAATGATAACTTAGAGAAAACTCGGACTAGTAATACGAAGCCGTGGTAAAACAAATATTTTAACACAGGACAAATCTGCTAATGCAGTGAACGGTAAACAATAGTGATTACAAAAGGCTGAACAAAGAACCTAAAAAGAAAAGACAACACTAAAATCTAAGTCTGGTGTAGTAGTTTCTTGGGTTAGTGTAAACAAAAAAACGGGATATAGTTGCTTTGACATTCCAATTGAGGGAATCATATAAAAAACTGGATTCTGTCTTGATGCATCATTATTATACATTTACTACCACAAAGTCTAACAAGTCCGAATTTATTGTTGATTGTTGTTCATTGGCGTTGAAGGTTAATCCAAGACCTCAATAATTCACTCAAACACATTAGGTGAAATGGAGTATAATAGGATTTATGACAATAATAACAAATTTAGGAATATAAACGGAACCAGTCCTAAACGCTACAGGTGAGTATCCCAAGGTACATATAAAAAACTAGATTGACGCCAAAATTCCAGAATTAGCTAATGGGAATGCAACTTCAAAGGCCAATATTTCAACGGGTTAAACCATTTCGAATGTGAGTTGGAGAATTTCAATTATTCCTTGATCATTATAAAGAAGAAACAAACATTGAATTCACATGAGGCAAAGTGACCGTTCAGTGCAAATATCTGATATCAATACGATAAATGTAGAATTTGGCATCATAGAAAATTAAAAAATAAATGATATGAAGTCTCTGATGAAAATTCTAAAATAATAAAACGACCAACTTTAATGAAGGAAAAGAGATTTTCATTACGCAAAAGCACGAGTTGCAATCGCAACTGCAAAATTCGTATAAATATGTCCCAAATCGCTTCTCATTTGCTATATTCTCCAGATTTAGCTTTGCGCGACTTTCTCTTATTCTCAACCATAAAGAGATAGCTCACGGGTATAAGATTTCAGTCAACTGAAGAAGCTGAATTTGAAACAGATGCATATCTTTGGCGCTTCGATAAATCATATTTTTTGATGGTCATAAAAAACCTGAAACAGTTAGATTAAATATATTGAACTCGAAGCAAAATATATTGAATAAGTAAATAAATTTTTCAAAAAAAAAGATTTTTCTTTTGTAGACCAAAGCCCTAGTGGTTATTTGGTTTATTCTCAGTCATTATACCGCAAAGAGTTAGACCCAGATCCGGAATAAGTTTTTTAGGCCCGTTTCACAAACATATCATATCTTAAAAATATGAAATAATATGAATGTAATTTTAATCATAACTATAACATACTATTATGCACTGTATGATGTCAAAAATCTCTCCTACGCGACTTAATTGTTGAAAAGGATTCGATAATATCCTGAAAGTTAAAGCTTTGAACGATTTAAGATTCAATATTCATTAGTGTTAAGCTGCTTAGTCTTTCCTGATCCATAGTTGATCTAATAGCATTTTAATACGTTTGAAATGAGCGAAGGATCGTTCACACTGCAGTTTGGAACAAGCAAAGTAAGACAAATGCGCAGAGCAACATACACATTTGGAAAGACGGTCTTCAATTTCAATTCATTCCTCAATATCAGAGAATCACAGATTATTATTCATTAAAGCATTCTTATTTATGGAAGCAACTCGGAAATTTGACCAAACAGACGCCAAATTGCACTACAAAAATTGAATGCTTTTATAATAATGCTTTTATAAAAACATCAAATTTGTAAAGTGATCTCAATAATCCTTTATCTTATCGAAGAGAAGGTGATTCAATTATGGACATTTTAAAGAAAATCGAAAAGTTAACAAGAAAAATAGTTTGATACAACCTGACAAAAAATGATCTGAAAGTATTTTTCATTCAAACTGCCATTAAAGATAATGAAAATAAGAAAAGTTTGAAATAACAAGGCCTGAAAATTATCAAATTCGATAAAATAAAAAGAGAAATATAAAAGGAAAATATTGCTTCTATTCATTTCGTACATAAAAATTATGCAAAAGCTGCAATGTTAAATGAAGGATAGACATGAAATCAATGGAGGCCAAAGCAACTTCAGATGAATGGAAGAAATGAACAAAACCTGTAAGCTAAATCACAAAGACTTTCGAATTGAAAATAAACAAATGAACAATTAAAAAGAAAATGAGATCGTAACTGTAGATCTATTAGCAAAAATCAAAGAAGATATAAAAGATTTGGAAAGAAGTGGAATGATAAAAAATGTGAATCTTCTTGGAACGCGCCATTAGTATGTATTAAAAATAAAGGAAAATAGGATATATGAATTTGCTTAGATTTAAGAGCATTAAATAAAGTAACATAGCAACCTGTTTTCACAATATCAATTACATAATAAATGATGGACGTTCTTAATGGATCCAAATTCATTATAACATTGAATTTAGATACCGCATACTAGGAAAACTGATGAATCAAAAAAGAAAACTGAATTTTCACCAAAAAACAAACCATGTTGCTATAAGTGGATGCCGTTGTGAATAGCTGTCGCAATAGCGACTTGTCAGAAACTAATTAACGAAGTTCTAGAACCACTAAATTGGAATGAAGAAGTAGTTTACCTAGGTGATATTACAATATTTTCGACAACTTAAGAAGAACATCTGAAAAGAGCTGAAATGGATTGGAAAGAATCAAAGATTCATGATTAAAATTGAGCAGAAAAGAATTTCATTTCCTTAAAATAGAAACAAATGTTTTGGGTATTTTATAAAAGTAGGTATATGTGTGCCAACTGGTCCACTTTTTGGTACCCCTTCCCTTAAAAAAATTATATAAACTCAACAATTATAAAAATAATGAATACGAATAAGAAAATATATAGGTATATATTTATTAATTCAAAGAACAGTTTGATGAGCTGTTGGATGATGTGTTTGATAGGTTGTTGGATGAGCTGATGGATGTGCTGTTGGATGAGTTGTTGGATAACCACGTGGGAAATTATTATCTTTATTCATTACTAGTCTCTATCATATAATGACCGTATGTAAGACTTAAATTCTTTTCAACCCAAACCCTTTTATAATCTTTGTTTGTTAGTGCAACCTTACTATTTTATAAAACAATAAAGTTGGTGATTGCTTCTCCCTATTTAAATTGAGGTACAGAAAAATTAGTGTTTTTCTCATAACACTCTTTATATGAATTATGGGTTTACTCTATATCCTTTAATGACATCCCCTTTGCTTTTAAGCAAGATGATTTTCCTAACAAGCTGTAGCATTTATGTTTAAGAAATACCTTCTCGTAACCTTCTTCTTTACTTTCATCCTTAAATCTTCCAATCATCGAATCAAGTGTTTTAGAATAAAGAGGATGAGTATCGGGATAATTAGATGTATCCAAAAGATTATCCTTAACCATTTCAGACAAAGGAATTTCTAGTTTTCAATTTTTAATCTCCAAGAAGAAGGATTCAGTATCACC
This sequence comes from Schmidtea mediterranea, assembly GCA_022537955.1. Classification (NCBI taxonomy): domain Eukaryota; kingdom Metazoa; phylum Platyhelminthes; order Tricladida; family Dugesiidae; genus Schmidtea; species Schmidtea mediterranea. The sequence continues at coordinate 142,798,202 of CM039680.1, read as the reverse complement.
AGCAACTATATTAATCTCACAATTAAACTGACGACAATACTTTCCAAATTTGTATACTGTAGTTCGTACATTCAAAGTTTATACAAATCCAAGACCGATTGTCCTATATAACTCGGTCGATCTAAGCATAACGAGTCAGGATTTAACAAAGCAGCAATTAAATCATCAGCAATTTTGATACTTCTTTGAAAAGTTGGTTTGGAAGCATATTTAATCATCTCCCGTTTTTTCTTGTTAATTGTTTATTTGAAAAATAAAAATATTTGAGTTTGGTAAAAGCAATTTCTGTTTATTTCGATTCAAACGATGAAATGACCCCGACTTGGAAAATTGATAGTGCCAGGATCTGTTTAGGATTTAAAAATTTTTTTTAATATAAGTTTATCGAAAATCTTTATCGTTTTTAAAATTATTTGTATTGATTTTGACCTATCATAATTTTAAGGTTTAATGAAATTACTTGTAAAAAATATGTGACTTTTTTATGATCTATAATTGTAAATATTATTATTATTAATATTAAAATTATCTATATAGTTTTAAATATAGCCTACATAAATAAACTATATAGATTATACAGTAAATTTTATTATTAATATAATCTATATAGTTTTAAATATATGACCTAAATAAATAAACTATATAGGTTATATATTAAATTATTATTATTAATATAATTATAATTATTATTATTATTATTAAAATAATCTATATAGTTTTAAATATATGACCTACATAAATAAACTATATAGATTATACAGTAAATTTTTAATATTAAAATAATCTATATAGTTTTAAATATATGGCCTACTTAAATAAGCTATATCGATTTTATAAATTTAATTTGACCTTAATACGACTTTGAACTACTTATTTGACATACTTTTAAAAATATTTTATCTTATCATTTTTTCTAGAGGGGGAGTTGACCTATATCTGACGACCTCACATCATACTAAACATCAAATAAACAATTAACGAGAAAAAACTGTAAATAGATTGAGTTTTTGTGTTGAAAACCAATAAATTCATCCAGTTTGTACCTTTATTTCATAGATGGAACCACAAGAAGCCAGAAATTAACTGACTTGGTAAATAATAATAATCCAACAAACGTTTTGATTTTAGCATTGTTTTTAGTAGAAATTTTGGAACTTATTCTAAGAATTCACTATGAAATATTTCGTTAACTATAAATTAAATGTTTTAAGTTGACATATTTGATAATTTGTAAGTAACGATTTATTTTTAAAATTAGCTCTTCGTATAATTTTATTTTAGAACAGATTTATAAAAATTTGACAAAACGTTTAACACTGGAAACTTTATTTTAAAGTAGACTTTTAAGTCTTGACAATTAAATAATAACTTTTGAAAATTAAATTAAATCAATGACTTTTAAATTTAAGAGTTTTATCAGAGTTCTAAGTATTAAAAATTAGGTAATAAATATAGAGTCAGAAAATATAAATCTGATTTACTTAAGTCGTAAATTATTATTGATTGAAGCCATTAAGCGAACAAATACATGAATAATAGGGTAAAATTAAGAAATTTGATTGACGAAGATAAAGTAAATCTAAAATAAAACAACGTTAAAGAATGTATCAGATTAAAATTAAACAGACATTTTCATGTAAAAATAATTCTTTACAGTGAACCAGTGTTTAACTTAAATAATTCTGTTAAGATTCTTAATGAAATTACCTAAAATTTACAATTAAAATAATTATTGTACATAATTGAAAATTATAATTCGTAGTTGTACATAAGTGATTTATTTATTACAATCAGTTGAATTCATGTTATTTTATTGTCAATGTACCACTTTCTCATATTATAAAATTTTTATAAGCAATTAAGTAAGTAATATATTTACATTAGTACTTGTACTTTTGAATTTTATTATGTGAATAATAAGATTATTTTGAAATAAGGTAATTAATCAAAATTATTTTCATTATTAATTGATATATAATAAAAATATTTGTTTGACAGGCTTAAGTTATTAATTCATTTTATAATAATATAGTAGTTAAACTTCAATATAATAATGGTTTATTTTACTTTTAGCTTCTTTGTAACACAATTTGTAATTATTATTATTTTTCAAAGAAAATTTCAATTTATTTTCACTTAATTTTTAGTGGTGACACAAATTATTAATATACTTTTAATTAAATATAATTATAGATTCTTTAGACAAAATTAATAGACAATAATTATATTTTTCAATTTGAAATTTACTCAAACTAATTTATTAAAAAAAATTAACTTTTTTAATTTGACTATCATTTTTTATTGATTTATCTTGATCTGAATCTTTTCCACGTAACTATAGCAACCTATGTTATTATATTTGATTTTAAAAATTTAGTTTACAAATATTTTAGTTACATTTTATTCAACTTATTTCTTTGTAGGGAATCAACAAATAACTTATTGCATAAATATATATTTTGAAAAATAATTTGATGAGAAATAAATAAGTATTTTCATTTTGCATTTTGCTCAAAATAATTTATTAAAAAGTTAATTTCCCGATGTGACCATCATATATCATTGATCTATCTTGATATTAATCTTTTCTGTGTAACTATAGCAACCTGTCTTATTAAATTTGATTTTAAAACTTTCGTTTTCAAACATATTAGTTATATTTTATTTAATTTATTTCTCTGCTGGGAATCAACTAATAATTTATTGCATAAACATATTTTTTTTGAGAAAAATAAATCTATGTGATATAAATCAATAAGTATTTTTTATTTTGTACTTTACTCAATCTTGATATTAATGATTTTCATGTAACTATAGCAACCTATGTTATTAAATTTGATTTTTAAACATTATAATTATAATTTATTCAAATTAAATTTATTAAAAATTTCAATTTGGATGTAATGTTTAGTATACACAATCGATTTTAATTAGTATAAATGAATGATTTTGAGGTATAAACAATCAATTATTATTTAAGTTATTATTAAAAATATTATCATAAGTAAGTTTACTTTTTTATGTATATTTAATTTACTATTTTGTTGTTAGTGAATTATCGCAATACATATAAGTTTACGTAGCTATCGTAGCTATCATATTTCAAGATAAATGATGTTGGTTTCCTTGATTATGTGTGTCAGGAATGTCTCACCATAACATCTGGTAGATGGTCAATGTTTTTACAACATCACGGGCATCACCTCAGACAATGCGGAGAATCGAAAAGTAGTATAGTTGCCAAAAGTAAGTGTATGTATAATATAACTAACTATTAATGTTTTTTTTAGTATTGACAAAGAGGACAGCTTTTCAAGACGTTTTGCATATTGATAAATATGATATAAATAATCTTTTGATAATTTTTAATGACGTTTAAATTATTAACTGTTAGATACTTTCAATATTCAAGATTCAAGATCGAGTAATGAAAGAAATTAATATAAAAAAGGTAATTTTTTACTTTTATTTAAATTATTAATTATTTTTAATTTAGATGATTTAAATATTGACATTGAAAACATGGATGATGGAATATTTTATGAAACAAATTATGACGAACTTAAAAAATCTCTACTGTGAATATTAAATGAGAGTTTTTATTTATTACAATCAGAATTATTTAACTTTTCATGTTTCAGGTAATCTTTATCCGAAGTATTGTCAATCTACAAGCCATGATAACAACTGCCACAATACAATGAATTGATATTATCAAGTGAATAATTATTATATATGTCCAGACCCAAACCTCTGACCTATATTTTACATTTTATAATGACCATAAAAATCACTTGACTCAATTTTATATGGATAAAAATATCATTGTTGAAACACATTTTGAAACGAAAAAGTACTATAAAATATGAAATACTTGAGAAAAAATATTTATTAAAGATGATTTACAAATTAGACTAGGGTTAAGTGATATTATTGTTGAACCAGAAATTGAATATGATTTACTACCCTCAAATCGAATTATAAAAGTGGACATCGGAAGATATAATGTTAAGGAAATAGTTCTTCCATCTTCTATTTTGGAAAAATTAAAAATAACATTAAATGAAATGAAACATTCAAAAGTTCAATTTGGAGTCCAAATAGTATTTGTAAAAGATAGGGAGCTCAAAGTAGTTAGTATATCAAATCGCGCTACTTCAGTGACTATGACTTTACTTAATGAGGGTATAAAGAAAATTAATGAAAAGGTTGTTGAACGAACAGAATTAGGAAGTAGTTGGAAAATAAATCGAATAATAGAAGTAAATTTCAAGGTAAGCAAAGTTTCGAATATATCTAGGTTATCTGGACATAGTTATATTCCAGCAGCTAAAGATATAATAGGTAAAAGGCAATAGTTAACGTACAAAATATCGATAATTTATGTTTCATATATAGTTTTTTGGTTGCATTGAAATCTAATAAAATCAGGAAACATAGAAATAGACCAACAAAATATTTACCGTATTTGAATGACTTGGTATACGACCCTAATTATATGCAAATGAAACTGTGTGATATTCTAGCTTTTGAGAAGAAAAATCCTCGTTTAGCAATTAATGTAATGATTTATAATAATGAAAATCTTGACGATAAAGAAGAACTTGTAATGAAGCATTCATATTTAAATATAATTCACCGAACAAAAGTAAATGGAGTGGATCCCATTTATTTATTATGGATAAAAGAAAATGAAAGATATCATTACACAGCAGTAACTAATCTACAATCTTTGATGAATTGTCATAAAAACAATGATTGTCATGTTCGAATTTGTTGCAAATAGTGCGAAAATTGTTTAAACGGGTTTCAAAAACCAAAGGCTTTTGAAAAACATCAAGTATTCTGTTAGAAAAATCAGTTGGGACTATAAACATTACCAAAAGAAAAAGATAAAAATTTGAATTTCAAAAACAGGTCAAAAACTGTAACATCCTGTTCGTTATCTTTGCAGATTTCGAATCTGTTTTACCAAAAGATTCAATTCACTACCAAATCCATTTGCCAATTTCTGCTGGACTCTTTTTGATTAACAATTTCACTGGAATGTCAAGTTACCATCATTTCATTGGTCAAAACTGTGTTTATGAATTTTTAAAGAAGGTCTCAGATATAGGAACAAACATTGTGCAACCATATTATAAGCAAGTGGGGGAAATGTTGATGTTACCACTTTCTTTTGATGAAGAATATTCATTTGATAATTGTGAATATTGTTATTTGTGCAATAAGAATATAGTAGATAAGGTTAGAGACAATGACCATTTTACAGGAAGATATATTGGTCCTGCATGTAAAAGTAGTAATGTTAATAGAAGCCCCAAAAAATTATTACCTGCAGTTTTTCATAATTTACGGGGATATGACTTACATCATATTCTTAAGTATGAAATAAATCAATTTCCTAATTGTAACTTATCATTGGGGCTCAATGAAAATGTAGGAATTTATCTTTTTTATCATTTTTAACCATCAAAAAAAGATGAAAGTTTCTAATTTTCTTTTGTTTTATGCATAAAATAAAAATTTAAATTAACTTATTGTCTTATTTTTAGATTATCGATCAAGTTTATTAAATAAAAAAACGTTTATTTTATATTTTCCTACCCTGGTTTAATGACAAGAAAAAAAGGAAGTTTTACTAAAAAAGTATCAAAAGTTCTATGAACTATGAAAATATTATCAAATTTGTTAATAAACTCGATGCAAGCTATACAAGACTAAAATAATTGGCTATATCTAAACAAACTCGCGATGAGATAGAATATATTGTAAAACATAACTTCATTATTTATGCCATAAAGTTTCTGGAGTCAGATGGATTAAGTATTGAAGAGCAGGTTGAAACAATTAAATATGTCTATGACCAATTAGAAGACGAGATATTAAAGGTAAGGCTAAAAGAGATTTTAGATAGAAATCCGGATTATAGAACCATTGAGCGCGAACTTGGAAGGAGTAATATTCCCGAGAATCATAAATATGTAAATGTAACTACTGTCCCAGTCGAAAGGTCATTTAATTCTTTGACTAATCTACTTTCAGACAATAGAAGTATTAACGACACTAATTTGTTCTTGTATCTTTCAATGAAGATAAATAAATAGTTTGTAATAATATTCTTATTCCATTATTGATAGAAATAAATTCCTACACTTTGTTTATAAATTTTGTTGACCCCTACTTATCATGTATTCCTATTAGTAGTTCTTTTCTCTGTGGGGTTTATGATTCAATAACCTCGACCCCAGATGTAAACCTTTTCTTGCCCACAATGGTTACCCGTCGCTAGGCAACGTTGGTGATGCAACCATTGGTGTTGAAATCGCCAAAGGTGAGCGCCACATAGGAACTGCTCTGGCCCGACCTCAAACTGGGTTCAACGCACTGCCGTTAGAAGGCCTGTGTGCGCTTTATTCATTCCGGTCCTTCTTTCCTACTTGGTCTTGTTCATCATATAAGTTTTTAATTTCGACTCCTACTACTGATTTTAACTTCGTTCCAACGTTTAATTTATGAGACAACCCAAGAGAGAAAACATTTATTTAATAATTATTAGGAACATGTATTATTCGTGGTGTAGAGCGGCCCGACGCTTGACGCGCTCGTTTTTTCCGGGACGACGTCTGTTTGGTTTGGGGAGGCCTTTGATGTAGCCACCGCATCTCGGTAGGCTATTTGGGTAGGAGCGAAAACGAGGGGGTACGTCACCGCTGCGCCTTCCTGGCCGGCCGCTACTGCTACTTCTAGGCCTTTTATCTGGGTTTTTAGATTCTGGTTCACTTGTTTCTCGTCGGCCCAACCCTTCTGTGCCGCGGTAATTTTATGGTAGAGGATTTTGATACTTTTCGGCTCTACCCAGGTAGCCTTAGTCTGTTGTATTTCCCTTGTTAGTTGCAGAATCTGTTTGTGTAACTCCTTGTTTACCTTGTGAACGTTATTCAATTTGCGCTGCGGGATTTGGCTGGACTTCATGTCTAAAAAAACACAATTATTAGACCGCACAATTCTACATTTTATTATTTGATACAATCTTAAAGCCGTAGAATTTTATAGATATTTCTATTCACATGATTTTATCGGCAATAGAAAACTCAACTAAAACTAAGCTACTCTATTTTGATCATTAATTACAATTTGGTCCATAATGGCGTTTGTAGTTGTCTCGCCTTGGATTCATTCGAGTATACGGGTGCTCGCGGCGTTAGTCATTTCGTTCTTTCTCCGCCCTCATATTTCGGGGAAGGATCCTCCTTGGGACCACTACATCGACGGCCTTGGAATTCGTGTTCAACCTGCGATCGTCGAGGTTGAACGACGTATTATACGGCGGCGCGTATCCGTCCGTGCTGAGAATTCTTCCCGCCGCTATGTCGTCGTTGACGTTGGCTAAGTAACGTCTGGCGTTTTCCACCTGGGCGTCGGTCTGCCGCTGATGTTCCTCGCGCCGGGTTGCGACCCGGTTCCCGTTTTATAGCAATAAACGGGAGCTCGATCTCCTCAGACGGCCGTTGTTGTCCGGATCTTGACTCCTTAACCTGGGACGCGGTGAATCCCGCGTCCCACAGGGCCTGGCGACATCAATTTGCCGCGTGTGCAGGGAAGCGCACCGTGATCCGAGATGCATCAATACTACGTAGAGTAAAAATAATGTTTTTCATTTAATTTTACTAATGTTAAGTTGTTAATTACTAAGTAGGATTAAAATAATATTGTTCATTTAATTTTACTAAGGTTAAGTTATTAATTGATAGATAACCTGAACTTGAACTTTTCTGGGAGAATGAAGCATCATTAACAGTGGAACTATTTCCCAATTCAGCAGGTTAGGGTTTGGCATCTAATTGTATTTGTTTTCATTTAATCACATTATTTCTCAGATTGTCCGTCCATCACAAGCTAGTCAAGACGATGCTGGCGTTTCCTCGTCTAATTTATCATGAATCTGAGAATTCATGCGCATCATAAGTATCGACATCGTTGTCAAATAGGTGGCCGTCTCTAGTAACATACAAAAACAATTGGTCAATATTGGGTGTTTCGTTTTCGGACTGAGTAATTCAGGAAACCTATGGCTTAATGAAGGCTTCCCTTCTTAGATCGACAAAACTTCAATAAGTAAAAACTTCGGATAATATAATTTTATTTCATAGAAGTTAAAACAATTCATTTCTTGAATCAGGAACAATTGGCATTTGGGTTGAGTATCCACGTCGCGCTAACTATGACTCAGATTTAGGTTAGTTTGTTCAGTTAAAAAATAAGGCTTACCATCTCTGGAGCTCCTTGTTGGCTCCATAATTATATCGTCTCCTTGGATCTCGAGCGTTGTTTGGTATTATAATTCATCTTGGTAGTGTAAGAGCGAATGACATTATTCATTTGACACTTTGAATTTATACCTATTGAAGCATATATTCTGCAAATTCTTGTGTGGTATGTATGCACACCGATCTGATTTTGTTAGAATGATATGGAGTGTGCGGGTAAAATCCGATTATCGATTGGTGTATCTACTGCCAGTTTTTAAAGGTCATATACAGTCGTCTACTAGTCGAACGTTATTTTCGGCTTGATCGATTTCCAGAAATGTCAACCGAAGTCATAAATTAGTTGCCTATTTTGATTTCGTTATTATCAAATTAAATTTTTTGCAGCTTACTATCTCAGGTAATTTTCTCGATTATTTCCCTATTTTTAACAAATTATTTTGGCAGTTGCTGAGCAGTGTTAATGTTCACTGGTATTCTATCCTCGTGGATCAGCATTCCTACATGAAGTGGAGTTTTATCATTGCTTGACGTTACATGAAAGTAATCTCTATCGTTCCTCATTATGACGAATAGTTACTCTTCAGATTTGTGCATCTCCAATCGGCTGGCATATGTTGCTAGTACCCATCGTTCCATTTATCTCAATGGACATTGTACGTCGATCATCGTCAATGAATCTCCTCTACAGTGACTTTTGTGGCCATGGGGTATATCTCATCGTGTGGTGAAATGGAATTTATTTGCCCGTTGTGATTACTGCTTATTGGTGGACTTATTCATTATAATTTTTTGATGAAAGTAAACCTTGTAAATTTATTGATGGTATTCCAAGCTGTTATTTTATTTATTACCTATCAAAAAATTTTAGCGACTCGTTTATTTTTTACCGGGCGTTTGTATCCCCCTATCGTACGTTATTATGTTTTTTGCAAAAACTTTCTATGTTTAATCGTCCTCCTTTATAATTTTTATTTATTCATTATCTTTATCTATTTTTAACATTCAGAGATTTTATTCTATTACCCTAATAATATGAGGAATAAATTGAGTATTACTTGTGCATGTCCTTGCCGATTTGTTGACCTATTTGGTTCAGAGTTTATCACACATAGACGGTTTATAAATTTTTTAAATGTCAATGGGTTTTCCTTTAATTTCGGGAGCTGATCATCAATCTATACCAATGAAAACGTTTGTTTGAGCGGTTGTCTACTTTAGCGTTCTTCACTAGTTTAACTCAGTTATGGGTGGAATTACTAAAGTACAAATTATTATTTACTGGGGCATTTACGGTAGTTCTGCTAGGTGATTTCTCAATAGTTCAATGAGTTTGAGAGAATGTCGCGGAATATTTGATAACAATTTTTTGGATATGATCAAGTTCATCAACATTATATACTAGGGGCTTAGAGATTCGACATGTTGTGTGAATCTTAAAAGAAAATATCGTCCGCCTGATTTCTCGTGTTGATAATTAAATTTCGGTTAATTATCGGGGTTAGAATTTTCTCACCTAGAATACTTTTTGTTCTTATTTTTTCGGGTAACAATCGTTTTAGTAATACTAGCATCGGAGTTAAAATGTACATTAGTTGTAAGTTTAATTAGTTCCAATGAATAAGTTAGAGGTCATAGCAACGGTATTTAATTTGCGTTGACTCCCCAGTCACCTTCACTTTAATTGATCTTAAGAAAATCTGTGTTAATATTACAACATTATGAGTGCCCACTGGGCTACTCAGTGTTTTGAGTTTAAGCCGTTTGTTGTCGTGATTTTAGGTCGAGTTTATGGGAGTTGAGTGATGGTGAAACAGCCAAAAGACTATTTCCCCTTCAATCTATTTCCCCTATACGGATTAATAATTTACGTTCCAGCTACTGCGTTCTCACGCCGTAGCCTTCACGGGCACGAATTATTGGCGGACTTACACCTTACTTACACAATTCGATGGGGGTATGTCTATTTTACTCTCATGCGGTGATGTGTCGGCTGTGGGCCTGAAAAATTTCGACAAAGAAAAAGTTTAGTTTCTTATTACATATTTTTATTGAAATATAATTTACCACAATAACTTCGTTTATCATATTAACATCATAACTCTCTCCCACGCCGATGCCCAAGCAGAGCTCATGCGAGGTTGCAAGGACATGACGTGGAGAGAGTTTTCGAGCATTCCTCTACTCACATTTAAAATTCTAGTGTTCTAATGGTGGCAACTGACTGATTATACAGAGTAAAACTGGTTCAAGTTTTATGAAAAACTGATTAAAATTAGGAGAAAATGAATCGGTATATATACCTATTGTACGACCCTAACCTTGCTTGTTAAATTTGATTTAGTAAAACAAAATTTGACCTTGTGATTTTCTAGTATATTCTAATCTTAATTTTATTATTTTTGTAATTTAATTCGACAATTTTATTTTTAAATTTTTTAATTGAATTGTTTCCAATTCAAATTATTTAATTTTTGTTCCATTTTTATGGATTTTCGCATTTTTCGATAATTGTCGAATTTCGGTCAAATTTTATGTTTTCGTGTTATTTTTATGTTTATTTCGTGTGGATCTTGTTGCACTTTGTTATTATTTTAATTTATTTTTGTGTTTCTTGATTTTATATTTAATTGTTTTCTTTCTCATATTTTAGCATGGTTAGTTGGTGTTTTATGGGTCCGATTTTAAATCTGTAGGTTGTATTTGCGTGTGTATTACCGATTCATTTAAACGATTCTCAAGGCCTTTTGTGTTCTGGCCCAACATCTCTTATGGTATATGTTGGTAAGCCTAGAATACGTTTTACTGACTCTTACCAGTTTGTTAATGAATCATTAGCTAGGGCTGTGAAAACTTTGACTAGTTTACTTTAAACGAGATCTGTTTTTACTGGTACAATTGTTAATGAAAAATGTATTTTTCCTTACAACTTTGCTACTAGTTAAGAGGTCCTTGAAAATACTTCGAATTGCTTCCAATCTGGGAAGGAGTGAGTGAAGTTGAATTTGAGAAAGCTCAAATAATTTGGACTGTATGCAATGTATGAATTTACTTGAATATATGATGGTGTATTTGAAACTTGATTGCTTTCTTTTGGCTGACTTTTTCCCAACAATTTCGGTCGAAATCTATAGCTCATAATAGGTTAGAGTCTTTGAATTATTTTGGTATTCCGGGAATGTCTTGGAGTTCTGCATTAATAACTTTAGATTAACCCATTGAACTATTGCAAAACATAGAAATTTATTATTTTTTGAACTATATCTTGAAATTCCTTCTGAGCTTCATGATAAGTTATACAACTTTCCTATTGCTGCTAAAAAAATGAAACCTTTGGGGTCTAAGGTTGAAAAGCAGTTGCTGACTCATTAACCAAAAAATAATTATGTGATTCATTGGAGGTTATTGAAGTTGTATTTGTCTCTTGGTGTTAAGGTCACACATTTATACAGATTTGTAAGATTCAAACAGTCTCCTATTTTTAAAAGGAGGGCTACCAAAACGTTAGCCAGGTGACACACATTTACCTACTTATAAATACGGAAAGTATAAGAACACGCGATAGTAAATATATGCTATTAAACTATCCGAAATACCAAAGTGTTCATACAGACAGGAGTTTTATAATACTCACAAATTACTATTAAAGTTTTATTGAAAATTATACAAAATTTTCAAACCAATTATGTGGTTTCAATCAAACAAAATTAATATGGACAAATGAATGTGAAACTGCATTTCAAGGTATGAAAGAGCAACTTTTAAAGCATCAATATTGAATTTTCCGCATTTTAAAAAGGAATTTAAAAAGAAATGAAAAAGTAATTCCTTATTGATCACATGCAGCGAACGCAAATGAAGTAGATTTTGCATTTCTTGAAAAGAATTACTTACAATTTACTATTTTACATAAAATTTAAAATACTCCTTATACAGAAAGAGCTTTCAATTAATAAACGAGATCTTAGGCAACCATAACACCCCCCAAAAGCCCATTTCAACACAATTTCAGAAGTGGATTGATCACCTAAGTAGTCTAAATATAAAATTAGGGTACCAGTAAGGTGAATTACATAATAATATCGATGCTTTATCGCGAAACGAATGTGATACATGTGTGGGGTTAGTGGTTTATGACCTTGTAACCCCTAACATACAAATGTCATCTCCCTCCAATGGTTACCCATTGCTAGGCAACTTTGTAACCATCGGTTATGAGACCGCCAAAGGTGAGCTCTGTTTCCAGAACTACATAGTGGGTCCAGCGAACTGTCTATCGACGACATGTACTAGATTTCTATACTGTCCCTGTCTTTCCGTTTGGATGAAGCTAATTATAAGATTGGTTATTGGCATCTATACCTTATACTCAAAGAACTCAAATAGATTATTTATTAGTTTATTTATTGATCGAAAACTTTTCAACAGAATAACAACAACAAGATTTAATTGCAAATACATGATTTAGAACCAGCTCTAATAAAAGTCTAGACGTTCCTGTTGTTATTTTTTTGGTTCGACTCGCTGTAATCGCTGACGAGAGTAGGTGACGGCGTTCCCATCCTGACTAGCTGTCAAAGGCAAGCTCTAAGGCTTGGATTTGGGTTTTTTGATCCTGATTTATATGGTTAGCCTCTTTCAGGGCGGTCCGACTGGTATCCAATTCTCAGTATATTTCCTGAACTCGTCTTGGCTCAAACCACGTAAATTGGAGCCTCCGCAACTCCTGGGTTGCCTGCGTCAATCGTCGAGAGAGGCGAGTATCCTGTCCGGTAGAATATCCTGAGTCTTCTTGGCAGGAGTCCGACAATGAATCCGAAAATAAAATTAAAAATGAAATTCAAATTTGTTGTATCTGATACTAGTCCAAATGTACATCCATTATTATAGTTAAAATAATAGCATAAAATTGTAAAAGTCAATCCTTGCTGCTAACAATTATACTATATATCAAAATAAGAAATTTAATATTAGAGATTGATGATGATTGAAATAATTTATTTGTTCCTTATTAAAATATTACCTATGCCATATAAGAAATTTTTCTTTTAAAATAACCATTTATTTTTATATACTTAGTTATGTTTGACTCTGAGGCTAGATTTAATCAATTTTATTTCCATCATCCAGTTTTTAGTTTAAAAAAAATAAATGACATAATTTTACAAATACAAAAAAAGGAAATAACACTTTTGTCTAAAACTTTTATTGTCATCACAAATTACTAAAATTTCTTTTCCCATGATGAACTGTTGGGACGAGATCTTGGCCAGCAGAACTTCCTGCCATGCGAATTTCCTCCTCATGGCAATTCCAACCGTTCTAACATATCTGGGTGGGTCAGTTCCTCTGGAATCATTACTTGAGTTGAGGCGGCTAAAGTCCTCAGAGTAGGGTCACTGAGTTCAAACGAGAACTTATATTCTGGAATATAACCATCTGAACCTGAAAGCCTTCCTATTGTTATCTCGTGATTGATTCTGTCCTACTCCATCCTGGCCATTCGCAGCGGTTGTTGCAACTCGCTATCCTCTTCTTTCAAGCGAAGCACTATCGACTCTATTCTCAGGCGGTCTTCTCTGGCAGGGTTCCGTCCACGTTCTCTCTTGATGACTAGTCCAAGGAAATTCATACCTCCAATCGAGTCAAATCGAGCCGGCCACGTGACAGGTTCTGGTGTTGAGACTGTATAACCATAGTCTCACAGGATCTGGCGACCTTATGCTGCTGCCATTTCATTGAATTGGATCTTCCCGAAGGAGGTAATCCTGCAAATTCTTATTGATCAAGATGTTCATGATAATTCAACCAAAAGTTTTTATAAGTGTTAAAAAATAAATTTTAGATCTCCTCACTTTTGTTGACCGGCGATCGGGGAATCAGTTTGGTCATCCTCAGATTTGGCTCTCTGAACTCCGTCTCGTGGGTCGTTCGGGTAGTTTGGCCACGAAATCTCTTCTCCGCTCTCCGACTTTGGCGTTGCGTGTTTATTTGAGCAGACGTAATGATATAATAATATGTCTTAATGCAGCTTATAAATTGTCATTTGCCACGTCATAAACTTTGGTTACAATGATGCATATGTATGTTATGATAACTTGTCGCTGTGTGTATCTAGTGTGTCATATTCCATGATTTGTAACATTGGTAATTTGGTTTTTTGAGCGGCGCTATTCTTATCTAGTGGACCGTATTATCAGTATTATTGTGAATGTCCCTATTGTTGTTATTAGTGTTGTGGTTGCTACGGTTATCTGTATTATTCGAGTCAATTATTAGTGTCATTATTATTATTATTTTTATTATTATTATGATATCCATTATTATTATTCCTCGTCTATGTATTATTATTACTTCAATCTAAGCTATTACTAACATCGCTATTATTCTTACTATTATTATTATTATTTTGATAATTATTTTTATCATTCTTATTGTAATTATTAAGATCACCCTTCTTCAAATAATTATGATAAATTTTAATATTTATTATTATTAATTATTATCATTGTTATATTTTCGTTATCCCTGTTATTATGATTATTATTACCACCACTAAAATTATTATTAATATTTTAATTAAGATTATTATTATTAGTTTCAACGTTATCATTATCAGTTAAGGTCACCATTGTTAGTTATTACAATTGTTATTGTCGTCATTTATATTATTCTGATTACTCACTATAATTATTCCTACTGTTTCATTTCTAGTGCTATCATCGAACTAGCATTACGGTACCCCATTATTAGAATCACTGTGTTCACTATCACTATTGAATAACCGGCAAGTACTTGTCATTTATTCTTATTCATTAATTTTTCTCATATAGATTGTGTTAGATAAAATCTACTACACCATAGAACGTGGATGATTCGGTTCATCACTCACTGTGAATTTTCAGATAAACACTGACCTGCCATCAAGTTTCTACACAGTTAACAAGTCTCATTTTGTACAGTTTGTTGACATTGTTCTGATTTACGAAATTTAATATGAATTTGTCAGAACCAAACCTATCTATTCTCATCATTTTAATTCATTTAATAAACGGTAAGAATATTCTATTAACATTTGCTAACTTTTCTGGAAATTTCTACTAGGGAATGCCAGTTCCGATTTTTCAGATATTCTCTTTGGGTATTAATTAGTAATCTGGAGTTAATAAGGAAAATGTGTTGTCGTAATCTTGAGGAATTAAAACCACAGAGTTAATCGGAGGAGTGATATTCAATATTATTCAATTCTATCAGTTATTATCTTAGTTTGGGTTGCCAATTGTTTATACCAACAAAATTAGTGCATAAACCAGAACAACGATAACTTGGGGTTATTTTGCGGTAACAACAACATTTGAATATTATATGAATTTAGTGGATGAAAATTATGAAAGTTGGCGCTCCGAACAAAGTCTTAAAATATTTATTCAAAAAACTTTTTGATTGGATGAAAACATTTTTGTAATGCTCACTAAGATTCATTGCTTTGTCAAGATTGGAAACTTTAATCTTTCTTTGCTGATAGAATGTTTGGGAATCCAATTGAAATTATCAATATTTAAACTTCACCATAAACATCATTAGATTGACTAATGCAAATGCTTAATCTTATTTTTGTGGTTATTTTGATTTGTAAATTTTTATTTTCAATTAAAATGCTGTCTTACTTATCTTATGTAAAATAAATTTTAAAGTAAAATTTTTAGTTTTAGACATAATATTCTAATGAAATCCTTTGAAATTCGTATTGATTTTATTATCCTGTTTGACTTTAGAAATCAGTTTAATATGCTTTTCAGTGATTCCGGTTTTGGTATGGTCAATTTTTCCTGTAATCATTAATATTTTGATTTTAATAAAATTTATTCGTTTACTTATTTTATTTGCTATTTAAGTAATTTCGGTTAAATCATCTAGTGGCTGAGGGTACACATTTAATTTTAAGTGATAAGTTTAAGTTTCGTAAAATTCAAATCAACTTTAAGTTATTGTCTTTATAGTTTGACGCATTGAATTCATTCGTTAATTGTTTATTTTGTTATACAAAACCTAACATCAATTCTAATTAATTATAACTATTCGATCCTGTTTAATTTTTCTTCATCGTTCGAAAGTTTTTAAAAATTAAAATTATTAATTGATCTATTTTAACCTTAATTCCTTTTACTACTCTATGCTTTCTGCTGCAATTACAATTTATGTTAGAAGTGGTGGGTTACAGGGTTTCGTTCTTTGTTTAAATTGTCTTGTGGTTGCCCCAGTAACGCCATACAAAATACCTCTAGCTACCACTCGGCACCCGTTGCTAGGCAACGTTGGAAATGTGTTCGAGTGGGTGAATTGTCCGAAAAAAGTGAGTATTATTACCAATACTGTAATTGCTCGGACAACCCTCGGGTCCACTAGCTGTCGGTAGAAGACCTATGCTCGCTTTGCTCTGTCCCTTGTATAAGAAAGTTCAAGATCGGGTTTATATCGACTATTGGAGAGGGAACGATGGTTCGGGAATGTAGTACTAGCCTTCATGATTATGGTTTTATGCAAGTCGTAATTTGGAATTAAATTAACAATGAATGCAACTTATTTATTCAAATCGGCAAAAAAAATATGTAATGTTCGTGAGCTAAGGTGATGGATTTGGGGGTCGTGCTGCTCGGCGTCGGGCACGCTCCTTGCGTCCCGGCCGACGATTGTTTGATGGAGTGGCGGACTGACTCGTAGATTGAGGATCTCTATACGGCAGTTGTGACGGGGCGAAGACAAGCCGGTACGTTACCGCTTCCCCCTCACGACAGACTGCTAGGGCGACCTCCAATCCCCTGATTTGAGTGCGCAGGCTCTGATTAAGCTGTCGCTCTTCCGCCCAACCCTTTTGAGCTGCTGTGAGCCTGTGATAAAGAGTTTTCATCTTCTTCGGGTCTGACCAGGTTGCCTTGATTTGTTGCACTTCTCGAGTTATTTGGATGATCTGGGTGAGTAGATTTGCATTTGCACCTCTAGTGTGATCCAATTCGGTTTGCAGAAATTGGATAGTTGCCATTGCTATAATAAACAAAAAATCTTTAAATTTCTTTATGGACTCAACTAAATGAAAACTCTAATTAATACAAATATAATCTTTCGTATAAATCCATTTTTCAAAAAAATTAAGACGAACGACATTAAAATCCTTCAAAATTTAATCACATTCATAACAAATTATAGTTTATGTCCTTTGTCCGAGGAGTCAGGGTTCTTCGCAGAATTGTCTCTTTAAGCCCTTCCTCCGAGGAGAAACCTGGAATGGCCGTCGGGTATCGCGGACCGGTCGCGGTGGATGAGTCTCCGCAATACGCCCGACGCGGATGTCCTCTTCGACGTTCGCGAGGTACATCCTCGCTTTGACCACGTTCAGGTCCACTTGCTTCTGCACCCTTTCCCATTGAGTGAGGAGGTTCCGCGCGTGGTCGCGGATTTCTTCGGCAGGGTATCGTTGTTCGTTGGGCCAAGAGGGGTCCTTTTCCAGGCCCAGTATCTGCCAAGTGGTGGGATACGACCTTTTCGGTTGAAGCTCCTTGATGACGGCGGTTGCCAGTGATACTTCCTTCAGATGCTGTTCATCGGCTACTTGGGTGGAGATCCAGTTGAGTGGCATGATTTCTTCTGAAATATCATTATAGTTAGATAGTGGGTATAAAAGAGAAATTAATCTATCTAAATTGTCTGCATAATTTAATGTTCGGTTACTTCGGGTTCGCGGGAAGATAAAGGGTTGATCATTACTTCGTTATACGAGAGATGTTGATTGCTTTAGAGATGTCATAATAAATTCATTTGGATTTTATGTAAATAATTCCGAATGCAAAAACTGCTGAGGGAAAATACCTATAGTATTCGTGAAATGGGATTAATCGTTACTAGTTATTCACGAAAAGAAAAAAAATATCATTGCAATCGCGGATCATGATCGTTATCCAACAATAGTAAATTCTCCTACAATAATTTGTACCCTTAAATCTGCGCGGTATTTACTCATTTTAATTCGATGTTAATATTTGGGTTAATAGGTTATATAATAGATGTAATATTGCAATTTGAATTATCCAAATCTAAATTTTATTAAATTCCGTTAACTCTTTAATGGTTAACGCGTTTTTTAAGCGACGTAAATACGACGGTTTGTCTATGAAATTTATGATGTAAATTTATTCCATTAGTTACCCTAGTTCATGATCCTCCTATATTTCTTTTGTAATGACTATAATAATTTTAAATAAAACGTTACATCATTGCTACAACTAACCGATTTATGGCCAATTAAAGTTTAATATCAGTTTATTTATCATCTAAAGGCTTTATATTTAGTAGGATATAGTTATTAATTAACTAATTTTGATTTATGGATAACTTGGGAAAGATCATTAATTAAAAGGTCTATAACATTATGAAAATTAAATTAATTAAGGGGATTTGTGTAATATTACCTTGTAAGCTTGAATCCTTTGATGAGTTCCTTATAACCGTAAATTCCATGAATTAAGAATAAATTTTCTGTTAATCGATAATGACTGATTAGATATTCGAGGTGTATATTCCCGTTATAATATGCTGTTGAATGAATTTGTTTATTTCAAGTCCAATCTATGTGATCCTAATGATTTCAGGTTCGTCGATTTTCGGGTTAGATGGTTCGATTGTCGTTTGCAAATAACTTATTTTCTAATTCTAGTGTTGGTCAATTCTGTGAAATTTTCAACAGTTATAAAAATAACATAATAACAAGAAAGTTTGACAGAAAACGATAATTTAGATAAAAGCAAAAAATCAAAGAATAAAACTGAATTAAAATAAAATATTTTTGATTGGAAAAATTCAATTAAAAATTCAAGAAATAAACTGTCAATTTAAATTAAGAAAATAATAAAAATTAAATTTGGATAACACAAATAATTTCAAGGTCAAATTTTGTTTTATCGCACTAAAAATAACACGTAAGGTTAGGGTCACAGATTACGTATATATACCGATTCATTATTACATCATTTCAATCATTTTTTCTGGTGAAAGACTCTTACCGTTTTTCACTAGCAATACTATTCTTGAACAGAAGCGCTTTTGTGTGATACAGGAAGCTTGTGTGAGAGAAATTACTTTTTCAGTACTGATTCTCTACGAAGATTCCAATTATATGAAGTGAGGAATCTTTAATGAACATGCCTATAAATGCACTATGAATGTATTTATGCCTATGAATGTGATTATGAACGTAAGTATTGCCAATTATGCCTATGAATATGCTAATGAACGTAATTATTGCCAATTATGCTATGAATGTGCTTATGAACATAAGTATTGCCAATTATGCCTATGAAAGTGCTTATGAACGTATGTATTGCCAATTATGCCTATGGATGTGTTTATGTACACAATTATTGTCAAATATGCCTATGAATGTAACTATTGTTGGGCCAGAACACAAACGGCCTTGTAAGTATTTAAATGAATCGGTAACACACATGCAAATACAACATGCAAATTTAAATTCAAACCTATTAAAACATCAACTAAACCCTATCAAATATGAGAAAAAAGATAATAAAATATAAAATAATAAACATAAAAATAAAATTAAAATAATAACAAAATGCAACAAGATCCGCACGAATTAAATATAAAAGGTGTTTCTTGATTTTGTATTTAATTGTTTTCTTTTTCATATATTTTACCTTGGTTAGTTGGTGTTTTATGGGTCCGATTTTAAATCTGCATGTTGTATTTGCATGTGTATTACCGATTCATTTAAACAAATTCGTGTCCTGGCCCAACATAACTATCTACTAGCCAAGTGGTGGGCTACTGGGGGTTGATGTTTGTTTAAATGTTCTTATGATTTCCCCGGTAACGCCATATAAATATTTCTAGCTACCACTCGGCACCCGTTGCTAGGCAACGTTGGAAATGTGTTTGAGTGGGTGGATTGCCCGCCAAAAGTGAGCGCTATTACTAATGCTGTAATTGCTCGGACAATCCCTGGGTTCAACGAGCTATCGTTAGAAGATCTGTGCTCGCTTTAAGTTGTTGGCGAATGGGGTTGGTTTTTATTTATTTTTTTCTAGGGTTCTTGTTTATCTACCTCCTAAACGCCAGCAAGATTATTATTCTATCCCTCCTATGTACCCATGGTGAGTGCCATGTTGGTACTGTACATAGAGGTTGAAAATTCATGAGCAGGTGAGCTCCATTACTAGAACTACTCCTCATGATATTTTCACATTCGGGTTCTGGACTGCCGATGGAAGGTCTTACGTCTTTCTCTTTCTATATCCTGGTCCTTACTCGTCTATTCCTACAATTTCCATACTTATTTGTCATCTTTATATTATTTATAAATGTATCTTTCAAAAATTTGGGCAGCGTTCCTCCCTTATTTTTTGGTAAATTTCCTATTTCATTTGTTTAATCCCGGTATCGACTACATTTGTCCTAGTTTACCTTTATCTTTACCTATATTAAAAATTTGATCAACAATTCCTTAATTTCCCGGTACGTTTCCCATGATTTTAAGTAATTAAAACCCTCTGCGATCACTTCAATAAACATTTCTCTCTTCTGTCAGATTAGATCATTCAACTTTTGGAAAACTACTTTCAAATTTACATTCCTAGCCTATCCTATCCTTTCCTATTTGATTTTCTGATTTATTTTCCAACAAAGTTTTAAATTTTCCCTACAAAACTTTATTCCCCTTAACTAAAGTCGCACTTCCCAAATTTTATTCCGACTCGCTCCGGCCACATTTTCAGCAGCCGCCTCGAGTATACAACGGCGCCCTGCGTAGCGGTCGTGTGCACAAAGCCAGAACCGACTGCGAACTGCCGAGGGGTTCACGAGGCACGACCCACGAGCTCAACTAAGGGTTTTCACCCACTAGCCGGCACACGGTCCGTCCCATGAACCATCTATTTAAATACTTAGTATAAATAAGATTTTAGGGGATTTGTCAGTGGCACCAAAAGATTCCACGACCATCCAGAACAAAATCAAAGTAACAAGACTTCGAAATATATATTTATACAAGAAAACAATACTTACAATCCACAGTCATACAACCAGATTTGAAAAATTGGCATAAATTGGCATACAAAATTTGGTCTAAGAATGATTCACTGCTAGTCTAAAAATGTCTAAAAATTTTTTCTAGTAGTCACCTGACTGAAAAATGTCTAAGACAGTCTAAAAATTGTGAAAATGACTGCCGTATATATAGTATTTTTGTGCCTGTGTGCGACCAATGGGCGATTTTTCGCCATTTTTAGGCTTTTTAATTATTTTATTTATTTCAAATATTTTGTAATTTTTATATATTTTTCTTTATTTTTTGATATATTAATATTTTATTGTTGGATTTTATTTTTATTGTTATTTCCTTAAAATATTATTTTTAAACCCCAATATTTTGTTTTCTGGTCGCCTCTTCTGCCTGTGTTTTTTCTAAACCTTATTTTGCAAGGTTTTGGCAGTTTATTTTATTTTTCGTATGTTTCTTTCTGCATCTGTAGGCATTTTTCCGAATTTTAATTAATTATTTGTTTTATTTAATTTTTGTTATATTTTTAATTTGTTTTAATTAATATGTTTTTATTTTATTTTTGATATCTTCTTGCAGTGAGTGCTTATGTTACAGCAGCCATATTGACAATTTCCAAACGACATTAATTATTTTGTTTTAACTTATACAGTTTTCACCTTTTTGTTTAAATTGGTTTTGTAATTTTGTTTTAATTTTGGCTCTAAGCCCAACAAAGTCATTAGGTCCCTTTCTCTTTATGGTGAGTTTTATAAATTGTATTGACCCATACTCTTGATTGAAGCAAATTAATAAACACATGGATTAACTAATTAACGATCAAAAAACGACAAAGATTTAATACAGATGTATATCATTCCTATACAGGGTAAGATTGAGATTTAGTTCGTAGTCTGAGTTGTATTCCGCAATCGCGCGGCTCGTCTTTTGGCCCGCTCTTTGCGTCCTGGGCGATAGCTGTTTGTAATGGTTGTCGGGGTCGAAGGTACGGTTGTTGTTGGGGTGGCCGTTGCCTCCCGGTAAGCCAGTTGGGCGGGGGCGAACACAAGAGGGTACGTTACCGCAGCTCCCTCTTGACAAGCAGATAAGGCCACTTCTAACCCCTTCACTTGGGTCTTTAGGTTTTGATTGAGTTGTCATTCGTCTGCCCATCCTGTTTGGGTGGCAGTGAGTCGTTGGTAAAGTGCCTTGGCTTTTTGGGGCGCCATCCAGATGGCCTTTGTTTGTCGTATTTCTGCGGTCAGCTGGGTGATCTGGTCGTGAAGGTCCTTGTTAGCCTTCCGGGCATGGGCGAGTTCGGTTTGCAATATCCGCAGGGGTTCCATTCTATAATATTCAATATCTATATAAAATATTTAATTGATTCAATATTTCTACATATATAGTTAACTCAAACATGGGTGCAAATGTCTAGGAAAGCAAAACAAGAAAAATGAAAACTCCGGCAACTATTCTTTATTATACCAATGTTAGTCAAAAATCTACAATCGCCAGTCTGGATGATCATAGTTGTTCCAGGGATTTTTCTAACCATTCCTTCGCCGAGCAACCCGAGACTACGAATACGGGCCGTCTTGTATTCCGCACCGGTCCGTGCTTGGGTGGCGGCGCCTCACTATAGTTTTCCAGGATTCTCCCCGCAGCGACGTCATCTTCCACGTTGGCCAGGTATTGCCTGACCCGGACCACGTGAAGATCTACTTGCATTTGGTGTGCTTCCAGTCGGTCGAGTAGTTCGCTAGCATGTTCTAGAATTTCGCGGGCCGGATGTTGTTCGTCCTTTTGCTCAATGGCCACTGGTAATTGCTGGTCCATTCCCAGCATCTGGCCAATTGTTTGACTGGGTCCTCTTGGAGATGGCTCCTCGTAGCCCTTTGCTCGCCATAGTAGTTGCCGAGCCTGTCTCCATTCTTCTGCAATGCCAGCGGGGACCCACTTGAGAGCTCCTGATGTTTCTACAAGTGAAATATTTTTATGACATTTCTGTTTAGGTAAATCAAATAGGTCAAAAGTATTCTTAAGAACAATTCATTAACTATTACGACGAGTTGAAATCCGGAAAGTAAATCCGATCAAAGTTATTAAATAAATATCGCAGAAATTATGGAATTTAGCATGCTTACCTAATTTTGATAGTTTTATTCAAAGATAATTTTTATTCGGCATAAAAATCGAAATTAATTGGGGTGAAATTATTATTGTTAACTATTTTTAAAGTGTATGGGTTTAGAGATCGGTAGGATATGGTTGTGATTGGGTTTAAAAATGAATTTGTAAGGGTCTTTTCTCCAACCTGCTAAATACTGATGTTTACGGAAGCCCAACGCTAGTTTCTCAAATCAAGGACAATTGGATTTATAGTTCATTTGAGTTCGTATGGTCAACTCATAGTTATTAATAGTCAAAAGTTTAGAGTGGTTGTTTCATATTTAGAACTGTCGGTTAAATTATTTACAATTTATGAATATCTAGCTTTATAATATTATTTAAATTTACAATTAATTTCAAGAACTATAACAACGATTTCGTTTATAATTCCCCGTCACCTTCCCTCAATTGATCTTAGGCTCACTGTGTTTATATTATATTTAATAAGTGCCCACTGGACTACTCGGTGTGATAATTTTGAGCCGTGTGTAGAGTAATTTGGGTCGATTTTAAAGAAATCGAGAAACGAGGAAGTAACCAAAAGGCCACTTCCTTACTTCTCCTTTCTTCTATACGGAATAATATTGACGTTCCGATCCCTGCGTTCCGCACGCCGGGTCTCCACGGGCACAGATCATCGGTGATATTCCACGCACTTACACGAATCTGAATAATGTATATGATTTTATTAACTTGTGATGTGTCTTTGGCTGTGTTACTACTACCAAAAATAAAATAATAGAAAAAATAAATTACCACATGAATTAGGCAAAAGTCTCGACGCATAAACTGTATATTTGGCATTCATATAAACAAATTTTAAATCGGGCATCGATGTACATAAACCAAAATAACATAACTGTAGATTAACAATCTGAAAATATTGCTACAAAACATAACTGTAGATTAATAACCTGAAAATATTGCTACAAAACATAACTGTAGATTAATAACCTGAAAATATTGATAACTGTAGATTAATGATATGAAAATATCTGAAAAAAAATCACACAACAAAGTAAGATTTGTAAAAAATGTCCATCTTAAATTTGGTTGAAATTAATACCACAAAGTAGTAGTTGAAAATTTGGGAAAACACATCAGTATTTATACCTATAATTTGGCCTTAACCTTGCGTGTTAGTTTTATTGCGATTAAACAAAATTCGACTTTGAAATTATTTGTGTTATCTAAATCAAATTTTTATTTATTTCTTAATTTAAATTAGTAATTTATTTTAACATTTTTTAAATAAATTTATTCAACCAAAAATATTTATTTTATTCATTTAATTCATTAATTTTTACTTTTATATAAATGGTCATTTTACGGTCGACTTTTCTTGTTATTATGTTATTTTTATGTAAATTTCGTGCGGTTCTTGATGCATTTTGTATTTATTTTATTTTACTTTTATTGTTTTGATTTTATATTTATTTATATTCTCTCAGATTTTAAAGTGTTTAGTTGGTGTTGTCTATTGTATTTTAAGTTATCTTGGTGCTGGGTTTTTATGCTGTATTACTGATGCATTTAAACAATTCTCAAGGCTATTTGTGTGCTGGCCCAACATAAAACACTCCGGGGCCCGTAAAATTGCGACCCGCAATTTCTAAAAGATCTAAGCTATGAACTATACAGAGTTTACATTTTCCATTCAATTGGGTCTACGAGCTACAGGGTCGTGACCTCAAAACCCACATGCATAAAAATAATCATACAGTATACATCAATATATGGATTGCAAGATGAAGTGAAAGAGGACCTACAGTCCGGTTATGATCACACATAAAGAATAGTTAATTGTCTAAGAATCATTAGTTCATTGTTAATCATGAGTTCAATATTCTGTCACTTGGGTATTCGTCTCGCTGATGCCTTGAGTTTCTTTGGTTTCTGATTGATTACTTTCTTCAGCAGGTTCTGATATTTTGACGATTCGATATCTGTTGTGCGATTTGACTTTGAGATTTTGTTTAGTTTGGGGAATTGACTTCGTTAGATGTCGATTGTTTGGAAGATTGGCAGGCTTAGTGAATCTCAGATAAGAAGAATAGATAGAATGTTTAGTTCGAGACTTCTTTTTGCTGGTTTATTTAGGGTTTTGAGTTGTAAATTGACATTCTAACTTTCGTTTGTTGATTTTTTTCTCTTTGTATCTTGAACTGGGTTGTGTTCAATTGGATTCTGTGGATAGCTGACCCTTTATCATATTATCTAGTCTCGATTGTTTGATGATAATTGATCTGTTCGGGATTATTCATGATTCTTTGAGGTTGGTTTGAGTTTCTTCTTTTCAGTTATCAATTTTGGCTGTTTGTTCTCGATTTTCGGTTCTAATTTGTTATTTTGTAGGGTTTCTAAAGATCATCCATGATTATTTGAATATGATTTCCTTGATGAACGTTTCCTTTTCTACTGAATTTCGATTTGATTTTTTTCTAGAGTTCTGAGCGTTTGAACGATCCGTTTTTCTTGTTTTAATCCTTTGACCATTGGGTATAATAGGAATTGATCCGTCCGTAATTGGTATCCTTTGGCTTCTCATATATCGGCATATTTGTTACAGTTAATTTTTGCATCGATTGATTGATTGTGGGGTTTTTCGACATCTTTCTAAGGGATACTAGGTTGTATATATGAGTTTATTACTGCCATCTTCTTCCTCATCGCCAATATCATGCTGCTTTCGCATTTCACAAATTTCGAGCTATTTTAATAAGACTCGTTATCATTCCTCTTGATTTTAGGTAGCGATCTGAATTTTCTGTTTCTCTTCTTTTTTTATCTCTGTTGCATTTATTATCATGTCTGGTTTCTCGCTTCTATGATTTGTATTAACTTTATTTTTGCATCGCTTATTTTCTTTGTTGGCCTTTACTACCATTTGCAAGATTCTTACGATATTCCATTTTGATTGAGTGCATTTCGTAGTTCAGTTTCATCATCTTTTTGTCTTGTCGTTTATTGGTATTGTCTTTTGTAATCTCTCTTTATTGATTCGATTTGTCTTTCTTGTGATCTGGTTTTTGATTTTTGAGTTGGTTTTGATTTGTTCTCTGATCCTTTCCTTATTCATATCCGCTGTTGCACGTCAGTCTTGCTTGGAATTACTATTCCGTGATATTCTTTTTGTCTCGTTTGGCTGCATCTAGTTTCACTTGCAGTTGGTTGTTTTTCTTACTTTATTCCCCGAATTGATTTTTGAATCTCTTCCACCTCTTTACTAGTTCTATTTCCTTGTCTTTTTTTTCGTTTAGCTTTGTTTTTCAATTATCTACCTGTTTGTTGTTATTCGTCAGTTTCGCATTAATTGATTCAGTTTTTTGTTAAATTATTCTCTTTCGTCTCTTTTGTTGACTGACTTGGTATTTCATCTATTTCTTCAATGCTTTCGTTTCGTGTTGATACTTCCTTTACTGTTTTGCTGCTTTATATTGCTCGATCGTGAATTTGTTTTTCGTTGTTTCTCATTTTCGTCTTTCATCTGATTGTACTGAATTTTCTAGGTCTTAATTTGCTCTCCAAGTCTACTCTTGTTTCTAATTTTCTTGACGGCTTCGGTATCTCTTAGTCGGTTTATTTCAATTTCTGATCTTGATCTGATTCTTGTTTTACACTCATCTATCTAACTAAGCTTTACTGCTTGATATTTGATTGGCTTCCATTTGATTTGTTTCTCCATTTTAACGCAATATTGCATCACTTGTCTTTCTCGTTCCGCTTTATTCTTTGTTACATCGTCTGATTTTTTATTGGTTTTTGCTCCTCGACTATAATATTTATATACTACTTTTATATATTATTGGATATTATTATACTCATTCCATATAGTATTTATAAACTACTTTTATACGTTACTATATAAACATATCTGTTATATAAATTATATGCACATTTCTAACTATTTATTACTTTATCTCCAAAGGGTCTACGCGCAAGGTGCGTATCCCTCCGCATCTCTCATCAATTACTGGATATATATCGATCTCACTTTTTTCCTCATATTTGATAGGGTTTAGTTGATGTTTTAATAGGTTTGAATTTAAATTTGCATGTTATATTTGCATGTGTGTTACCGATTCATTTAAACATTTACAAGGCCGTTTGTGTTTTGGCCCAACAGATGTAACAAATTTCATTCGAAGTCATTAACATTATTATAAATGTAATGTTTGAGGTTTTCAGTTTTTGATACAAAATTTTATCATTAAAACATCTTTTTAAAAAAATTTCAAATAGTATGTTAAATAGAAATTTTTGAAAAATTTTTATTTCGCTTATTTAAATTTATTAGAAAAAAATTCTAAGCTAAATAATCAAATTGTTTTATAAATTTTTGTTAAATTCTATAATATGAGAAAAAATCAAATGAATTTTTTTATTAGAATGATTATTTTAAAATTGTGTTTAATTAGATTATCTTTAGTTAAATCACTGCTTTGTTGTAAAGGTTATTGTAAAATGGCAACTCATTAATTTAATAAATAATAATATTATTACAATAATACTTAAGTACTTTTGTTCGCTGTCTAAAAATATTTAAAATGTTTAATTATTCATAATTGATCGATATTTTAGATTTTCCAATGTCATATTAGTAAAATGTCTGAAAGTAAAATAAATACCTTAATAAGCGTGTCACAAATTGATCAATCTGAGAATTCTAAAAAATCAATCATGACATCAAGTGCAAAAGAATTCATACCCAAACAGAAAATAAGTATTGACAAACCTACTAATATTGGCATTTTACCAGATGAGAAGAAACAGAAAACTGATTATATTTATAGTGACGGAAATTACGAAAATCAATTCAATTGCGGAAATTTAAACGAATGTGCTTTAAATGAAAATGAAAATTGTCTTTCTGAAGATTTATATTCTACAAATTGCAATCAGACAACTCCTATAAGACCAAGTAGTCTTAATATGAATTCATCCAATTTATGTGATTCCAACAATGTTTATCAAACAATGACAATACAAAACCCACCGATGTACTCTATGGACCCTAGTATCAACACATATTATTTAGCTGGAAATCCAGAAACAATAAATTCTGTAAATTACATGACAAATCCAGTTCTGACAACTTCACCAGTTATAGTTCAGCAGTCATCTACACCAAATCTTAATTTATTTCAACCATTTCACAATTCAGGAGGCAGTAGTCCTCATAGTTATCAAAGTGTTTCACCACCTATAAACAATTCCACATTTCCACTATCAAACACAAATAATGGATCAAATCCAAGCATGGGCGGTGAACATTACGTGATGGTTCATGTCAATCTAGGGGAAACGTTTTCCATTCGTGTTGGAGATCAAATTCAAAATATTTCTGGTTAGTTTTAAAATTTATTATAATTTTATTATAAAAAAAATTTAATTTCATTGAAATTTTAATTTTTACTCAAAATCAGGTGTTCATTTCCACTTCTAATTATTGTTTTTATTTGATTTGTGAATGAAATAATTCCCTAACGGGCACAGTCTAATTGTATGCTCAAGAATAAATTTGCACAACGAAACGTTTTGTATTCATATTTAACAACAACAACAGAATGTCAACTGAAATATATATATATATATATATAAATAATATTTGTTGAAAATCAATATTGCTTTTTAAAAAAAGTAAACTATTAATAGCTGATTGTATTATTAAAATGATATTTAAATAAATAATGAAACTGACATTTTTGGGGGTAGCATTGAATATAATAAATAATTTGAATGCTTATAATATAATTGTAATTAGTTTTTTTCATCTTTATCATGCTTTAATAATTATTTTTAAACACCAATCAAATTATTTAAATTTTAAATAAATCAATTATTTTCGATGCCCTTCAAGCAATTTATTTCTACCAATTTTTAGATCCTCGCTCGTTTTATTAATTTTGATTTAATGATAAATCAATGAAATAAATGTTATTATTAATTGAGTTTTGGTTAAGCATGGGATGGAATGAGAATTATTGCTATTTGATTACATTTTTAAGTATAAAACTGATTTTTTTTATCAATTGGCAAAGATACTTTCTTAAATATCTAGTTTTTTTTTGTTTTTCTTTCGTAATGTTACAAATTAAATTTAATATTCAAATTACGTAATATTTATTTCAGAAAAATACTTTATATAGGGGAAAGGATAATTTTAATTAAATTAAATAAGGAAAATTTTACTGGAAAGTTGTAGTAAATTGGATTCTATAATGTGTACCAGTTTTATTATGTAATTAATAAATATATAGGTGGTTTCATTACACGAGAAGTTCTTAAATTGTTGGTCCGCGGATCACCGGTTTGTGGAGGAATCAAAAATTAATTTTCCTTTTCAACTGGTTTAATAATTTTAATGTTTCACATTTTTAACACTGGATCAATAAAGGAACGCTCTTGTTAACGCTCGTATTTTAAGTTAGCGGTCAGCAATCTTTAATAAAAACCTAGCTCCGATCCATTGCGTTCATAACTTTAGGAACTACTGCTCTAGTAATTTCAAATCAAGTGTATTAGATTGTTGATTTATTTTATTAACAGAAACATATTCTGCAAAATAGTAAAATTGAATCAATAATTTATTCAACGTCTTCCAGTTTTTCAAGTACAGCTTAAGAATTCAGTGTTATTTGAGATAATTGTCTAAATTTAACAGGATTCTCCTATGTTAATATTTTCCCAGTTAAATGATGCTGAAATACCAAGAGTATATGGTAATACGATAGAGCAATCTTTGGACTATAATGCCTGGCCTACGAAGATATTCATTGAATTAATAAACAATAATTTAATTTTTATTTCTTTTACTGGTTTTTTCCAAGGTTGAAAAGAGATTATATCGAGATCCTTTAAAAAAAAACTTAAATTGATTATTCCTTATCTCTTCGTAAATGTCAAAACGACAATTTGAAAAAATGTAGTGACTTTAGAGACAACTAAAAATTATCGAAATAATAGAAAATTGGGGTAAATTTACATTTGTAGGAAGAGTTTATAGTGCGATCAATTATTAAACAAAAATAATTAAACTAAAATGGCTAGTAAAAATGATAATTCAATTACAGCGACGAAAGTATAAGTTTTTTGATAACAGAAATGGAAAATTTATTAAGCAAATGGATAGATCTAAATCAAAACTATATATTTCTGAGCACCAAAATCATAAGGAATAAATCACAGTCTTTGGAATCACTTAAATTTCCTCAATATGTGTAAGTTTTAACGGTTGGTATGATTTGTTTAGAAAACTATCAAACTTGCATTGGCTTAAACTAATTGGCTAGTGCAGATAAAATCTGCTTAAAAATATCCACCAAATTTTAAAATGTAGACAAGACACGGCCCTATTGGAAACGAATACCAACTAGTAAGTTTATTTTCATAGAGGAAAAGACTGCTTCGACGGAAATGCACCGGAAAACGAAAACTAAAACTATCGTTTATTAATCAAAAACTCCTAGTGCCATGAAAGATTGTTTTTAGTACAATTTTCGGTGAACTAATCGTAGGGCTTGGATGACACAAAATTTATTTATGGACCGGTTTAATACTTGTTTTTGCCCAGCAATAAATTTTTTTTGCGAGGATATTGAAGTTGAACTCGAGCTCTTTTAGTGTTTGAAAATGCATTGTAACATCCTATAGAACTTGGGACTTGTGTGCTCTGATTTTTTTGTTGAAGTGATATTTATAGCTCCGAATATAACTTCCATCTTATAACCTATAAATCAATTCCTAATAACAGCAAGAATATTTTAGGAATTTATATTGCTAAACAATTAGTAATTTATAAAGATTATTTAATTTGTACTTTTTTACCAAATAATTATTTTCGTATCTAGAATTTCATTCAATAGGTTTTAAATTATTTGCATTAAAATTAAATATTTGTTTAGACATAAATCCTAACAAAAATATATTACTCATTAAAAATACTATCGTATTATTCTTAATAAAAATTAGAAGATTGTTTTGAGTCTTAAAGTTTTTTTCTAGGAAGTACCTTCTATTTGGGTGGTCAACCTATATATTTACATGATCCTGGAGACTTTAATAATGTTTGAGGATTAATTAATTTAATTGAAAGTGTAAAAAGTGATTTATTTTGCTAGGAAAGCAGAAACAGGTGGTTACTGAAAAAGAAAATGTATATCATATAATTTCAAAATGGTTCCTTAAAATGAAATGCTAGTTAATTAAAAATTTACATCAATTATCTAAAAACGAAATTCAATTTTGACAGAGCTATGAATGAGTGGCATGTAAGAATTGTAAAATATTATTTTTGAAGATCAAGTTTGTTTCCTTAATTAAACGAAATCTCTCGCGGTGATCACCAAGAATTCACGTTGCTAATTTAATTAAGATTCGCATCAAGTTAAGATAAACATCAAGTTTACACCAAAGAATATAATGAGCTCTTATTATCTACGATTGAGATTTGAGAAAAATGTAAGTTTTTCATAGGAAGACTTTGTAAATATTATAAAAGGCTATTGTTGTAAAAGTGATATTTCTGTAAAATTTCAATCAGTTTTGTAAAAAATTATTTTGGGAATTAAATATAATTTCTATATTGTTGGATCATGGTTATTTAACTTTGAATACGTGGAGTGAAACTTAAATTTTATTCCTTTCAAAAATTTCCCTAGTAATTTTATTAACATGAATAAATGCTATTATTGCAATTTTCTCTATTATTTTCATTTTCAAAACATTTCCCCAGAGTTTTGAGGTAGCTTGTTTATTATACTTTCAAAAGAATAGACAGTGGCTTTTATTTTGGAGAATTTATCAAATTTTACTGAGGTAAAATCCAAAATTTTAATATATTCGTTCTAAATTTTTGTGAATTAAATGCTTTAGTTGAGGTTTTCTCGTTGCTCACGCCCATGCACCATTATTATCTAAAAATATTCTTTTTAAGAAAGTGATTAACAGCATAGCATGTAAATTATAAATATTTTATCGATATTCAAATTGACTTTTTTTCTAAATTAATTTTTAATTTCATATTTTATAAAATGTATAAAAGTTATTTGATAGTTAAATTCTACACTACGGGACAAATAAATGTAATTTTTTAATTTTTTATTAACTAGTCTGTAGAACCTCCTGTGTTTCGGATAACCTCAGATAGACGTTCATATATTGAATATACAAGTTTTTGTATAAATTCATGCTTTATATATTCCCATATTTGTTTAATTTTTATGAATGCCTCATTTAAATTACTAGCCGAAGCTTCACCATATTTTTTTAAACAAATTCCCAGCAATGTTTATATCTGGAGACTGGCGGCCATTGCATCTTTTTAATTCGATTTTCTTCAAAAAGCTTTGTTGCAATCTTAATTGTATGTTTCGGATCGTTGTCTTTTTGAAAAACAAAATCACTAAGGTTCAATTTCTCCACAGAAAGTAAATGATTTTCTTGTAAAATTTTAACATATTTAAGTGAATCCATTTTTCCATCAATTTTACATATATTTCTAACTCCATTTTCACCTTTACAACCATAAACTATAATACTAGTATAGAAAACCCGCTTAAAAGCAGAGACGTGTATCTTACTTTCGTCCAATTTGAATGTTGACACTAGAAACTGTCAAAAATTCATTAAATATTTTTCTGTAAATTTTTATTCCTAAATATTATATTTTTAATACAAACACTAAAATCAGCTAACTATATATTCATCAACAGTTTAACCGTGGAATTGTGAATGAATTGACATTTCCACTTTTCATGTAACCTAAATATTTGTGGTTAAATTTAATTAGCACATTCGCTTTATTGCTAAATACATATTTTATAAATTTTCAGATTCATTTATAATTCATGTATAAATTGTGTTTTTAAAAATTGAAATTCTTGAGATTTAAATATAATTTTCATCGAAAAAACATTTGGATTAGAAAACTTACTAAACATTTTAGTTTGATTAGATAAATGATTAAATTTATCAATTTTATTTTTTAAAGTTTCCTTAGTTTCTCGCATAATTCCTAATTGATAGGATTCCAAATATCACTCCAAGTAATGAAATTAATTGATTTTGTTAAAACGTTTTATTCAAACAATTTTTTTTCTTAAAATAATGCTCATTAAATGTATCCAGTTTTAGAAACGTTTTTGTGCGGCTATGAACAAATATTCAAAGTATGGATGACAGATTATAAATCCTAAAATTATTATTATTTTTTTATATATTAGTATTGTTAACAAATTCTTACGTAATCTGAGATAAAGATAAAAAATTGATCATGTTTCTGAATATGGTCATATTTGTTTATATTGAAAAATATTTAGATTCTATGAATGTATTAAAATTAGAATTTCACCGATAATTTTTTTCGGTTTAAAACTGGTTAATTTTTACTGTAATATTTTTGAATTCATTTTATATGAAATTTACCAAATTTTCTCTTATTCGTGTATAAAAAAATCACTTTTCAATACTTACATGACAGACCGAAATTCTTTAAGTGCCAATTGGTGATCAGCCGTGAAGCTTATGTTTCATCGTTAAATCAAAACTGTCTTCAGACTATTCTAATTAAACAATTCCAATATTTGTCATATTTTATTAATTTAAACTAATGATTTTACTATTATTTATTCAATATCGCAAACACCATCACAATTTCAAATAATTTTCAAAACAGTTTGGGAATCATTGAATTCACTATCAAATTTACATAAATCGAAACAAAGAAAATTTTCACTTTACGCAAATTTTTGCACATTGAAATTGTGCTTAACGTAGGACATATTCCATTATTCAAAAATTTTGATATAAAGATTAATTAGCTTAAATATAAAGGACCTGCGACAGTAAGAATGGTATCAAATAGTGGTCCACCAACACCGATGCCAATGCAAGTACCTCCGGGTCATATGGTTCAACAAATTGTTGATGAAAATGGAATTTTAACACACGTCATTCTTAGTCCTCTACACCAACCATCTCAGTGTTTAGGACCTCATGTACAGCATATACATCCTTCAAATCCTCAATCACCGTTTTTTGTAAGTTTTGCACAAATTTTATTGATTTTTAGATTTTATACTTAGAAATTATTTTCTATATAATAAAAAATTCTAATAAAACTGTTATTGGTTTTCAACAGAGTACATTTCGTTAATAAATTTTAACATTTAAATAAAAAATTTTTATTATTTCATTATGTTATTCGATTCAATAATTAAAAATTGACTAGAAAAACATTAAGAAAAAATTTGAAATATTTTTGAAAAGATTAATTTTAAAAATTCAGTTTTTTATCACTTGGAAATTTAATATTTGATTTAAAATTTAACAGAAATGAAAGCTTTAAATAGTTTTTTAAACATCATAAATAAAGGGGACATTGTAATAATTATTGCGTTTAGTAAATTCTTTTTGTATCCGTAATTTTTCTTTGTCACAAATTCGAAAACATTTTTTACTAATACATAGTTTGTTAAAATTCTAGTGATTTACGGTTATACGAACTTAATTCGTTGAATTTATTGTTATTTACTCCATATATTGACCATATAATTTACTGTAGTAACCGGCAACTAATAAATGATATTAACATAAACAGATAACGAAATAGCATACCGCTTGTATCACTTTTTCCTCTGCACCAAAGGTGGGTGGAAATAAGCTAGATTGATTCCTATTAATTATTATAATTCTAATTTATTATATAAATTCCTTCAAAAGCAAAGAAATAAGAAGACAGCCGGTCATTTGAATTATGTTAAATAGTTGATGAACAAATTTAAAGACGATTTTCAACGCGACCCTAAGGTAGCTTTGAGATTAGATACTACAGATACGAATCTCAAATTGATAGAACAAAAATAAAATTGTATGGATACATTGAGTATGTACCTCGGCGATTGTTTTCTAAAATAGCACTACAAAAAAATACTAATCCTGAGTTTTAAGAATTGTAATCACTATGTCATATAATATATATTGACCGTTTGTACTTAGATTTTTTGTTATAGACAACTAGCAAATATATATACCTTATTTTTTTGCACTATTGAAAGATAACGCTATTTTAGATCGCCAATATTTTTTATTTCTCAACATAAATTAGTTGTATTAGGTGGCTTCTAGGAAATGAAAATAAAAGAAATTTTGTAAAATTAAGTGTTGGATCCTAGGATAGTAATCTCATGAATGCCTCATGACCACAAGCCCAAAGTACATAGTTGGCCTGTGACAAATCGAGTGGTTCACTTCTGATTTATAGTTAAGCTACGTAGTCATACAGTGACCAACAATAATTGAAAGTTTTATATGTTACCACCAAGCTGTTGTTACTTAGTATTCTCCATTATGATTTATTAATCGACTGGAAACTGTTGAAGATCATCAACAACAAATTGGTACAAGAACAAAGACTTTGTCGATTTTGAGTTGTTATTCTATGACTATTACCCGCTTCTCAGCTTTTTAAACGATGCTGGATATTCACATGACAATTTATAGAACCATGTTTATTAAACAGCACTATCATTCTGAAGAATATCATCTTCATTATATAATGAATAAGTTAAGTCACCAGTTTAAACTGTAAAGAACTTCAACAACATTCGAAAATTCTGTAATTTTCACAATAGTGCACTCTGGATATCCTTTGAAACTTTTCTATTTTAAATTAAAATTTGTTATACTAAGATGTGTGTAGTTTATATATTCTTTTGAATGGACGGTTAAAACGTTAATCTAGTCTGAATTCAGAAGTACTTTTATTACTTCTTATCACAGTCTTCAAAAAGTGCATTGAAGGTGTATAAATTAATTAAATTCAATGGCATTTTAAATAAAATTCCCCTTTCTCCTTAACATATGCAAATACTATATTAATTATAAGATGTTCTGTGCACGTATTGCATAATGTTTGGCGCCAATGGCTTATCTTGGTCACCGAGTTTTAGGCAAAAGTATGCTAATCACACTTAATGAAACTTGTTTCACGATTTCTGTTAAGTTTTAAAGTATATTGTCAAACAACTTGATGAAGTCATGAAGTTTAAAACAAAAAGGGTTTTAAGTTTTGTAAATTTAAGTATCATTATACCTTAAAAATATCTTTAAAATTATATATTTAAAAATTTAATAATTGTATCTTTCATTTTTAATAAAAAATTTTATTTTTAAATTATATCATTTTTTAATTTATTACAAAAGGTGATCTTAAAATTATTGAAATTTAAAATAATGTAAAATTTAGATCTGATTGAGCAAAATAAACATCATTTTTGATTTAAACATATCAGAATAGTTTAGAATCAGTTCTTATATCATAGACACCAAAATAATTGTTGTCCTGTTATCAATGGAATTTATATATATATATATATATATATATATATATATATATATTTAAATAGAATGTAATGAAGCTTTGGTGACTTATTGATTTTTCAATTTTATAAAATGAGGAAAATAAAATTATTAAATTGCCTGTATGCATTTTCAAAAATAAAATAATGGAAAGATTCAATTTCTAGACACCTAATCAAACAAACCCATCTATGCCAATATACACAAATAATTATCCTCTATACACAAATGGTTCAAATATTACACAATCCATTAATGTAAATAATCAGTTATCAAACGGCCAAGGAGTCTCATCGGTAACTACGAATGTTGAAGGTGCTAAATCAAATTATGTATCAAAAATTGCAGGTATAAAATTTAAAAATTGCATATTTTAATCTTTAAAATATTTTTAAAATTCTTTTTAAAATCAAAAATTCAAACTCATTAAATAGTTTTTTTTCAAGTTTCGTTTTCAGGCTTTACATTATTTTTTCTCATTCCGTTAACATAGCATTGGGATAAGAAATATCAGTATTCAGTGCCGGATTTGGTTCGCTGGCGCGCTAAGGCCAAAAATAATATTATGTTCATCTCAAAAAAATTTAACATTTTATTAGTATTTACAATTTACATCTAGTTTTCTTTTCAGCAAGATCATTTATAGAATCCACTAACCAATAATTTTTTTTGATAGTTTGAATAGGAAATAACTAATTTTTTTAGAAAATATTGAGATTTTTTTTCAAATTTCCGATAAGATTTTTAAACCAAAATTTCGTCTACAGAAAACAAAATTTAAGCGCAACATGTTACTTGGCACCCTGATGCTATGGTTTCAGTTTGCCTAAATGTAAATATGGCCCTGAGTGTATGGGATAAATATGATACAGATTAATTTAAAGATTTAACATAAGACGATTGCCAGCCTTAAACTTGCCTTTAATTAATCCAAGGTGCGGAAAAAAGCCTTTTCCTATTTAAAGCCATTTTTCTAATTTTACTTTTGAAAAAATTGAAATAATTAAAAATCTAGGATTTAAAGGCAAATAATATCTACTAAATGATAACCATTACTTTGTAAACCAATTTCCCCTAGAATATTCTTTTTAAATGGATGCAAATTTTATTGCTTGTTGACATGTTATCTACTTCTTGAAGTAAGTCACTATCAAATATGGTGAACGCGTTTGGAATATTACATCGGCATTTTTTGATATAATTTGATTTTTTTTTGAAAATGCTGCTTCAAAATTTCAGTTTTTTCTCTGACTGAACTAGCAATTACATCAATTCCTGAAGAAACAAGACATTCTTTGGCCATTGTAGATTATCTGTAACAATAAAAAGCTCTCAAGCATTAGCATATGCCGTTCCAAAACTGATTATTTCATCCACACCACCATCGTTCTCGAAAAATTACGATCCGTATATTTTTGCTACACCAAACAGTTACGCCAGCGCAGTGCATTGAAACACCTAATTTTCCATACCTAATGTAAAAAAATCAACAATCAGCTTTGGATTTTCAATTTATAATTTTCAAATATTACATTTTGTTTAAGGTATATTAAAACTAAATAGTAAAGGAATTCTGTCGCATTTTAACATATAACATTTTGCTTTTAAATAAAATTTCTTTACGCTATTATATTTTAAAATAATGAAACAATGTATCCTTTATCAATGACATTATTCTATTTAAATTCAAAATTCTATATTTTTATCCTGTTGAATTCCATCATATTGTGCAAAATAACTATGCAATTCGATTTCGAGAGATTCTTTTTTAAAGTTTATTATATGAATCTTGAATTTTAATCTGATCTACTTTTGACTACAAGTATTGGCTTGAATTAATTATTGGGTGTACAGTGAAATTGTCAACTGATTTCCAGTGTTTAGACCGTGGCCGTGTGTGAAGGACGTGGCACTATCATGTTGCAGTGATCATGTATACCTATGTTGAACCAGAAAACGAAGTTATTTATCCTTCACCAATGACATTTAAATTCAAGGCTTTCGCTTAGAATAATCAAATTTCTAAATACCAGCCGGACTCTTGGTATAACTATATTTTTAGGGCCACTTTTATATTTTATTCCATTAACTTCCACCGTGTTCCATATATGCATCACGAATTATATTTATTGCCAACAACAATTGAAGTATTAATAAAATTAAGATTAAGTTTTCGAAAAGTAAATAATTATCTACAATATTTTTATTCGCCTTTGTTTTATTTTTGTTTTCTTTTAAAATTTAATTTATTTTCATTTTGACTATAGATTGAAGGATGATGTGCTGAGAATTTGTGTTTACAAAGGAAAAGATCACATTCAAATTTTTAATTTCCTATGAGTTTTCCTATAATAAGTTTTTCTATTGTTGACAATAAAAATCTAAATCAAATATTTATTTAAAACAAATGATATTCAAACCATTTAGGATATTAAATTAAACTATTTTATTTTAATATTATATTAATCTCCCCTTTAAGAAACATGACACTTTTTGAGACACTATATTCTTCGTATTTTTGTACTATCTTTGTTTTGTAGTTCCACTTAATGGACAGAGATAAATTTTCTGATCTTATGGCCCTTCGTATTGTATTCCGCTGATTATATTCAAAATCGTATTCTGATAAATTCTAATAAGACTTTGTAGTGTTGAGAAACATCACTGCCCTATGATTTGATTGCATCATTGGATTTTTTTTCCATATAAATATTGTTTGAAGTAACGTATTTTATTATGAGCAGCTACTTTCTCCACAACAAAAACAATTACCTGGGTTTAGAATCTCTGGTTGGCGTGGTTTTATTCCATGGTTTCTAGTTATACTTTTCAATGACACATTTGGTTGTTTTCTTGGCATATTTTTTAAAATAATTTTCACTAGCGACCGCTGTATATCTGATGTCGTCTTGAACATATTTGTAACGTTTCAAAAAATTACTCTGATGATACCTGTTTGTATAATTTTTAGACTTGATATATTCTTGAATATTATTTTTATTTTCTCCTTATCATATTTGCGTAACTGCTTACTTGAATTTCATTAGTATTTCTACTCTCGGATATTGATAATGTAATTTCTTCATATATTTTAGTTGTTGATCTAACTTCCCATAATATCTAGAACAATGTCTTCGCTCATTCCTGAAATAAATACGGTTTTTACCAGATTTCAGACTCAAATATTTGCTTCTTGTTTCACGTTATTTATATCGAAAACTGTCTTGTAATTGTTTTATTAATAGTAAAACAATAGAAAAACAGCTTTTTTAATTTTATATGTTAAACAACTGGCTCTAGCAGACTTTTATAAAACGGCAGCTTCATCTTTCAATAATATATCGAACTTTGACTTTCGATTTGCAGCCATTCGGTAATATCCTTTATCCATTTTTCGGCTTACGTCGTGCTTCGGCCATAGTATTTCCATACATTGAAATCAGACATGCTGCGAGCCTGTATTGATAATGATTCAAAAAATCCTTTTGTTTGGCTTTTAACTGCATCAATATTTTCGGCATGGTCGTCAGTTATAAGTTTTTCTATTGACATGAAAAATCTCGACCCAAAATTTATTTAAAACAATATTTAAACAATTTAAAATATCGAATTAAGCTACATCTTATTTTAATATTAAAATAAGTTATTATATTACTACAAGTAACATCCAGTTAATATAATAATTATTTATAATACTTTTTTTAAACCAATTTTGTAGGCTTTTAAAATGATTTTATGTTTACTGATTTCAAGTATAATTATATTTATTAAAAAGTTAAAATATATTATAAAATGTTATGAAATTATTTGTTAATAAATACAGTGAAATTCATGATATTTGCCATTCGTCTAATAGTTACCCTTGTTATTACAAATAAAAATTTGCATCTTTAATAAAACAAACATAACAAGATGGCCACTATAATAATACTTTAATAGTCAAATTAATAATTAATATGTCTAGTTTTTGTGGATCACGAGGTCAATTTTTCTGAATTTACTTTTTAAACAAATAAACAAAACCATAACGATAGGGTGCCAATTTGTTTTGGTTAATGCGAATTTATTTTTGTGTTTGTTTAAATTTATATAAACAACAAACGTTTTGTTACAATTTTCTCGACTGAATTTTGAGACTGAATTTATATGCTGTTGAAATGCTAACTAATAGTTTTGGTAAACAATATTTATCATACTGACAAATCTATAATAAATATGTTCAGTAAGCTTCATATTTCAGAAGTAACAACATGGATTATTTTTCATCTCATTGAGATTTGTAGATATTTTTGAACTTCATACTTAATTATAAACACTGAAATATTCCTAGAACTCCAGTGATTTGATTATCAATCAATTTATTTCACTTGAAATTTCAGATACTTTTTCGCACTTGTAAATTAGTTTGAATATTTATAAAATAAGTAAATTTTCTATTAATGTTTACTTTAATTGTTATTTAAACACAAAATTCAATATTAACCACGTTCCAATTATAATATAAAGTGCCAGTAGTTGTACTTCAACGTTTGTGAATTGGTACACTGTTATAATCTATAAATAAATATTCATCTTGTTTACTTTCTTTATTCTTAGAATCATCTTATATTAAAAAAAATATTTTTTATTTCACTTAAATTTAGTATTTTGCAATTTTTAACACTTTTGAAGTAATACATTTGTTGAGCATTTAAAATATAAATAATATAAAATGCACAAATATTGTAATTTCTTTCTATATTCTTCAATGTTTATTTTAGAATCGAGAATTTTCGATTTAACACATTTTTGTCTAGTTGCTACAAAATTTTTATAATATTTCATAATTTTATGTAATGTTATTTCTGAAATTTCTTACAAAATTTCTTTAATTATTAATGAAGCGGTAATTTTTTTTGCCAGTTAAATGATTTAAAATTGAATAAATTCAGATAAACTTACATTTTTTTAAAAGTCAGAAATTTAGACTATTTACAAGCTTTTATTTAACTTCACTTGTTTGTTTGTTAGGCTCAATTTTTTAAATCTATTTTGAACTTAATTCTACCTATTGACTTGAAACTTTACATACAAACGACGTTCTAATAACAATATAATAATTAAATTTCATTTCATGCGGTGCATAAAGTATTTGCAGAAAGATTTATGTTCTTTCCACACAACAGATATCTGATGAAAATATTAAAGCAATATTTCCATAAAATAGACAACTCAGTACTTATTTATTTCTTTTGCTACTTCTTAAGTCTGTTTTCAAAACTTTCATTTATATATTTATAAATTTAACTGACATGTTTGCTCTCACATTCTTTTTACGTAATAATCAGAAAAAATAAATGCTGATACACCTTTCCAGGCAATTCAAATTGTGAACAAGAATATTTTCTGAAAATAAATAACAATCATTTTTTAACGTTTTTTATATTTTGTTTTA
Source organism: Schmidtea mediterranea (assembly GCA_022537955.1). Classification (NCBI taxonomy): domain Eukaryota; kingdom Metazoa; phylum Platyhelminthes; order Tricladida; family Dugesiidae; genus Schmidtea; species Schmidtea mediterranea. The sequence goes on along the minus strand of CM039680.1, from coordinate 142,755,925 downwards.
AATCTTTAATTTCTAACGTATTATTTTTACAACTTCAAATATTGAATTCACCTATGTTTATATTATATAACATACAATCACACTGGCCTCTTTTTGCGTGACAGAAGTCAGAACTTTGCAGTGTTGGATGAATTGAAGCATCGCAGGTAGTAAACAAGAATAATATTTTTGCTCTCAAATTTTATAGCAAAAAATGATCTTCAAATCTCATTATTTTAAGGGGTTATTTGTTCAGGTATTTTAAAAGTCGTTTAATACTGAAATACAATTTTAGAACACTTGATCAAAAATCAAAATAAATACTGTTAAGCCCAAGGTGCGACTTTATGCGTGGAAAAATAATTTTAGGATATATTCAGTCTAACTATTATTAAGTTCACATTTTAATAAATGTTGGAAACTTGCTATGTGCAACACGGAGCTAATGTAACAGAGTTAATATAATCTACTCATTAATAAGAAATCAGTATTTATAATCAGTTAAATTGAAACTCCTCATTATCTACAAGTATATGATTCAATATCAATCTGTTGAGTTTATAATTACATTTCTCTAATGACATGGAATAAATATTTCCAAAGAATTACAATAGAAATTTTTTAAACTGAAAAGCATGTTCAGTTTAGCTGATCAATAAAATATTTGTTTAACTAATTGTTTCTTGTTTGATTTTCCAAAGATTTGTACGCTAAATGGATTTATTGAATAAATTACCGTTGATATTTTATCAGACAAATCCAATGTTTCTCGAATTGATAGGCTGTCTAAAGATAAATTACAAAATACAGATTATTCGGTATCCTCTCAAAGCAATATCCGATTTTCAGAATCGAAAAACCGGCAAATAAAACATCGGACACATCAATATCACCACTCGCCGCAAATTGATGAGTCGGCGGCATTCATTTCGAAAATGAGAAACAACCACTCGGTGGCATCACAGCCGCTCGCAGCTATCAATCATGAAAATAAAATATCAGATTCTAATTACAATCATGATAAATCGATGAACAATAGTAGCAGTAATAATAATAACAACAACAATAATTTGAACAATTTCAATCGCGACGAAGGAGTACATGATTCATACAGCGGCGGCGGGGGCTATACGTCAGTTAGCCATTATCCTAAATATCGCAAGAAGCGTCCATATTCTAGTAAATATGGAATTGTTGAGGGATAACTCGGTTACTGTAATTCTATTTCCTTAGACAGTGCTTCAGCCAATTCAAAGCATCATTTTATACCAGACACAAACATTTCACCGACATCCAGTGCAGATGAAGCTGGGACAATTTTAACAGACGAAGAGAAAAAAGCAATTAGAGATGTGCTAAATACCATTGAAAAACCAGAGGTAAATTAATGATCAATAATTTTTTTTACTATTTGATTATTGGTTAATTTTTGTCTGAATTTAGTTTTCCTCTTCAAAATTACGTAGGCGAATGTTTCTAATTTTAGCCGCAATTTTAATTTTAATTTGTATATTAGTTTTTCTTTAAGTAATTAAAGTAATTTTAATTTTTTTTATTGAAAAAAATATAGATTTTAAAAGTGGCCTAAATAATTAATCATTATTTTTTAGAGAATGAATTTTTCTTAATTGGTTAATACGTATATATATATATATATATATATATATATATATATATATATATATATATATATATATAATTTTGTAGTACATTTCTCAGATTTGCATGGGTTCAAGGAGTTGAAATTATTTTCTTACTACAAATTATTTTTATTTTATGATTGTTCTATATTGGAAGTTATCTGATTGATTAGTAGTCAATCAGAGTAAGACAGAAATTCAATGATTACATAATTATTTTAAAATTTATATCAGTAACTCGACATTGACATGTTTGATTATGTAATATTTGAAAAATTAAACTGTACGAATAATGTGAATATGTAATTATTATTTTTTTAAATAAATTGATTATGTAATAACATCATGCAATGTTTAAGTAACAGTAATCACATAATGGCCTTTAAAGTTTGTTTTAATAAAGTGGTTACGTAATACGTTTTAATGTAAGCAATTATATAAACAACGTTTTTCATATAGAACGATTGCATAGCAACTTCAATTTTTGTTTAGATAAAGTAATTATAAAATAATTATTACTTTTTGTTTGAATAAATCAATTATATAGCTGTCTTTGGACACTCTTTGTATAATTCTCTGTAATGAGCTTGTGAGATTCCCGATCTTATTTAACTTTTTAAAATCGTTTAACTATGAGATCATTTAATTCTTTTAATACTTAATAAAAAAACATTTAATTATTGAAAATTGAAATTGTATCCGATAATTATGTAATGAAAACTAACAAAATCAATCGTTTAAAAGCGTGATTATTAGTATGTTTTTTCGATTGTTATTTGAAAATCATTGTTTGTTTAAATGAAGTGGCCAATTATTACACAATTAAACTTATTATTGCATAATTTATTCCAATTCGAGCAATATTTTCACTAAACATTTATCGAATTTAAAATTGTCATAAAAATTATTTGTTCCCGACTAGAATTATTATTTGCAGGTTTAAAGGTGACTAAAGTATCATTATTACCATATAAATTTCATAAATAATTTATGTATCGGCTTTTGAAATCATTTTGGTAATTTTTAATTGAACGCGTATTTTTAATAGTCATTTAACTGTTATTAAATATTTAACATAAAATAAGATTTAATTCTTTCATGGATTTTGGTATGCATATGCCGTGTTTCATCTAGATCAGGGCTTCTTAAACCATGGGTCGCGACCCCATTTGGGGTCGCGTAGCAAAATTCTGGGGTCGCGAGAGATAAAAAATACAATTTAACAGAAAATGTTTTTTAACTTGTAAAATTATTGTTATAAAGATAAAATAACAATTATTGTAGATAAATATATCATAAAATCTTCTAGTTCGGAAACATTGTTTGTACCTGCATTTCTATTAAGAGTATTGTAATAACTTGAATAACATTTACTATGAATTAGAATTAGAAGATGTTATAGGAATTTAAAAAAAAATATAAATTTATTTTTTTTATATTTGTATGGGGTCGTCAAGAAACTCGCAATCATAAATGGGTCGTGAATTACAAAAGTTTAAGAAGCTCTGATCTAGATTAAAAACTATGACGGGTACATTTACAGTTTAATTACCGTAAACGATTTACTATAGTGGGACGTGAATCAAGGGTATCCCTGAAAAAAAAACTATTTGATGCTAGTGACCCTTTATCAATTGAAAGTTATATCAGTAGATGTTATCTTCTATCTTAGCCAATTATATATATAAGCAATATAATTTTCAAGACACACACATATATATATATATATATATATATTATAAGGACTGTTGTTCACCTCTGATTTCTTTATAAGTAACAATATTTTCAACCAAATTTGACTATGAATAATATTTTAATTAAATTATTCACGGATTTTCGGAACAGCCTTTTTCAAGTGATTTGATATATATTTAATCACTTGAAAAAGGCTGTTTCGTGAATACATTAATTAAAATCGGATTCATAGTCAAATTTTATTGAAAATTATATATATATATATATATATATATACATATATATTTCTGTCTAAATCGTTTGAACAATTGCCGAATATATATGAAAATTAATTTTTTAATTTTTATCCAAATATTTATGATCTAATTTTATTTTATAATTGATGTATTATTCAATTATTTTGATTCGTATTAACATATTTAAAACTCAAAGATATGTGGCTTTTTGTAGTTAACCAACTTTAGAAATGGGACAAAGATTATATGTTGATCATTAAAAGTCAACTTGAAGTTACTGGGAAAAACTTCTTTAAAACCAAAAAATTCAAATTCGTATTAAAATTTTTTTTACATTGATTTTGGAAAATTTTCCATGAATTAGCCACTATTTATTTAAAAATTCAAAATAGTGATATGAACATTTAAATTTTTATAAATTTTAAACGAATTCACGATTGAATTATTACTTTTATTATTTCAATTGTTTATTATGTATCCATACAATAATCATTTTGATTATGCCTATAACTGTAAAATACCAAGTTTTCACACGAAAAGATGTGCTTGCACTGAGTGGTATGATCAAATATTTTACCTTATTGTGTTTTATTGGATTATTGCAATTTGAATATTTATAACTTTAGTAATAGGATTATTTTGATTCAAAAATGACTAAATTGAGGCCTGTAGCATTTTGCTGACAAGCACTTAAAATATATACTAATTAATGATTGCTATAAGTTTTGTACAAATTAAAGCCTATGATAATAGCTCTCCAGAGTTTTGAGAAATAGCAGTCTTTTAAAAACTGTGTATAGCGTTTAAAAATTTTAATTATGCCAAAAGAGGACGTAAGTTAGTTCCATTAATCTTGAAATGTGTTTACTATATTAAATAAATGATTTAAATATTAAGTAGATGAATTTACTGGGAGAAACAGCTTATCTTCGTTGTTAAATTTTATATATTTTTAAATTTTTTTTTATTTATTGAAGTTTTACATCAGAATTGCAAACATTAATTTCGATTTAAACTTGGTTATGCTTTTTCATCTTTTTTTCTTTATCTTCAAATGAATTAAAAATTTCTTTAATTCTTCGTCCTATTTTTTTAAGAATATTTTTCGTTAGTTTCTCGATTTTTGAACTTTATTGTTCCACTATCATTTTCTTGGCGATAATTCAGAGATTCAACGAGATTAAAGCATCGTAAAGGATACCATAAAAAGATATATTAAATATTTTAACTTAATATTATTAGCAATGTTTAACTGCCACATTTTATGGCGAGTTGGTGTTTTATTGGGTTTGTTTTTGTGTTTTTAAAACAAACTATAAAAGTGGGACAATAAAGTATGTGCTTGTTTCAGGTTTTGTAGTTTATTTTTATATATATTATTTGAACAATGGTTTTATGTCATGTTTTAAGTGAGTGTTTTATAAAGATTTGTATATGGTTGTATATTTGTAATGGTTTTTATATGGGTTTTCAATGGTATCGCTTTTGATGAAAGTTTTTACTGTATCCTTGTTTTAAATATTTTTAAACAATGAAAAAAGTTCACAAAGACATTAGGGCGGTCCAAAAATAAGAAGTATTCAAAATCATGTCTCCACAAGGCTAACTTTGTTCGATGTGGTGTAGTGGACTGACAAAAAAAATTTGAGGCATATAGAGCAATATTTAGGAGTCGCTATGAAATGTCTCTTTTAAAAAAATGTGAAAAAGTACGAAAATCGACTATTCAGAATACTATTCTTTGTTTCAAACATTTCACAATGTAACATAAAAACATTTAAGTCACAGTTACAAGCATGTCTAGAATGATAAATAATAGATGTTTAGTTGCTCAGTACTATCTAGTCCAACCAGGCAAATTGTTCAATGAGCAGCGAACGAAGTCTATTAGTCCCTGTCCAATTGCTACTCTGCTAAGTTGTTAATTAAGCTTTAGAAGAACTTAGGAACTGCTGGTGGTTTTGGATAAAACGAAGCAGGAACTGCTTTTTTCTTCGTCCTTCGTAAGAGACTGGTTGTATTTTTCGATGAGAGCGATCCCACGTTCTGCGCTGTCATTTACCACTTTCATCATTTTGACTCTCTCATACAATTTCTGGTAAGATACATCAACCTCCCATGCTTCTGGTTCCTTCAACAAGAAGCTCCTGGACTCCTCTACCCCTGTTGCGCTTAACAGTTCGAAGAGACGATTGGTTCTCTCGGTCACGAATGTCTCCAAATTATTGAAGTCAGCATCACTGGAGTCCATCCTATGCAGGAAGTCGGAGGTTGGCTACCATGGAATTCTTCACATGTGACTCTACTCGATCGTCGAAAAATGCCAGACCCACAAGGTGTTCCGAGAAGAACCAAAGATGACGACAAAGGGCAGAAAATGCGGTATCTGCAATGGTTCGGTTTGGATATGTTTGAAGAAGTCTAAATATCTGTGCATCATTCAAAATAGCGCGAGAGGCCAGTGGAGCCTCATACCAGAAGCGACCATAAACAAGAGCAAGTTCAGTCAGTCCTTTAAGCTCTCTGGCAGTCAAAGTCATTTGGCCTTTAAACAGCAACATCTTCAGAGAATAGATGGCCTTGGCCATCCACCTTGCATGGTGCATTGCTCCAGGAACCCGAAATGTGATATCCGGTCCAGCTGAGCCTCCTCCAAGGAAGACCAAGCACAATCGAAGGAGTTCGAGGTAATCCTCTCTTGGCTGTGATGAGTAATGGCATTAGTGTAGAATTTCACCATTTCTTTCCGGAGTATTTCAGTAGCCCCGTTGAAGAGTTCATCTTTAGCAGGTGAGTAATCGTTTTGTTTAATATATGGCCATTTCTTCTTAAACCTCTTGAATAAGCCTACTTCAGGCATCCAGTTTCACCAAACAAAACTGTGAATACGCTGCTAAGGACGACTTCCAAGACGTGATGACGACAGCCAATATTGAGAAGCTCACGACCAAGGGCTTTCTCGATGAGGACACAAGCTCCCTTGTGAATGCCAGTTTTGAACGATGTGGTATCAAACACCAGACCCTGCACTATATCGCGTAGTTTCCATTCATCTTGAACTGTTATGCAAGCAGCAGCTTGTTCATTCCCAATTCCTCTTCAAATTTTAGGAACCGCCAGCTGTTTCTCAATTCCGTTACCGGTCACGATCACAGCGATTCGGTCCACGGTTTCTTCTGCACCAGCGATGCCAGGAAGCAATTTACCATCCCAATGTAGATGGAGATGACATTCTATGGAAAAACTGTCTTTGTCCGCCTCAGTTAACAATTTGCGAGTGGCCATTCTAGATCTCCTTATCGTGCTCCGAAACAGCACCAGATCCTCCAAAGGATGTCCTAAGGCCTTGGCTACTGATGCCACCACAAACATATCACCACGATCAGGAAGATTTACCATATCCAGAGCACCAATAACTTCTGGGCTTGATATTATGTTCTTTGCTGACTTACGGCGCTTAGTCTTTGGGATAGATTGTGCTTCATCGACAGAAGATAGAAGGAAGTCCGTGTCAGTGTCAGTGTCATCATCCATGTTACTGTCACTGCCTTCAGATATGGATGGAGTGCTGCTTAGAGCCTCAGTTAAGTCACTATGTGTTTCTAGTTGCTGTGACTTTTCCGCCTCATTGAGCTTTCGCCTGTCACTGGCTTGCTCACGCGCTCTTTTTCTCGCTTCCTTCTCTAACAGTTTGCGATCCACTCCCACCATACTGCTGCTGTTAACATCTATCCTCTGCATGGCAAGAAATTGCTCATCCTCAACATTGGCCATTATCTCCATCACATCCCTAGGTGCAATGTCAAAAGTTTCTGAAGATCATCCTTGAATGCTTGTTCTTTAATTCTGCAGCTTTTCAGTGATGTTGTCTTGTTCTTCTTTAGTAGCTGATATACATAATAGAGCTTTCTGATTTTTATTTCTCCGGTATCGACTCGCTGTGTTTGGATTCTAGCTTTCTTCCATATCTCCAAAAGCTCAGTGATGGTACGGTGAATACTTTTTATCACATTGAGATCTTCCTGGTGATGAAAGAGGAGACAACGGAGGACATCACCTTTTGTTGACAATCTGGATGAAGATAACAACTAAGTGCCATTCCCCACGAGGCACACGGCTGCTGAACTTCGTGTAGCAGTAGTCATCTACTTTACTGTAGTGAATCTGAAAATATATAATATAAATAAGCATTGCAATCACACAAGTCAATACAATTTTACATGGTAGCTAGAAACAATGCATTGGCTATGATTATTACTTGTGTAAGCCTGTAACAAATGTTCACTTTTTTTGTAATTACTTCAACAAAATAACGTAATAGTTCAAAATTAACTCACCAAAATAGCAGACATAAATTCTGTTGACAAACTTTAGCACTCAAACAATATTTATTTGCTCAAATTTTATATAATTACAGATGCTGATTAAGTAAATAAATTTAATATAATAATGAGACGGCTATTGGCTAAGGGACAAAATATTTCAAAAAGCAATTATATCGCCAAAATTGTTGAATCATTGCAACCCCTAAAACAGCTTCAAATGATCCATTTTTTGCCAGACTACTCCACATGCACAGTGGAGCAAAGTTAGGCTTGTGGAGAGAATTTAGGAAGACTTTTATTTTTTTCATATAGCTGTGGACCGCCCTAGAAAACATCCTATTTAGTCTGTATATGTTTAATATTTTACCATTTGAGTCCTGGACTATGTTTTCACAAATCGAGTTATTTTACTTACCAGATATTATATTAATTATATAGATTACAGAAAAATACCTAATAAAAAAATTTCTAACTTGTCTATTTTCCAAGTCACCGGTGAAAATTTTTTTTGACATAATTCCATTGGTGAGATTATCTGCCGCAAAAATGCATTATAAATTATTCGCAGATTATAAAGACCTCTATTCATTTAGATAAAAGTTATTATAATAATATATCTTAATTAATTATTAAACTGAGTGAATCATGAGGCATTTTTCAGACAGAACAAATGAATTTAGTTCTTTTCTCAATTTTTAATGTTAAACACTTTATGCATCTTCTGCTACCGACTACTTCAACACAATAAAAAACAGTAATTTATACAAACTTGTTGACACGCTAAATTGTGGTGCAAGTTGTCGATCAACCGATGGGAATATATAACCTGACTGCAAACGCAAATCTGAAAAGTTGGTCATTTAAATCTAATCGTGGATCAGATTGCCCCAGTGGGGACTCAAAGAACCAAACAAATTATGTAAATTCTTTGTTTCGAGTTAATAGAAGTTCGTTTAAAAAACACTCTGTACATATTATGTATTTACTTTTGTATTATACTCTTACTAATATATTCATATTTCATGTAAATAATTATTTCCAATAATATTTGAGATTTGAAAAAAACGTGAATATATTCGATACAAATGGCTTATGATCAATTTCCGAAATTTTAAATAGAATATGCTTTCGTTTCAAAAGGCTGAAGCATAAATTTTGCAGTTAGAAACGTGTAACCAATTTGTGTTAAGAATTACCATTATACCCAAACAATTTTAAATTTGTTTTAATGAACACGTTATATTTTCTAAGGTTTAAAATAGACATAGAAATAACTATCGAAATAAAAATTTAAATATTAGTATTTCAGTTCTAAATTAAAAAAGAAATTTTATAAATGCTCTTATTAAACTACTTAATTGTCTTGAGATATACTAATTTCTAAAAATTAATTTTTTGGATTTTTCACATTTATTATTTATTTTATTAAAAAAATTTGATAAAATATGACATTTTTTAAATAATTTTTCTTTACAAAAATTAATTAAATTTGGCAATGCATATACAGTTTAAAAGATGGGAAGAATCTTGAAACTCGAAGTAGTTTAATTATTAATGAAATGACAACTAATGATTAATTAATCTTTATATGGTGATTCTAGCATGTAGGTAAGTTTTCGATTTTGGGTAAAGAAAATATTACTGCCGTAATTCAATAATGTTTTGTATCTATCTTCATTAAATACATAATTTCAACGAAGCATATGTGCTATTCGTACACAAAATCAGATTTTTCATATTGCCATAAGAACTGATAACTTATTATTATGGGAAATGTCGCGAGTAAAAAGTATTTGAATGTAATAAATGTAAAATTTTGGTTACATTAATTTTTTACACAGTAAAAGTACTTTTAAAATTAAAATTATTATATTTATTGGTGATTCTTAGTTAGGCCTCGATTTAATTATTTTGCGCCATAGGCGACTTTGTAAATTCCACCCTAAAATACTAATATTTATTTAAATGAAATTAAAACATATTTTTTAAATTAATATTATTTAATAAACTTTTCTTCTTAATTTCAATTTAATAAAGTCATTCAAAAACAATCGTTGCTTCTCAAATTTATTTTTAAATTTATAAAAATATATAAAAAACAAAAAAGAGCAAAAATATTAAGCTCATCAAAAATACGTAAGTTTATAAAAATTTTATTGAAATTTATATGAAAATGAAAACTATATAAATATATGAAATAATTAAAGTTTTTTTGTGTCTTTCTGAAAAAGTGCGTCTATAAGTAAATCCGGAACTGTTTTTAGTGACGCACAAATTTATTTATTAGAATTTGTAATATTGAAGAAAATAATTTCACGGGGAATATTTATTTATGAAATATTATTAGGGTATCTGGATAAGTAAAATTAACTGGCACGCTTCATGGTTTGACTCTTGCTTCATTCCCCAGTTAGATTATTTTCCCTTCGGCTATAAGCTATTTTCGTTTAAGTTCTTCTAATCCAAGTGTTTTATTAACCCTAGATTTACGGAACCCGTCAATTTGACGGGTTTTCAATTTTATGCTAAAAAATTCTGAACATGCAAATATTATTTAGATATTAAGTATTGGTTTTTAATTATATAATGCAGCGAATGTATATTTCTATTCATTTTCTCTGAAACCTCTTTATTTTATTAATACTAAATGCTTTATACTTATTTTTACGAAAATCCATCAATTTGACGGGATAAATTAAATAGGTATACAATGTCTAGTAATAATAAAAATGAAATAACAATGAATAAGAAACAAAGAAAATGCCATATATTTTCACATAGATACATGAGCAGATATGTTTGAACTTGCTGTTTACAATTAGAGTAAACCTTATCATATCACAAATAGTCACTTCAACTTTGCCGAGAAAAGAAGTTACTTATGGAAGTGAATTTATTTTTATTATTTTATAAAAACAAGTAGAGCAACGTGAGAGATTATTTCAACAGTGCATTGTGTATAAAAGAAAAGTTCTATTTAGAAGCTTAGCAAAAATTTATTTTCGTACTTGAAGATCTGAATGTTATAAGGTATTTTCAAACCTAAAAAAGAACGAACGAAGTCAGAGATTAAAAACAGATAAATTTGTTTTAATTTCTGCAATATGGAACAGGTTTATCGAAAATAGTCAGGTTTGTTACAAGCCAGGCGCGAATCATACAAGTGATCAACAATTGTTCCCAAGCAAAGCGAGGTGCCGTTTTACACAGTGAATGCCAAACAAGCCAGATAAATTTGGAATAAAATTTTAGCTGTCTTGCAAATGGCTTGTCGTATTTAGGACAAAAAGAAAAACAATCATCAGATATACCTTTGGGCGCAAACTTGCTGAACCACATTTGTGTCGTGGCCGAAATATAACTACTGACAACTTTTTCACAAGTATTTCCCTTGCAAAAAAGTGAAAGCAGTATCCTATAGATCAGCGTTTCTCAAAATCCATGACAATGCGACCACAAAAATCAATGGGCCATGATTTCGCGACCACTTCGCGTTTGATTTTCAAATCTTTGCATTAATATTATTAAAAAGAAAAAGTTCTGCAGGTACTATATACATTAAATAAGTATTTAAATCAAAATAGTTGATTCAAATTTTTATTTTAACAATACATAATATAATAACAAGACATTTACATTTTTTAAATTTATGTTTTAAGTCTTAATGGCTTTTATGTTGTTCATGCTCCTTAACCAACTTATCTACTCTTCCTTCTACCGAATTAGTCAAACTAATTCTCATTTTCGACGCAACGTTAACAAGCCTATTTCGATACTTTGTTTTTAGGGCAACTAACGTAGAAAATCCAGCTTCTGCTAAATATGTAATAGAAAAGGAGGAGTATTTTTATAGCCTTTTCGCTTAACGTTGGGTCTTTTTTTTTGAACTTCAAACCAAAATTTGGTCAAACTTCTTTGTTTAAATAACAACTCCAAACTTTTATCTGTTGATATTCAATTAAATGCTCTTCATCTAATGAAGATAGAATATTTGTTTCGCATTGCATGAATGGATTTTGTATCCACATATTAGTTGTACGAATGTCGTGGGAAGAAGAAAAGTAGATGTCAAATTTGTTTTTTAGTTTTAGTAAGAGTTTTTATCATAAGCTTTGCAGCACCAATTTCTCGAGAATTTAATATGTTTTTTTCTATTATTTCCAAAAAACTTGGAAACATGTCGAAAGTGTTATTTTTAACTATATCTAACCAAATATCTATCTTTTTTTGAAAGGCTTCAATTTTATTATTACAAGTAAAAAAGATTGGTCATAGTACCTTGCATGGATAAATTCAGTTCATTAAATAGTGAAAATACATCAGCCAGATAAGCAACTTTAGCAAGCCACAAGCTGTTTGTAAAATATTCCACTAAAATAGATTTTTTGTCGTTAAAAAAGATTTCTACCTCTACTCTAAGTTCAAATAAGCGTTTAAGTACTTTTCCCTGGACAGCCATCTTATATGAGAATGCAACAACAGATGCTTATGAGCTGAAACCATTTCTTCGCACATAATAAAAAATATTCGGCTATTCACTGCACTTGCTCGAATAAAGTTCACAACTTTTATACACTGATTTAAAATTTCAAATAACTCTTCACCCATATCCTTTGCAGCCAGCTGTTCTCTATGAAGGAAGCAATGGGTTATGATCAAATCTTTATGAGCAATTTGCTTTATTCTTGCAACTAAACCATTATGTTTTCCTGTCATCAGTGCAAATACCGATACAATTATTCCAAGAAATATGGTTTGATTGAAAATAAGTATCAATAACTTTGAAAATTTCTTCAGATGTTGTGAATGATTCTAATTCCAAACAACAACCAAATTTTTTCTATATATCTTTCAATTCATAATCTATGTATCTTATAAACCAACAATATAGCTGAATTTGAAACATCAGTAGATTCATCTAATTGTATGGAATAAAAATGTGATGTTTTAATTTTTTCAATTATCTGTAATTCCATGTCATTAGATATATCATTTATTCTCCTGAAGATAGTATCGTTAGACAGAGGAATTTGGTTTATTTTTGTTGCATATTCTGTGCCAAATAATTCATTACATATATCCTTCATACAAGGCTTTAACAATATCTCGCCGATTGTATACGCCTTTTTTGATTTAGCTATATGCATAGCAGCCAAAAATGAGCATTTTAAATATTTTTTATCACTGCTAACATATTTTGTCAAATTCAATTTATCTGCTTTAAGCTCGATTCGTTTTCTTAGAAAATAATCTTTAGGTTTATCTTTATATTCACTGTGGTTTGTTTCTAGATGCCGTAAGAGTTTACTGGGTTTTAATGAAGCAATGGCCAACACATTTCCACAAATTACGCATTGTGGAAAATCTATTCCGTTATCGTTTTTGCAGGTGAAACCATAATTAATATATTTATCCAAATAATTTAAAATTGGGGATAATTTTTGCCTTTGCTGGAATTTTTGTTTTTGAAGTATTTGAAATTTCTGCGTCACCATCATTTGATTGAAATTGTTGTGTGCTCTCTTTTATTTAAAAAAAATTAGATAAATTGCTTTGTTTAGTCATTTCGATTATAAAGGATCACGTTACGTTCAGAAATAAATTATATTTCATAGGAAGAATATAACTGTTAGTGTAATTAATTAAATAAAAACAAACAATACCCACTTAAAAAAAAAGAAACACAAAAATACTTTTTTAACTAATTCAAACATTTACTTTTAATATTTATAGAACTTTAAATAAATATGAAAAAAATAGAAAAATATGACTTGTTACTGTATTCAGTACTAATTTTCTAATTTACTAAATTTGACATTTTTAAAACTTGAAAATTTTGTTATATTTTTCTTGGAAAAAAGCAAATTGAAATATTTTTAAATTTCTGATCAAACATGACAAATTTTCAATTACATACATAGTTTTGCCTACAAAGATGTTTCACGGTTTTTGATTCAAACTACACAAACCTCTTTACAATATTCTGGTAAGAAAAAAAATTTCAAAAATTTTTAAAATTTCTTCAAAAAATTTCAACTTTATAAACATTGAAATTTAATTTTTCATTATCGTGCGACCATTTTTATACTCTCCGCGACCACACGTGTGGTCTCGGCCCCCTGTTTGAGAATCACTGACTTAGATGGCCCCTTCATGTGTTTTATAACATTTTAGATTTGACAGCCATCAATGTCTGATTATTGTACAAAGAGACCACTGGAGTAAACACATCTCGGAAGAATTTTCATTTAAAATTAGCTGAAGCACTGTAGTGATTATCGCAATGAACAAAACAGCTTCAATTTATTGCCTTATGCACAAAATCCAAATGTGCAAGGATCTTACCAAATTGGATTATGTAGAAAAAATAGGTCTGACAACATTAGTATTAAATGTAACAATTATGTATGCGGAAAGTGTACACTGAATATAGAGATTACGTGTAAAAATATATTGAAAATAACAATGAATAAAAATCCATAGCTTTTTAATAAATAATTTACAAAAAAATTACATTTTAATATAACCGTCAAATTGACGGATTTCAGTAAAAAAAAGTATACAGTCAGCGCCAGTAAATCTAGTGTTAATACTAATTGTTTTGGTTTTCCATTTTAATTTTAAGTTAATAGTTTTATTTTTTGGTTAAACTTTTTTGACAATATTAAATTATGCTATTTTATACTAAATCATAATATATAGTTAAATTTTTTATGAAATATATTCGTACTACAAAACAACGTTGACTCATAAATTTAAAAATTTAATTCTAAAATTTTTTATTTATTTTAAAATTATAATTTGACAAATTTTTTTTATTAAAATTATTTTATGAATTTGCAAATACGCGGTCTATGATAATTGAGCAGCAGTTAACCATTTTTCCTACTTCTATTATAAATATATTGAATGTATTTCATGATTTTGAAAATTATTAAATTCGTAATTCTGTTGATTTTCTTTTATAGTATTTAAATTAATATCTATAATATGAATAAATACGTTAGCAAATAAATATTTCTAGAAAATATTCTTTTTAAATATTAGGAAAAATTTACCTGAAGATAATGTAGCTTAAATTATAAGGCTTATTATAACTTATTTTTTTTGTATATAACTTAAGGATTTTGAGACTATTCAAGACAAAAGGACAATGATACATCCAGAAATACAGTATCGTATTTGTAATTCTTGTCAATATTTGCAAATATTGTTTCTGATGTATTGCTTTAAATTTATACTGCGTATTTTTAATGTGTCCCAATATTTTTATTATATTTATAACTCTGTCTCAAAATAAGTGTTCGATTTCTATATTTGCTGGATCTTAATTGAATTTTAAAACGTTAATTGTGATTATTTATTATGTATGTAAAAAATGTCAAGTGACATTGTGATTAGTTAAATGATTAAACACTTTAGATCGGCTTTCTTATAGTTATTTCCAAAACAAATTTTATCTTACCAGTTTTAAAAGTACCTGTGTAAAAACATCTTGAATCTTGTAGAAGTTCCTGTAGTTGCACAACAAAGAAAGAAGCTATATTGGTCACAGAAAATGCGTCAAAGTATTTACCACTACTTGATTGAAGAAAGTAGTAACAAGGGTGAAACCGTTCGATATTTCGTACCAGGGAAGCCTTTAAGTCGAATATGATATCTAGGAAAATAATCATTATTTGAAGGATTAGTACGTTAATTTTGGAAAAGCTGGAAAAGCTTGTCGGAAATGGGAATTCAATAGTGCATGATGGAAATTATGAAAGTCAAAGGCATAGACGATTTTATTTTTCTTTAAAGTGTTTATTTCGGGATGGAGAAAATATATTCAATGTAAATGAAAAATGCCTCAATAGCACATATTTACTATTTTTATTTATATTGATTTTATTTAAATAATTATTTTTGAAAACAAGTAATTGATCGATAGTTCTGTCGAATATCGAAACTTTCCTATGCGCAAAACTGACATAATTGATATAATCTATTATCATGAAAATGTGATTTCTATTATGAAATTCTTCGATGGTGCTAATATTGATTTTCAATCAATTATATTATTTTTATAATTTGTAATAATACAATTATTTTTGAAATAAATTTATTTAAATAACTTAATTATCATTTATAAATTTTACATTGATTTGTGCCTTTCCTAAGTAATTTTATTCTAGCTCCGAGCTCTGTAGAACATAATGCATTAAAATAAATATTTATGTTTCCTGGGATAATTGAATTTTCAGTGATTTTATTATTCAAATAAAAAGTTTTCTGAATTTAGAAAAATATTCATAACATTAACAAAATGTCACTTTCTATTTTGTACTTTGAAAGAATAAAAGTGCGTGTGTAATTTTTTATTTCACTTGTAGGTATCAGAGATCGAGGCTCGGAGCGCACTAATTCATATCATTTCACCCTCAATTCCAGATAATTGTGTTGCTACTATCAATTCTGGAGATTTCACATTTCAATTACATTTTGCTGAAAGGAATCCCGATAGTCGATATAATTGTGTTTTCTAGTTAGTGCTTTTAATTATATATTATAAAGTCAATAAGAAATCAAATTTGATTGATATGTTTAGGGAAATTTTATGTAATTGATTTTGTTTATTTTAGCGGTGAGGCAGTTGAAATATCTTTACAAGATCTAAAACCGGCTACTGATTACTATGTCAAGTAATTGTAAATTTTATTGGTATAATTATTTCAATTTTATAATGAGATTATTTCAATTGCTGATGCACTTGATAAATCATTAAAGAGCAGAATATTGTGTTAAATGACT
This sequence comes from Schmidtea mediterranea, assembly GCA_022537955.1. Lineage (NCBI taxonomy): Eukaryota > Metazoa > Platyhelminthes > Tricladida > Dugesiidae > Schmidtea > Schmidtea mediterranea. The sequence continues at coordinate 142,739,260 of CM039680.1, read as the reverse complement.
TTAAAGTTGGATCATGTTTTTTTACATTATCCTAAAAGTTCATCAAAATTCAATAAATTGTGTATTTTAGATGAAATATTTATAATAGAAAATATCTTAAATAATATTCCTAAAAAATAAATATAAATTTTCCTTTCAATTTTCATTGATTGCATGCATTTCGCTTACAAATTCTCACTCTAAAAGTAAGTTATAATTTGCTTTGATTATTCTTTTTTGTTTCAACTGAATTGACTAATTTTACAATTGCGCAACATTTCAAATGTTTCCAGGTGTTTATTTTCAAAATACTTTACAGTGCATTATTTTGTGTTAGCGGGGTCTAATGCATTTAATATAATTATCAAGATTGTTAAATGAACTACTTTTTACTTTTATGAGTGAACTATATATGGGGACATTTTTAAAAATTCTGTCATTAATTTATAATGCACATTTGGGACAAATGATGATCTTATAAAATACAAATGGTTTTCTTGCCTTAAATATTTTACAGCATTTCCGTTCTCTTTCTATAAAATCCTTATTAAGCTGAAACTCTGACTTATTTGAATCCAACTTCATGAAGTTTCTCAGATTAACAATAAGCTCAGATATTGTCTTAATTTACGGAATTTATATTTACTAACTAAAGATGAATGCAAATTATGTTGAAAAAAAAAATCTCGCTATCGAATTCTGTATCGAATACCAAAAAAGTCTCTGAAATTAGAAACAGGAATTTCAAGCTGTAATATCGAGCTGAGGAAAATTATGCGAAAGGGAATAGGCCTTACAAATGAATTCTGCATCGAATGCTATAGAAATTGTGGGAATTATAAGAAATATGTTTGACTATTTTACAACCGGCAGTAAGTATATAATCAGATATTTCTCAACAAATTAATATCATATTTAATAACTTCGTGGCGATAGTATCTTAATAGTGCATGCTCTAATAGAAATGAATTTCTAAAATAATTGTCTTATAAGACTGCAAATTATCGAAAATGATTGAATAAACATTTTCAGAGTGTGTACGATTTATGAAAACATAACTGGGAATTTGTCACCGGCTAATAAATTTACAACCTTATGCGCAGAACCTAATCAGCCCAAACAAGTTCAGTTACAAACTAAAACAAGAAATTCACTCCAAGTCAAATGGACAGCACCAATTGAAAATGGATCCAGAATTACTGAATTTGTTTTAGAGTATTGCCGAGCCGATTCAAAAGTGAATTAATAAAATTTAGATTATTTTTAAAATGTCATGTTTGATTTTACAGATCGATAATTACATTGAAGCTTACAGGGGTATTGCAAAGACATTTAAAGTATCCAAATTAAAGCCATCTACGGAATATCTCATTAGGCTATTGGCTATCAATAGCTTTGGTTCAAGGTTAATTTAATTCATGCTCTGATTTAATATTTTTTGATTTAAAATTTAATCTAACAATTATCATCAATCTTCAACAGAGAATTTAAATCTTCATTCTTTTTTAAACTATTTTAAAAAGATTAGTTATTAAAAATTTTTATTCTTTATATTATATAATATTTTAACACCAATTTTTGACATTTTCAGAAAATACAGTGCAGTATGATTGAAATATTGATCGATTTTCTAGAAATTAATATTAGAAAAATAAAAATTTGCAGTTAGAAATGATTTTTATTTAATGTATAAATCTTGTTAAAATAATAAAAATAATTTAGAGCTATGGTTGTTTTAAGGGGAAACCACAGATATTTCATGATCAAGAAATCGTTAATTTTTAGAACAAAACACTAATTTCAAGAAAACAATCTTACATTACCAAATCATAACACCAATTATTATTATTTCATTTAAAACACTCTAAACTTATATAGAAATTAAGCATAAATTTTTGGGTCTAAGAAACATTATCTATTGTATGATGAAACTATTTAATATACGTCCTTTTAATACCGCACTTTATAAATAATTTGAAATTAAAAATTTTATGGCCTTAATTCACGATAGGCTTATTAAAATATAAATTCAACTTTTAGTAGGTCTTTTGTATATCTATATTTTTAAAAAATTGTTGAATCTTGATAATGTAACTCTTGTACTTTCATAAATATGCACTAGGATGATTTTACATATTATCCATTAATTTATATCTATATTAACCAATTGACACAGCATTTTTGTTTGTAGATCCCCTTTACGAGAATTTAAAATGATGCATATGTCAATAGATCACAATTATTTTACACAAGTTAATAAATATACATAATAGAAAATTTTCTCTAAAAAATATCTGCCATTTAAAAGTTATTTTTCTCGTTATTTATTTTACCTTAACCTTTTATAGGATATAACATTTTATTTTTCATTTTTAAGGAAAACTAATTTTAATTAAACTAACATCAGTCTACGGACCAAAGAAAAAATTTTTTAATTACTTGTATGAGGCTCTGTGGGGGTGGTAAATTATAATGCCACTTAATTAATGTTTAAAAATATAATTACGGGTGCATGTATGGTGGCAAATATATTGAACGCTTAGTTATTTGTGGGGCATTAATATTTGCCACTGTCTTATAAAGGGTTAATACAACTGAAATTCCTATTTATGCAAAACATTTTAACACTTTTTACCTTCTGTTCGGATTTTCCTTTATTCTAATAAACTCTAAATTGTAATTAATATCTTTTACTTAATCGTAATTTGATTAAGTTGATTTAAATTACGAACGAGATTCAAATTACATTAGTAATTTTGTATGATATTGTTATTTTCTCTGAATGTGCCATAAATTGATCATTGTTTTATGTTATGCTGCATTCTGAATCGCCAACCCCGCCATAATCTGAGTATTCAAGGATTCATTTATTACATCTAAAATATCAATTTGATGTTTCAGTTTCAAGAGAGTATTGAAAAATTCATATTTAATATTACAATATATTTTAAAAATATTGATTTGTACGGAGAATAAATTGTGTAATTCGAAATAAAGCAAATGTTTTGTGAATGAATGTTTGCAAATTGCAATTTAGAATTATAAAATGATATATTGCTAATGAGCCTTATTAATTTCTTTTATTTTCTGTAAGCTTCGGTCTAAAATGCAATTTAATGTACTTAGCGACGTCACGAGAATATTAATTAATCTATGAAATTGACTGAATTAATGCTGTGTGAATTATCACTTAAATGTCAAAAAATGATTCATTTTGCACGATTTTTTGAATTAAAATTGTTTATATGGATAAATATTTGCCCAAATTTCGGACAAAGCTATAGATAAATAATGATTAAATAAATAATTTCCCGCTGGTTTTACGTTTTAATAATTATTAAATATTCCTCTAGTCCATGGAGTGATCCGCTATCTGTGTTAACATCAGGAACAGCACCTTTACCACCAGACCCACCGAGTTTAGCACGAGCTGACATCGGGGGATTGTTATTGACGTGGAAAAAACGTCCAACTGATGAAACGTTCTGTTTAGAAATGATGGATGAAGCAACTGGTTATGGATTTATTACAGTGTTCAATGGCCCAGAAATCGAACATTACGTTGAAAATCTGAGACGTAATACTAATTATCGCTTTCATTTGGCAGCAAGCAATCAAGACGGCAGAAGCAAATGGAGCGAAGTGGTTACTCATTCAACTAAACCAGATTTGCCTAGTCCTCCACAAAAACTTCATGTAATTAATTATTTTGTGTGATTGATTGATTAATTAATTTATTTAATTAATCGAAAAATAAATAAAGTTTTACTGGTTAAAATTGTGCTTTAGTAAGGATTGATGTTTAAGAATGTGATTTATTCAAGCATTTTAAAAACATTTTATCCTTGGCTCGAATTTTATTAATTTATATAAATTTATAAATTAATAAAATTCGAACCAGAATTAAAAGTAAATTAGAACATTGTAATGCATTAGTATTACAAATTTCGATTTCAGACAAGACCACTAAAAATAAAATGTAATATATAAATTTATTTGTATAATTCATAAATTTCAGAAAACCGCATGGAGTCTAATTGGATACGTATTTGAGCCACGCGAGCATAAACAACACATTGAAAATTTCATATAAATCTTAAGGTCTACGATAACTGTTTTATTTTTTGATTGTCTGATACTCTGGTTTGTTTAGTTGCAATTTGAGTTTTACTCATTGTATAAATATTTGGTTATCGAAAAGGTTTTTGCTATGTTTAACTTGTAAGTTCAAATACTCCATTTTAGTCAATAACGAACAAATTTATTAATGCATTTAGAATAACTTTGTGGATCTCTGAAAGTGACTTACTTTACAAAACCATTTTGAGCAGAGGTTTAGTTATTGATTTTTTAAATTAAAGTTATTGGGATTCTTGAATTTGTAATCAGTCCTGTGCTATATGGTGGATAGGTCAGAATTTCGCATCTCAGTTGATTTTACTTCTGCTGTGTAGGCTGCGCCGCGTGTGGTTGGGCGTTGCTGTTAAAAAGAATTGAACTTTTCTGGACACCTATATCGAATATATTCGTGTTAGTTTCTGGTGCATTATGCCGATTTTCTTGTAGTCTTTATCAAATTGTATGATTTCGCCTGTGCTTTGGAAGCTTTATTGGACTTTTCGATTAACGGCCACCTAACCCAAACAGGTCCCCATGAGCTTTTTGCGGTGCTTCGGCTTCAAATGATGATTTGGCATTTTATCTTGATCTGACAATTACTCGTAATGTTATCAATTGTTGTAAAGAATGTTTTTTTCACGGCATGTCACGACGTGATCAAGAAATGAATCTTTTTTTTATTATACGAAAGGTGTGGTATGTATTTGAAGAGCTTATTTTACTTCCCATGTTATTCCTGGTAATTTGAAACAGATAATCAGCTTAAACTAAGTTCCTTAACCGTTGTGCGTCAATGCCTATCAACTTACTGTTGGTCGCCGAACATTGATTCGTTATGTGTTTCTAAACAAAAATGCATCTTTTTTTGAACTGGAACAAGAAGCCTGTGGGAATCCAGACTGACTCAATCAGTATACTAAACCATGCTGATGAAATATTATAGATAGTCTGAAATATAGGATTTGTTCGCTGCCTGTGCAATGAGTTTATTGAGTTATGTTTTTATCAATTCCCATTTTTATTCTGTAAAACTAAACTATAATTATATAATGGTAAAAACAGCAAAAATTATTTTGAAAAATTACAATAAAATCTATTTTTCTGTAATTTTTAGTGTGAATATATTTTTCAACTTATTTAATAATAAAATTAAAAATAAATGCAGTGATTTTTAATGTTAATTTAATAGAATGATTTCATCAAATAAAATACTGAATTTATTTGATTTTTATTTGGTATTTCTAATTTAGCACTAATCTGAATGTAACATTTTTAAATTGGGACTATTTCAGTGTTGCACATCAATTTCATTGCGTATTTTTATATTTAAGCATTGGATTGGATTTAAATATTTGATGTAACGCTATTGTGGTTTCCAAAATTTTGATACAATTTGAATATTTTATTCGGCCATATTGTACTCAAATCTAGAAATATTTATTCAATTACATGATGAGCTGTGAAACATTAACAATGGACTCGCACCATCTCATTTCATGGATCATAAGGCTACTCAATTATAATAACTAACATTAATGATGAATTAAAATAAGAATTGTATCCATTATATTTTAATTATAATTATTATTGCAATACCAAACGTAATTTTGTTCGTTAATTCTTTAAAAAATTTTTTTTCATGTTTCGTTATAAGGTGTTAAAATTAACTTTTCAAAAAGTAAATAATGACTTGCAAATTATGAGAAAACCATATATCAATGATCTCTTGCGAGAGTATTTGGAAGTAACGTAATTCATGCTAAAAATATCTTATTTTTCGAGTATCTCACTAATCTGATTTGCATTTAATGTTAGTTTTTTAAACTTCGTCTGTCATTTTTTGAAAATAATAAAGCCATCGAAACAACATCTAATGTTTTCGAAACCTTTTATCTGTTTAGTGTAATTTTTAAAAAATAAATTTATTTTGAAATTCAAAGACAGATTTTTCTAGTTTATTATCCATTATAATAATAATTAATATGAAATATAAATTACGTTATCATTTTTGGTAATGATGAATGATAATCGTTTATTTATTATTATATCAAGTTGTTCCTGACCTTTTTCAGGCCAATCCCCCTTTTAGGCATTTTTAATCAAAATTATGTTAATAAAATATAGATAAACTATCAAATATATTGGCTTTATTCGTAATATAAAAAATATACAAAAATTTAATTTTATTTAAATTTTATAATGATCATTACCAATGAAAAATAATCCACATATATACATAAATACAACTAAAAAATACATAAAAAATACCATTTTATAGTAATTTATAGCATATATTTTTTATAATTTAGCATGTTTTTATAAAATCCAGCCACCTTTTCAGCAGTTTTTCCCAAAAGGGGGAGATATTGCACAGGTTGGGAAACACTGATCTAAATTGTCAGTTTTAAGTTTGTTCGATTTGACATTTTCGAATTTGATAATTGATTTCCAAAATATTTAAAAACGATAAATATAAAAATAACAAAATGTCATTTTAAATCAATTTATAAGGACTTAAAAAACAATGAATTAATAACCAACTCAATTTTTCTATCAGTGCCGATTTTATTTACAAACTTTTAAGGTTCGTGGAAAAGTCCATTCGACAAATTTTGTTTTAGTATGGGATGAACCAGAAGATGATGGAGGTTTACCGGTAATCGCCTACAAACTAGAACTAGATATAAACAGTATTTGTGATAATCAAGCTAAAGCTAATTCAGGTATATTCCGATGATGACTTCATGTATGATGAGATGATTAGATGGAATAGTCAATGATTCAGATTGTGATTGGGTGAATAACTACGAAGGTATCGAGCGTGAGTATAACTGTAAAAATCTGACACCCGGTAGTATGGTATTAGCACGAGTATCTGCTAAATCATCAGTTGGAACTTGGGGTGAACCCTGTACTGCGATTACTGTAAACTTGGCGGCAACACCTCCAGGTCAAATGCTACCGCCTAGAAAGGATATAGGAAACAAGTCAAAAACTGGTCTTTTGGCTGCTGGTGGTATAAATTTATCTTGGGAGAAACCAGAGAATGATGGCGGTTCACCAATTACTAGTTATGAGGTTAGAAATTCAATTTATTTAATTATTACATTACATTGTTACATAAAGAGATTGAATGAGATAAAATTTCAATATTATAATATATCAGTAAAAAATGTTATACTAAATTGCATTCAAGATAATTTTCAAAAGAACGTTAAAGGTATTCATGTTACACTTAAATTTTAAATATTTTAATAATTTTTTCTTCAAATACTCAATTTAATTATTTTACCCTTTGATTTCATCAAATAATCTAATATATATAAAGATCAATGTTTGTTTGTGTGCTCTCAATAGAGATCAAAACCACTGGACCGATCTCTATAAAATTTGGCACGAGTCACGTTTGGTACCTCCTACACCCAGACGCTGACCCAAAGGCCATATCCATAATTTTAAAATTATTCTAATTAATAAAAATTGTTCATTTGTTGGTTGTAAAAACAGCTGTTCCCAAGATCCCACTCCAATTTTTTAGCCTTGCTTGAGTGATATGCTTTGCTTACTTTAAAATATTGGCCCGGTAACACCAGTGAGTATTATATAATCATTATGACGATCTAAAATGTTTATCCTCCTGTTTACTGATAGTCCTGTTGGTATCAATACTTGTGCTACAACAATGCTTGCTACTATATCTTTCTGTATTTCAAACATCTCATTACCAATAAAATAAATCATTTCCAAACGCATCATTTTACATCGAATATATTTCGCATTGGGTGCTTAGATTTCCCAGGAAAAATGTCTAATTATCTAGTTCGAAAATGAAAGATTTTTTCTAATCAGGAAAATAGCATTTCATAAAAATTCTCGTGAAATTCGATCATTTATACTATATTGATGTGATTTAATGCATGAGAGGGGAAGATTTTTTCTAATCAGGAAAATAGCATTTTGTTAGTACATTTTCTTCAATGCGACTGGAGCGATTATCCAGTGGTCCAATTAAGAGATGCTTTCACTAATTGTTCTAGCAAAACTGGAATTCTCGTTTTTCCATTTTTGTACATTTTATGCATCTGCACTCCCGAACCTTCTAGGGAGCATCATTATTATATAATGACACATTAAACAAATACTTATCCAAATTAAGTTTGTCAGTCAGTATAGAAACGAGTGATTCCTATCTTAATGAAATGAAAGTGTATGGAATCGTGCTATAGTGAATTATTGAAAATTTAGGTTTCTGTTGGATGATTTTGAATCAATTATTCAGTTTTAATTATAATATTTATATCAAATATTTTTTAATGAAAATAAATATACAAATGCATACCTCATATATTAATAAATTCAATTTTTGCTAATTATTATTGCATAAATATTGATGTATAGTTTTATTGAAGCTGTCTAGTTCTGCAGTCTGTCTGGTATATAGAAAAGGATAGAAAATCTCATTACTTATACATGAAATTTTAAATAACTTTTACACTAATTTTAAATTCAAAAATTCTCCAAGTGGTTTGTCTCAATTCAAACTCCACTAAACATATTCATCATAATTTAAAATAATGTTGTATCAGCCAATTTTAATGAATATGCAATTATATATTTAATAATAATAAAATTTCATGGAAAATGTAGTTTTTTCAAAATTATGTCATTTTTAATAATGCTCGATAAAATATTTAAAGAAATCGAAAATTTGATTATTATTTAAATATTTATTTGATTGGTTTTCTTTTTCAATAAAAATAAGAACAATTTATTTCTACGAGAACCACAAGTTTATAATGCTTTCAAATTTGTTAAAAAGTATACATATATCAAAATTTTAATTATTCTTAACTATCTCGCTGCTCACCGACAGATCTGGCTAATTTTGTTAGTTTATACGAGAGTCGATTATTGTATAAAATAAAAGGATATCCAAAATGTTCATTTTATTAATATTAAATAACGATAAATAACTGTTAACTCAGCAAAACTATAAATCCAAAGCTTAGAAAATATTCCATAGGCTACGCATTCCTGGAATGAAGTCTATTATTGTACGCATTTAATCTTGTTGAGGATTTAGGTGTATATTTACTTTCACAATAATTTGGATTTCTTGATCAAGAAAAGGCTATATATAATTGGATATGTGAAAAAAACTGTACTTTTGAGATTTATTCCGACATAATCGAAAATCTTGTCTTGTGTCTTGTTAATATTCATTGCATATGGAGGAATAAAAGGAAATTGGTGACTGTTAAAGACAAGAAATAATATAATGTTTTATGATCTATTCAATGTATTAAAACATGTCTCGTCAGTTGCACTCTGAAATGAATTCGTTCTTAGTTTTTGAATAGTTAATCTCGTTCCGTTACAAAACCGTTACTTACAGTCAGACAAAATTGTTCTTATAATAATTATTGTACGATTCAAAAAAAACCACTAACTATAACCTGGAATTAAGCCTTACAAAATGCACGAGAAGATTTATAAACTATACTATATAATTTTAAACGTCTTAAGATTAAGTTTCAATAAGAAGTTCAATTATTATAAACAATTTCATTTTAATTAGAATGTTTATTTTGAATAAATTTTATTGGTAATAATACTCGATAAAATAATTTCATAAAAATTCTCATGAAATTCGATCATTTATACTATATTGATGTGATTTAATGCATGAGAGGGGAAGTGATTTTCCTGGCGGCATTATTTTTGTTCACTAAGATAAAAATTAATGTTTATAATTGTGGTAAAATTTGTTGCCAAGTAATATGAACAGATTCAAAATATTTATTGAAATATACACAGCAGAATCTGTGCTGCTTAGATGTTTATTTTTAGTTAAAATTTTATTAAATGCCAATCCACTTTCCATTTTGACAAATATGTTCACTGGAATTATAATTGCAATAATTAATGCATATTAATTAATTTGGATTTTGTTGTCATTACTACTTTACTTAAGTTTTACCAAATTCAACTGTATGAACACAACAATAAAATCTAAAATATATTCGAAACAAAATCAAGCAGATTTAGGTTGATTCGATTCATGATCGACATGGCATAGTGTTGAGAATTTCTCGTCAATCGGAACTTTTGAGGATAGTGAGTATTGTGATGGAATATGAGGCTGTTGTGGATTGATCAATAATGTTGATTGCTGGGATGAATGTCTCCACTGATTTATGAGTTGTATAATGACATTCTTAGCGCGCAAATACTGATTCGTCATTTATTGGCACTTGAATTGTGTCAGTTTTCGAGATTGTTCTACCTTGGTAATATTTCCTGTCAGGATTTGAATTAGAACGGCTGAATTTGAGTGTACTGAAACCTGTATGAAACAAAGCAGCAATTTCCACGATTGAATTTTGATGTAAAATATTGTCGATGAATGGTTGATGATATTCAAGAGTGGTTGGAATATTTAAAAATTGGAAATGTGGTGATCATATTGAAAGTTATAATTTTCAAACAGAGTTATTTGCTATTTTAAATACCGCATCTGTAATTTTATTTATATTTAATAAAATTAATTAAATGTTGCAGGGGCACTAAATTAACTTTTACTGGGTTATAAGTCATTGGGATAATAAGCTCAGGAGAAAGCTCTGAACTTTTGATTTACTTTATGCTTAAACTCATGTAAATAATGTTAACTAGACGAAATAGCAGACTACTTGTATTCTAATATATTATGTATAGAAAATTTTTATTTATACTAAAATGATCAAGATAATTATGGGAACCAGTTTTCCCAATTTTATAAGCATTAAACATTTAATTGAAACGCAACTTTTATAGAACGATCTAATATGCAATTTTTTGCCTTTGAATTTAGAAATCCTCAATTCAGGTCTTGTAAGAGTTTTCGTTTAAAATAGTATCTTCAACCCAATTTTCTACGCTCTATTTTGACGATTTGAGTCAGTCGAGAAAGGTTTTACTTTCAAAGTCCGGTAGTTGTCAATTTTAATTTTTTTCCTTCCCGGCCAAAATCCATATTCTGTCAGTTCAAAGTACTGCTGTCATTCACTAACAGTTACTAAGCACCATCACGTATAAAACATTTAGGCAAATGACTCAAATGTTAAAATGCAACAAATTATTTTTGAATTACGAAGAAGCGCTGAACAGGTTCGAATAATTCGTCACTTTAGCAATAAGTTAAATCGTTTTTTTATAATTTTATTTTTTATTAGCTGTGTCAATGGTTGCTGAGATCTAAATCAAAAGTCACTTCCACAGACATAAATAATCCTGATGTTATTATTGAGGAATATTTTGAAGAAATTGAAGAACAAGTTGTTTATTCGGGATCACAATTGCATTGTCAAATTACTGGACTGATTCCTGGGGCTCAATATAGGTACATGTTTTTTTTGAAAAGGATTACGTATATGGGTGTAATAGATACAGAATAAGAGCAATTAATAAAGCTGGTTATGGTAAGTGGTCTAACAATATGGATGCTACAAGTGGACCAAGTGCTCCTGAAGCTCCTTCGGAAGCCCCAATAGTTCAGTGTAAGTCGCCTCATTCTGCTATGGTCACATGGAAAGCTCCAACTCAGGCTAACGGTTCACAGATCGTTGAATATCGATTAGAATCGAAGTTGAAATCAGATGTTGGAGATTTTCAATTAGTTAGTTATCCTGTTTATAAATTATTTACATTAAATAAAATCTTATTGCAATTAATAATTTAATAATTCAATTTAGATTTATTGTGGACCTGAATTGTCATATGAAGCTAAAAATCTATTACCAGATTCGTATTACAGATACCGAGTCCAAGCGGTGAATAGAGCTGGTTCTAGCCTTTATTCTCCGATTTGCGATGTCATTACTCCGGCATCAGTTCCGGCGCAAGTAACCAATTTAAGAACCAGCACCATCAGTATGCAATCAATCCAATTATTATGGAAAGAACCAGCTAACAATGGCAGCTTGATAGTTAATTACTGTATCGAAGTTACATGCTGTAATCCTCCCCAAGTGTCGTCCATTAAAAATAGCCACAGCGCTCTTTTGCAGGAGTCATTCACTGTGATTTCAGAATCAACCGATAAAGTTGTGACCGATTTGTTGCCAGATACCAATTACAAGTGAGTCTTGTTGAATTTTGGTTTGGAAAATCATAGCAATATTAATTGGTGATTTTAGCAGAAAAATTTATATATATTGATTTTGTGCATAAAATTATTTAACATTTAGTTTCTTACGTGGTTCGCCGGTGGACATTTTGGTGCCTTTTGTGTGAAAAATGTGTCCACCGGTGATCATTGTCGTTCCAAAGTGCATATAAAGGTTTCCTGCTAAGTGTTATTGAGTTTTGACTGCAAGTGTGCAAGATGGGGGATTTCAGAGGTATTTAAATACTCAAATTATAATTCATAACGTCAGTTCTTGCTACAAAATCGATTATGTGTAAAAAATCATTTTGCATTATTATGGAATAAGGTAGAATAGAAACTTTGTGTTACATCGGAGAAAAAATTGATTTGTAGTCGTAATGAAAATAATCAAATGTTAAAAGAAAAGACAAACAGATCAAAGATGAACAAAAAAGACATTTCCAAAATATTTTTTAAAAAATGTATTTTCAATAATCAAAATAAAAAATTGAAAAATTCATTTTTCTTGCACAACTGAAAATTCTAGATCAAATCTTCATTGGAATGTTCAATATCCTCAAACGTTATTTCAAAGCAATTTATACAAATCATATCATTGCTATCGAGTAGAGAAGAAAATAAGTTAAAGAGCAATATTTTCATACAGAAAGCCTTCAAACACAGGAATTTCTTTAGTCATCCTTTTTTTCTTTTTACCTAACTAGTAAACTCCACATAAACATATTTTACTTACACATACAGCACAAGTTTGAAAAATTTTTTGGAATGTGATTATTAAATTTCAAAGTTATTAATGATTATTAAATTTATTTATTGTCGGGCGGGGGGTTGAAAGAGAACATTGTTATTGGTGACAGAAAGTTTAGATAGAAAAAATACAAAATAAGAATTTATAAAAATAACCGCAGGCCATCATTATTAATTAGTGTAAGTTTTTATATTATAGAGAGGACGAACAAAATTGATTTTACGGAATCTGACCAGTTTTGAAAATCTTTTATCCGTGCAGAATATGGGGAGGGTATTCAAATTGACATTATCTCTGACATTAAGGGTGGAGAACAACAATCTTTACCCGATAAGCGGTGTCGTTGTTGCGGTTTGAAATTGAAAACACTGAATGTGGAAACAAGAATGAAAAATTATTCATTATTTTTTGGGGAGGAGCTTTAAATTTTAATAGTGTCTAAGGATAATTGTGAATATTAAAGAGTATTAAAGGTGAATAAACTTATTCTACCAAAGTTTCTGAGTTACTTGTAATAATCAGAGGCGGATCACAACTACAAAATTGGGGAGGTGCTAATTTTTAAAGTCATAGCCATAGTTTTACAAAGATTGAAATATGCTCCGAATGTTAATCCCAAAAGGCTGAGATATAGAAAAATATGTGCTTACCTTGAACAACAACCTTTTCGTGTTTTGCATTTATTTTAATAAAATAAATATTTGTGAATATCAATTTTTAGTAATACTTAATGAAGATATCCCGTTTAGAAGTGAATAAGAAACGCACCCTTTTAATACTTACAATTTAAAACAAGTTCATTAAACCACAAAAACATTCCATTTACGGTTAATCAAACATAAGGCATCCATAACTATTAATAAAAAAATAAATTTTGAGAATGGAGAAGCCCATTTTTCTCTAATTTGACCTTTGTCTTGCACATCAATAAGTTTTTTTCGAAGGTCATCAATACTAAATCACGTGCTCGTTTACTTGACATACTGGAATATGCAAATGTCAATATGATTTAAAGTAGAAAAAGTCCTCTCTAAGGTAGCTGTTGAAATAGGATTCGTCTTGGCTACTTGGTCTAGCTTTTTCAGATTGGGAAGAAATGACATGTCGATTGGTTCTCTAGTTTCCATACTCCATTTAGCCCGTTTCATTTCACATTCCAAAAAGTTTTCATTGAGTGTCAAAACAAAGCAAAAGCGTTTGTGTTCAGAAAGAATAGCAAGGACTTTGTGGAAAGTAACAGCCGTAACAATAAAATCCTGAAGCTTTATATCCGTTAGCACTATTGTGGATACTAAGCTCTTGCAAAGCAATTAGAATTGCGCCCAAACGATCAAGTGCCACATCTAAATTCACAAAGTGGCAATTCCAGCAAAAATCATTTGACCCAGAAATTTTCCGAAGAGTTTTCTTGATTAAATATATCAAGATTGTTTGAAGTTTCCCCAATAGCGATTTAATTTTCTTGAATTTAATGTCCACTAGTGGCCATTATAAAATTTATGTTAATTATCGTATAAAAGAAAACCAAAAATATTTATTGTGCCAAAATTGATTGATTAAAAACTAAAATTAAAAAATTGTCCCCGGATGTTCATAACTAAATCTGAAAATGTTATGATAAAATTTATAATTCCTTATTACAAAATGGTAATTTTTTTATTTTTAATAATGACGATTCAAAATTGTGAACGGGTTTTCCTAGACCTTTCAGTAACATTTCAACTTTTGATCTAAGTTATTTATTATTCAAATCATTTCTTGGGTGGTGAAATATTTTTCGTAATCTCAGTGGCTACAATTTGATCCTCAACATTCAAAAAGTTTATAAACACATACATGTATTACAAAACTAGGCTATTGACTTTATTTATTTGGGTAATTTAAGGTTTTGCTACCATACAGACCACCTGTGACAGGAGCATCGTTATTTAGAATGACTGTTTCTATTCGCAATTTATGCTTCGAATGTGGACGTTATATAGGTATGAAACATCAGCTGTGTTCAATATCACCTTAAACGGACGCTATACACTACCGGCTTTAAATATGAAGTTTCAATCATTTTTTAAAAGAATATTTAGTTTTGGCATACTCGTAAATTTTATTATCAATATTTTACTGTCAAACAACTAATGAAAATGGTTAGGAGTATATGAAATATTTATTTTAAATGCCTAAAAGTAAACCTCACTAAAACATGTATTAATCAGACCGAGGCAGGCCTCAAACAAGCTTAATATCACTTTGTAAAATATCAAAAGTTGAGACACTAGAGCAAAAATGTTTAAAAAACCTATAATAAATTTTAACTATTTTTCACTTTCTGATATCTCTATATACCTTTCTAAATATTTCTTTATTATTAATGTACTTAAAAATATGTATTTTTAAAAGAGTTATGTAGAGTTTTGAAATATTTTGTCTTAAAAAAAGAAAATGTATGTGAAGAAGTTCAAATTCGCATCATATATTTTTTTAAAAATCAGTTTTCATTGTATTGTAAACAGATTCAGAGTTCAAGCTGTAAATAATGTTGGCAGTGGTCCATTTTGTTCAAATATCAAATCTGCGACTCTTAGTCCTCCACCGTCACCACCAAGATTAGAATGCTTAAATGTTCAATCAAATTCGATTAAACTTCGCTGGCACAATGACATTTCAGCGCGTCAGTATTATATAAATCGATTGTTGGGATTGCCTCAAATTCCCGATAAAACTACTTTAATTAATTCCACCGAGCTTAATATAACACAATATGTGTTACAAATGAGTAGACAACCAGAGACTGGGTTTGTGTTTTAGAGAGTTTTTCAATTTTAACATCTATTTTTTCTAGTTGGTCAACTGTTTATACCGGAACGATGCAATTTCATAAATTGGGGAAACTTTTAGAATCAACAACATATTATTTCAGAATTATGGCTAGTAACGAAATTGGTGACGGAGATTCATCGGAACCTTTTAAAGTTGTTACAGAAAAAGCGGCCCCCTCTGCAGTCAGAGGTTTGATTAAAATGATTTTAAATGATCTTTATCTGTAATTTTGATTTTTCCCCCTTTTTTTCATGAAAAGTAAACAATTTGAACTATTGGTTTTGAAATTGAAATCATTACTAAATTTTGGAACACTTTTGGCTAAAGGTTTACATAACTTATATCATATCATGTTTTCCATTCAAGGCACTCTATTTTATCGGGTTGGTATTTTTGTCCCAAAAGTGCATTATAAATTAATGACAGATTGAAAAAACTCAAATTCACTTTCATAAAATAGAGTGAAATATGATTGGTGGAAAAGCACTTGGCAGGATGGACAAATGAAGTTCTTTTATTTTATGTTGAGCACTTTACACATCTACTACCGACAGTTTCAATTAGCATATGATCACAAATGTTGTTCATTTTTGAACGTGCCCCACGATTGGTTGAGATATTATGTTCAATTTTAACAAATCTGAAATGTTGATGATATTTAATTTGCTAACGGGCCCAACTGCTCCAATGGAACTCAATATTTTAACTAAAGCTTAATTTCTAGAACAGGAATTAAAACATCGTAGAAATTAAGGTCTCAATGTTTTCTTCACACTCTTTGACTTTCCTAGATATCGATTAGGTTGTCAAAGCTACTCATTCGTTTTTAAATTGTTTGTAGCTAAAAGTCCTTGCTCACATTTATACGAGTTTTTACACCAACCGCTTCGATCAATAGTTTGGAATTTCATTTCTCCATGCATTTTCTATCTGGACATGAGCAGTTTGGCCAAGCCCTATATCCCAGGCATGCACAATTCTAAGCAAAACCCGATCCAAAAAGTTTTAAATAGAAATTTTTTTTAAGTTATTTTATTATTTGTTTAAATCAAGAGTTAATTTTTGTTGTTAATTGGACCATTTGTTAGTCAGGTTTAAATCACAGACCTCTTCTCGTATACAAAATGTAACATTTTAAAGGAAATTAGCTCCATTTAAATGTGACAATCAAAATAATTAAATAATAATACATTTAAATTTTAAAATATAGGAAATCAAAAGGTAAATTATATTTAACTGACGACATATCAGTGCTTATCTTTTATAAATACATAAGTACTTGCTTAGTGGCCAGGCCTAAAGATATTTCAGACAGAATGAATACATAACCAGTAGGCCATATAAATACACAGATTGCAGGGACATTCATTGTTGATATGCTGTACATGCACAAGGCAAAGAAACCAATAAATATCATACTCAAACAGTCATCTAAATAATTCGATCTGTTTGAACAGGCCAGATTTTCACTCAATGTTTGCTTGTCTATTCGTGTAAAAACTGATCTTCAGTTAGAAAGTTTTATTTAACTGAACACTTGTATATAACTTTAAAAAATAATTAAGACAACTCGCCTCCTTTGTTATTTATTAACAAACAATTGTAGATGAAAAATCGAATGCAATCAAATCACTGGGCAACAAAGTGAAAATATTTGATCAGATATTTTACCAGCTGTGACTACGTGATCTAGCTTAATTTCAAGGAACATGAAAAGGCGATTTTTCAAGAAATATGATATACAACTTACTGTTATTTTTATGGGTGACCACATGTGCAACTAATACTACCGTCATTTATTGCATATTTCATAGGTGAACAAAATTTTAAGTTTCAGTAATAATGAAGAATAAAAATTATTATTTAATATTTTTTCAATCTTACCACCGACCTATGGTTAAATGTTGTATTTTTTGTTTATTTGAAAAGTTCTTCTAAAAATTATTTTTATTCGATAAAAGACCTAAAAATAAAATTTTCATTAAAAACTTCTAAAAATTTCTCGATTATTAAAAAATATTTAGTTAAACAAAATTTTTCTAATTTAGTATATTAAAATATAATTTAAAACTTTAGTCTTTCTAGCAACCAATGTAAATTGTTGAAAACTAAATTCACCCTGTTAGAGTTACTTGATAAAATTTTTTTTAGTCATTTCAATTTAATATGCAAAATGTCAAAATATAAATTTCGATATCAGGAGTAAGTTCTCTCTTCAACCCTTTCCAACTGTTGGTGTCACCTTATATGAATTGTATCTTATCATGGGGAATCATTATAAATATATATATATATATATATATATATCCTAATAACTTTATTTAATAAATAATATTTTTTCCTACAAGTATTTGTTCCTTTTAGGGATGTTGGATGAGGCATCATTTTCCAAATTCTTACTCGTGGGCAGAAGCTTCTATGGTGATCTTAGATTTACATTGAGCTCAATCATCTTAGTTTTCGTCTCTTTAAAATATTTAAATTTGATATTTAGGTTTCTTAAAAGTTCCTTGTTCCTCTTGTCTCAGGTTCCGAGAGAAGACACTACTTTAGCAATAGGCAGTATTTGCTGTAATTTTTGCTAAAGATATTTTAGATAAGTCAACAAATGATTAGGTTTTCCAAAACAATAGTCAGGTCTCTTTCTTACTAATAATTCTTCACATTTTACTAAATTACAATTTTTGGAACGTCGAATAGAAGCATCCTTAAGAACTTCTGAGTTTCATATTTGCTAATTCAATTTTCAGTCTAGCTCATGAAATAAGGTTTTGATATTGAGGTTTCTTCATATACTTCGATAAAAAATGTAAATTGCTAATTACAATTATTTAGTTTATAACAAGTTTTAGTGAAATGAACCATATTTATCTGGAAAAATATAGAATAAAATGATCGGCCTATTCAATATTATTTATAAAATTTACGTGTTTTCTTTCGATTATTGAGAATATTCATTTAAGTTGCAAATCAACTGTCCGAAAATTAAGTTTATAAGTCTTGCGTTTTTCTAATGATACTTGTACGTGTCCGTAAACACTGTTCAGATTAGTGTAATCAAATCACCGACTGTAATTTAATTTACAAAATGTTTTTTTATGATGTGAAAGGCTTTACTAAGCTATATATTTTCAAACTTGTTTGGAAAATTGCTATTAAATACTTGAATATTGTGTTAAAAATCCTGGTACAAAACATATGTCCATACGTTGCGAAATGGTTTAAACTACAATTAAATTTTGTAAATCATGGAGAAAATTGATACGCAGATATTATTGCAGTTTATTATGTTTGATTATAAATTTGAATCAAGCAAACATTTCAATTTAATCTGTGTAGAATTTTCTGTTTGTTGAAAAATTAATTGAGAAAGTAATTCCGGAATTGCAATTACTAAGAATTTTATTTTACTATATGAAATAAAACAATTTTCATTTTATACATGTTTGAAATGAAAATGGAGGATTTTTAGATCGTATCAAATTGTTTAATAATATGCTTTTATGATTAAAATTTGTCAAAGCAACAAAATATTTATATTTGTTTTCTAATTTTCACATTTCCATTTATTATTTGGCTATTATTGCTGTTACTGCTCTGTAATTCAGTTCATGTCATTAGTCTAATCATTCATTGTGGGTGACAATAATTATCTTATCTCAATTAAATTTAATTAAGGAATTATTTAGCCTACATCGTATAATTTATTGGTGAATTTTCTTATCTCATTACTTTTAAATAATAACTCGTAAATAATTACTCATGCTAAATCTTTTAAAAGGCTTCAATTGTAAATAGAGTTGTACTGTAAATCTCGATTACAAACAGCCGCATATACGTTCTAAAAAGCGTCATTTTTGAGTCGCAGTTAATTTGATGTGTAGCTTATACGATTAAAAAAACCGTTTAATTTGAAAATACGCTTATTTATTTATCTTAATTTTTCTCAACAGCTCCCTCTTCAAAGCCATCACAGTTTTCTAGAAATTCGACTATCCGGAACGCCAGAAATCGTTCGCTATTTTTAATCACGTATTTTAAGGTTACACTAAATATTGTAGAAAACAGTCCATTACGATATAAGCAATCAGCATAAAATTGTTTTTATTAAATTAAATATTACATTACTTCTGCATAATGGCTTTTTTCTTATTATTGTCACATTTGTTTTTTTCAATGATAAGTTGATAATTTTAAAATGTATTTTTAGAATCTTTTCGAAATTTTTTTATACAGTGAAAAATACTGAAAATTGTTTTTAGTTTATTTTGTTCATTGCAAAAAGCTTTTTGTGTAACGTGGTATATAAAATACTGTGCAGCTAATAATACGTGTTGAAGCTTATACTTGGGATTTTACGGTATATTCTTTTTAACCCTTTCGCTTTGGAAGAAATTTTTAAATTCATGTTTATGATTTTACTAATACATAGTAAATAATTTTGCAAGAGTTATATGCGCACCCTAAGGATAATAAATCAACACAAACTTATGCATCCATCGTTCGTAGCTGGGATACAACAGCGTGAATCGTTCGTAAGGTACGTCAAGTTATAGGTAAATGGAAGGATTGTGGATATGAAACAAGAGATATTATACTATAGATAAATATTTCGTTTTATATTTAACATGAATTGCCTGCTGTGTTTTTCAAATGTCGAAAGACGAAGGAAATTTGTGGAATCATATTAAACAAAATATCGATTAATAGTTTAAAAATAAAAAAAAATATTGAAATAGATAAAAGATTGTACTGATATGATATCAGTAAATAATAAAATAATAAACAATTTTTTCGAAATGAGGCAAGCAAAATCGAGTGGTGAGATTTGTTACTTTTTGTGTTCGGTCTTTTGTGTTTTGCAATCATTATATTGCCAAATATGAATTGTGTTTCTTTGAAATTTTCTTCTTTAAAAATCCAGACTATTGAAATTGCTTTCCAACAAATTCATAGATTTCTATTGAATTTTCAAAAATACATACGTAAAATCCATTACCAAAATAACAACTTTGATTTTTGCTATTATCTTTCTATTTGAAAGATTTCTACATTATTCTTAAAATTTGTAGCTCCTAAAGTCTCGGAAATATGTACGGACTCGTGTTTGGTAGATTGGCCGCCTTTGAGATCTATGAATCAAGATCCGATCGTTTACATTTTGCAATTATTAACAATCAGTGAAAAAGATTGCGACTATAGACAGGTATAAATTAAAATTTCATTATTTGAATTGTTTAATGTAATAATTTGAATATTAAACATAGCTATGGAAAAATAATCGAGAAGTTAGTTCGCATATGCTTGTTTAAAGAATGTTTATTATTATTATTATTATTATTAATATTATTATTATTATTATTATTATTATTATTATTATTATTATCAATAATTTTGCTAGCATATATATATGCATTTAAATTATTTTTTGCATAATTTGCTTGAAACCTTGATTGTGATTTCATGATTATTTTATTGTATTTTTAAATTGCTTTTAAAATTCTTAGACTGTTAAAAGATTTTATCATTCCAAAATTCTTTAAATAAAATCTTACCACTTATTTTCTTTATCTTTAAATTTGACTATTGATGATTTTCTCCCTATTATTCCATATATTTCGTTACTATATTTTCAAGTATTATTTGAAAAATAGTAAATAATTATCTTGAAGTCAGAAATACCTATCTTTTTACTAGTAAATTTTTTAAAATGATCACTATGTAGTTTGATTTTTACCTGAATATGGCATTGAATCTTGCGAAATTTATAATAAAATGCTTGTTCGAATGGCATTTTCTCTTTCTTAAATTTAATCAATTCCATGTTTATTCAATTATTATAATTATGATTATTATTTTGTTTAACAAGTAAATAATAATATGGTGTCTTGCCGCAAATTATATATTAAATAAATGAAGAAATTTTCGATTATAAAATAATCCTTTTCAAAGGATTACTTGTTTAAAATTTTAATTTTTATTGCTACCAAAAAATCATCGTTTTATACTTATTATTATTTTATATTTTTATTTTATTATTGTTTTTGTTTTATTATTATTATTAATATCATTATAAGAATCTTGAAAAATAAATTTCAATAGTTAACAATTTATTTTTCAACTAGCTTGCTATTAAAAATCGCATTGAATATTACATTAAAATATTATATTAAAAAAACCTTAAAAACATATATATTTGATTATAAAAGTTTGATGATTGATTTTAATAATATTCTTTTTTAGTTGTAATTAATAGCTACATTTTTATCAGCTTTTTTATGGATTACAGTAAATGAATTTTGTTTTATAAAAAAAATTTTAATTGTATTAAATATGTACTTGAAAGAAATTTTATCATTTTTATTGAAATGTCCTGAGATTTCATTATTAGAATTTTAAAATAAAATTTTAAAACGGAAACTGTATAGATGAATGTTAAATTTTAACTTTGGAGTGTTTTTATTTGTTAAGTAAAATGAGTTTTCAAAATATTTTACAGTTTTAAATGAATTTGCAGTGTATATCAGTGGGACGGCAGTTGGAAAGAGTAGTTGCTTCGGACATCATAGTTTTAGGGGCATTCAAATTATAACCAAAATTATAGGTTAAAAGATAAATATTTGTATATTTTTTTAAAATCTAGTAAAAATAATAAATGGTAAAGTTTCCATTTCAATTTAAAATAAATATATTTGCACGAAAAACAGAATGAAAACTTATGATAAAATATTGATAAATAATTTGAGTCATCATTCTTATTTTGATCGAATTTTCAGAATTACAATTTAAAATATTTTTAAATTTTAGTTAATTTTGATTTTTCATAAACTAAAAAGACTTTATTCATTCACAATATCTTTGTAGTTGATTTCATTACACTACTATGTTCTAAATTTGACAGGTTGATAATGAGTTAGACACTTATTCTTTCCTTTGTTGCATTAAACCCAATTTTCAAACGCTAAATATTCTAAGTTGCTGTGAAATAAAGAAATACATCAAAAATCTCGAGTGTCGAAAAATTTCAATAGTGGGAAGAATGTCCTTGCATTGAAAATGCATGTAATAAAATCAAATTATAAGAAATTCTTAGAAGTCCTTGTGTCCAGAAACTCTATGTATTTATAAAATGATATTTGAAAATAAACTATTTATCTAACACAAAAAAATTTTGTTGACTATTATCCCCATTCACAAAAAAATAATATTATTAATGAATAAAATTTTTAAATAACAAATGCAGTAAAGCAGTCTTTTTGGAAAACAATAAATAATGTCTTGGCATAATTCTGAAAATGTACTTTATTTATAGAATATTCCGACATGAATATTTTGAACTCTTAATTTATTTTATGATTCCATTATCAATTAATATATGAAATGCTGGACGATTAATTAAAAAAATTAATTGGCTATTTTATAATTGTATTTTTGTGTTTAGGTATATCGTGGAAGTGATGTATCATGTCGGGTCAGTAGCTTATCTCCGGGAACCGAATATATGACGAGGGTTTGTGCGGTTCGGTTATGCTCGCCATCGACAATAACAGAAAATAGAATAGACGATTCACCAGTTCATCTCAGGAGAAACAATGGGGAGCAAGATAAATTCGATAACTCAGCAATCAGATTTCGAGGAAATTCTTCTCCAGTAACTGAATTATTAGGTCCATTTTCTAAGGTAAAACAAATATATTCTTCTTTTTCAATTTCTTTTAATTTTTTGAAAATTTCTATTTTTTGTTTAAATATTTATGGTTTAGATAATTCTTATCCATTTCATTTATGGATTTTTTGTTGTTTACTGATCAATAATTCCTTAAAACTTACCACAAAATTTCGGTTGTCATAATTAAGTGTTTTTTGGAGTAACGCTTGAAAAAATTGTACCTTCATTGATTTTTCACGATTTTTTTTTACTTAGATAACTAGTGGAAAATAGAATTTGATGGGGAGCTACGTAACCCAAACATTACAATGCAAGATTCGAGAAGGATTTTCCCGGGAAACTAGAAATCTAAAATCCATATTCCCGGGTTTCTCGAAAAATTGATTATTTATTTGTTTTTTCTTCACTTGGCTGAAAAAATTATTTTCTATACTTAAAACAGAATTTTTTTATTTATTGAAAATTTCCACGAAAATATGAAACTACAAAATTGACCAAACGGGAATTTTCCGAAGTATCCACTATGTGAAATAGTGAAAAATTGCCATCATGCTATAGTTAATTAATTATTTATCTTCATTCATTCAGATTATAAATCGAGTTATTAAATAGATTTATTTAAACTATAGTTTATATAGTATAAAGAATCACTTGAAAATAGCTGTGCCAAAAAATTGTGAATATCAATAAAACATCGATATCAAATATTAAAAAATAAATATTAAATGAAAAGCAATAAGGGGTGAAACCCAAAAAAAGTTATTTTAAAGAATTATATACAAATTAGTCAGCTAATTCAGATATAACTTTATTTTCAATAAAATAACTTTAATTTAAATAAATAACTGTTTAAGCCAATTTCCACAGAATTTATTCTTAAAGTAAAATATGAAATATTTCAACATAAAATAATCCTGATCACTCCAAAAAAAATTTAACAAGTCTTTCGCTCTCTTCTTCTTATCTGATTGAATTATTTCTTCCTATAATGTTTTCAGAATCTATGTAAATAATATCAACGAATATATTATAATTGTTTCTAATTTCATAGAATTTTATGATATATGATGCAGTAACTGTAAGAATCAACTCAGTTTCCCGCTGCCGATATCGGCCAATGAATGTATAAGTAATTCAACATTAACCTTTATTATTAAATTATAATTATTAATATATAATTCTAAAATATAGTATTGCTTATAATATTTAAAAGGCTAATTTTGAGTAGTAAACTTGCGATTCTGTCGTTATTGACAAATGTTCAAAACTTTTAGAGTGTTGCTTTCACCACTTTAACATCAAACAATCAACGGTTCAGTTACGGCGGTGGAAATCTGATGAATTCCGACAAACTCCAATATGGATCTGGTCAGTCTTGCAGACTGCAAATGCCTGCAATAATTACACGGTGGCGTAACAGTATTGGTCCTTTGACAGATTCACATTTTATTGCATTAATGTTGTTTATATTTATCTGTCTTGTGATATTCCTAGCCAATATTATTCAAAAGTATGTCAAATAATCGTGTTCTCCGTTTTAATGAGTCAACAACAGCTTTTTGCGACAGTCGTCCGTTCTCTCGTTTCGTTTAGGATATTTCTAATTGTGTTCTTGATAATATGTATGTGTGTTCTCTGGATAACAACAATAATTAAGCGCGCGCGTAAACACTGAAATAATAATTACAAATAACGGAACCAACCCAGTGTTGCTATTTTATGTATATGACACAATTGTTCAGACAATCAATTTTGGACTTAATCACAGATTATATTGATTATTTTAAGAATTTAATGACATTTTATGGAAAAATGCTTTTCAACAGCACAAAAATAGGTTTCTTTGAAAGCAAATTAATTAATTTATAATTTCATCTTGTTATTTTACTTATTATTATAATTATTATTTCAATGGAAAATGGTGAAAATATTATTATTATTATTAATTGTACTTTCTCATTGTGTAGAATTTGTGATATTGATATTTGTGACGTGCCATTTTTCGGTATTTTTTTCATGTATAATAAGCTCAGAAAATTATTATTAAAGTGAAATAGTTTCCAAAAGTCGTGTTTTGTTATTTTTATTATGGTGCAATGTTTATCATTATTTTATGATTGGTGGTTATATTAATATTTTCTGTTATGGGGTTCTCTTTTATATATATATATATTCGTTGAAAATTCTAACATTTATTATTTTATTTTATTGTTTGTTTTTTGAAATATTGAAAAATTGTTTTCTCACCTTTGTGATATACACGATATCTATTTAAATTAGCTCTGTGTTTCTATGTTAAGATTTACAATAAGTGATATTTGAGAAAGAAAAAACCGCATGAATAAAGTGGCAGTTGCAGTCATGACATAAAAATTGACGCCCATCTACACAATTTATCAAAATTTAATCGAAAATATATTTCACTTATGTTATATTATATATATATATATATATATATATATATATATATATATATATATATATATATATATATATATATATATTGGTTGTTAATTTTTTTCCAAATGGTTCAAGTCTAGAAATTGGATTTATAATTTATTGCGATTTATATATTATTTGTTGTTTAATAATAATTCTTCAACTAATTTTTGGAAATGTGTAACAGCTTGTTTTTGTGTCATTCTCTCAATACGTATTTGGTGAAGTTTAATACATTTTTGGTGCATTTGAAATGAATTGATTTCCGGTTATTAAAAAATATAGTAATTATGGCATTGAAAGAGATTTTAGAATTTTTTTTAATTAGAATAACTTGAAATTTGTAATTTAAATTGTAGTTTTATTACTAATATTTTTTTTTATAACAGGAATCTCGAAGATATTTCAAATTAATTTCTACTTTGTTTTCAGTTCTTCACTTTGTACTTATTAATTAAAAATGAACTTCTCTTTTATTAGAAGTTTGATTATTTAATTTTCTAAATACTTTGCCATTTCTCTTTTGTTTTCTTACCTTATTCCATTCACTACTACTTTCCAATATTGTGGGGCAACACACTTTTTCCCCAATCTTTTTATTCAATTTAACTATAATTATTATGTGATTTTATCATTTAGATATCCTCAATATTCATAATGTAGGGTACTTTTGCGGGTATATCTTTTTGAAACTAGAATTGCTATCATCCTTTAAGCTCTTTAATTTTACTTGTTTAAATTAGATTTTGTAAAATTATTAATTTTACTTCATAGTTATTATGGAAAAATTATGTAAGCGCTATGTATTATATGAATTAATCCATTAACCTCTTATTTTGTCAAACGAAATGCGTTCCTCAGTGCCGAGTTTTTTATCTGCTAGAGCAGGGCTTCTTAAACCATGGGTCGCGACGCCATTTGGGGTCGCGAGAGATAAAAATACAATTTAACAGAAAATGTTTTTTAACTTGTAAAATTATTGTTATAAAGATAAAATAGCAATTATTGTAGATAAATATATCATAAAATCTTCTAGTTCGGAAAGATTGTTTGTAGCTGCATTTCTATTAAGAGTATTGTAATAACTTGAATAACATTTACTATGAATTAGAATTAGAAGATATAGGAATTTTAAAAAAATATTAATTTATTTATCTTTTATATTTGTATGGGGTCGTCAAGAAACTCGCAATGATAAATGGGGTCGTGAATTACAAAAGTTTAAGAAGCTCTGTGCTGGAGTATATATGCGTGGTACGCGCATTAAGTCCCCGGACTAAGCAAGAAATAATGAGTAGAAGTTAATGAGATTTTATATTTAATATATTATGTATATATAGGTTAATAACATTTGTTTTTATATTTCATTGTATTATTTCAGCTCACGCATATTCAAAATTTCGTCAAAATTGCTATGAATCTACAACGTCATAAAGTTTTTGGTGCTCGCTAAACTGAGACCTCCGAAATTTTCAGTCAACTCTCAGCAACTTAACAAACAACTGCGCCTTCCAAAACGACAGTCTACCACTGGACGACCCCTGGAAATTGACCATGAAAATATTGCAAAACGTTGCGAGATCATCGTTAGGGATGAGCGGCGGATCACCCTGAAGGAGCTGCAACTTAGACTGAATATCAGTGATGGAAAAGTACGAGAAATATTGAAAGACTTTGGCATCCGGAAGCTGGCATCACGTTTTGTCCCTCGATTTCTGTCCGGTGAGATGTGCCAGGCTCGTGGTGGCATCAAAGTCGACTTCGCTGAGAAAGGTGTGACAATCAACAGTGCGTACTATGCCGACTTGATTGCTGAAACCCGAAGACTTCGACGCAAACCCAGAGGCTCTTCACTGTGGCTGTTGCAGGACAAAGTGCTGTTTCCAAGCAGGCCATTGACGATGCCGGTTTCTCGATCGTGCCTCACCCGCCATACAGTCCCGATCTGGCGCCGTCGGATTTTTGGATGTTCAGACATATGAAGAAGACGATGCGAGGCAAGATCTTTGAAACCCCCGACAGTGTCAAGGACGGCGTCGTAAAATTCCTCTCCGAATGTGACCAAAATTTCTTTAAAACGGCATTTTTGGAACTGCTGAAGCGCTGGACGACGTGTGTGAACAACAAT
Source organism: Schmidtea mediterranea (assembly GCA_022537955.1). Lineage (NCBI taxonomy): Eukaryota > Metazoa > Platyhelminthes > Tricladida > Dugesiidae > Schmidtea > Schmidtea mediterranea. Next base: position 142,711,215 of record CM039680.1, on the reverse strand, counting down.
GGGTCTTACATTGAGAAATGAGGATATAGATGTTGCTTATTTGTTGTGCGAAATATGAAGTTTCTGTGACTTACTTGTCATAGTTAGTCCGGGGACTTAATGCGCGTATCACGTACGTCTTTGGTATAAAAACATATTTATACGTATATTATAGACAAGAGAATATATTCGTTTTGTTGGGTTATTTTTATTGAAAGTCCGTTCCATCTGACTCCTCGTGTCCTTTTCGAATCAAATAAGTAAACTCAACATAGAATAATTTTATTTGCAATTTACCACAACTACAACTCAATCCGATTTATTTAAATGTTTTTAAATTACAATTTGGTGAATTATTTGAACCATTCAACCACTGAGTAAATTGGATTACCTTAAGGTAGGTTATCCAATAAATAATCACCGCTTCTGATAGATAATTTTTGACTTTAGATTCTTTTACTGACTTGACTACTCCAACTCAGACAATTGTCAGCAACATTTGCTGCCATACTAAATTATTCATTAAAAATAGTTACTTCCCCATAAATCAGCGGCACTCATTTAATATTGTTTAGGCCAATTTACCCTTTTCTATTGTTCGGTTTCGTTTTGTTTACACGGTGGGTTTTTCTCATCTCTCGGGTTTTCCATTGTCTAGGACTTCACATTGAGTTGGTCATCCTATTAGCAATTAATTTTTTTAAATTAAATTGTTTTTGTCCAGAAATAATAATAAAAATATGTCTCTCGATTTGGCGTTCAGCCATATCAATTTCCTCCCGATCAATACTACTTTCGAATTTATGTAAATTTTTAATTAATGCTGCACTTTTACCATTTTGATGTTTTATTGATTTTATTATGCTTTTTCGTAATACCCCGATAATTTTATACATAGTGGTTAACTTTATACGAATATATTCGTCTTATGCGTTTTGTAATTCATATGTTGATGACGTATATATCCGCCATAGCCACTTAAGAGTTTAAATGGGATTCATTCTCGTGGAGCCTCATTTACATTTGATGCACCTCTAGCTTTTTTTTCACTGACGTGGACCCCTCTTAGTTCAAAATCATTGATTTAAATGAATGGATATTTTTCAGAGAGAATTGTTCTGTCAACTATATGAAGCTAGAGATAATGAAGAAAAGATAAAAGTTTACATAGTAAGTAGATAGTGTCCATTAGCTAAGAACTCCTCTCAGATAACATAAGGTAAAACAAGTAAAGTTTATAACAAGACGTAAACTAGATTAAATAAAATAAAGTTTTAAAGAGCAAAAATGAAGACAGCTAAAGACAGAATCAATCAGATTACATAAGTTATTTCTTTAATAGTAAATAATAAGTTTTAAATTAAATTAAATAAATTTAAATTTTTTATTTAATAAGAATAGTTAATGGCAGAGTCAAAAAGATATAATATGACACTTAAAATTAAAAATTAATTAACTTGAAATAAATTTTAAAATAACTAATAATAATAATAAATTTACTTTTAATCAAATTAATTAGTTGGGTAAAATTAGGTGTCGTGGAAAATGATTATTGGTGGAATAATTATTGATCTGACTCCAAAACGTGTTGATAATAACAAATTTCAGACAATGCAACTTGATTATCAATTTACAGCGACACCAATAATTTAATATTATTACAATGGGAAAATAAAGAAAATGATAAACTTAAAATATACTAAAAGGGCGCAATCAATATAGAAAAAATATCCGGGTAAAAATCATAATCAAACAATGGATGATGAGAATTAATTGATGCAAACAGTCATAATGACAATTAGATTGTTTTATATTTATTTTGTTTGGGACAAGGATAATGAAAATATGATATGATTTGATATTTATTGACTTTATAAAGTTATATAAAATAGCAATCTGTAATCCTGACAATTAAATGATAATTCGAATTGCGATTTTTATCCATCTATCAATTTACAATGTTATTTGTGATCATTTTATTTTATTTTTATGGTAATTGACTATAATATATTGATAATAATTTTAAAGTTGTATATATTTGTTTTGATAATCTTACATATCATGGGGATAAGAACAAGAACAGAAAATGTATTAGAGTATACATGTCATATTAAATATAGCGTTGCCAGACGTCCCGATTAATCGGGATTATCCCTTTTACAGAGATGTTTTCGAGTGTCCCCAAAAAAAGTCTTGGGGACGGCCAAACGTCCCGACTTATATTAATTATAAAAATCAAAATTAAATTTATGAAATACATAATTAAATAATTGTTGACCGGCCCAAAATTAAAAATCTGAACGTACCTTACTCAAATACGGTGCATTTTAATTTGGTACATTTTAGATGCCGACAAGAGGTAACACTCTTTTTAATCAGCTAACAAAGGTCCAAGAAATTGTTGAAAAAGAAATAACTTATGATTTGAAATGACACAACAAAATAGCTTCTGATAAGTGGGTATGCGTGTTTTCAAAAATGTCTAAGGAATTTCCTGAACAATATATTGATATATTTCGTATGTGCGAATATTTATTTTCTCTACCCGGACATAATGCCAATGCGGAAAGAATTTTTTCGTTTATGCCAATTCAGTGGACGGATGAACGGAGCAGCGTTTTACCAGAAACAGTAGAAGCTATTTTACAGTGCTTGGTAAATTTAGATCAAAATTGCAGCGAAATGTACCATTATATTTCAAAAAATAAAGATATTTTTAAAGCTGCTAAAAGTAGCAATAAATACTGACTTTGTACACTAACAAGCTTCAGTATTCAATACTAATAATATTATATTTTTAAATTTATTATTCATTCTATTTATTATATTTTTTAATTTATTATTTATTCATTAGTTTAACTGAATTTTTATATAAAGTTAATGAAATGAATGTTAATTTTTGTGTTTCTATTAAATTTAGTTTATTTTTAAAAGCTTAATAAATTAATACATAGAAAATAAAAAAAAATTTTTGTACTGTCCCGATTTGAGTTTTGAAAATTCTGGCAAGCTTAATTAAATAATATTAACAGCCCAAAAATAAAAATTAATTTATTTTAAACAATGTAAATAATTAATTTTTAAATAACACCAAAATATCTCAAAAATAATTTTTAAAAATCCAAAGACACTATTATTTTTTTCAATACTATTTTCAAGGCAATTTATATTACAAAAACTTTGATTATTATAATAATAACATAATTGACAAGGCACTTAAGTGCCACGGAAAATAACTAATAATAATAATTGACGTGAGGAATCATTAAGAGCTCGAAAAATACACTTTAAGATTTAACAAAAACAAAATATTTTACTACATAAACTGAGAGAATTCTCAATCAAATCACCCCTAAAATTTTGTAAACTAACAAGAGTTGCTGTTTCAGAAATTAATATTGCGACAAAAAATAGAGCATATAAAATGTACATAGCTGAGCTGAAAATAGAGATATCACAGTTAACAAACAAAAAGAAAAAAGATAAAAAAAAGTCATCATTAAAAGTAGGTGATGGTAAACATTGTTTTTGTTGAATAAGTGTTGTATATAAATTAAAGTATTTGAACCAATGTTACTTTTCTTATTTATATAATACATAAAGTTTACATTCTGCCAACCTCAACTCTTGTTAAAACCCTTCAGGAGGAGTAGCACGTTTACAATATAACTCTGAGACCTCAACACAAAGAAAGGTGAAATGAAAAAAGGTAAATACAACTTTAAAAAAAGCTACTGAAGTGGTTGTGAATTCCATTTTCTAAAACCTCAACCTGTTGGTTCTTAAATAGATAACACAATTTTTCAAGATATATAATTTATATTTAATAACAAAAATTACCAATTACAAATCCATTTCAAAAGTTTCTATCAATTATAAAAGTTTTGATGATCGGCAGCACAGAAAATGTATGCAGAAGAAATCAAAAATTTTCTACCAGACTTTGTTTATGATGAAATAACTCCGAATGTCAAGAATGAAAAGCCGAACAACAATGATTTCGATCGACGAAGAAAGACCAGGAGGAATAATCTGAGGGAGATAAATGGAGATAAAGGTAGCTCTATGTTTTATTATGTAATGAAAAGTTTTAATTACCCATTTAAAAGGAGCATCTAAGCAGCCAAAAATCAGCTATGACCCGAGCGCTAAAATCCGAAAGTCTTCAAATCAATTAACTAGAGCACTAGCAGGACAACTGAAACGAAGCCGTCATATTAAATTCGACCCTATGAAATGAACGATCTAGGAAAATATGAAATGTAAAGTCGTGCTTCATGACCGAACCAATTATAATTTCAATGAATAAATTATCATGTCAGCCCGGATTGTTCTTATATTTTCTTAGTCTTAGGCCGAATATTGTGCCTTTATGTCTGTGAATAGGGAATATACTGTAAATCGGAGGACCAATTTGAATCACAATGTTTCCTTACTGTATAGATATGGAGCAAACGGGAAGCAAACCCAATAAGGCAGACCCAAGGATAATTAAACAGGAATTATAATTTTCTTTTGATAATAAATATTTCGTCCGTTAATTCGTCCATTTTTCATCTCTAAAACCGTATCAAACGTCAGATAAAAGGACATTAGGGTCAGTGCAAATCAACAGAATACATTAAGTAATTATCATTTATCCATTAACACATAAAATTGAGGTATCACGATATTTCTCACAACATAAGATGTTCCCTATTTCCGCTCGAAAGTTGTATTGAATTCCCATTTATCAATTCGCTAATAAAATTACACATCATCATTTTTGATATTACAGATGATTCCTAGATCGACGCATCCAGAATTACGGTGCGTTTCCTGGCACGAACGGCAGCGTGATGATGACAGGCCATGTGGGATGCTGGATTTTCAATTTGTCCAGTACGAGAATCAAGGGAGGGTCGCCATCTCGACCATGATGAGGTAGACTTGCCATATGTATCAATCAAGCGAGTAGAGGGATATGAGGATTATGCACCGTGGATATTTGGCTTGAAAATTGCCCCGTGGATATTTGGCTTGAAAAAATCCTAAGGCCCCCCCCTAAAAAAAATTTTAGGGGGGGAGGGGGGGTTAAATTTTATTTTAATTATTTGTTTTAATGAATGAAAAAAAAAATTTTTTTTTAAATTATTTGTTTTAATGAACGATTTTTTTTTTAAATAATTTTTTGTTTTAATGTTCAAATTTAAAATTTTTAAAAAATTTTAATTCATGATAAAAAACTTTAAGTATTTTTTATCGATTTAAAAGCCTAAAAAATAAAAATTGGCGATTTAGCTTATGATTGATCGTACTGATGATTATTTTCGAATAAAATTGGTTCAAACCCGAGAACCTAAAAATATTATATAAAAGCCTAAGTATTTTTTCATTACCCATCAAAAAATGGCTCAATTCGCCTGTCGACTAAAAAGCCTAAATATATTTGCTCGAATAAAAATCATTATTATTTTTATTTACTTTAATTATTTGTTTAAGTCAATAATAATATTTATTTATATTTTAATTATATTATTATTTAATTATTTGTTTAAGTCAATAATATTATTTATTTATATTTTAATTATATTATTATTTAATTATTTGTTTAAGTCAATAATATTATTTATTTATATTTTAATTATATTATTATTAAATTTAATTGTTTGTTTTAATCAAGTCAATTATTTATTTTTTAAATAATATATTTTTAAATTAAATTGTTTTTTTTAATGAAGTGAATTAAATAATTATTTTTTATTTTCATTTAATTATATATTTTATATTATTATTATTATTATTATTATTATTATTTTATATCAATATTATTATTTTATTATTATTAACATTTTATTTTTAAAATTTAATTGTAAGTCTAAGAATAAAAAATCATCGATAAATTTTGAATTGTAAAGAAAAAAAAATAACTTTTAATCCCTACAAATATTTTTATTGACAAGATTAAAAAAGATTAATTTTTATTTCAAATCAAAAATATCCGAGTAATATGTTTTACGCATTTCGGCCAACAATATATGGATTGTTTGATCACGTTTGAAATCGTGGCAACATGGACATCCATCTGAACATGATACTCTCATACTATCTTTACAAACAATGCAATTTGCAATACATCGGTCACCAGATCCCTGAACGTTGTCATAGTGAATCTCGAGAAGTTCTTCAATGTTAATCCCTGTGAAATGGTAAATTTTTGTTGCGAGAAACTCTGGTGCGCAATAATCCAACGTATTTTTAATTCTTGGATAAAGTTCCTGGATTTTCTTTAAAATTACTTCAAAGAGATAAACTAAATAATAAAATAAAATACATATTTAAATATACATGATTTACCTTTTGACATTTTTTAATACTTAATAAATTAAACAAATTCAAACAAAATATTTATTAATTTATTAATATATTTATTTCTGATTTAATATTTTCCACATAATCATTATAATCCAAGGATTTTATTCCTAGTATTACTACTTTCCCACTTGAAAATATATTGACACATGATGGATTATATTTTTGAAGACGTAATGCTGGAAATATTTCTGGTTCAAATACACAATTCACCTTTCTTTGTAATTCATATAGATTTATAAATTTCCCAATATCGATTGTTACAGTGATTGATTGAATTTGTAAATCATGTATATTATATTTCAAATCCCCAGTTTTTAGAGGTTGCTTACATCCCATTACCCGACATTTCCCCGATCTGAAAAATATTATCGGATACTTACCTGATCGATCTACAACTTGTTGTGGTTTTCCAAATGGGAATTTCATATCAGGTATAGAATATCTTCCTTTATAATTTATATTACTCAACATTTTCAAATAATTTCAATTCAAGTAATTCTAAAAATTAAAACAAATATAAACAATTAAATAAATAATTATTAATAAAATGGAATTAAGAAATGATGCTGTATATCAAGTAGTTGGACCAAGTGGTTGTGGAAAGACTTTATTTGTATGCAATTTATTACAATCGAACTTGTTTAAATCAAAATTCAACAAAATATATTGGCATAGAGGAGCTGACGAAGAACATGGACTTACTCAAAATCAATTCTGTAAATTGAAAATGACAATAATTAAAGGGTTTGATAAAAATTGGTCATCTAGATTACATCAAGGCGATGTTATTATTATCGATGATCTATACCAGGAAGCTAATAAAGAAAAGGATTTTAATAATTTATTTACAAAATTTGCTCGACTTATTGGAGTTACTGTTATTTTCATTACTCAAAACTTGTTTCATCAAGGGGGCAGTCATAGAACTCGTAATTTAAATGTCCAATACTTGGTTATTTTCAAAAACCCTAGAGATGCAACCATTATAGATTTTCTTGCTAGACAAGCTTATCCCAATGATAGAAAATTTTTAATTGATTCGTTTCAAGATGCAACAAAGGTTCCCCACGGATATTTGTTCTTTGACTTTACACAACAATGTCCTGATGAATTACGTATTAGAACTGACATTTTCAATGAGAAAGGTGTTACGATTTATAAACAAAATTGAAATCTGAAAATAATTACTTGAAATGACGTTTAAAAAAGTTATTGTTCAACGTGAAAAATCCACAAAGAAAAAAGTTACAAAGAAAAGGGTTACTAAACGTAAAATAATAAAAACGAGTAAGAAGATTGTTAAAGATAAAAAGTGGATTAAAATATAAACAAAACAACTAGATGAAAAATGTATTTAATATGAAAGTTGAACGTAGTCTACCATACTTTATTGCCTTGATGAAGGCTCCTAATAATAAAAGAATGAATATTTTACAGAATTTTCCTTCATTTGTTATAGATGATCTAGTTGAAGTTATTGTTAATGTAGTTCGTGGTAATGTAAACATTACTAAAGTTAAAAAACTTGTATTACAAAAGCATAAAAGATCGCTTTTATCTTTAGTAAACACTAAGAATCGTCGTCTGATGCGAAAAATAATATATAAACAAAATGGTGGATTTTTGGGGGCATTAATTCCAATAGTATTATCTGCAATAAGCGCAATTTCATCATTAACTTCTTAATGGGTACCAAGAATTCATTACCGGATAAACATAATTTAGATTTAAATATTTTGACAACTTGTTGTAATAATGAAGGAAACATTAACCAAAAATCGAAACACGGTGAAAAAGATCGAAAAAGTATGGACAGACCCAAAACATCCCGCTGGTTTTGGTGGTGTAAGGAAACTGGCAAAGGAAGTAGTTAATTCAAAGAAAGAAACTCAGAATTGGTTATCTGGGCAAATGGCGTACAGTTTAAATAAACCAATGTTGAAGAAATTCAAAACCCGTAGTTATAAAACAATGGGAGTTGATGATTTATGGCAAATGGATTTGATGGAAATGATACCATTCTCTAAAATTAATAAGGGATACAAATATATTTTGACATGTGTTGATATATTTAGTCGATTCGCTCGTGCTATTCCAACAAAAACCAAATCGGCCAATGAAATGGCTGAAGCAATCAAGGAATTATTTATTGATGGCAAACCTCGTAATTTACAAACTGATTTGGGTATGTAATTAAATAAATAAATTAAATTAAATTTATTCTTTAGGTAAAGAGTTTTATAATAGTAAAGTTAGAGAAATTATCAAAGGAATAAATCATTACTCTGTATTTTCTCAATTTAAAGCTGCCCACGTGGAAAGATTTAATCGAACTCTAAGAGATCGCTTGAAAAAATATTTCGTATATAAAGGAAATAAAACCTGGATAAATGTTTTACAGAAAGTAATTTATAGCTACAATTATTCGCCACATAGGGGTTTAAATGGAATGCGACCAATTGATGTTTATTCAACGAATAATATGGATAATTGGATATCACAACAATCTGATTCTATCATTAAAAAGCCTAAATATAAAGTGGGTAATCACGTTAGAATAAGTAAAATCAGTGCTTCTCCATTCATCAAGAATTTCGACAACAATTGGAGTGATGAAGTATTTCAAATCTCAGAAATTGATACGAATCAGAATCCTGTAATGTACTTTATCAAAGATGATGAAAACAATCAAGTTAGTGGAAAATTCTACGAACAGGAACTCCAAGTTATAGAAACCCCTACTGTATTCAGAATTCAAAAGATATTAAAAACCAAGAATGTTGGTAAATATAAACAATACTATGTTAAATGGCATGGATATGAAACTCCAACTTGGATATCTGAAAATCAATTAATTAAATAAATATTATGAAAGAAAACCAGTTTTATATGATTTTACCTAGTAATAGTTGTCCTCTTATTTTTCCTAATAATGAAGCTAGTAATTTTAATGTCGAATTTCAAAATCCTATTTACTTGGATGGTGAGTGGGAAGTTGCTTTGATTGATTTTACTTTTGTGTATAAAACATTTCCGTTTTATAGTAATTCTTACCTAAGTTATAAAACGATGAAGAGTGGTACTGAAGTAAAATATTTGAAAATAAATAATCAAAATGAAACTTATGAATTAATAAATTCTAAACATACCCTGATGTCGATGTTTTTATTGAAAAATATGAGAACTTGGTTATTGTCTGTCCACATGTTCCATTTAAAGTAACATTCCCTGACATTCAACATGCGTTTAGTTTTGGATTAAAATCTATATCCGTCATTAATGAAGATGATCATTGTCGATTAAAATTACCAAAATTTACAGATGATGGTGTTATGGAACAATTCGGGATAATTATAAGTTATGAAGAAAAAACAATATTTGAAAAATATTTTGAAGATAATTTACTCATAAACACATTATCTGAATTACAAGGACATTTAATGTCATTTATTCCGTCTCCGTTTAAAGAACTAAAAATTGAAAACAATGAATTGGTTAAAATAAAACTTGCAGATAACATTTCAAAAATATATTTTGACAACAATTTAATCAAAACCTTAGGATTAAATAAACAAACTTTTAGTGATAAAGACATCGTTGGTAATAAAGTTCCAAGATTATTACATCATCATCAACAAATGTTCATTTATTCGAATATTATTGAACCAATAACTGTTGGAGATGTTAGAGTTCCTCTATTAAAATCTATTTGGGTTAAAAACTATGAACAAGGGGAAATTGTACAATTAGAAATGAAGAATCCAATGTATTTACCAATTTCAACTTCAACTATAAACAACATTGAAATTAATATTCGCGATGATAGTGGAAAATTAATTAAATTTAGTAAAGATACCAAAACACATTTATCAATACATTTTAGAAAAATAAATGAATAAAGAATTTTACATAAATCTACCGAGTAATAGTTGTCTTCTTACTCATCCAAATAATAAAGCTGATAAATTTAATGTTGAATTTCAAAATCCTATTTACTTGGAAGGTGAATGGCAAGTTGCTCTGACCGATTTCACTTTTGTATACAATTATTTTCCATTTTATAACAACTCAAATATTAAATATAGTAAGAGTACTATACATACAAGTTATGAATATTTTTACTATAACGATGCAAAGAATGAATATACAATTAGTCACGACTCTATATTTTATCTAGTATACATTGATGGAAATACTTTAAATATTAATTGTAAATATTTTCCATTTAAAATTTCATTTGATAGTATTGCAGAAGCTCAAAAATTAGGATTTAATAAAAAAGAAATAAATTTTATTGAAAACTTGAATCAAATTAAAATTCCTTCAAATAATCGTAAAATAAAGTTTGACACAATTCGATTAACTATAAATTATTTTTACGATGTCGAGTATACAGATAAATTTGAAGAAAATTTAATCATTACTAATTTATCACAAATAAATGATCAATTAATGACTTTTTATCCGCATCCATTTAAATCTTGCGAAATTGAACAAGGAAGATTAGTCAAAATTGAATTGGAAGATGATGTCAGTAAAGTTAAATTTAGTAAATTTTTGGCTCAAAGTTTGGGATTAAGTGAAGAATCATATTCAGAAAAAGTTATTGTTGGATTACGTTTACCAGAAATTTTGCAAAGTAATCAACAAATGATGATCTATACAAATATCATTGAACCTATTCTTGTTGGTGATGTTTTGATACCTCTATTGAAATGTGTATGGGTTGAAAAACATAAAAAGGATGATCTAGTTCAAATTATAGAGAAAAACCCAATGTATTTGTCTGTATCATCAACATATATAAACAATATGGAAATCAATATTCGTGGCGATAGTGGAAAATATATATTTGGTAAAGAAGATAAAACTTTTCTTACATTACATTTTCGTAAAATAAATGAGTAATCCTGACATTGTAAATTTTTATAGTAGTACTCAATCTGGTGGAGAATTACCATATTTTATAGGTAAACAATATGGAACCGGTTGGTTGAAAACAATAGGTAGATTTGCATTACCTATTCTTAGACGTATAGGCAATTTCGGTATGAAAACGGCAAATGACGTAATAAATAATAATTCTGATTTTTTACCTGCTTTAAAATCAAATGCAATATCTGAATTTAAAGAATCTTTACCTAGTGTTATGCAAACTTTACCTAGTGTTATTAATAAAGTAAGTGATGTATTTAATCATGAAAATGAACAAAAAGGAGGGACACTTAAGCGTAGAAAGATTATGAAGAAACATATAAACAAAAGAATGAGAGGATTCGGAACTATATTTGAAAAATGATTAGTGCAAAATCTGAATTATGTCTTTTTGATAGACCATCCCTCAAGCCGTGATTGAACATGGTTCATTTGAAGATATTTTCCCAATGAATTCAATAACTGATGCTGGTACCTCTTCGATTCAATTTTACATTAACGGATCACAAACAGAATATTTAGATTTGAACGATACTTTGTTATATATTCAGTTGAAAGTTGTAAATAGCTTAGGTGAAAATATTACACAAGAAGCTGACGTAACAGCAAACAATTTCTTTTTTCAAACTCTTTTTAAAGACGCTGAATTAGTTTTTAATTCTACTAAAATTGAAGGAGCAAATGATAGTTTTGCACACAAATCTCTAATTGAAACTATTATAAATTATAATCAAGATACTAAACATACATCTTTAGAGGGAATGGGTTACACTGAACATGATCTTATGCGAAAAACATGGATTGCAAAATCAAAAGCATTTTCATTATGTTCACCACTCCAATTTGATTTCTTTGATCAACCCAAATATTTGTTACCAGGTGTTAGTGTCCAAATTAAATTAACAAGAACAAATCCAGAAAAAAGTCTGACATGTACTAAATTTGTACCTAAAATAGTATTGCTAGATGCAAAATTAATGGTTAGAAGAGTTCGTGTTGAACCTTCTGTTTTAGCGGGTCATCAAATAGGTCTTGCTACAAGAAATGCAATTTATCCAATGCGAAGCAAAGAAGTTGTTGAATTTTCTTTATCTATTGGATCTTCTTCTTTTTATAAGGAACAAATATTTGGTGATAGGCGATTACCTAATTTTATCCTTGTAACTTTCCAGGGAAATAAAAGATTTAGTGGTTCGTTTTTAGATACATTTACTATGTTTGATCACTTTAACGTTAAGTCAATAACTTTAAGTAAAGGAAGTGATTATTGTGAAAAATATAGTCAAGATTTTGAAAATGATAATTATAGTACAAGTTATATGCAAAGTATTGTTAGGAATATGGGATATCTTAATAAAAATTTGAATTGTGGTATCAGTATGTCAGATTTTAGAAATAAGTATCCATTCTTTACATTCGTATTGGCTCCAGATTTCGATCTTAACCAAAGTCAGTTACCACAAAGTGGAAATTTAAGATTAGATATAAAGTTTGGATCACCCCTAACTGAATCTGTTACGGTAATTGTATATGGAGTTTTTGAAAAGGAGATTCAAATTACTTCCAATCGAACAGTATTAGTTTGAACTATAAACCAGATTGAGATTTTTTAATTGTCAAGTATGAAGTAGGAATTTTTATTAATTATATATTTTTAAATTATTATTAGTTCTATTCAGATTGATTCTATTGGTAGAAAATTATTGGGAAAAGATTTTCTTGGAGTTTTCCCTCTAGATAAAATTCCATATATCGATGTTAACAAAGCTTTGATTGTAAATACTCAATCATCTAATCTCAGTGGCGAACATTGGCTTGCAATTTATGTAAAACCAAATAAAATAAATGTATTTGATCCAATGGGTTTCTATTATCCCCTATATTAATTAATAAACTAGAATCAATGTTAATGCCAATTGAATACAATCGAATTCGTTATCAAAATCCGATGACAAAAACATGTGGACAGCATTGTTTAGCTTGGTTAAAAACAATGAAAAAATAAATGAATTTATTGAATAAAGTTTCTTTTCAAAATTGTTTTTTAATTAAAAATGTAATGAAAGATGCATTATGTAATATTCCTTTTAAAGGATTAAGTTCAGAGGATTATATGTATTTAAATGTTTTTGATGTTATGTAATTAAGTGTGTTTTATAAACTAAATTTTAATTGGTCCATCATGTAATCACTTACATGTTTGTTAATATATAATTGAATGCATTTTTTTAAAAATTCACTTTTATCAAATACCAAACTTTAGTAAGTTTTTTATCATATATTTAATTATTTTTATTTTTATTTTTAGAAAATGGAATCTATCAATAATATAATTCAAGAATTAAAATCGTTAATAAAAATTACCAACAAAAATGTTAAAACTCAGAGTCGCAAAAGTAAAAGAGTTAAATGTAAGTACTATTAAATTTTTACTATTATAAAATGATAATTTTTGAATTAAATTTAATATTAGCATTTTATTAATTTAAACACAAAAATTAAAAATAATATGATAAAAAACTATGACGAATAAAGTTAAATAAATTTTATTTAAATACATTTGGCTTCAATAATTTTCCAAATTGGTCGAATAGTCTGGTTTCCTTCTTTATATCCTTGAATTCTTATTTTAATCATAAAATATTCATTTTCTTTTTTTTTCATAATTACATTCTTTTTCACAATTCATAAAAGTGAATTGTTCATTAAAACTAATATCTTTGTTGATGGCTCGTAATAACTCTGTTATATTTTTTCGATCTATTTCACCAATTTCACCAACTTTCATATTATATAGGCTTTGTTTCAATGTTGTTGGTTCCTATTAAAATTTATTAATAATATTACTTTTAATAAAAATACTTACTCTAAATGAATAGATGATTGGAAATTTTAAATATTCCATTGAATATTGTAAATACATTACTGGTAAATTTCTGCTTAAACTGATAGCATTTATGGAATTTTCCTCAAGAATTAACTTGATAGCTTCTTTTCTAACCGAGGTTTCTATAAAAAACAATTAATGAATAATTACATAATATAAAAACCATTTACTTTTATTCATTTTATGATTTTAAACTATTTTAAACTACTTATATAAGATTTTCAAAATAAAATTAACCAATCAAATTCATTTATTCATTGTGTGTAAAATTAATTTAATGTTTAGTGATTTATTTTAACGATTTTTAATGATTTATTTTAATGATTTTATACTTATATATTTAAATTTTTCTTTTATTATAACAGTTAACCTTTACCCAAATTTTTGCAATTCTCCACAACATGATGGAAATTGTGATACGATTATGGAGAATTATTATTCTAATACCTATAATCACATCACCTATTTTATTTGCCCCACGTGTAAAACCACCCATAAAATGAATTATACCGACTTTTATTTAAAGCATAAGGAACATTTAACACAGTTTAACTGTAAGCGAAAATATATTTTTAAATTACCATTGAATGATAATAATAATAATAATAATAATAATAATAATAATAATAATAATAATAATAATAATAATAATAATAATAATAATAATAATAATAATAATATTACAAAAAATAAAAGAAAAACAAATAATAATATTAATAATCCACGCTCTTCGAAAGTTCCTAAAGTTATAGAAACTATCATACTTTCAGACTCTGACGAATCAAAGACGGATGATGATGTAATAATCATTTCTGATTCAGATGATGTTTTTCCTGTTGATATTCCTTCTGTTAATCAATATGGTGGCTCGATAGTACCTATTGTTAATTTTGATTTAAATCAATCACATGCCATTGTTAGAATGGATGTTTCGAATTTAAATTTAAAGTTAATTACAGTACCCACACAGTTAATTAATAAATTAAATAATGTTATCAATCAAATGGGATCTGTTAAGATTCAATTTTGTATTGATGTAGAGTTTGAAAAAAGATGGAGAATTTCAATCTTTCATCATTTCAAACTCTGCCAGAATAATGAATGATTCATTTTTAGATGAAGGTGCTACTTGACGAAAAAATAACATTAATTAATGATAAAGGTAGTAACTGGGTTATAAATAAAATAAAAGAAATTCATTTTGTTCTTACCAAGTTTTCACAAATAAATCGGCTGAGTGGTCATGGATTTATTCCAACACCATTATCATTATTAAATAAACATTGTACTGTAAATGTTGCTAATTCCGATAATTTATGCTTCATTTACAGTATTTTAGCTATTTTAAATCATGAAAATATAGGTAACCATCATAGAAATGAAACCTTTAGCTACAACACATCTGAGCTTGACTTTTCACCTTCGGATTTACCTATGAAACTTTGTGACATTCCAAAATTTGAAGCTAAAAATCAAAATCTTTCAATTAATGTTCTTACGTATGATGAAAATAATTTAATTAATGATTTTTCTAACCCTGAAGTTTTCAAACACCCTTATGTCGAAATAATTCATCGTTCTAAAGTTGTTGGGGGACAACCCATTAATTTAATTTTATTAGAAAGCCTTGATTCCTATCATTATATCGCTGTTACTAAATTAGATAGGCTTTTAAATTATAGGAATCATTCTTTTACTGATACTAGAGTTCAAAGTATATGGTGCCATCGATGTCTAAATGGTTTTCGCAATATAATTTCATTAAATAAACATAAAGGGTTGTGTGATAAAAATCAATTAGCCACAACTCTTTATACTTTACCTTTAAATAAAAACTTGGAATTTAAGAATTGAGCTAAAACTGTTACTCCTTCTTTCGTCCTTTACGCTGATTTTGAGGCTATCTTACCTTCAGATGATATACATTTTCAAATACATATGCCGATTTCAGCCGGTTTACTTTTAATTAACAATTTTACAGGTGAAAAATCATACAAGAGTTTCCTGGGTGATGATTGTGTAGTTAATTTTCTACAAGAAATAAATAATATTTCGATTAATACTGTTTTACCCTTTTATCAAAATAATTATAAAAAGAAAATAATATTAACTGACTCAGACATTCTTTCGTTTTCTTCGGCAACTTGTTGTTATTTGTGTAATAAGTACCGGTTAAGGACCATGATCACTTTACTGGAAAATATTTGGGAGCAGCTTATTCAAGATGTAATATTTCTCGACAAATAAGGTTTGAATTTCCAGTTGTTTTTCATAATTTGAGAGGGTATGATCTTCACCATATCCTCAAGTATGGTATGAGTGATTTTAAAATGTGGGAAATAAGTTGTATTCCTGTAACAAGTGAAAAGTTTCTTTCTTTGTCAGCAAGAATCAGTGGATTAACTGTAAAATTCATTGATTCTTGTCAATTTATTAATAGTTCATTAAGTAATGCAGTTAAAACATTGACAACTCTTCCTTTAACTCGTTCGGAATTTGTAGGTAGTCTTATCGATACTAAAGGCATTTTCCCTTATAACTTTGCAACTTCTCAAGAAGTGTTAGAAACTACATATGAACTTCCACCGATTTGGGAAGATGTAACTGAAGCCGAATATAGTAAGGCTCAATCTATTTGGGAAGAAACCAATTGTAACTCTTTACTAGATTATATGATGGTTTACCTCAAACTTGATGTTTTTCTTTTGGCTGACTTTTTTCAGCAATTTCGTTCAAAGTCCTTAACTCATAACCGATTGGAACCACTTAACTTTTATGGAATTCCCGGTATGTCTTGGGCATCGGCTCTTATGACTCTTGACGAACCAATTGAACTTCTCACTGATATGGAGATGTATAATTTTTTCGAAGGGGGAATCCGTGGAGGATTAACCTTTGTTAATAAACATCACGTAGTATCTGATGACAACACCGAACTGCTTTACATTGACATCAATAATCTCTATGGTTGGGCTTTAAGTCAACCATTACCATATGGAAATTTTGAATGGGTCACTGATACTAATCAATTAAATAATTTAATTAGTTTTTTGAATAAGGATCTTGAATCATTGTCATTTGCTGTCACATTTGAAGTAGATTTAGAAATCCCAACATTTCTTCATGATAAACTTAATGATTTTCCAGTAGCTGCTGAAAAGATGTGCGCTCCGGGTTCTAAGGTTGAGAAGTTAATGCTAACGCATTATCCAAAGAAGAATTATGTTCTTCATTGGAGACTTTTGCAGCTTTTTGTTTCTTTACAAATTAAAATTACACATGTACATAGAGCTATTAAATATAATCAAAAATCAATATTTAAAAAGTATATAGACACTAACACACAACTTAGAGCGCAATCAACCAATGACTTAGATAAAAACTATTATAAACTTTTAAATAATATCCTCTACGGAAAAACAGTTGAAAATCTTAAAAAACGAATTAATTTAAGATTATGTAATTCTGCAAACAAATTAATTAATTATTGCTCAAAACCAACTTTTCGAAAATCATTTAAAATCGACAATGATTTGGTCTCTGTGTTATTAAATAAGGAATCGGTGTGTTTAGATCGACCGAGTTACATTGGACAAAATGTACTCGATTTATCTAAACTTAGGATGTATCAATTGCAATATATAGAGTTAGAAAAATATCGAAACGAATTCACTTGTGAAATTAATATAGTTGCTGGGGACACTGATTCATTTTTTCTAGAAATTAAGAATTGTAAGTTAGACATTCTTTTATCTGCTATGGTTCGTGATAATCTCCTCGATACTTCTAATTATGACCCAAAACATCCCTTGTATAGTAGGAATCTTGATTCTGTCATTGGAAAGTTCAAAGACGAGAATAAAGGACTTAAATACAAGGAGTGGGTGTTTCTTCGTCCAAAATGTTATAGCCTCTTGTCTGAAGTTGAAAGTATCAAAGCTAAGGGTATAACATTGAAGGGTACTGACTTAAAACATAAGTCATACCTAGATTGCTATAACAAAAACTTAATTTTTTCTGTACCACAAACTCGTATTACTAGTAAAAAACATCAATTATTTACAATTAAAAACAGTAAAACTGCATTAACAAATAAGGATGATAAAAGGGTTTGGGTGGGGAAAAATATAAGTGTGGCATATGGTCATTATAGAGGAGGTAATGTGGTTTTAGGTAACAGTCCAGAAGAATTTTCAGAGTTTAATGAAGAATATGACGATTATGAAGAATTTTGAATGAATAAATTATTTGAAAATATTCTTTGTTTTTGTATATTTTTGTTGATGTTTATAATTTTTATGTTTTTAAGTTAGTATAATTTTTTATTAAGTATTAAAAAATGTCAAAAGGTAAATCCATATATTGTTGGCCGAAATGCGTAAAACATATTACTCGGATATTTTTGATTTGAAATAAAAATTAATCTTTTTTAATCTTGTCAATAAAAATATTTGTAGGGATTAAAAGTTGGAATTACTCGGATATTTTTGATTTGAAATAAAAATTAATCTTTTTTAATCTTGTCAATAAAAATATTTGTAGGGATTAAAAGTTTTTTTTTTTTCTTTACAATTCAAAATTTATCGATGATTTTTTATTCTTAGACTTACAATTAAATTTTAAAAATAAAATGTTAATAATAATAAAATAATAATATTGATATAAAATAATAATAATAATAATAATAATAATATAAAATATATAATTAAATGAAAATAAAAAATAATTATTTAATTCACTTCATTAAAACAAACAATTTAATTTAAAAATATATTATTTAAAAAATAAATAATTGACTTGATTAAAACAAACAATTAAATTTAATAATAATATAATTAAAATATAAATAAATAATATTATTGACTTAAACAAATAATTAAATAATAATATAATTAAAATATAAATAAATAATATTATTGACTTAAACAAATAATTAAATAATAATATAATTAAAATATAAATAAATATTATTATTGACTTAAACAAATAATTAAAGTAAATAAAAATAATAATGATTTTTATTCGAGCAAATATATTTAGGCTTTTTAGTCGACAGGCGAATTGAGCCATTTTTTGATGGGTAATGAAAAAATACTTAGGCTTTTATATAATATTTTTAGGTTCTCGGGTTTGAACCAATTTTATTCGAAAATAATCATCAGTACGATCAATCATAAGCTAAATCGCCAATTTTTATTTTTTAGGCTTTTAAATCGATAAAAAATACTTAAAGTTTTTTATCATGAATTAAAATTTTTTAAAAATTTTAAATTTGAACATTAAAACAAAAAATTATTTTTTAAAAAAAATCGTTCATTAAAACAATTAATTTAAAAAAATTTTTTTTTTTCATTCATTAAAACAAATAATTAAAATAAAATTTAACTCCCCCCTCCCCCCTAAAAAAATTTTTTTTAGGGGGGGGGGTCTCAGGATTTTTTCAAGCCAAATATCCACGGGGCATAGTCCTCATATCCCTCTACTCAAGCGAGAACCTGACCGCAATCCAGCCCGTGAAGCTAGGCAGCGAGCAGAATTTACCTTCGCTCGCCTGGAAATACACCAACAACAAACCAACTGGCAGGTAACCATGACCAGACGGCGGCTAGTCAGAATAATCGCGCATAGACTTTCTATCGATAGCACGTTGGACCCACCATGAGGCCGGGCATTAGCAGTTCTACAGTAAGAGCTTTGGCTGTCTAGCAACTGGTAACCATTGGCGGGCAAGAAAAGCATTGTATGTAAAGGGGTCAAGGTTAGAAACCACTAACCCCACAATAATATAAATAGTGATAACCTTTCTGATTACCCTTCTGACTAGCCTCAAGTGACGCTTTTATTTGCCTTCACAAAGCTTGGTGTTTTGCCTGTTTTTGTTTTATGGCTTCATTGAATAAGGGCCTATGTATATAAAGTGTTGTCTCGTGCTTAGGACAAAACCAGGGGGCTTCCATTTGTTTTCATTTACCATGAGCGTTTTTTAGTTCAACTCAGAAATACTAGATTTCCCGTGAGGTCTGAATTAACTCCTGCGGCGTATTAATTATTGTTTTGGTTACTTCCAAAATAAAATAAGTCTAGTTTAACTAATCGATAATAAAATTTATTATTGTATTAAGGTCTTCAATGGTTTCATTTAATTGATGTTAGACCTTTGAACATTAAAGACGTCAATATTTATTTTTAATCAAATCAATTCTATCAAAATTGTAAATTTTTTAAATTCACGTGGATCCTTTGAGCTGCTAACTTTCGATATCAAAATTCAGTAACAAACATTTCAGGTCAGATGGTCGTTGATCAGAAAATAAAACAGAGATGAAACCTTAAGTGAGAAAGACTGAGGAAAATATTAAAACATTTGAATAAACTATAAAGTGTTACAGGAAAAAAAGTACAGATATTAAAATAGCCCGTTGATTAATACAAATATATAGAGGAAGTTCGATTGAAAAATCAATTTGGACTATCACTGACTGTGTGTCGTAGTGAATCTTCGGTTTGTATTAGCAAAAATCAAATCGATTGTTTGTGATTGACAATAAATATGAGAATATCGAGAAATTGTCATTATTCTTAATATTTCAAGACACGCTTAGAATCAGATCAATAGCTTTCAAATGCTCCGAAATTCTCTTTCATGCACATGTTCAATATTCTCGTAAGTGTTCACTTTAATTTTGACTGGTTTATTACCATTTACAAAATACTAAAAATTACGCCATTATCTACTGTAATTATCACACGGCTCTTATAATATATAGGAAACCGGATAGCTCACCGTATTGACTACATGTTTCCACCTCGTGTATATATTTATTGCTTCCTATTAAAAATAGTGTTTGAAAATATATATTGACAATAATAAATATAATTTAATAATCAATATGAAATATAAATGACTAATTTCATAATAATATTAAAGTTCCCCACAACTTAGAAATATTCAATAACAATACCAAGAAAAGTCAAAAGCAATCGAAAATTTATTTACAAAATTTCAACGTTTCTTATACAGGACTTGTTTCAATTCGAGATCTGGCAACTTTGTTCTATCGCAATCGTAGGTCTTTTTGAAATGAACTTTCAGAAAATATTGATTCTACACATTCAACGAATAAATCATAAACAAATAATTATCAATGCGAACTTCTTTGACGAGTTCCTTATCGATATTTGTCGACATCTTTTCAAATCCCATTTTTTTGATTTTACCAATAAAAAAATTCGGGGATTTCATTCTGGAAATCAGCTCTATTATGATCAATGAGCCACTAAACAGAGATATTATCCTAGCACACTCTCTTCAATCACTTCTAACCTGGGCTTCAAAATCCGGTTTGCTTCCGCCACATATTCATTGCTATTAATGCCCATCAATGCCAGGCTAATCACGACTACGTCTACACTTTTATCTTCCAACGGTACCTAAATTAATAGTAAATTTCTATTTGTAAAATGTTCTATGTAATCCCATGTTGGATCTGACAGCAAAAAAGAATAATATGTATTCATTTAGAAATTCAATACTACTGTTTAATTTTAAATTGAGTGTGTTAGTTCTCTATCTTTTAAATAAAGACATATTTTAACCAGAAAAATATTGAAGCCACCTTTTAAATGATGACGGATCCAGTAAATAAAAATAAATCTGAACCAATAATTTATTGGGCACATTTACGAACAATAAATATTTATATATTGAACCTACGTCATACATAATGAGTAAATTTAATATGTAGATGATAAGTAAACGGATAGATTAATATTAAATCTTACATTAGAAATATCACAAGATGTTATATCTTCGCTAGTTGAAACCAGATCGAAATTGTGAATTTTTTTCACAACTCCGGATAATAATTTGTTTAATTTACCATCACCACAGCCCATATCAGCTACTATCAATTTTTTAGTATCATTTAACGATTTAATACGTGATATGATCCAATATACTGGATCTTCTGGCCATTTTTCACGTTGGTTACCAAATCCTTTGTGGTAAGTTTCGAAAGCTCCTGGATCATTCTTAAAAAAATCATATGCCTCTTTACTTGTCATTAATGATAGTTTTTCATTAATGAAACGGAATCTAAATATTATTTTAATTTTTAACATGTAAATAAATTAGTCTACAAAGAAGCATCCATATCTTTAATGGGCTTTTTTACTGTTTTCTTAACTAAATTTTTTTCCTGCTTATTATCATTGCTTTTAACTTTTTTTTTTGAATGTCTTCGTTTCGTTTTCAGAAAATTTTCATTAGATTTAACTTTGTCATTTTTATGAAGTAATTTATCAATTATATCTAAATTAAAAGGCATTTTTTATTATACCAATATTTAAACAAATCTTTTTTTATTATTATTAAAAAATGTAATTCTAAATTTCAGTGCAAACCACATTTTTTTAATTTTAAAATAACTATTGAAATATTTTTTTTATGCTTTTAACCAAAAACAATTGCAAATACGACAAGGATAATAAATGAATACCTGGAGGTAAAAATAAAGGAAGCCAATTGTTTTTAAAATATTTGTTAAATATGTTGGGCCAGCACACAAATAGCCTTGAGAATTGTTTAAATGCATCAGTAATACAGCACGAAAACCCAGCACCAAGATAACTTAAAATACAATATACAACACCAACTAAACACTTTAAAATCTGAGAGAATATAAATAAATATAAAATCAAAAACATAAAAGTAAAATAAAATAAATACAAAATGCATCAAGAACCGCACGAAATTCACATAAAAAATAACATAATAACAAGAAAATTCGACCGTAAAATGACCATTTATTTAAAAGTAAAAATTAATGAATTAAATGAATAAAAATAAAATATTTTTTGGTTGAATAAATTTATTTAAAAAATGTTAAAAATAAATTACTAATTTAAATTAAGAAATAAATAAAAATTAAATTTATATAACACAAATAATTTCAAAGTCGAATTTTGTTTAATCGCAATAAAACTAACAAGCAAGGTTAAGGCCAAATTATAGGTATAAATACTGATGTGTTTTCCCAAACTTTCAACTACTACTTTGTAG
This sequence comes from Schmidtea mediterranea, assembly GCA_022537955.1. Taxonomy (NCBI): domain Eukaryota; kingdom Metazoa; phylum Platyhelminthes; order Tricladida; family Dugesiidae; genus Schmidtea; species Schmidtea mediterranea. The sequence goes on along the minus strand of CM039680.1, from coordinate 142,687,999 downwards.
TATTAATTTCAACCAAATTTAAGATGCACATTTTTTATAAATCTTACTTTGTGTGATTTTTTTTCAGATATTTTCAGATCATTAATCTACAGTTATCAATATTTTCAGGTTATTAATCTACAGTTATGTTTTGTAGCAATATTTTCAGGTTATTAATCTACAGTTATGTTTTGCAGCAATATTTTCAGATTGTTAATCTACAGTTATGTTATTTTGGTTTATGTACATGGATGCCCGATTTAAAATTTGTTTATATGAATGCCAAATATACAGTTTATGCGTCAAGACTTTTGCCTAATTCACGTGGTAATTTATTTTTTCTATTATTTTATTTTTGGTGGCCCACAGCCAAAGACACATCACAAGTTAATAAAATAATATACAGTATTCAGATTCGTGTAAGTGCGTGGAATACCGCCGATGATCTGTGCCCGTGAAGACCCGGCGTGCGGAACGCAGGAGCCGAAACGTCAATATTATCCGTACATAGGGGAAATTGGAGGGTAAATGAGTAGCCCTTTGGCTGCTCCTTCATCATCCGTTTCCTGTAAAATTGACATAAATTGTTAACAACAATCGGCTCAAAATCTCTAACACCGAGTAGTCCAGTGGGCACTCATTAACTATGAAATGAACATGCATAGATCTTAAGGACAAAAAGAGGGAATGGGTAGCGGGAAAAATTGCGAAATCGTTGCAACAGTTAAAATGAATAGCCATTGGAAAAAGATTAATCCGAACGACCAAAATCATGAAAAATAATGTTTTTATATAAGAATGAAATAAATTAATTTGAGTTGAGACGGAGAATATGGGCGGGACGCTGCTCAGATTTTCCGAATTAATTCAAATACTTAACAAAAATAGTAACGTAAAAATGGAACGCGTAAAATAAGGGTGGAACGCTGCTCAAATTTTCCGAGTCAATGAAAATACTTTGTCGAAAACTGTACAATAGGGATGAACCGTAAAATAAGGGCGGAAAGCTACTAAAATTTTCGAATTTACAAAAATATTTTATCGAAAACCGAAAAATGCAGATAGATTACGGCTAATGTTGTATATCAATAAAAAAAATTTAACGCTGAGGAATAAGGACGGATCCCTACAAAATCTTAATAATAATAACGATAATGATAAGGGTAATGGTGATAATAATAATAATAATAATAATTAATAATAATAATAATAATAATAATAATAATAATAATAATAATAATAATAATAATAATAATAATAATAATAATAATAATAATAATAATAATAATAATAATAATAATAATAATAATAATAATAATAATAATAATAATAATAATAATAATAATAATAATAATAATAATAATAATAATAATAATAATAATAATAATAATAATAATAATAATAATAATAATAATAATAATAATAATAATAATAATAATAATAATAATAATAATAATAATAATAATAATAATAATAATAATAATAATAATAATAATAATAATGGTATTAGTAGTAATGATGATAATAATTATGATAATAATAATAGTAGTAATAATCATAGTGGTAATAAAAATAAATATAATGGCAGTTATAGTAATAAAAATAATAATAAAGGTAATACATATAATAGCAACAATGATAATGCTAGTAATAATAATAGGGAACATTGTAGTTATAATAGGGATAAGAGTAAGAGAGCTAGCGTGTGAATACTTAACATAACCAAGGGTTTACAGACCATAAAGAATCATCAACATGGACAATAATAAGAAGAACCAAGCGAATGGACATAAAGATAGATGATATGAGAGTATAGGTTAACCTTTGAAAGAGATAGGAGAATAATGAGACCTAAAAATCGAAATCGAGCACAGGCCTTCTATCGGCAGCTCGTTGAACCCATGGATCGTTCGGTCAATTATGGCATTAGCAATAGCGCTCACTTTTTGAGGACGATCTACCCACTCGAACACAGTTCCAACGTTGCTTAGCAACGGGTGCCGAGTGGTAAGCGAAAGAATATTTGTATGGGGTACCTGGGTAACAACCATATAGTATCAAAATATCAACACCCAGAAACCCACCAAATAACATGTTATAGCAACGGTGAGCATGCGTCCCATTAAGCATATAATTTTAAAATTTTATTTCCCGTAAAAGTGATTGTGTTTTGAAGATCACAATTATTTCAAAACGATTATTATTTGGGGCCAATGCAAAGTGACCTTGAAGCTTTGTTTATTTGGATCAAAATAACAGAAACAGGCACGAAAAGGATTTAAAATACAATGTACCACATCAATTAAAACGGTTCTACGAGATTTCAACGAAAATAGTAAAACTAATACGCTTTACAACGAATGCACTTTACAGCGAAAAAATTTCCAATTAATAGATTTAAATTTTTTTAACTATTCGATAAAAAATTCAATAAGTTTAATAAGCCAAAAAAATTAAAATAAACCCTAAGATTCAAAAACTGGCTGTGAGTTGTTTTCACTGATGCATGCCTGTCCGGTTTTAAACTTAACACATACGAAGACATTTGGATGTATTGGAAAGGTGTTCAGAAAGTATGTTTTAATTTGTCCATGTATTAATTTCTTTATGTCCTATTAAGATGTCACTGCAATACATAACGAGCTGACGCGGTAATTGTCAATTGATTCATAATGGCTTTATTTACATGAGGGATCGAGAGCATAATGACGTCAGGTATTGGAAATGCATTGAAGTCATCGGATTCAAGTATCGAGGACGTGTTCATGTTCAAAACAACGAAATTGTGGTAATTCAAGATCACAACCACGAAGAAAAACAAGTTGACATTACCAGCAAAAAGGTGATTTCAACAATGAAATAATTAGTAGAAATCACTCTACTACAAATTTTGACTGGGATAAGTAGTGGATTGTCACTAGTGGTAGACTGTACATTACCACCAATTACGTCAATAAAAATGCTGGACAAAAACTAAGATTTTTATAATTTTGTTTATGTGACATGACCTCCGATAAAATCTGGTATAGGAAAATTCAAATGGACTAAAATTTACAAACTATCATCAATTTATCGTTAAACAAAACAAAAAATAATGAAAGCAGTATAAAAAGATACAAAAAAGATATAAAAATAATTAAAAACATTAAAAACGAATTGCAAAACAACAAAATCTAACAATATAATCAAATTTCATCAAATCAGCTCCAAATTCATCAAAAACGATTAGTTTAGAAAACAACTATGAGAAATAAGTTTAAAATGTAATTAGAAACTTTAATTAAAAAAATCATGAAAATCTGACAACTATTGGAAAAGAGATGAAATATGCTAAGAATGTGTAGGTGTTTGGTTTAACCGCATCAAAAAATGCGTAAAAATCGATCATACATAAGTCACTGTTAAATTGACAAAATTTTAAAACTTGAATATAAAATTTTTCCCAAGAAATATAAAGAAATCAGGAGTAAAAACGATTTTATTTTATTTATTTTTCATTATTACTCTTTAGTAAATTTTTAAGATTTAAACTAATGCCGAAGGCAACTTTTGTTTATTAAATTCAGTCGATATGTAAATCTTTTATTTAGGAGTTATAACTTTTGTGGTTTTCATTAAATTTTATTATCCAATTCGATTTTGTTTTTTTATTTAATTTACAATAAAATTTAACTGTTAAGAATTTATAATAACCGTTATTCTAATCAATTCGTTTTTGTCAATTGAATATCATGGACGTTTACTTCCATGGTATCCATTAGGCATGATCCGAATTCTATGATCGGAATCCATCATAATTATTCAATTTAATTAATTTACTAACCATTCTTATGATTTATTTTATTTTATATTTTTATTAACTTAAATAGTTTATGATAACCACATGCACACAAGGAAGTAAATTAAAAATTTGACCATATAGTCTGTTGGGCCAGAACGTAAACGGCCTTGAGGAATGTTTTAATGGATCAGTAACACACATGCAAACATAACATGCAGATTTAAATAAACCTATTAAACACCAATTAAACCTATCAAATATGAGAAAAAAGAGAATTAAAAATAAAATAATAAACATAAAAATAAATTAAAATAATAACAAAACGCACCCAGATTCGCACGATACCAACACAAACATAACAAGAAAACACAACAAATTCGACGAAATTAAAAAATTAATAAAAGTTCATGGAAATGAAACTTAAATCAAAAGATTTGAATTAGTAATACTTCAATAAAAATCCTAAATGAAAAATTTTAAAAATAAATCAAAAAATAATAAAAATAAAGAATAGAATTTACTAGAAAATAACAAGGTCGAATTTTGTTTTACTGCATCAAATTTAACATGCGAGAAAAATAGGTATATATACTGATCCATTTTCACATTAAACTTAACCAAAAACCATTTTAAAACCAATTCTAGAACCATTTACAAACCATTTTTGAAATTGTTTTTAAAGCTATTTTCAAACCGTTTTCAACTTATTTTTAGGTGAAAAATGTTCATTTTTGAACTCTCTCTCCATGTCTCATCCTTGCAACCTCGGTAGAGCTCTGCTTGGATGTCGGCGTGGGGGGAGAGGTATTTTTGTTTTATTTTATTATATGCAATTTTATGCGATTTTTATGGATTGACATTGGATGGTAATTATGTTTATTTGTTTATAATTAATAAATATTATTAATATTAATAAATCGTTTTTATATATTTAAATAAACTCAAACTTAATTTTTGTCGAAATTTTTCCGGCCCACAGCCAACACATAACGCAAGAAAGAAAAATCTACATAGTACAGATTTGTGTAAGAGCGTGGAAAATCGCCAATGATATGTACCCGTGAAGACTCAGCGTGCGGAACGCAGGGGTCGTAACGTCAATATTATCCCTATAGAAGAAACAAGAAATAAGGAAGAAGTCTCTGGCTGCTTCCTCGTTTCTCATTTCTGAAAAATCGACCTAAACTTATATTACACACGGCTCAAAATCATCACACCGAGTAGTCCAGTGGGCACTCAGTAATTATAATATAAACACAAAATGCGCCTAAGGTCTATTAAAGGGAAAGGGTACGGGAATAAATTAATTTGAAATCGTTGATAACTAAAATAGATTATCATTTGGAAATAAATTAATTATTGAATTTACATTTCGAAATAAAATAATAAAAATCATCAGTAACTCCTTGAGTCAATTGAATTAAATTAATCCATTGATTAAAATGATTATCGAATAAAAATAAATATCTCCTTGATTAATTTAAATTAATTAAAATAACTATTGAGCAAAATTAAAGTAATTCATGGATTAAACTAAATTAACTCATTGATTAAGATTAAAGTAATTTGGGTAACAGTAAAATAAATTTTTGATGAAAATAACGTAATTCTTTGGGTAAAAAGGAAGTAAGGCTTTGAGTTATTGATTAAAAATAAAAATTTATTAAAATAAAGTAGTCCATTTATTGATTAAGATAGGTTAATGATAAAGAAATCCATTACAAAATTTAAAGTATTTAGCAAGGAAAAACGGAGTGATTTGTTGATTAAATTAATTCAGTAACCGTTGGTTAAAACTAAGTAATTCCTTGTTTAACAATAAAGTGATCTATTAATCGAAACTGAAGTAAAGTATTGGCAAAAATAAAGTAATTCTGTGATTAGAACCAAGATGTCCGTTGGTTAAATAAAGTAATTTATTAGTTAAAAATACAGTAATTTAATTTGAAGAGTTAAAATAATTCGTTAAGTAAAAACAAGGTAATAAACCTAATTAAACCTCAAACCAGAGCGTATCCTATCATTCAAAATAGTAATAGAACCTTCGCAATCTCCCGCATAAATAAAAGATAACCATTAACAAGCCAAATATTGATTAATTCCCGCTCCTAATTAAACTAGCTTAAATGATTAAATAATAGAATAGAAAATCCAAAACACTAATAAAACGGAGGAAAATTTATTGAACTAGATACAAAGAGATTACCGACTCCTAACGAGAAACCCACTGGCCAATATAACAATCCACTTGTCCCTATGTCCTTTATTTCGTCTCGGTAATAACTGACGACATAGATTTCCCCTGATTGACCTTCACTGCACCATTAAAATTCACATAAGTGCGCGATCGAAAACATTAAACGATTAATCATATTCAAATAATATCACAAGTGATTCCCCGAAATGCCAGAACCAAGTATCCAACATTTCCTTGGAATAACAAACTAATCAATATGTAAAATAAAACTAGCTAACCCCATAGAGCAAACAATAAATCCATAATATAACAGCACCGACTCGTAATATCATAAAGACCATTCAGTAAGAATATAATTGAACAAAACCAGATCCAATATGAGCAAATACCTACGATAATTCATAAAATTTCAACTTCTAGAAAAGAAATAAATGGTTTAAATTTTAAATAACCAAAGTAATGCTGAAAGTTGGAATCAAGAGGGGGGACGCTAGCGGTGAAGTTGAAAAATCAGCAACGTCACGTTTGAGTCCTCCGCCGTTGATACCCAAACAGGAGAAAACTTACTGATTTTCTAACAATTAATCCATACCAAAAATTTAAAATGTGGTTAACATTTTCAATGAACCAGTTAAAATCAATGAATGTATACAAAGTGCGAACGGATGTCGCAACAGTTCAGATGAATCGGTGGGTTCAAAAGTCACCCAAACGTCAATTATGATGCTTCGTTTCTAACATCCGGTTCAGCATTAGACGATCGTGAGAGATACACAAAAAATTGTTTAAATGTACAAATTATCATTTTCGGGTAAATAATTAAAATTGACCATTTCGAGAGCCGAGTAAAGATCGACACCTACCGGAAGATAAGACCCATTGTATTATACACGCTGCACTCTATTAGTTAGGATTAATGACGAAAACCCCACTCTACAAATCAAACCAAAAAAATTATCACCTATGTCGCGTCAACGTGATTCCAACACTAAAACACCAACCAATCAATCCACTTTTTCTCCCGAGCGTCCGAAATTTTCTATGATACCCACAGGTAGGTTTTCCCTCGAAACAATAACAATTTAAATGAACTCATGTTCTCGATTTAATATAACTTTGTCGTGTAAGAATTTTTTTTCTTTTTGTTAAATAAAGTATATATGGTTTAATCCTAATCAAATAATGTCGAATTAATTAGAAATCTCTTTTATATATATTTTATGTTTGATTTTATAACCTTTAATACACAGGGAAGAGCTATCATAATCGCCTAAATTCAAATTCATAAACGCCATCATTATTAATCTCATAACATCCAGTTCGGATACTAGGTTCCCCGGACGTTAAACTAACTGGTAAATACACTTCCTATAATTAATCGGACGATTCAGGAATATCGAAATCAATGATTTTTAATAACCACGTTTTATAGAACCATGAATACGGTAGATATCCGAGATTACCACTCATCAGTCTCAGTAGGTTTTCGTAGGGATTTCGACCCAAGATAATGATGGTTTTTCCGAATGATCAATAATAATCATGCTAGGTTTACACGAGCTTAATAAGTATGTCCACTCAGTCATAGTTAAGTTTTTATGTAAATATTAATTAGATGTAGCATACATTGTCAAGCCATTAATGCCCTCATATCTAGACAGTAGCGTGATGATTAAACCTTTTGTTTCCCTGGCAAATACTAAGCGATTAGCTATAAACGACTTAGATACCCTAAGGACGTTTCCGAGCGGCGATATCCGTTTATCAACACTTCAATACACTATGAGAGTGGTGAAAATTGTCCACCTGCAATAATTATTTAATAATGAGCATTAATTTCTAACATTAATATGCCCTATTTCGAGATTGCATTACGTTAAATCATTTAGAAGAACCAATGCTTCCCGAATGGATATCAGCTCACGAGGCCGATGAATGGCGTCGGTCTTGGAAGCGAGCGCGCCCGTCAATGACTCTCGAGGAGCCGCGTTCCAAAAGATCTTGTCCAACCCTTTGGCAGATTCTGGGCCGGGAAGATGACCCCCGTAGGCCAAATGAGGAACAGTATCCCGCCGAAGAAATTCGTGATCACGCGCGGAACCTTCTTGCTCAGTGGGAGAAAATTCAAGAACAAGTCGATTTGAACGTAGTAAAGGCCCGGATGTACCTCGCCAACGTTGAAGAGGACATCCTCGTCGGGCGCATTGCGGAGACCTACCCGACTCGACCGGCCCGCAATACTCGACGTCCAGTGCCCATCATCCCAGGCTACTCTCCGGAAGAAGGGGTCAAGAAGTTCTTTGAAGAGCCATGAATCCCCAGGCAAAGACATAAATAACAATTTACTTTATTGATGTTGTTAAGATCTAAATACTCTAAAAAGTCTTTCGTCTTAATTTTCTCTATAAATGATTTTCTCTTTTATAACTGTGTTTGTCATAATCGGAACTTTATTTCATTAAACTCATAAAGGAAATTGAATACTTTCTTTTATTATAGCGATGTCGGCCCTACAATTGATTCAAACCGAACTAGACCGCGCTAGGCGGGCAAACGCGGATCTACTCAGTCAGACACTACAGCTAACTCGCGAGGTGCAGCAGGTCAAAGCAACCTGGTCGGACACTAAAAAGACGAAGACGCTCTATCTTCGACTTACCGCCGCTCAAAAAGGCTGGGCGGAGGAGCGCCAACTCAATCAGAGTCTTCGCACACAGATCAGGGGGCTAGAAGTTGCCCTAGCAGCCTGTCGGGAAGGAGAAGCGGTAACGTACCCGCTCGTCTTCGCCCCATCCCAACTACCGAGTCGAAGTTCCCACGATAATGTCACACCAATATCGAAGCCAACAACCATTCAACCAAGCATCCGCCGGCCGGGACGTAAGGAACGTGCCCGACGCCGAGCCGCGCAACCGTCAAGTCAACCGAATTAACTTATAGATATTGTGCACGTCATTTGTTTCATTAAATAAACTTGTACTTATTATTAATCTAAACCCGAGTGACCAGCTATAAGGTGTGATTGGCACGAAATCATCTCCACGAGTAGACGCCCGTTATCCGACCCTTCGTTCTACCTCCACCGATCAACCTAAATTTAATTCGAACTTTCTCATACAAGGGACAGAGCAAAGCGAGCATAGGTCTTCTATCGACAGCTCGTGAACCCGAGGATTGTCCGAGCAATTATAGTATTAGCAATAACACTCACTTTTTGTGGGCGATCCACCACTTGAACACATTACCAACGTTGCCTAGCAACGGGTGCCAAGTGGCCGCTAGAATCTTTTTGTATGGCGTTACTGGGGCAACCATGAAGATAAGCAAATAACGAAACCCTGTAACCCACCAAGTCTCGAGATAGTAGCTCGAAGGAGAAGCACCCGTAGCGAACGGTAGTTCGCCGGGTCAGATCTCTATCCCAGCCACCTCAACGCTAGACCCTCAGTGGAGCGTGACTGATCACGAGGATGGAGTAAATCTTACACAAAAGAAAAGAAGTATATATTACTAGTAAAGAGAAAAAGAAAATAATATAACTAGAAAGAAGAAGTATTAAATCTGTTAGTGAATAGGGTTGATTTTTATTTATTTTTTCTAGGGTTTTTGTGCATCTACCCCCTAAACGCCAGCAAGATTATTATTCTATCCATCCTATGTATCCATAGCGATTGCCATGTTGGTACTGTACATAGAGGTTGAAAATTCATGAGCAGGTGAGCTCCATTTCTAGAACTACTCCTCATGATATTTTCACTTTCAGGTTCTTGACTGCCGATGGAAGGCCTTAAGTCTTTCTCTTTCTATATCCTGGTCCTTACTCGTCTATTCCTACAATTCTCATACCTATTTGTCATCTTTACCCGTTGTTTATAAAGGTATCCTTCAAAAATTCGGGCAGCGTTCCTCGCTTATTTCTTGGTAAATTTCCTATTTCATTTGTTTAATCACGGTATCGACTACATTTTGTCCTAGTTTACCCTTTATGTTTCCCTATATTAAAAATTTGATTAACAGTTCCTTCCCTTCCGGTACATTTCCCATGATTTTAAGTAGTTACAACCCTTTGCGGTAACTTCATTAAACATTTCTCTCTTCTGTCAGATTATATCATTCAACTTTTGGAAAAATACTTTAAACTTTACATTCCTACACTATCTTATACTTTCCTACTTGATTTTCCAGTTAATTTTCCGACAATGTTTTAGATTTTCAATACAAAACTTTATTGCCCTTAACTAAAGTCGCACTTCCGTGATTTTAAGTTTTCTGCTCGCCTCGACCGACATTTCCATCAGCCGTTGCGAGTCGTTCAACGATGCCCTGTGGGGAGGGTCCTGTGCCATTTTGCCAGGCCCCGTCGCGGACAGACCGAGGTTTCGAAAAGGCACGACCCACAATCACAACTAGGGAACTTAATCCGCCAGCCGGACCGGGATCTGCCTAATCGATAGCTATTTCAATACATATATATAAATAAGATTTAAGGGGACTTGTCAGTGGCACCAAAAGATTCCACGACCATCCAGAATAAAATCAAAATAACAAGACTTTAACTTCAAAATATATATTTATACAAGAAAACAATACTTACAATTGTTGGGCTCAGAGCCACAATTTAAACAAAAAATGGCAATAAAAATTAAAGCAAAACTAAAAGTAATGAAATAAGTCACTGTACATAAGCACGCACCACAAGAAGATATTAAAAATTAGAAAAAAACATATTAATTAAAACAAATTAAAAATATACCAAAAATTAAATAAAAACAAATAATTAAATAAAATCATTAAAGCATACAGCCGCATACAGAAACATACGAAAAAGAAAATAAACTGCCAAAACCTTGCAAAATAAGGTTTAGAAAAACACAGGCAGAAGCGGCGACCGGAAAACAATATTTTGGGCTAAAAAATAATATTGTAAGAAAATAATAATAAAAATAAAATTCAACTATAATATAAATTATATATCAAAAAATAGAGAAAAATGCACAAAAAATAATAAAAATAATTTAAAATTAATAAAATAATTAAAAAGCCCTAAAAATGGCGAAAAATCGCTCATTGGTCGCACACACGCACAAAAACTGTATATATACAGTGACAAATTCCATTATTTTTAACTTATGCTTTTACAACTTACTGTTTGAAAACCTACTGAATTTATTCGAATTAATTAAAGTGAGGATTTTGATTGTATTTTTAAATTTTCTTTTAAAGTTAACATAATGTTTGTAAATTTTGATGTTTGTAATGTCGCTAATTATACGTTTTATACACTTAATTGTTATATGCTTATCTGTTTATTTATACATTCGAGTCCCTTAACATTATATATGTACGTATTGTAATAGTCGTCAATGGGACAGATCTCGTGCCGGCTGGTGGATTAAGTTCCCTAGTTGAGCTCGTGGGTCATGCCTCGTTGACACCTCGGTAGTCCGCAGTAGGGTCTGGCAATTGCACAGGACCTCCACGCAGGGCATCGTTGTATAACTCGTAGCGACTGCTGAAAAGTGGCCGGGGCGAGTAGGATATAAAATCACGGGGAGAGCGTTCTTTAGATAAGGGGATATTAGGCAAGATCACAGGATGATCTAGGTGAAACCTTTTAAATCTCGAATGAAATTATAGACCAATGCTGGGCCGCAGGGATAAGCGGAAGTATAAAAGGATTAAATAAACGAATAAATACATGGACGGTTAAAGGTTAATAATAAAAGTGTCGGTAGAATTTTATTCGCTCTATAATAACAAGCAAAGCCTATAAGTAAAACCTTTGAAACTTTCATGAGTGAATATAGGTCCAGTAATTCACGATACACATATTGAGGTTACTCCTTCGGATTGATCGAGTTTTGAGTTAAATCCATTGAGAATAGACATAAACTAAGCAACGAGAACATAGCCGAGAAAAGCATAGTACCGTCGCATAAATCCATATAATTGAGCCTGTGCGAAGGGTTCGAAAGGAGCTATTATCCAAGCATCTGCAATTTTGATCCAATCTGCATGGTCGCATAGAGAAATCTGAGAGTTAAATCCATTTAAGCGAGGATCAACCATAGCACCATTTTCCACTACGTTTCCTAAATGCGAAGGGGCATTGACGAATAAATTGACCTAAAATATAGAAACTCACCCCATTCGCGGATCTCCATTACTTTCCACACGAGATCAATCTACTGCATATTATACTACATTACCCATTAGAGCAACTGGATCGATAAATTCCTTTCCTACGGACATCATCCATCATAATATAAAATCAGTATTTCTCTCCTAGACATCACAGTTGTTACAAAAATTCTACGAGCCAATCAGTTAGTATGATGACACTGTCGAAAGGTATAAAAATCGATAATTCCCAGACTAACTAGTGTGCGTTGAATGTCACTAGAGATTTTCTTTCCAGTATCGCCGGTGGATCTACTAATAATATTTTGTAACAAATAGGAGTGGTTTCCCCCTTCGTTAGTATTGGCTACTCTAGACATTATGTAATAGTATGCCGTGGATATAATCAATAATGTTCTGAGTTCGTGGATTAATATTCACATAAACAACATTCTCAATATAAATTTAATATTATTACTAAATCTATACTTATCAATATCCGGAATACCATGGGTTTTAGTAAGTTTAATAATAATATAGTTTTAATCGTAACGATAGGGAGTTGTTAAATTATTTATAGTTATCATGATAAATGTATCAGGACTAGTATTCTCATTATTGACCTTACCGTCTAGGTGGTTAATATTAATCATAATGGTAATTTCATAAATAATCTTTAGTAATAATTTTGGTTTCCTAGATTAGCATTAATAATGATATTAACTTCATAATTCATCATTAATAATAAATTTTAATCTCACAAATAATCATTAACGATGTTAGAAATTTCATAAGTACTCATTGATAAAGGTTTAGTTTCACGAATGGGTATTAATAATAATGTCGATTTCATAAATAATCCCTAATAATAATATTGATTCTATAAATATCATTGATAACAATATCTCCATGAATAATTATTAATATAATAGTAATTCTATAAATAACATAAATGATAATATCAATTTCATAAATACCTAATCCTATCAACCTCACGAATACTATTAATGTTGCTCGTTCCTTGTTAGAAAGGTATTGTCGCCCAAAGAATTACCATTAACCTAATTGTATTGTCTCTACCCCAATCTCCCAAGTGGTCACATTGAAATCCACTACCACTGTAACTTCTGAATAACAATATTAGTTAACGGTGAGCATCCCTACAAACAGTAGTAACGTCTAGCTACCCGAGCCCCATAAGTGAGTTCAGTAGGGATATTAGAAATTTTGCTAATCGCCCCTTTGTTCTGTGATGTGATCAGACCCCCCTCGCTGATTCTTCTGCTACTCTTTCGTTGACTGGGCATTTTCTCCCCACACTACTCCTAACAACTTGCTAATTCCTAATCCTCCTCTGTATATATTCTAGACATGAATTCTGACTCCAGTTCGACTCTGAATGATCTTCCCCGGATTCCCCCAACTCTCTCCGTCGGTGGTCGCACTTCGGCAAAGGCTCGAAGAATTGGAAAGCAAATATACTACCCTCAGATCCAAATACGAACGAGTGAAGGGTACTTGGACCTCTCCTGAAGCCGCCAAGGGCTTACATCAGAAAATCGTGAGATTATCTCGCGCTCGAGACGAGTTAGTCACGGAGTCGGTAGCCAGTGGGTGTTAATTAAAGAACAGGCTACGACGCTCCGCCAAATATTCACGGATGCCGAGCTTCGAGCCCGTATCCCTGGAAGTGTGTGGGACCGTCACCTGGGCATCATACCAGAACATCACCTGCCAATAGCCGAAATCAATCCAACACCGTCGCCTAGAAGCAGACCTTCTCCGAAAAACGGAACCCCTCAGCACTCCGTACCGGATCGACGATCTTCCGCCCCCCCTACCAGGAATTCGAGACTCCGGGGCTCGATCCGGATGTGCTCTTCGCACCTTCTGCAGTTTTTCACTCCCCGCTCGGTCGATCCACATAAATTTGGTAGATAAAGATTCTGAACCTCCTAGAGCCGCCCAGGCTCTGGATCACCTGGGGCTGGACCTCAATGAAATCGCCATACTCACAGGCGATGTGCCCCGAATTTCTTTCCCATCCGAAGGAGCCGGACCATCTACTCGTATCGAGGGCGTCTACAATGCAAATCCCCCTCCGTATCGGCCGGCAAAACGCAGATGTCTCCCTACAGACATTGATGCCGACGAAGATTGATTCTAATGCGAGAATGTTATAATTTGTACTCACTCGAAATTTCTGCAAATCATCATGCGTTCATTGTGTTGCCTATGTAGTCATTGTAATGTCATTTTTTTATTGTGTAGTATAGTAATATAGTTTTATCTTAACTCTTGGTTAGGATTAGGTATACTTGGGTTAAAAGAGTGTGAAACAACGGTAACGGTTGGCGGCCATTCATCAGATAATGTTTGATGAAGGAGTCACACGGTGCGAATGGATTCCCACGGTTTTCTCGGCCCAGCTAAAATGAATACGAAGGGATTCATAGGTAGAATAGGGATAAGATGCGTAAGTCCTTCTATCGACGGCAAGTAACCGGAAAAACGAAGGTCCTTCGAGGAGTAGTACTAGTAATAGCGCTCACCTGCTCGAATGGCATTCGGGTATTGCGTACAGTACCAACATGATTTCGGTCATGGGTACGCAATGGTTATCCAAATCGTGCGGCGTATCGGGAAAGTGTCCCTAGAAGTTAAATGTGACGGTCACACCAATAGGATGAGCACTAAATTTATAAATAAAATTCCCATACGTCCAACACAATCCACAGTCATGCAACCAAATTGGAAAAATTGGCATAAAACTTTTCTACACAATCGTCTCTAAGAATTTTGTCTAAAACCTTTGTCTGACTGTCTAAAAGTCTGTTATTCTGTAAGTCTGTTTTTCTGTTAGAAATTGTGAAAATGACTGCCGTATATATAGTGTTTTTGAGCCTGTGTGCGACCAATAGGCGATTTTTCGCGATTTTTCGCGATTTTTAGGGCTTTTTAATTATTTTATTTATTTCGAAATATTTTTGTAATTTTTTATATATTTTTCTTTATTTTTTGATATATTAATATTTTATTGTTGGATTTTATTTTTATTATTATTTTCTTACAATATTATTTTTTTAAGCCCAATATTTTGTTTTCTGGTCGCCTCTTCTGCCTGTGTTTTTTCTAAAGCTTATTTTGCAAGGTTTTGGTAGTTTATTTCCTTTCTCGTATGTTTCTTTCTGCAGCTGTAGGCTTTTTAATGATTTTAATTAATTATTTGTTTTATTTAATTTTGTTATATTTCTATTTTGTTTTAATTAATATGTTTTATTTTATTTTTGATCTCTTCTTGCGGTGCGTGCTTATGTTACAGCAGCCATATTGACAATTTCCAAACGCCATTAATTATTTTGTTTTAACTTATACAATTTTCACCTTTTTGTTTTGATTGGTTTTGTAAATTTGTTTTGATTTTGGCTCTGAGCCCAACAAACCACTCCCGGGGCCGTCTAAATTGCGCCCCGCAATTTCTCATCAACACATTCTCATTCCATCATTGCGTATTCTTCGAGCTTTTTATATGCTCAGTTTAGTCTTTTTGTTTTTCGATATTTTCTTTGCATTATTTTTTGCTTGTATTTTCCAATGGTCCTCTAACACGTGTCTTGTCCATTTCGTCGCTAGTTCGGTTTTTAGTTCGTCTACTCTTTCTTCCCAACCATTATTTACTTCGATTTTTTGTTTCAACCACTCGTTTTCGTCTTCTACTTCTTTTCGTTGTCTTTTCAGGACATCACGTTCTTTTTTTAAGGCTTTTATTAAATTTCGCGATTGGAACCATTCATTTGTCAAACAATCTATTTCTTGGATTTGCTGTTCCATCGCTATTTTCATATTCTTTATCATCTCTTCTTGTTCACTACTTTCTACTTCCATTGAACTTTCTACCTCTATTGATTCTTCTATTTTACATTCCATAGGTATTGAAAACTCGTTCTCCACTTCAATTTTGATGAGTTTGATATTTACCTTTTCGTTGATAAAGGTCTCGCCGGACTCTGCCTCTATGGTTGTTGGTTCTATCTGACTATTCATATTTCTACCATTTTTATGTTCATGATTTTTGTTATTTTTATTATCGTTTTGATTTTCTGGTTTTTATGAATTTTATCTTTTTATGAGTTTTATACATTTTTCTGGTTTTTATATATTTTCTGATTATATATATATATATATTTTTTCGTTTTTATTTTTCTCGCAATTCTTGTCTGGTAGCCAATTCTCCACCCAACATATAAGATAGTTTACCTCCTCCGTGAGGTCTTCTACTTCCTTTTTTAGCATAGTAGTATTTTCATAGGCTTTGAGCCTTTCGACTTCACTTTCCAAGTTTCTCACTTTCGTCTCGAGTGCTTCCTTCTTATTTTGCCATTGTGCCTTTTGTCTTTGTAGTGCGATGTCTCTTTTCTCACACATGTCCTTATATCCTACCACATCTCGTTCATCATGTTCTGGGCGCTACTGCTCTATTTACACTTGCAGTTGATTTTGTTCATTTAATCTTGATAGTTTTCTAAATGTTCTTTGCGCCACTGTTATCTCGTTTTCTCGAATTTCTAAGATAAATTTTGAATCCTCTTCTCTCTCTTCAGCTTTCTTTATTTGCTTTTGTATCTCGTTGATAATCTTCCTCTGGTCTTCAAGTTGCTCCCACGTTTTCCAATCATCCCGAGGTGTCCACTTTTGCGGCAATTCCTTCAGCTGTCTTACAGTTTCCTGTTATTTTCTCTTGTAGGTTCTTGCTTGTTTCCTTAGCCCTTCTATGGCTCTTCCGCTTTGTCCCATTACTTTGAATTATTGGGTTATTTGTGCGAGTTGCTCTCTTTTTGTGTTTACTAGTTCTTCTCTCGCTCTTATTTGTACGTTTCTCACTTGCTCCAGTTCGAGTTTCTCTCTCTTCTTATTTTCTTGTTTCTCTCGGTATTCGTAGAATGCAGCTTCCGCTACTTGTCCAAGGTGTTCGATTCTCATCGTTCCTAATTCGTCTATCTTTTTTGATCAATCTTTCGCTTTACTCATATACTTCGTTTTCTAACTGCCCGTTGCTTCGGTTTTGCAATTCTGATATTACCTTCTTATACTTTAATTTCATTTCTTGATCTTTATTGGACTCTTTTATTTTGTTCAACTGGTTTACTTGTTCGTTCTTTTCTTTGGTTTTCTTTTCTCCCCACTCGGCTTGCCATTTATCGTTTTCCGTTTCCGCTTTTTGTACTGTTGACGTTTGTTGCAAAATTTACCTTTTCTCTGCTGCTCGGAGAACTTTTTCCGTTTTACTTTCTATCCTTTCCTTCATTTCCGCCATGCCTTTCTCGTATATTTTTTGCAATTCGCTTTATCGTGAAGTTCAATTGTTTGATGGTTGTATATGTTCCTGGTTCGTTCTCTCAACTGTTTCATCATCACTTTATGTTCTCCCATCTCTGTTTTCATTCGATTTGTTTTTTCGGCGGCATCCTTTTTTAATCAATATTGCTCTATTTACCTCGTTGTTCATTAGTTTCATCATCATTACCGTCGGAATATTAACTCACACTTCAATTATCATTTGTTCAGTATTCATTTTCTACAATCAGTTTATTTTTCTTTTGCGGTGTTCATCGTTTTAATTTTACGCAGTACAGATTTTATAATATTTATGTGTCATACTTTTACGATATATACATATATGTATTTATAATCAATTTACATTCCTGGCGTACTCAATCTGATATCCCCCGGCTCCCGTCTTTCCCACCGATACTTTTACTAACAACACGTTGTCTTTCATTTAATTCCACATGGTTTCCTGCTTCATCATTTTGGGAGCTTCGGTGGCTATTGTAACAGTTCTTCTTTCAAAATATTTGTTTTACATCCCATTTTTACCACTGGGCATTCTGTTCTCTTTCGGCTGCATCTTTCCCAATGCTATTTTAACTCTACTTCTTCTATTACCCACATTGACTTGGACATGTTCGTCTGAATTTTTCGCCGACCTTTTCCTCCTCTATATTCACACGTTCTTGTTGTATTTGTTTCCACATTTCGGTCATGTTTAAGTGTTCACATTTTATTCTCCCTTCTTCAAAAACACTTCTTACCTTTCGTTACTGGTTTTTGACATCTTTCACATGGTTTTCTTTTATAATTACATTTTTCCATATATTTATTTGTGTCTTTGATTCTTTTTTTCACTTGCACGGCTCGTTTGGGCATTTTATTCTCATGGATAATATTTCTTTGGTGGTTGTTCGGCCCTCTTGAGTTTCTTTAAGGGATTCTATTTTGGTATCTCCATAGTCTCTTTGAACGGTTTAATGTTCGGCTTATTATGCACTCGGTGCACAATCTCTATCCGCATTCCGTTTGTCACGGCTTTTTTAGTAACCCTGTACATAATCCGGATCAAAATCTTGGTTCTAGTTTTATTTGTGGTTGTTTTCTGGTTATTTTGATAATTTCGTTGATTTATGTCATGCCTTTTGTTGAATTCATCTTCTACAATATTTTTCTTTGTATTTTCTACTTTTATCCATTTATTCTTTTACGTATTTTTGATTTCTTTTTACTTTTATATATCGAATTTTACATATATTTGATTTTGAATTTTCTTTCTACATTTATACAGTTAATCATTTCTACACAAGTACATTTCCTGTCATTTTTTTACGCTACTAGACGAGTCTGTTTCTTGTGTTTCTTTTAATTGATTCAGTAGCCAATCAGTTCATTCCTCTTGCTGATCTACTTCTACCGGTTGCGTTTGTCCTTGCAGTTCGTTTCTTTGTCACTGATTCTGTGTTTTTAGCGTTTCAATTTGTCTTCCTATTCTAATAATTCTTCTCTGTTGTTCTTCAATGTTCGTCATATGATAATAATTCGTATTTTACAACATCATTTGGCTGTCAGCTCATTGTTTTGTACTGGGTTTACTGTACTCGTTAACGAAATTCTCTGCCGTTTCTACATCTCAGTGAACATTTACGCCTTCATGATAGTTTTGATTCATTTATCTTAATTTTTATACTCATTATTCACTTTCTCATCTAATTTTAAACGTTAACAAAAAAATTTTTTTTTGAGGGGTTATATACTATACATAACGCTTTATAATACTTTTATACATATATTTTATACATTATATACACTCATATTCCTTTTATCTATATTCGTTATAATTTAGGTGAGGTTCTGACTTTCTGAATCGCCTCATTACACCGCTTTTGTTTTCTCAGTTTATTTTCCTGTTTGATCGTTTCCATTTTTGTTGATTCGTTTGTTTCACTTTTTGTCGCTGAGTTGAGTTTTTCTGTCCAGATTCTGGTTGCAGTTTTCTTTTCATCCATTTTATAATCTTTTCAATTTCTGCTTCCTTTGTCCTTGTTTCCGTTTTTTTAAGTTCGTGATATATATATATGTATATATACATATTTGGTTGTTTCGTTGTTTTCTACGATTGGTTATATTGTTATTGCATTTTTATCATCATCCTGTTCGTCAAATACGTAATATTTTGTTTTTGAAGTTAGGTCATTTGTTTTATTTCGATGATCCTTTTTGAGTTCGCAGAAGTCATATTGTAAATCCTTTTTTTTCTGATGACATTTCTCTCATACATAGTCGCTTCCATTTTACGATAGGTTATTTATCTAGTATTCGTTTCTCTCTTACTGATTATTGATCGCTGTTGTGCTAAGGTTAATCTCCAAGTTGTTGGTATCGTTCGTAACGTCGTAATATTATTTTTCACATTTATTTCTATTACCGTAGGCATACAGTGCGTTTTTCATATTCCGTCTTTTTGTTTTCGTTTTTGTTGTTTCTATTGTTCTTATTGTTGTTACACCCGTTAGCTTTCTTTTCCTTGCCATTTCCATTCTTTTCGTTGTTTCCTTTTCGTCGTTGTTTTATTGTTGATTGTCATTGTCTTCATCGTTAGGCGTATCTTCCTCGGTCTTCGCAAAAAATGTTGTCCTCGACATTGATTTTTCTTATCAAAATATTTTGTTATTAACATTCTATCTCCGGTTAAAACTGCTTCTTCATTTTTTTTGAAACTACATATTTATTGATACTTAGTAATATTTACATTAGAGTCTAAATATACACCTATTTTTGTTTTGCTACTTTTATTTTATCCACTTATACATCAAATTCTACATATACATCAATACTACTTTTAATTATATACATATCTTTTTTGACTTTTTCGTCTACACTTCGCTGTTTATCTCCATTTTATTCTCTATATTACTTTTAATCTTCCTCATCTCTACAAATTCTGTACATCTAATCAATATCTCATGTTTATCTTGCTCTTCCTTCATTTCGTTTATTTTTAATTCTGCTAACATTACCTCTTCTTTTAGTCTGAGTACTGTTGCCATTAGTGTTTCACTCTCTCTTGATTTGTTTTCTGCTACATGCTTCCACATTATAATTTTTTCATCCTGTTTAGTTACTTTTACAATCAATTCCCTTATTATTCTAATTTGTTCGATTTATTGTCTTCTCAATACTGCGTATGAGTTTATATCCAGTTGTTTGTTTGGTTCGTTCTTTTGCTCATCTTTATTCGTATATTGTTGTCTTGTTATTGCCGTTGGTTGGTACTTTCTTATCTCTGACTGTTAAATTCTTCTATTTACATACATTTGATTGCTCTGTTCCCCATTATCTCTTTGGAGTTGATTTCCCAATTTATCTTTCGTATTTGGGCAGCTGTTTGCTAAATGTCCTACTTCACTGCATTCATAACATAACTTTGCGCGATAGTGTTGATTTTTCGTGTATCGATTTCTTTGATAAGTCGGACTTATGTTCTTTCTATAACATTCGCTTTCATTGTGACCTTGTCGTCGGCATTTATTACAGTATCTGATAGCGTTATCATAAGTTTTATATCCTTGTTTAAATTTTCCTTCACTCCTTCTGTCTTTCCTGGTTTGGTTTATTCTTCTGATTTCGGTAGTTTTGTTTATTCGTTTTGTATAATCTTCATTGGTGTTCGCTTTCTTTTCATTTTCCTCTTTTATTACTGATTTACAGTTCTTTTGAAACACTGTATTTCCGAATTGATTTCTTGTTTCGATATTTCTATTTACATCCCTTTCCATTGCCGGTTCGTGATCTTCATTATTCAAATTCACGTTTTCTATTCTTTCGATTATCTCGCTTTCGATCCTTCTATGTGGAATTCCTTTTACGCTTGGCTCCTTATTTGTAATTGCTCGCATCATATTGATTCTTAGTACCCCATTTATTCGTTTTTCACACATTTCGTTAATCTTTTTGATTTGGCTATCATTGGTCGTTAATTTTATTATGTCAGCTTTCAACAGCTCCTCTTTCCTTCTTCTCCAACGTTCTTCTTCTATACGCATTTGAAATGTTCCTATCTCACTATACCGTTTTTCTGCTTTTAATGCTTCGGTAATCTTCAACGTATTCCAATCTTGCTGATGTTTTATTGGATCACATTTTATCTGTTGTTTCCTTGATATACCTTGTAGTACATTTATTTCCGATTGTTGATTGATTTCCATGTGTGGTTGGTTATCGGCCAAATAGCTACACATTCTTGTAGGGATGTCTGTCTCATTTTGCATCTCGGTTAACTTGCTTACTGCCGTTTTTGTGTTGTTATTTTGGTCCTGATTTCTTCTTGTTCGATATGCAGCTGGAAGGTGATTCTCTTGCCTACATTGGAAACTTATTTTGGGTATTCTACATCTTGTTGCGGTATGTCCTAATTTTCCACAATTCCAACATGCTATTTGCCCATAATATTTACTAGATCTGTGGCATGATCTTTGGTAGTAATCACAATATTTCTCAGAATTCTCGTTATTCATCGTCGTTTACGAGTCTCGTCTTGCTGCTTTATTTCTTGATTGGCTTGGTTGTTGTTGCTACTGGATTATTGACTTGCTTGTTATTGATACTGGATTGTTGGCTTGGTTGTTGTCGATACTGGGTTAATCTTTTTGTTGCTATCGATACTGGATTATTGACTTGGTTGCTATTGATACTGAATTGTTGTCTTGGTTGTTATCGTTATTGAATTGTTGTCTTGTTTGATTGATTTACCTGAATAGAAAAATATCACCTCTCCACTGTTTATTAAACATCTATGAATCGTATATTACAATGATTATATAGCATAGCATTTTACTGTTCGTTTTTCTTGCGTTATTAATTTTTAATTCCAACCAACGGTATTTATTTTATCATTGCGTTTAAACTCATTTGTCTTTTTATCAATGTTAACTTATCCTCGTTTCTCAGGATTCCCATATTGTCTGTTTCTCAGAATTCCCATATTGTCTGTTTCTCCCCATTATCTCGGTTATATTACTCGTACTTATAATAATTCATATTCCCCAGGCTTCGTCACAATTTTTTTTATAATTCTCGTCAGTATTCTTTATCTCTTTGATTTTGTTTTGCGTCGATTTTTAATTATCTATGTGGAGTAGTAACAATTATCTATATAGTCGTAATAATTATTTATTTTTAACAATTAGTTCGACCACGCCGTTTCCCAAGTTCTATTACCCACCGTATTTTTTTTTCATTCATTTCGCGTTTCGCATTCCCTTTTATTTATCCTTAAATAATTCTTATTTTCCCTCCTTTCTCATTTATCTTTCATCGTTTTATCTATCTCACTTTGTTTTAACCTCATCTGGTTTATCCCAATTTCATCTTTTGTCTTATCATTTCGTTTTCTTATTCTATATTTCCCGTTTTTCGTTATTTCTTGTCAATAATTATCATCGGTTACATCGTTTTCCGCTTTCCTACTCTTTTATCTTTAACATCGTTATCTGCTATAGCTTTTACACAATATATTCAATTTCTCGTGCACGGGTATTTTCTTATTCTTTATTTCACTAATTTCTTCGATTTCTTCAACTGTTTTTCCTTTGATCATTTCTTTTATTTAAGAACTACGCTCTTTAACCTACTCAAAGCTATGCTCCTTTATTTCGCTGATACCTATGCTCCTTTAGTACGATTTGAGACTCTGCTCATTTACACGATCGAACTATGTCCCATTAATACGAAGTCAGTCTATGCTGAAGTAATGCGAATGAACTAAGTTCTGTAATACGAAGTCAGTCTATGCTGAAGTAATGCGAATGAACTAAGTTCTGGTGTTAGCACACGTCTCGTTAATCTGAGCTGGGATCAGGTTCCGTTAATACCTGTCCCTCACATTCAATTCGAGATCAGGTTCCGTTAATACCTGTCCCTCACATTCAATTCGAGATCAGGTTCCGTTAATACCTGTCCCTCACATTCAATTCGAGATCAGGTTCCGTTAATACCTGTCCCCGAGTTGAGACTGTTCAGTTAATACATATCACTTATATCCAATTGACCATTATTACGTTTGAGATTTGACTCCTCCACTCGAATCTAGAATCATCGATTCTTTATTGGTTTTTCTGCCGGCTTCGTGATCGTTCTGTTCTTTCAGGTTTTATCTATCCTTCATTCGAGCTCGTTAATTATTTCTTCGTTGTTGTTATTCCTTGTTTTCTTTGTTTATTCCTTTGGCTATTCTCTACACGCGCGCTTCTCCTTCTACCTCTTCGAGAATTCTTCACCTACCCTCCAAATTTGAAATACAAAAACGGCTTCATTGATCCACTACTGCAACGTTAAGGTGATCAGCCTTACCACAGTAGCTTCTCAACTTGGCAAACATATCCTGAAGATCGTCCTATACTTCTTCTCTGGGTGATTGGTTATCCCCTCCCGATTTGGCTTCAGACGGACTACCCGGAGGTAGCTCAAAAGTATTATACCCCTTTTTTGAACTTTATTCTGGATGATCGGGACATTTTCATTTTTTAACTTTCTCCATTCATCACTTTTCTATGTTTACATATAAATATTCATATTTTATATATAGAGATATAGGCGCAGGAAGGGTCACCTGCTAGACTTTTATTAATTCAACTTCATTTAATCATAATACTCGACTACTTTTTCGTCAATGCTATTTTTACAAAGTACACAAGTTTTCAGTGTCTCCGCACATTGTCGACAGTATTGAAGTGACCACAGGGGAGCATAAACACTTATATTCTCACTTTATTTGACTAATGCAACATTCGCGTGTGTATTCTACTTCTTTATGAATCTCATTTTTAACCGCGTCTGGTATTTGTTTGACTTATAGTTCTATCGGTTAATATTGCATATTTAGGTCGGCTTTATTTACTATTTCTCTGTACCCTTGATATTTGGTTTACGTTCTCACTGATTGTCTTTTCACATACCTCCTCTTTTCAATATTTTCCGATTTCAATTTATGATGTTTTTTGATATTATTAATTATCCGTTATTATAACATTCAAATATGTTATTCCCAGTTCAATTTCTCAAATTTGCTATTAATTATGGTTAGTATTCTTATTTCACCCTTTACGATATTAATTAATTAATTAATTTATTAATTTATTAATTTTTGGTCTATTACTGGTATTGCTTTTTAGTCTCTGCATTGGTCAACCTCCTTCGACACATTCTTACCATTTTGGTGTCATTATCTTATTAGTTTCATTTTAATGCTCCCTCCTTGATGTATATCTATTTTATTTTGTAATTTTGTTGTTCTCTACTATCACTGAATGTTAATTTATTTTACTGTTATTCAAATTTTTCCGAGTATTTTCAAATTCGATGTTGGTGCTTTTCGTTATTTTCAAGCATCAGTTTTATTTACATTTTCCACTATTAGTTGTTATCATATTTACTTTCACGCTATTTATTATTTTGTATATAATTCAACGATTTTTATTAATTCTCTTTTTATTTCGTTTGTCGATATTCCCGTTCCTTCTGATTCAATCTCATTATACATATATATGTGTTGCCATTCTTTATTTTCTATATTCATTTGTTTGTGTTATTCGCTGTTCTCGTTCCTCAATTGTTCAATGTTATTTGTGTTTATTGTTTAAACACTTCGACTTTCGATATTTTGTCGCAATTCACCGCCATTACCTTTTATTTTATTGTTTTTGTTTTTATAATCTTTATATTCCCTCATTGACACTTTTATTGTCTTGTATTTATTTTTATCATTTTACTTTGTTATACATTCCAACAATATCAGTTTGAATACCGACCACTATCATCCTCATTGTGCGTATCGGGTATTATTCGTTGTCCAGATTCCATTTTTCGACTATTTTCTGTTATTCCCACGTTACAATTTATCCATGATGTTTTTAATTGTTTCTATGGCTTTGATCTTCCATTTGCTAGTTCCTCGTATCTTTCAATTTATTGACATTGTCTCTGCATTCATTCAACGGTTTTGCGCTCTTCAATTCTTTTTCTTTACTGTGTTTGATTTTATTCGCTTTAATTTTTGTTTGTCCTTCATTCATGTTTTATTCCTTTTCATTCATATATAAGTCTTTCATAATGCGATTAATTACTGTTTTTGGGTTGTAGTTTACAATTGTATGTCTTAAATGACGTTAATGTTCTCATTCGACTGTTATTCGTTGTCTCTGTATTTTTTCTTTTGGTATAATTAGTGGTTTTACCCCTTTTATTTTTCGATTTTTTGTTTTCTATTATCGCCATTTATTTATCGATGATATTATTCATTGTTTCGATATTTATTCATTTTGTATTTTTCGTTATTCGACTTTCGGGTTATAAAGTTATTCGTTGCATCTTATTTTTTACATATCATCATTGACTCTATTCATTCTCTTTCATTTCATTTTGATATTTCTATTTTTACTGTTGTTGAAATTCATTTTCCTGTGATATTTTTCGCAGTCTTTCTATTCCGTCATCAGTTTACTCCTAACAACTATTTTCCTTTATTTATCGTTTTTATTGCTATTATTTTCACGTCGGTTTAATTCTTATTGTTATGGTTGACTTTTTATATATTTTTGTCTGTTATTTAAATTTTTGTTTAGAGCCCATCATTCCACATTATCACTATATATTTTTACTTCATCAAGCTCCATACCATTCAATCATTCTATTTTATATACATTTATCATACCATGCTTCTACCTCATCATTCCTAAGTAGATGGATAAGTCACCGCTAAACCATGTCACCGCTAGACCATGTCACCGCTGGATCACATAACCCCTCCCCTCCCCCGCCGGTAAATTTTTTTTTCTAAGTCTAAAAGTACAAATTTTTAAAAGTACATAAAATTTTTAAACAAAGACAATGACTCATTCAAGGTCATTGAAACAAAGACCATAACTCATCAAAAAATTTTCAAGGTCATTGAAACAAAGACCATGACTCATCAAAAAACTTTCAAGGTCATTCAAAAATTTTTTCAAGGTCACGGATTTTTTAATCATTTTTCAATTATAATATGTCTACTTACTTTTATAAGTAGTATATATTTTGTAAATTTTATTCTATTTTATTATTATTTTTTATAAATATTATTATTTTTATTATTATTTTTAAAAATATTATTAATTTTCAAGGTCATTCAAAAGTAGGTCAAGGTCATTTAAAAGTAGGTCAAGGTCATTCAAAAATTTTTTTCAAAATTTTTTCTATGTTGAAAAGTACACGATTTTATATGTCAACGCTAGACCAAAAACAGAAAATTTTTCGAAATTTTTCAAATTTTTTTCTATGTTGAAAAGTACACGATTTCATATGTCACCGCTAGACCAAAAACAGAAAATTTTTCGAAATTTTATCAAAATTTTTTCTATGTTGAAAAGTACATATTTTTTAAGGTCATTCAAAAATTTTTTCAAGGTCATTCAAAATTTTTCACGGTCACGGAATTTTTAATCATTTTTCAATTATAATATGTTTACTTACTTTTATAAGTAGTATATATTTTGTAAATATTTTTTATTATTATTTTATTAATATTATTATTATTATTATTAATTTTATTTCAATATAATAAAAACCGAGACATACAACAAAATTTTATTATAAAGAAATAATTCTACTATAGTAATATTGTCGAAGAGTTTTATTCAAAGCCCATTCCACATACTTTCGATATCGGGCAGCGCAGCAATGACATCCATAACCACAGGGATATTCAGGTTCCATATCTTTTGACAAATTGTTTTGTTCGATATCCCATAGGAACTCGTCGATTACAGTAAATATCCATATTGATGTATGATTGAATATCAAGTCTGGAATTATTGATGCTGGGTACATTTAAGTAAATGATGGTTCATAAAGTAAATTAAGGTACATCAGAGTAATTTAAAGTACGTTAGAATAAATTTAAGTAAATTAAGGTTCTTAAAGTAATCTAAGGTGCCTAGAGTAAAGTGTGGTAAGTTAAGTAAGAATTTTTTTAAAATTAAATAGAGTCAACAGTTAAGTTACATAAGGGTAATTTTTAAAGCTGAAAATTTTAAAAACAGTTATAGTAGGCAAATTACATTAGGTAAGAATTTTTTAAAAGTAAATAGAGGATCAAAAGGTAAATTACATAAGGTAAGAATTTTTAAAGTTAAAGAGTCGACAATATTGCATGATAAAATTTATTAAATAAAATTTTTAGTATAGTTTTAATCGATCAATTTTTATACATATTTTTAAATGATAAAATTTTTAACATAATTTTACAATGAAATTTTTTATACATGATTTTTAAATAGAATTTTTAGTATAATTTTATCGATGAATTTTTTATATATAATTTTTAAAGATGAAATTTTTAGGATAATTTTACAATGAAATTTTTATACATGTTTTTAATTGAAAAATTTTTTAATGTAATCTTACAATCAAATTTTTAGTATAATTTTTACTATTACTTTTTTATACATGTTGATAACGATCAAATTTTCAAAGAAATTTTTCAAAAACTTTTTTCAAAGAATTTTATTAAATTAAATTTTTGAGTTTCAGTGTTACATAGTATTGCCTAAGGTAGGTAGTAGTCATTCGCAAGAGCAACCCATCTCCTCCACTCTGCAGCAACCCATTCTTAATAATAATAATAAATAATAATAATATTAATAAAATAATAATACTTTCAGAAAACATAAAAAGTTAACTTACTTGGTATCAACTTCTGAACACTGATAACCCATACACAGTGAATAATTCATTAATAACTGAACAACAATCACTAGTTACTGTATACAAATAACCGAGTACTGTACAGCTCTCTATATACATATTAGGCATTGAATAATTTACTTATTCATTAAAATGACATATTTAAATAATATTTACTCTTTCAACACAGATATTGAATCAACTCAACCCATTTAAAAAATAAAATTTTCTCTCAATCATTTCCCTTTAAAATACTTAGTTATTCACACACTCACAATATGTTATCAATAACTAGTTATTGAACAAATCAATATCAAAAACTAATTACTGAACCAATAAATATTTATGATGGGTTACTGACCAACTAATTTTGAAATAAATTACATAAAAGGTTAACAAAAAGAAATACAAGTTGAAATTTTATTAACTTTTTCACTATTTTATCGATCATTGATGTGTCCAAGTTGGTAATATTTTTGGTTGCTTAGTTACCTTGTTGTTATCAAGTGATAATTAATCAAATTCATTGAAACCAAATCCATTGTTATATTTACTTGGTATCAACTTCTGAACACTTATAACCCATCACACTGAATAATTCATTAATAACTGAACAACAATCACTAGGTACTGTATACAAATAACCGAGTACTGTACAACTCACTATATACATACTAGGCATTGAATAATTTACTTATTCATTAAAATGCCATTTTTAAATAATATTTACTCTTTGAACACCGATATTCAACCAACTTAACCCATTTAAAAAATAAAATTTTCTCTCAATCATTTCCCCTTAAAATACATGGTTATTCACATACTCACAATATGTTATCAAATTTTTCTACCATTTTTGTAATATTTTTAATTGCGTCCAACAATGAACAATTACTAAACGTTATTTTCAAAGATGAATGCCAACCTTTTCATTTATTTTTCACATGCCCTAAATAAATTAATTGCTAACACATCAAAAAAAAATTACTTAAATTTATTTTTATAGATTTTCTATTCACCCCCAACTCTTATTGTTTACTGAATGATAAATTAATTAGTAAGTACAAGTAGTGGTTAATCTAATTGTTAGTGAAAAGAAACTTGATTAGAAAAAGATACTTAAATTAATTTCTCAAAACATATATTACTTTCATTGTACTTGGAATAAATTTTCATATATTTATTGAAAATGATTCAACTCTTTAAATTATTAACTCAAAGATGCTAAAAGTTTGAATAAAACTGATAGAAAAAAAAATTAATATCTACAGCATTACTAAAATCAAATAACTATAATTTCTGATACCATGCTTCAATACATACATAGGTTCTTGTGTACTGATATCACTTACTGAAAACCCAAACTTATAGGAAAAATGTATGTGATTGTCTATTAGTCTTTGTAGAAATTATTTTTATTAAATTGTGGTTAGCTGGTGAATAGAATTTGATTAAAGTAGTGGGAAAGATGTAAATTTTAAATAAATTTGATTAAATTTGTTAATTCTTTAAATAAAATTTTTTAAAGAAAGCTTCAACATAGTAGCAAATTTTAAAGAGAATAGTACTTATCAATTAAAAAATTAACTGAGTTGTAAAATAATTGAAAAATTTCTTAGATCATTTTTTAAAATTTTATAAGGTTGTTAGGTAATTATTCTAGGTACTTGTTGAATGAAAATTAGTGTATGTTATCGACTGCTCATAGTATTTAATTCTACAATTTCCGGATAAATAATTATTAAATTCTTGATTCCTGGAAATAATCGTTAATATTTAAATTATTCAGAAAATTGTCAAAAAAAACCTAAATAATGGGTAACAAAAAAGTTTTAAATACTAGTCAATTTTAGTTTTTAATTTAATTAAGTTACAAATATTTTAATAAAATCAAATAAATAGTTACATGAATCAAACAATTTCTTAGAACTGAAATCTTATCGATATATCCTGATTAACCTTAAATCAATGAAAAAAGTAACAATTTTCCTAAGTATCTTATAAATTCAACCAACTCAATCCCCTTAAAAATACTATAAATTCACCTCTCAACCAATCATTTCTCTTCAAATGTCATTTTTCACTCAATTATATCAACTATATTCATACTTTTCATAAAAACCTATCAAGTAGATAATATTTACCCTTTGAACACTAATATTCATTCCAGTAAATTCCTTTAAAATTTTATAAATTCATCTCTTGACCAATCATTTTCCAACGAATAACAATATTTCAAGCCATATTCAATATTTTTCATAAAAATCATAACAATACCCATTTCTATAATATTTACCCTTTAAATAACAAAATTTAATTAACTCAAGCCCCTTAAAAATGAAAACAAACTTGTTCTTAATCGACTAGATTAGGTTGTACTCGACAAAAATAAAATAATTTTAGGCTATGTAAATCAATTAGAGCTTTTAGGGAAATTTTATGATAATTTAAGTGATATCTAGTTTTACGAGGTATTTATTTTAGTAAATTTTAATCATCTTTGAGAATTTTATGGTTTTCTTCTGAATTTTAATAGATTTAGGGTTTGATTATGTTTTTAATGAAATTATTGAAGAAATTAGGTTAAATCTTTAATTTAGAAACACTTAATTTCTTGATAATTTATGAGATTCGACTTGATTTTAGGATTATTTTAAATAAAAGTTAAATTTATGATCAAAATGTTTATGAAACATTTATTTAAGATAATTATTTAAGAATTAGAATCAAATTGACTGATAGATTTTGAATAGTAAATGATATTTTAATTATAATTTTATGTTATATTTAAATAATTGATTAAATCAGTTAATTTTTAAAAATATTTTAATGAAACCTAAGATTTTAATTGATTTTAGAATGTAAAAAAGGAGATCAATAATTATTATCATTTTCATTTATTGATTTCGCGGATATCAATCACAAAAGTAGTATATTGTAGAGATTTTTAAGTACTATTCTCTTTAAAATTTGCTACTATGTTGAAGCTTTCTTTAAAAAATTTTATTTAAAGAATTAACAAATTTAATCAAATTTATTTAAAATTTACATCTTTCCCACTACTTTAATCAAATTCTATTCACCAGCTAACCACAATTTAATAAAAATAATTTCTACAAAGACTAATAGACAATCACATACATTTTTCCTATAAGTTTGGGTTTTCAGTAAGTGATATCAGTACACAAGAACCTATGTATGTATTGAAGCATGGTATCAGAAATTATAGTTATTTGATTTTAGTAATGCTGTAGATATTAATTTTTTTTTCTATCAGTTTTATTCAAACTTTTAGCATCTTTGAGTTAATAATTTAAAGAGTTGAATCATTTTCAATAAATATATGAAAATTTATTCCAAGTACAATGAAAGTAATATATGTTTTGAGAAATTAATTTAAGTATCTTTTTCTAATCAAGTTTCTTTTCACTAACAATTAGATTAACCACTACTTGTACTTACTAATTAATTTATCATTCAGTAAACAATAAGAGTTGGGGGTGAATAGAAAATCTATAAAAATAAATTTAAGTAATTTTTTTTTGATGTGTTAGCAATTAATTTATTTAGGGCATGTGAAAAATAAATGAAAAGGTTGGCATTCATCTTTGAAAATAACGTTTAGTAATTGTTCATTGTTGGACGCAATTAAAAATATTACAAAAATGGTAGAAAAATTTGATAACATATTGTGAGTATGTGAATAACCATGTATTTTAAGGGGAAATGATTGAGAGAAAATTTTATTTTTTAAATGGGTTAAGTTGGTTGAATATCGGTGTTCAAAGAGTAAATATTATTTAAAAATGGCATTTTAATGAATAAGTAAATTATTCAATGCCTAGTATGTATATAGTGAGTTGTACAGTACTCGGTTATTTGTATACAGTACCTAGTGATTGTTGTTCAGTTATTAATGAATTATTCAGTGTGATGGGTTATAAGTGTTCAGAAGTTGATACCAAGTAAATATAACAATGGATTTGGTTTCAATGAATTTGATTAATTATCACTTGATAACAACAAGGTAACTAAGCAACCAAAAATATTACCAACTTGGACACATCAATGATCGATAAAATAGTGAAAAAGTTAATAAAATTTCAACTTGTATTTCTTTTTGTTAACCTTTTATGTGATTTATTTCAAAATTAGTTGGTCAGTAACCCATCATAAATATTTATTGGTTCAGTAATTAGTTTTTGATATTGATTTGTTCAATAACTAGTTATTGATAACATATTGTGAGTGTGTGAATAACTAAGTATTTTAAAGGGAAATGATTGAGAGAAAATTTTATTTTTTAAATGGGTTGAGTTGATTCAATATCTGTGTTGAAAGAGTAAATATTATTTAAATATGTCATTTTAATAAGTAAATTATTCAATGCCTAATATGTATATAGAGAGCTGTACAGTACTCGGTTATTTGTATACAGTAACTAGTGATTGTTGTTCAGTTATTAATGAATTATTCACTGTGTATGGGTTATCAGTGTTCAGAAGTTGATACCAAGTAAGTTAACTTTTTATGTTTTCTGAAAGTATTATTATTTTATTAATATTATTATTTATTATTATTATTATTAAGAATGGGTTGCTGCAGAGTGGAGGAGATGGGTTGCTCTTGCGAATGACTACTACCTACCTTAGGCAATACTATGTAACACTGAAACTCAAAAATTTAATTTAATAAAATTCTTTGAAAAAAGTTTTTGAAAAATTTCTTTGAAAATTTGATCGTTATCAACATGTATAAAAAAGTAATAGTAAAAATTATACTAAAAATTTGATTGTAAGATTACATTAAAAAATTTTTCAATTAAAAACATGTATAAAAATTTCATTGTAAAATTATCCTAAAAATTTCATCTTTAAAAATTATATATAAAAAATTCATCGATAAAATTATACTAAAAATTCTATTTAAAAATCATGTATAAAAAATTTCATTGTAAAATTATGTTAAAAATTTTATCATTTAAAAATATGTATAAAAATTGATCGATTAAAACTATACTAAAAATTTTATTTAATAAATTTTATCATGCAATATTGTCGACTCTTTAACTTTAAAAATTCTTACCTTATGTAATTTACCTTTTGATCCTCTATTTACTTTTAAAAAATTCTTACCTAATGTAATTTGCCTACTATAACTGTTTTTAAAATTTTCAGCTTTAAAAATTACCCTTATGTAACTTAACTGTTGACTCTATTTAATTTTAAAAAAATTCTTACCTAACTTACCACACTTTACTCTAGGCACCTTAGATTACTTTAAGAACCTTAATTTACTTAAATTTATTCTAACGTACTTTAAATTACTCTGATGTACCTTAATTTACTTTATGAACCATCATTTACTTAAATGTACCCTAATGTACTTAAATTGACTTTCGACCCTTTAATTTACATTAATTTACCTTAATGTACTCTAATGTATCTTAATTTACTTGAGGAACCTTAATTTACTCTAATATACTTAAATGTATTCTAATGTACTTTAATTTATCTAAATTTACTTTAATATACTCTAATGTATCTTAATTTACTTTAGACCCTTTAATTTATCATAAATTACTTTAATATACTCTAATGTATTCTAATGTACTTTAATTTATCTTAATTTACTTTAGGTATTTTAAATTATTTTTATCTAGAGCCTAAATTTGCCTATGAAAATTGTGTGAACAAATATTTCAAGTGTTTTTTTTAACAAGCCTATAAAATACCTCTGTCAACTTTTTGATCAGTAGGCGTTTCAAGCCATTTTTATTTTATGCCTATATTTACCTATAGAAAGTATTGAGACCAAATATTGCATTAGTTTTTATTACGAATTAAAAATATCCATGACTATAGTGTGTTCATCATAGGCGATTTGAGCCAATTTTAATTTTATGCTTTTTTTATCGTTAGGCGATTCAAGCCAATTTATTTTAGTCTTTTTCAAAAATACCCCTGACTATAGTGTGATTAAAAAAAAATTTGTGAATGAAAATACCCTCTCTGACCATCTTAGGCGATTTGAGCCAAGTTTAATTTTATGCTTTTTTTATCGTTAGGCGATTCAAGCCAATTTATTTTAGTCTTTTTCAAAAATACCCCCTGACTATAGTGTGATTAAAAAACAAATTTATTCAAAAAAATATTTCAATTTTATTTCAAAAATTCGCCAAAATTTGAATTAAAAAAAAAATGTTCCAAAAATTTGAATTTAAAAAAAAATCGCGCCAAAAAATCGAAAAAAATTTGGAAAAAATATACACACAAAAATTTCGAAAAAAAATTAATACACACAAAATTAATTAAGTTGATTACATCATTGTGTAATCAAGATAATCCGAAATTAATCTGTAAATAACCCCCCCCCCTCCCCCTATTTTTTTATGTTGCAGAGTGGTCATAGCTACCTACTTCTGTACCTCAATTTCGTATTGGTACAAACAATCATCAACTTTATAGTTTTAAAACTTCAAAGGTTGCACTAACAAACAAAGAGGATAAAAGGGTTTGGGTAGAAAAGAATGTAAGCCTGGCATATGGTCATTATATGATTGAGACTGACAATGAATAAAGATAATAATTTTCCACGTGATTATCCAACAGCATATCCAACAGCGCATCCAACAGCCTATCAAACAGATCATCCAACAGCTCAGCCAACTGTTCATTGAATTAATAAATGTATACCTATATACGTTCTTGTTCTTATTCATTATTTTGTAATTTTTTGTGTTTACATTATATTTTAGTTTGTTTTGTTTTTGTTAGAGAGGGGGGGTACCAAAAAGTGGGCCAGGTGTGACACATCTACCTACTTAACCGTGCCAACAAATCATCATTGCCATTTCCATTATATATTTTTGCATATTTTCTTAGTATTGCATGATTCTGATTGGTCGAATATAGTATAAATAAGCTTACACTTTCATATATTTTTATAAAATGCCAGAAACTAAATTTTTTATAACTTGGTTGAACGAGCTGGTCTCTAATAATAGAGAAGAAGATTATATCATTAAAAACATAAAATTCATGGTAAACCGTACCGAGAAAATCGTAGAAGACATCCCATTTGATTATGAAAAAATTCTCAATTTGCCAACATTGGAGAGAAAGAAGGCATTCCAATCAATATTTAGTTACATGTTCGATGAAAATAATAAATGGATGCGAATAATAGTAGGATTAATGTATATGAAACACATGATATTAAAATCTGGATTTTACTATGAAAATTATTTCCAATGGTCTATAGAGGTATATTACTTTATATTGTTATTAATTTATCATTATTTAGGTAATAGAAACAAAAATTGATCCGTGGGTAGAAACAAACGGTGGATGGACAGCGATTATTCAAGTTGCCGCAGAAGCCAAACTTTCAGACATTTATATCGAAAATTGCAAATTTTTATTAAAACTATTAACTGGAGCATCGGTTTTATATTTATGTAATAAAGTTTATCATAGATTTTAATAAATATTTCTTTGTTATTATTATTATTAATAAAAAACTACATTTTTAAAGATTTATTGATTATTACATGTACATTCTTCATCTCCACAATATTCTATCATAATATTTTCTATAACATGGTCAATACAATTCCTAAATTCGGTAGGCTCCTCTTTAATAATTTCGGTAGTATCTTCAGTATCATTAATATTTTCTTCATCATTAATAATTTCAGTATCATCAGTATCATTAATATTTTCTTCATCATTAACTATTTCAGTATCGTCACTCTGACATTCTGAACCTGAATCTTCTTTACTCAATGCTTCAACTAGAGTCAACATATCTCTAATTTTTACACCGGTTATTTCTTCGAGTTTATCAAACAAAAAGTTTATTAAATATTCTAAACAAAAATTAATTAATTATTTTATATTTTATATTTTACCTTTTTCAGACATCATTTTTAAAACTATTTTAAAACTACTTATAATTTTGTTTATAGAATAACAAAGAAAACATTCATACATTTATTAAACACTATACATTAAAATAATTGTGAAAGTCTAGCAGTAACAATTTTCCAGATTGGAGAAAGCACATCATTTTGATCAGCTTTATATCCTTGGATTGCTATTGTTATATACCAGTTTTACTGTTCTTTGAAACCTATTTCTGTAAATGCATCATAATATCTGGTATATTGACTGGTGAAGAAAGCATTTTCATTGCATTTTAAATTGGAATTGATCTTTTTGGACATATTATCAATATCCTTGATATCTATCATTGAGAGAGTCCCAGCAAGAGATTGAAATTGAGTTTTATTGAGTTTGACCGGATTTGCCAATTGCATATTGATAGGCTCCTTTAAAAAATACATTTTATAATTGTGGAACATCTGAACTGGTTGGATGCTTATTTTCTTGGTCATGTTTGATTTATGATCTTTATAAGGTGGTGACGCGCTTTTATACCCTTGACAGATACTGATTAACCAATCAGAATCATGCATATTATTATAACAAAGACAATGCATGATAAGTGCATGATAAGTGCAAGATAAGTGCATGACTGCAAAATATATAAAACTGTATGTGAATTAACCCATGTAGTTTGTATATGATTTTACACACATCACATATATAAAATGCATTATTAATATCACGTTTTTTATTATTACGAGTTATTATTATTATTATTATTATTACTATTATTATTATTATTATTATTATTATTATTATTATTATTATTATTATTATTATTATTATTATTATTATTATTATTGTTACCACCACCAAAATAAAACTATTACTACCAAAACAAAACAAAACAAAAATAAAATACAAAACATTTATTTTCTAAAAAGTTGATATTTAGATGAATTCCTAACAGATTTCGTCAGGCACCATTCGACATATCGCTGGTACCGAAAATCACAGCAGCTGCAACCCAGAATACAGGGGTATTCGGGTTCCATCTCCTTCGGTCTTCAATCAAGCTTTATATCCCATAGAGCTTGATCTATGATATTGAAGATCAATATGTTGGTTGTTCCATATACCAGATCTGGAATGATTGATTCTGGCTGGTCTTTGACTATTGCTCGTAGTTTTGGGTAGAAAAAGAACAAACGTTCTAATATTACGGCCTGATATTTATCTGGAAACAATGATAATAATATTAATAATAATAAATAATAAATTTACCGTAGTTTTCTATTTCTTTCTTTGTTAATTTTGTGCTTGTCATCAGCATATTATTTTCCATTTTAAAAATGAAATAAAATGAATAACCAAGTTGTTTTAATCAATCATTAGCCAATCAGATATCGACCAATCCCGTGATTTCATTTTGTATGTTCCAAACAATATTTTTGTACTCTAGATTTCACAACCCTAATATGACTATTTTGCCACTGGCAAACACGTTAACACACATTGGGTTGTATTTTAAAAGCCTCAGTGCAGGAAATAATTCTGGCTCGAACATACAAAGACATTTTGTTGACATGTTGTATAGATTGATAGATTGTTCCATATCCATGTTAACCATAATTGACTGTATTTTAATTTCCTTTATTCTGTATTGCAATTTATTGAGGTCTAAAGGTTTCTTGCATCCCATGATTCTGCATTTGCCTAATTTGAAAAATATAATAGGGTATTTTCCGCTTCTATCAACAATTTGCTTGAGTTTACCATTTGGAAACGTCATTTTTGATACATCGAAAGTTCCTTTATAATTTATATTTGTTAACATAATTAAACAATAATGAAATATTAATCTATATATATGATTTTTAGAAAGAGTTCATTAAATTATATAATATAAACAAAAACCTATAATTATACAAATTAATAATGGAATTAAGAAATGATGCTGTATATCAAATCGTCGGCCCAAGCGGTAGTGGTAAAACTATGTTTGTGTGTAAATTACTGAAATCTAATTTATTTCAAACAAAATTCAACAAGATTTATTGGCATAGGGGTGCAGATGAAGAACATGGATTAACTCAAGATAATTTCTGTAAATTGAAAAACATGAAAATAGTAAAGGGTTTCGATAAAAACTGGTCAATTCGATTAAGGAAAGGTGATGTCATCATTATTGATGATTTGTATCAGGAAGCTAATAAAGAAAAGGATTTTAATAGCTTATTCACAAAAATCAGTAGACATGTTGGTGTTACTGTGATCTTTATTACTCAAAATCTATTTCATCAGGGTGGTGCACATCGAACAAAGAATTTAAATGTTCAATATTTAGTTATTTTCAAGAATCCTAGAGATGTAACAGTTATTGATTTTCTTGCTCGACAAGCATATCCTAATAATCGTAATTTTCTCATCAGTGCATTTCAAGATGCTACAAAATCACCACATGGATATATATTTCTTGATTTCACACAACAATGCAATGATGATTTAAGGGTAAAAACAGATATTTTCAATAAAGAAGGTGCCATGGTATATAAACAAAGTGGAAACTATTAACATGTAAAAATGTTTATGAAATCCAGGCTTAAAAATATCCAAAAACTTAGACAAAGTATTAAAAAGAAAAACAAAATTCCACCAAAAACCAGTTATACACCATCTAAAAAACTAATAACCGAGAATTACCCTGCAATGAATCTAATTTCGAAAAACATTATTAAAAAGAGTAAGAAAACAGTTAAAATTGTAAAAAATCATAGGAGTTTTCCATATTTTAATGCATTGTTAAAGGCATCGAGTATGAAAAGAATGTCTATTTTACAATCATTTCCAACTTTTGTTGTCGATGATTTACTCAAAATTCCATTAAAGTAGTCAGAGGTTAAATTAAAATCAGTAATTCTAAAAAACTAGTATTGAATAACCATCGTAAGCCTTTGTTATCACTAGTAAATAATAAAAATCGTAAGCAAAAGAGAAAAATCATATATAAACAACAAGGTGGTTTTATCGGAGCAATGTTACCATTAGCATTATCATTATTATCACAATAAACGATGGGGCAATCATTACCTAATGTTAAATTAAAATTTAAATCATCTTGTTGTAATGGAGAAGATTTGGACGAACCCAGAAGACGAAGCCGGTTTCGGCGGAGTGGCAAAGTTAAAGAAAAGAGTCCCAAAGTCGAAAAAGGAAACGCAAAAGTAGTTGTCAGATCAGCTTGCGTACAGTTTAAACAAACCAATGCGGAAAAGATTTCCAACAAGAGCTTATAAGACATTCGGTATTAATGATTTATGGCAAATGGATTTGATGGAGATGATACCGTATTCGAAGATTAACAAGGGTTATAAATATATTTTAACATGTATTGATGTTTTCAGTCGTTTTGCTCGCGGTGTACCAACAAAGACAAAATCTGCAGAGGAAATATCTAAAGCAATTAACTCAATGTTTAAAAATGGGCATCCAAACAATTTGCAAACCGATTTAGGTATTATTATTATTATTATTATTATTATTATTATTATTATTATTATTATTATTATTATTATTATTATTATTATTATAGGCAAGGAGTTTTACAATAGTAAAGTTAAGCAAATCCTGGATCGGCTCAAAATAAATCATTATTCTGTACATTCTCAATACAAAGCCGCACATGTTGAAAGATTTAACCGGACATTGAGGGATAGATTGAAGAAATATTTCGTGCATCAAGGTAATAAAATATGGATAAATGTATTACCGAAAATACTTGTTAGTTATAATAATTCATCACATCGAGGTCTGAATGGTTTGAGACCCGTAGATATCAGTTCAAAAACACGAGTACGGTCTAAAACAGTTGCTATTACAAAACCAAAATATAAAGTTGGTGATTACGTTAGAATTAGTAAAATATCTGCTTCACCTTTCATCAAAAATTTTGATAGTAATTGGAGTGATGAAGTATTTCAAATTACTAAAATTAATACTAAACAGAGTCCTGTAATGTATGTTATTAAAGATAGTGATAACAATGTAATACAAGGGAAATTCTATGAACAGGAATTACAAGTTATTTCCAAACCTACAGTGTTCAGAATTCAGGAAATATTGAAAACTAAAATAGTGGGTAAGTTTAAACAATACTATGTCAAATGGCATGGATATCAAAAACCCTCGTGGATATCATCAAAAGACCTAGTAAAATGAGTTTCTATACAATTTTACCTAACAATAGTTGCCCACTAATCCATCTGGAAAATCAAGCGAGTAAATTTATGGTTAATCTTCAAAATCCTATGTATTTACATGGA
The DNA here is from genome assembly GCA_022537955.1 of Schmidtea mediterranea. NCBI lineage: Eukaryota > Metazoa > Platyhelminthes > Tricladida > Dugesiidae > Schmidtea > Schmidtea mediterranea. The sequence goes on along the minus strand of CM039680.1, from coordinate 142,647,664 downwards.
AATTGGGAAGTTGCTTTGCAAGACTTTACATTTGTGTACAATACATTTCCATTTTATAGTCATTGTAAAATAAGTTACAAAAAGCGTGTTCCCAAAAACATGTAGTGGTATTTTCTCAATCAATAATTTTGAACGATATTGTCATATTCCGAATCAAATTTTAGATGAAAATAGTGGCATGTTTTTCAAAGATGGATTGAATGTTAGTTGTGATTTTAGCCCATTTACAATAAAGTTTGAAAGTATTGAGGATGCCAAGCGAATGGGTAGTGATAAGCTTAACATAGTTGTTCCTGGTACTGAATACCTAATACGTTTCAAAACATTTGATGAGAAAAGTGTAACGATCGAAAACATCAAAATATCTGTGTCATATATTAATGAGGTGGAAGATACATTTACATTTACTAATGATTTATATATTATTGAAACACTTGAAGAATTACATAAATATATTTCATTCAATTGTTTACATATATTTAAAACTATTGAATTTCTTAAGGATGGAATATGCAAATTCAGTCTGAAAAATAACATTTGTGAAGTTACATTTGATAAAAATTTGGCTAATACATTGGGATTAGATAAGCAAACACATAGGGCAAGTGCTTTTGGTGTACGCAAACCAAAAATAATAAAACTTCATAGGCAAATGTTCATATATACTAACATCATCGATCCTATAATTGTTGGTGATTCTTTGGTTCCTCTATTGAAATCTGTTTGGGTTGATAAACATGACCAGGATGAAGTTGTCAATATAAATATCGATAATCCCATGTACTTACCGGTATCAACATCATGTATAAACAATATAGAAATAAATATTCGTGATGATAGTGGTAAATTTATTGAATTTAGTAAAGATACAAAAACTCATTTGACATTACATTTTCGTAAATTAGATGGCCAATAACGATATTATTACTATGTATAGTGGTAGCCAAAGTGGTGGCGAATTAGCATATTTTATTGGTAAACAGTATGGATCAGGATGGTTGAGAAGTGTTGGTAGATTTGCACTTCCTATTCTTAAACGCATTGGTCGTTTTGGTATGAAAACTGCTAAAGATGTGATAATGAATGAGCAGAAAATATTACCATCTCTGAAATCAAATGCATTATCCGAGTTAGGGAAAGTTCTACCTAGTGTTGCAGGTATGTTTCAAAAACCCGAAGCGCCAGCTCAAAAACGTAAAAGACATCATAAACATATAAACAAACGAATGAAAGGCCATGGAACTATATTTCAAAAATGATTTGTGGTAAATCTGAATTGTGCTTATTTGATAGACCATCTCCCCAGTGGTAATTGAAATGGGGGCCTTTGAAGATGTATTCATGATGAATTCTATTATGGATAGTAGAACTAATATTGAATTTTATATTAATGGTTCCCAAACTGAATATCTAGATTTGAACGATAAATTGCTAACTGTTCAGATCAAAGTTGTAGATAAAGATAGAAAACCGTTGGGTGAACCTAGTGATGTTATACCAAACAATTTCTTTTTTCATACACTTTTTAAAGATGCAGTTCTCGGATTTAATAATATCAAGATTGCGGGTGGTAACAGTACATATATTCACAAAGCTCTAATAGAAACTATTATAAATTACAATAGCGATACTAAAAATACATGTTTAACTCTTATGGATTATGGTAGTGATGACCATAGGAAAAAGTGGATTAAAGGATCGAAATTATTTACCATGTGCTCATCATTACAACTCGATTTTATGGATCAACCAAAATATTTACTCCCAGGTGTTAATGTACATATTAGATTAAAAAGATCTGAGTCGGCATTATCACTAACAAGTACTAGCACAGCACCTATTCTTAAATTAGTTGATGCAAAATTATTGGTGAGAAGAGTTCGTGTTGAGCCCTCTGTATTGGCCGGTCATCAACTGGGGCTTAATTCTAAGCATGCAATATATCCATTGAAAACAAAGGAAATTGTTCAGAGGTTCAGCTTCTTTCTATAAGGAACAAATATTTGGAGATAGAAGAATGCCCAACTTTATATTGGTAACATTTCAAAGTGAATCTCAATATAATGGATCCTACTTAACATCGAGCTCAATTTTCAAAAATTTTGGAGTAACATCGTTAACTTTATCGAAAAATAGCGATTATAGAGAAACATATACTCAAGATTTCGATAATGATAATTATTGTGCTACATATATGCAGAGTATAGTGAGAAATATGGGTTATTTGGATAAAAACCGTAATTGTGGTATAACTCTTGAAGATTTTAAAAGCAAATATCCATTCTTCACATTTGTTTTGGCACCCGATTTTGATTTAAATCAGAGTCAATTACCTCAAAATGGAAATTTACGATTAGATATAAAGTTTGCTAAAGCTACAACTGAACCGGTACATGTTGTAATATATGGAGTATTTGAAAATGAGGTTCAAATAACTGCAAACAGAACAGTGTTGGTTTGAACGAACATTGTTGGTTTGAATGGTATAAATATATAGATAATTTATGATAATTTGTCATGGAGTAAGTTTTTCACTTATTATTAATATTATTGATGTAGTTCTGTTCAGGTCTATCAAATTGGAAAACAAATACTAGGATATGAATTTTTAGGGGTTTTTCCTCTTGATAAAATTCCATATTTACGTAATAATCAAGCTATAATCGTCAATACTCAATCGTTTCATCTCGGTGGAGAACATTGGTTAGCAATATATATGAAACCTAGCAAGATATTTGTATTTGATCCTATGGGTTTCTATTATCCGGCTTTAATGGTTTCAAAACTGCAAACAATGGGTAAACCTATTGTGTATAATAAAACTATGTATCAAAAACCATGGACCTTAACACGTGGTCAACATTGTTTAGCTTGGTTATTATCCAAGCGATTTGACGTATAATAAATGTATTAGTGTTATGTTTTATGTTTTATTGTTTTGTTTTATTATTATTAATATTATTATTATTATTAATTAATTAATGGTCACAAAGACAGTGCATGTTAAGTGTGTGATCATCAAATGATAAGTGCATGATAAGTGCGTGACTAGTAACAAGAAACACACACAAAACTGTATGTGAATTACAAAGAAAACACATACAAACAAAAGTATGTATGTGAATTACAAAGAAAACACATACAAACAAAAGTATGTATGTGATTTACAAAGAAAACATGTCTAAAAATCTCTCACCTATATGTGTGTATTGCTTAAATGTGATTGGCTAAATCCTGAAAATTTGATTCTCTTTATAAATATTGACAATTTCCAAAGTTGTCACAATTAATTCAAAAATTTATCAACAAAAATTTATCAATTTTCAAAATTTCAAATGGAGAATACTAGCATTTTAAGAAAATTATTGGCCGATGGAAATGGTAAATTTTTTATTTTATTATTACTAATATTATTATTATTGATTAAGGTACATTTAATTGGTTCGATGTAACCGAAAATGATATTCAAGAAGTTATTTTAATCGAGGATAGCGGTAAATTTATTTATTAAATTATTATTATTATGTTTATTTTAGAAGTAATTACACCGACGGAATTCATAATTATCAGTGATAGCAAAGATGATATCAATCATGGTAAATTTTTTATTTTTATTTTTTAAAACCATTTTAGTAGATTTGGACAATAATGTTTCTGGAGATACTTTTCTGGGGATGACCACAATTATGCCCCATTTCTGGGGAAGATGCCTGCATTTCTGAGGATGATGCCTGCATTTCTGAGGATGACGATAATGAGGATAAATGTTAGCTTTTATTATTTTTTAAATATTTTTTAATAAAAGTTAAGATAAGTTAATCATATGTAAAGTATTATAATAATACTTTAAATATTATTAATTTATAATAAGATTATAAATATTACTAATATATGATTTATAATTAGAAATATATGCTTTTTCTTTGAAATATAAGATTTATGAATTGAAAATACGATTTATAATTTGAAAGATAAGATTTATGAATTGAAAAGATATGCTTTATAATTTGAAATATATTATTATTTGATTGAAAGATATGCTTTATAATTTGAAAATATGATTTATGAATTGAAAATATGATTTATAATTTAAAATATAAGATTTATGAATTAGAAATATATGCTTTATAATTTGAAATATATTATTATTTGATTGAAAGATATGTTTTATAATTAGAAATATATGATTTATAATTTGAAATATTAATAAATATTCACATAATTATCATCATTTATATATTATTATTTGATTCATATATGATTTAAATAATAATAAACATTTGATAATAATTTATATTTTTTAACAAGCAAATTATATCCGAAGTATTGCGTCATCTCAACATGTCATTTTGTAAAATGTCATGGTGAAATGAAGCAATACTACGGTCAAAAATTCTATGGCATCAATTTTTTATATGCCCCAAATGCGAGACTGCCCAGGATATAAAATATTTAGATTTTTATAAGGGGCACTCTACCCACTTAAATCAATTTACATTGAATAAAAAGGCGCTTTTACGAAAAATCAATAAGCGTAAAAATAATAACAATAATGACAATAATGACAATAACAATAATAATAATAATAATAATAATATGTCGAGACATAACAACAACAATAATACGTCGAAACATAATAATAATAATAATAATAATAATAATAATAATACGTCGAGACATAACAACAATAATAATACGTCGAGACATAATAAACGACCTGCTGCAGGTATTCAGTGTGTTCTCTCTAAACTTAAAAGGGTTGAAATCATCATTAGCAATGATGAAGAAATCATCATTAGCGATGATAATAATCAAATAGGGGGTTCGATTAATATTGATAATGAACCTGAAATAAGGTTAGATTTAAATGGGAGTCATAAAAGTATTAGATTTGATGTAGAACATGAGAATCTAATACAAGTCTCATTAACAAATAAAATAGTTAATAGATTAAAATATGAAATAAACCAAATGGGGTCGGTTAAAATACAATTCGCCATTCTTATCCAATTCGAAAAAGATGGTGAAATAAAAGATAACTTTTTCAGTAATAAGGCAAAACTTTTCTCTGATAATTTTCTGCTTGATGGTATTACTAAATTAAATAATAAAATAGAAAGATTCACATATTTAGGGAGCGGATGGCGGGTTGTTAAGATCAAAAAAATTGATTTTATATTAACAAAGTATTTCCCCATAAATAGACTAGCTGGCCATAGTTATATCCCAACACCAAGATCTTTATCTGGCAAAAAAGCTATAGTTAACGTTCAAAACAATAACCATCATTGTTTTATATATAGTATATTAGCCCTTTTAAAACGTAGTGTAGTTCGCACCCATAGAAACAGAGTTTCTTCTTATGAGAATTATTTGGACGAATTGAATTTTGACCCCATTGACGATTGTCCTATGAGACTATGTAATATTCAAAAGTTCGAAAGAAAGAACAAGGACTTAAAGCTGGCTATAAATGTTTTGACTTATAACGAAAAACCATCTAAAACTCTAGATGATATAAACTATATCCCACATCATCCGCATTTAGATATAATTCACCGGTCCAAGGTTACTGACGGTACACCTATTTATTTACTTCTTTTGGAGGACGGTGATAATTATCACTATACTGTTGTTTTTGATTTAGATAAATTAATGAACTGCCATGCGACTACATCTTGCAATGTCCAAATCTCTGTTCATTGGTGTCCCCATTGTCTTAATGGCTTTAGATTAAAACCCGCATTTAACACCCATGTTGCCTTGTGTATTAAAAATCAAACAGGCACTACCCTTTATACTTTGCCTAAAAATAAATATTTAAAATTTTCAAATTTTGCAAAATCTATTACCCCGCCATTCGTAATTTATGCGGATTTTGAGTCAATTTTACCACTGGATATAAGGCATCATCAAATACATATGCCGATAGCAGCAGGTCTATTATTAATTAATAACTACACAAACACAAAACATTATTATAATTTTATTGGCGATGATTGCGTTTTGGCGTTTTTAAAAAAGATTGACGAAATCGCTCTTTCGATTGTCTTGCCATATTACGAGGTTCATTGTCAAAAAACTATAGGACCACTATCTTTCAAGGAGGAACGAGAGTTCAAGGATTGTCGCACTTGTTATTTGTGTAAAAAGTTTATTAGGGATAAAGTTAAGAATCATTGTCATTTCTCAGGTAAGTATTTAGGGGCTGCTTGTATGAAGTGTAATGTTTCTCGACGAATCCAGAAACAATTACCTGTGGTTTTTCATAATTTGAGGGGATATGATCTCCATCATATTTTAAAGTATGGTCTACATAATTTTTCTTCTTGGGAATTAAATATTATTCCGACCACTACTGAAAAATTTATCTCCTTCATCGCATACATTAATAAATTGCCTGTTCGTTTTATAGACAGCATGCAATTTTTTAATTCATCTTTAGTAAAAGAGGTTAAGACACTTTCTGAGTTTGCCTTTAACTGATTCTGTTTTTGATGGTGCAATTGTTAGAGCCAAGGCTATTTTCCCTTATGACTTTGCGAAATCTCTTGAGGTTTTTGAATCGACGACTGAATTGCCTCCTATTTGGGGTTCTGTATCTGCTGATGAATACGCTACAGCCCAACAAATTTGGACACAGCAAAATTGCGAGACAATGTTAGATTACATGTTAACCTACTTAAAATTAGACGTATTCCTTCTTGCGGATTATTTTCAGCAATTTCCCGCAAAAGCAATTGCTTATAATACTCTAGAACCTCTTAAGTTTTATGGAATTCCTGGTATGTCATAGGCGTCAGCTCTCATGACATTACAGGAACCCATAGAACTTTTGCAGGACATGGAAATGTTTAATTTCTACGAGGGAGGAATACGGGGTGGTTTAACATTTGTTAACAAACATTATGTCTGAGGATACAGAACTCTTGTATATAGATATAAATAATTTGTATGGTTGGGCACTTAGCTAATATCTTCCGTATGCTGATTTTGTTTGGGTGTATGATGGTTTGGATGAGGTTTTGAGTGAATGTCCGAATGTTGTGGATATCGAAATCCTTCCATATGGATATACTATGGAAGTTGATATCGAGATTCCAGATTATTTACACGATTTTTTGAATGATTTTCCGATTGGGCCGGAAAAGATGTGTCCACCGAGTTCTAAAGTTGCGAAGTTGACGCTCACGCATTGGGGTAAGAAGAACCATGTTCTTCATTGGCGACTTCTCAAGCTTTATCTTTCTCTCGGGGTAAAGATTGTTAAAGTTCATCGCACAATTAAATTCAAGCAAGCACCTATATTTCATGCACACATTGACAAAAACACAAAATTAAGAGCTCAAAGTACTAGCGAGCTATATGGGACTTGTTTAAACTTTATAATAATAGTTTATATGGAAAGTCTGTCGAAAATCTTAAAAAACGGATGAATTTGAGGCTATGCAATTCTGATGAAAAGATGACTTTCAGAAAATCTATCGTAATTGATAATAATCTGATTGCTGCTCATCTGAATAAGGATTCGATATGTTTAGACAGGCCTAGTTACATCGGACAATCAGTTCTAGACCTGTCTAAACTTAGAATGTACGAACTACAGTATAAAGAACTAGCGAAATATTGCAATGAATTTAATTGCGAAATAAATATCGTTGCCGGTGACACTGATTCGTTTTTCCTTGAGGTTAAGAACTGTAGGCTAGACACTTTTTTTCCGGCAATGATAAGAGACAGCCTTTTAGATACATCGAATTACGACCCGGCACATCCCTTATACTCGAGAAAATTAGATTCAGTGATAGGAAAATTTAAAGATGAAAGTAAAGGTCTCGGGTATAAGGAGTGGGTTTCTTAAGACCCAAGTGCTATAGTCTTTTAGGTACAAAAGATTCAATGAGGACTAAGGGAGTAAAGTTGCTGGGGACAGAGATTGAGTACCAGTCATATTTATACTGTTTTAATAATGACACTATATTTACGGTGCCTCAAACTAGATAGGGACGCGGAACCATCAATTATTTACATTTAAAAATAATTAAATTGCACTTATCAATAAAGACGATAAGCGTAATTGGGTGGGTAGAAATTCCAGTCTCGCATTTGGTCATTATTTAGGAATCGATGCCATTGATGATGATCAAGTATCGCACAGCTATACTCACAACCCAAGCTATCAAAGCACGCACAGCCCAAGCTATGACAGCTCCTACAGTTGTTTCAGTAGAGACATTCATGATGTACTTTTATCAGATTAATTATTTGAATAAAATGTATTTTGTGATTTATTCGTTATTTTAGTAAATAATCATAATTTTATATGCTTAATGAAGATAGTACAATTTGTGTTTTTATTTAGTGTTTTTTATTAGTATTAATAACAATTTTATTTAGAGTTTTTTATTAGTATTAATCATAATTTTAAGTTTTATTGTTAATAATAATGTATTTTAATAATGATAATAATTTTATTTAGAGTTTTTTATTAGTATTAATAATAATTTATTTTATATGCTCGAGAAAATTGGATCTAGATAGAAAAATTGGCGATATATTTATGTTTTATTGATAATAATAATAATAATAATGTATTGTTTTATTGTTTGTTATTGTTAATAATAATGTATTGTTTTATTGTTAATAATAATTTTATTTAGACTTTTTATTGTTAATAATAATAATAATTTATTTAGAGTTTTTATTAGTATTAATAATATTAATAATAATAATAATAATAATAATAAATAATAATAATAATAATAATAATAATAATAATAATAATAATAATGTATTTTATTGGTACAGGTAGTCCCCGACTTACGACCGAGATAGGTTCCTAGTCATCGGTCGTAAGTCGATTAAGTCGTAAGTCGAGTTTCATCATGAATAACTAAAGAAAAATATTAGATACTGTACTACTAACTTTTAGGATCAGGAGAAATGAAACTACCGAAAATTCATATAATGAAAACTTTATTAAAATTTATAAAATGAAATAATAACCCAAAAATATATATTAAATGTGTACTAATAACACATATTATATATGTAACAAAACAAAAATACATAATAAGAAATATATATAATTAAACAAAAACATTTTATTCAACTTAGCGTTATTTTCGTGTCGTCATCATGTTTACTTATTACTAGAGAGCAATCCATTGCGTTGTCTTCAGAAACAGAATATCCAATCCTAGTTTTCTTAACAAATCTGTCTAATGTCGTCTGAACAGTTTGAGGTTTCATTTCCCGGTAAATTTCATAATAACAAGCCAAATTTTTCTGAATCAGCTTATTTACTTCTGAGAATCGTTCTTCATTTACATCCATTTGTTGTAATTTACGCATTCCCTTATTAATTTAGCTTTCTCCTTCTTTTGATTTTAACATATTGAAAAGACTGCATGCTTTGGTTTGTATAATTTCGAGACTTAAAGGAATTCGTTTTTGGATCAAATCCTCCATCCAAATTACTAACAGTTTTTCCATATCATGTATGGGACCTTGTCTTTTTTTTGTTATTATTGTAGAATTCATAGATGTCGATTCTTTGACAGCTTCCAAAATTCGTTTTTTATCTTTTAAAATTGTAGATATTGTCGAATGAAACAGTTTAAGATCATATGTTATATCTTTTACTTTTTTACTACTTTCAAATTCTAATATTATTTTATGTTTAGTTTCCAAGTCTATAACACTTCTTTTGCTTTTATTAGTTTTACTAGTTCCAGCCATTTTTGGGATGATTAAAATTATTCACTAAAACAAACGTATTATTTATGCTTAAATAAATCGAATCTTGTACATTGGGTGTTTTTTTAACAAATTTTATAGGGAAGACTACGAAACTATTTTAATCATTTTCTATGAAAAAATTGAAAAAAAATTGGTCGTAAGTGCGGATGGTCGTAAGTCGAGCGGTCGTAAGTCGGGGACTACCTGTATAGAATTTTTATTGGTATAATATATAATTAATAATAATAATAATGTATTTTATTGGTATAGAGTTTTTATTGGTATAATATATTAATAATATGTATAAATAATAATAACAATAATAATAATAATAATATTAATAAAATAATAATAAAATAAATTTACAAAATATATACTACTTAACAAAGTAAGTAGATAGTTTATAAATTAATATACTATATATTTGTAATAAAAATAATAATAATAAAAAATATTTACAAATATATACTACTTATAAAAGTAAGTAGACATATTATAATTGAAAAATGATTAAAAATTCCGTGACCTTGAAAAATTTTTTGAATGACCTTGAAAAAATATGTAATTTTCAACATAGAAATTTTTTTGAATGACCTTGACCTACTTTTAAATGACCTTGACCTACTTTTGAATGACCTTGACCTACTTTTGAATGACCTTGAAAATTAATAATATTTTTAAAAATAATAATAAAAATAATAATATTTATAAAAAATAATAATGAAATAGAATAAAATTTACAAAATATATACTACTTATAAAAGTAAGGAGACATATTATAATTGAAAAATGATTAAAAAATATGTGACCTTGAAAAATTTTTTGAATGACCTTGAAAGTTTTTTTGATGAGTCATTGTCTTTGTTTCAATGACCTTGAATGAGTCATTGTCTTTGTTTAAATTTTTTTGTACTTTTAAAAATTTGTACTTTTAGACTTAGAAAAAAAAATTTACCGGGTGGGGGTGGGGGAGGGGGAGTATGTGGTCCAGCGGTGACATATCCATCTACTTTCCTAATTTTCATCAATCATTCAGTTTACCTATCCATGCTTTTATACTTTATAAGTATGTGCGTGCAATGTAATAATTCTATCATACAACAAAAGCTCAAAATAATTTTTATTACAGTTATTATTACCATTATTACTATCCCTATCATTATGATTATTATCACTATTATTACCATCATTACTATTATTATTATTATTATTATTATTATTATTATTAATAAATGTAATTAATTTTTAAATATTAGTGTTATTTTAAACTAAATTCCTTCCAAATTATTATTAAAATTAAACAAATTAGGTTTGTGAGCATTCTGTCATAATGTAAATTATAGTAGACAATTTAAAAGAAAAATTCAGCATACGAATTTACAGAATATTGATTATTATTATAGACACTTTCCTGTTACCGTCGCTTTAAACTTTTCAATTAAATGACTTCAAATCTCGACTGAGGGTGCATTGATAAAACATTCTGTTATTGCTTAAATTTTCTTGGTTTTAATCTTTCTAATTGACATTGCTTTCATCCCGACTGAGAGTTCATTGCTAAAACTCTCTGTTATTTTTTAACTTCCCTGGGTTTACATCTTTCCAATTGACATGGCTTTCATCCCGGCTGAGCCTCCAAAATCATTTTAGTGAATAGGGTTGATTTTTATTTAGTTTTTCTAGGGTTTTTGTGCATCTAACCCCTAAACGCCAGCAAGATTATTATTCTATCCCTCCTATGTGGTTTTGAGCAGAAAATTTAAAATTAGATAAAAGTGGAAATTTAAAGAAAAATAAAATAAATAAAAATTTAATAAAAATTTTGAGATATAAAAATGTAAAAATTTAAATCGAAAATAAAATTTTTTATAAATTTGGAATATTCTAGAAATTTCTTGTTTTACTGCATCAAAACACACAAACAAACAATCATGATATATAAGGCGGTGCTGGTTAAGCAAAAGTCAGTCATTTTTACAGACAGTCATTTTTACAGACAATCATTTTTACCTTTTTAACTCTCTCAAAAATTATTTTATTTGAAACAAAGTAATTTTTATTTTTTTTGTATTTGATTTTTATTTTTTTTTAAGAAATATTTTTTTTATGATCGATGGATTTGACTTAATTCAGTTATTGTTGAACCTCCATCATAAAAGAATTTAATCTTAAAGCACATTAATCAAATTATGACCTACAAAAGAATAGTACACCTGCATTCAAGGAAGTAAAATTAAATTGTTTTCTTTTCGATACCCCGGATCGAACCGGTTGTTAGTGGGGGAAGCCGCGGCGAAGGCAGTAGCCAGGTCCGTCCAATATTCTCCCCTTCCTAAATCCTATCGCCCAACCCTCGAAAGAGCAGAGTTGAGGTCCTGGGAAAGGGTAAATATAAAGTTTCATAGTACAATGAAAGAAAAACATATAGTCCAACATCTAGAAGAATTAGATAGATTATCTTTGTTAATTGAAAAATTATATTCCGTTACGAAAAGTTATTATATGATTCTATACATTATTCTATACAATAGAAAGTGTAATCGGCCACATATCAGATTTTTTCTTTGCAACATCATCATTCGAAACTAATTTACATTTTAAACATAAAAGTCAAAATTGATTCCGAATATAACTTCAAAAATTTCACGTTAGCCCATTACTGAGATTTCATTATTTCGTTAGAGAAAATTTTCGGTCAGTTCATAAAACCAAATCCACGACCCTATAACCCACAAAACAACTGTTGACGTGACTATTATGCTTTTAAATTTATTATTATTACTAAGAATTTCATTATTTTTTGTTATTTATTATTATTGTTAATATTATTATTTTTATGATATTGTTGTTGTTATCAATATTAATATTTTCATATTGCGATTATCATTAATTTTATTATTATTATTATTAATGTTGTGAGCTTCGTGTTTTATTATTTTGGTTATTATTGCTAAAATTTTCATTATTTTCACCCCAGTGCTACTATTGTTATCATCTACCGTTATTATTATTGTTACTAATGATTATTAGTATTATTATTATTATAAATACTATTAGCATACTACTATTGTTGCCGTAATAACTATATAGCACCATTAATATTACCTTTATCATGATTCGACGTTATTAATATCAATGTTATTATTATTATTATTATCATTATTATTTTATTACTATTTTTATTATTAAAATTATTATTATTTTCATACTAATATTATTATTATTAGTATTGGATTTATTATTACATCACTGACTATATAGTACTATTATTCCTAATACCCCGCTAATACTTCTACTATGGTTTGACATCATTATTGTTAGAATTTTGTTATCCGTACCGCCAACATCATTATTAATAAAATATTCCCTTTTGATTATTATTATGATTATTATCATTAATATATTATTATTATTATTACTATTATTATCATTATTAATTTCGTACTAGTATTATTCTGTTATTGCTAGTATTCATACTACTATTATTATTATCATTATTACTAAAATATTATTGTTATTATTATTATTATTGTTAAAATATTAGCATTATTGTCATTAGTATCTATATTACGGTTATGATTACTAAGCTTTTATGATTATTATTATTATTAATATTATTATCATTGTTGCTACTATTATTAATATTATTTAGGGATAATTATTGTTATTACACAACTTATTATTATTATTATTATTATTCAATGATTATTACTGCTATTAATATTAATACAATTGTCTTTACTGATAATTATCATAATTACAAAAATAAAAAGGTAAACACATTAAACTTTATTAAAATAGAATTACATCAAAAATTATTTTGTTACCTGCACAAAAAATAAAATTGCCATTAAATAATCTCCAAATTTCGGGATTTTCTTTGCGGGTTGTTTCCAAATGTCCTGTAATTTAATGATGAATGAAATAATTAATAAATGGAAGATCATACTTGATAGTAGACGTTAATCCTAGAAATTGCCTCTTGAGGAGATCTGGCTGATCTGGGGAACCTAAAATATCTAAAAATATTAGTTAAAAAATACAAAAATTATAACCTAGAAAATTACCAATTGTTTGACTCGTTGCTATGACAACGAGCGAAAAGCAAAGGACAAAATACTTTAGTATAAGAAAACAAAAATAAAATAAAATAAGAAATTTTATATTGTTAATAAATTTTAATTTACATTTTACAATAAAAATTATTTTTGTAAATCATTTTATGGTAATTTAAATTAGAAATTTTTATATTTGGATTTAGTAAATTTAGATTTTGTGAAATAAATTAGCTTATTAAATGGAAAATTAGAAAAAGTTTTTTGTGGAAAATATAAATTTCGTATTATTATTATAACATTAATAATATAGTTACCATGCGTCTACCCCTGGTTATTACAGGCATTGTCAATGTTATTGTTATTAGCTTTTGTTAGAATTAGGTGGTTATGAGTGGATGATAGATGCCTTTAAGACATAAGGAAATAAAGGGGACATACCCATCCTTTCCCCCATCTAGATGACATAATACTTACCCTAAAGATATTGTTTAAAATATAAAGTAATGTTAACACTCATTATGTGTAAATTAGATTTAATAAAGATGAAGTTAAAAGAAATTTTGTTCAGTGGACCCACACAGAATAATGTTGGAACAATTTCGCAAAGACATAGCCGGATATCGTCAAACAGCAATAGTTCAAACCCAGAGGGCGGAGGCCATGGTGCGGAAGTGCCGCTACATGGAGCAAACGTGGCTTCGCCCATAAACAGCAAACAAGTTAAGAGTGGAAATGGATGCATTGAAGGCTCAGTTAGGCCAGAAGAATGAAGCCCTGCGGCTGGACGAGCAGAAGGTCCAGGAGCTCGAGAAACAGGTGGCCGAGTGGAAACTTAGGGACGAAATCCGTACAGGCCTCATGCAGAGTGGTGTCTTGCTATCAGCCGAACAACAGGCAATAGTACTGCGGAATGTCACGGGAAAAGATGACGGCATAAGAACTATGATACCAGGTCCCTCCCGTCCATCAGGGGATTTACCTTAAAGGAAACGCAGGAAAAACCGGCCAAGTAAAAAGAAAACGGAGCGACAGTTTAAGTTAAAACGTGCTCGCCTGTTGGGTCATATTTTGGACGCCAATGGATTTTAACTCATTAGTTTGGAAATGTTGAACACCTCTAACTCTGTGATCACGTATTTAATTTGACTATAATTGATAAATGTTAATTGTTATTAATCTTAAAATTTATAAATGTTAATTGTTTATTAATCTTGAATATAATCTGTTAATGTTAACTTTAATGTTGAAGTTGCTATGGATATTTGGATGGGAGTTGAGGTTGTTGAATATGGGGAAACTGAGTGATCAAATGATTGAGTAAATTATGAATTAAATAGATAGATAGGTGAGAAAGGGACGATCAAGTAGAGCATGAAGTCTTCTATGACAGCTCATGGACCCGAGAGGGGTTAGGGCATTAGCAGTTCTTGAGAAGGAGCTCACCTTTTGCTAACCTTCCACCCACTAGTTCACAGTACCAACGTCAATTTTTGAAGGGTGACTAGCGGTTCAATTCTTGTGCAGGCGCTGGGTGGGGATAGTAACCCTTAGGCAGTTCAAACTATTTTAAGGACCCATCAGTGCCCAGCACTCGTCTATTCCTACAATTCTCATACCTATTGTCATCTTTACCCGTTATTTATAAAGGTATCCTTCAAACATTTGGGCAGCATTCCTCGCTTATTTTTTGGTAAATTTCCTATTTCATTTGTTTAATCACGGTATCGACTACATTTTGTCCTAGTGTTGGGCGTACATGAATTTTCAGATTACTATATTACTCATCCTGTTGGTGTGACCTTCTCTTCCAACTACTAGGGATATCCTCCTGATACGCCGCACGATTTTAAATAACCATTGCGTACCCATGACCGGAATCATGTTGGTACTGTACGCAATAGCCGGATGCCATTCGAGCAGGTGAGCGCTATTACTAGCACTACTCATCGAAGGACCTTTGCTTTCCCGGATTATTTGCTGCCGTTGGAAGGACTTACGCTTCTTACCTACCCGTTTACATATAAACCCCTTGTATTTATCTGGTCTACGTCGAGGAGAAATTCGTGGAAATCATACCTTTTACTACAATTGTTTATAACCTCTACTTGATCAACAACCATCCGTTATTACCATTACTCCGCCTCTCTTAACTTAAGACATTTTAGCGCTAACTCAACAAAAAAAAAGAAAAACGCAAGCAGGTTGTATTCAGACATTATAATATTGTTTTAACTGCACAATAGGCGAAGATGGATAGTCCGCAAAACGAATGCACAGAGACAGGTTTGCTTCAATCTTCCTCGGCATCGATATCTGTAGGCAAGCATCTCCGCTTTGCCAGCCGATAGAGTGGGAGAGTCGTGCTGTGATTATCTTCGATCTGAGTAGAGGGTCCTGCAATCTCCGTTTGAGGTTGAATATGAGGCACTTCGCCAGTGAAAACGGCGATGTCTGAGAGATCTAGTCCTAGGCGGTCGAGAGCCTGAGAGACTACGGGAATGTCCGAGTCCTCATCCACCAGGTCAATGTGAATTTGAGGAGCTCGGGGTGGAAAGACTGCCGCCGGAGCGTACAGTAGGTCCGGATCGAGCCCCGGAATCTCGAATTCCTGATATGGGGGCGGCAGATCATCGATCCGGCATGGACCTTCGATGGGCTCCGTCCCCCGGAGGAGCTCCACTTCCCGGTTCCGATTTGGTCGTCGGCGGGCCGGATTTGCATTAGTCTCCACTGCGATTTCTGCCGGTGGGACGACAAGAGCGGAAGAAGTCGGTGGGAGCTCGGCGACAGGGAGATGATGGGCCGGAATTATGTTTATTTGGCTGGCTCGAACACTTCCGGGACGTGAGTCCGAAGCTCTACGTCTGTGTAGGCCCGACGGAGGGCTGTTGCTTGTTCTCGGATAAGCCGTCGTTGGCTGCGGGACTCGGCTATTAGCTCATCCCGAGCCTGAGTTATTCTGGCGATTTTCTGCCGGAGTTCTCTCACTGTTTCTGGCGGGGCCCAGGTGCCTTTCACCCGCTCGTATTTGGCTCGGAGCTCATCATATTCCCTCTTTAACTCCTCACATTTGTGTCTCACTGCCACCACCGATGGAGACAGTCGGGGAATTCGCGGGAGTTTGCTTGTCGTAGAACTAGTACTCGTATTCATACCTAAAGAATGGAAAAGGAACTCAGGGAATGAGAAATTATCGAAGGGAAAAGGGAAGGATAGATTAACAGACAAGTGGCCGATGGACTTCATGAGTGCTTACTCGGTTAGTTGGTTCCTCCTATTTTCATTATCCTCAGTTGTGATTTATGAGGACCTCGGACGCTTTATTATTAATTCATAAGTAAAGGGATTCACAGTTTATCGAGTTCGAGACTATGATTTTGCGTGGAGTATTCGGGTTAGTGTTGACCAAGTAATTTGGTAATCCTGACGAATTATCGTCATTATAAATTCTATTACCCCCAATTATCACGCCGGTTTTGGCAGGACCAGAATTTATCTCATCCCGTTGTGGGGTCGTATGAACTTAACATTAACCTTCTGAATAACTTCTGTGGATGTTAGAATTACTATAATTTGAGATATATACATTTCCCCCAATATTCCAATCTGAAATGATTGATGGCTCGATCTACATCATTTAATAACATCAATTTATTAGGATTTACAGAATTTACTAGATTAATATTATTAAGTTAAGCCGGTTGACTTGGAAGTTGTTAAATTAATATACATAATTAAATAATAAACGAAATTCATTAATTAAATATTGAACGAAAAATAACAAAATGAATTGCACGTAATTATTAATGAGGGTTGCTTTAAATTGATTGTTGACGTCTCGGCTCGTCGAGATAGTTGATAGATTTCACAATATTAGAAGTCATCTATTGGTATCGATCGATCGATGCGTAATGATTTAATAAATTTATACGTGGTGGTTGCGTAGGTCAGCAACTCTGCACGTAAGCGAGTTAATCTTATCGATTTGCACAGCGGTTAGAGCCAATGTCATTCCAGGATCTAATGTGTCTACTAGAGCAAGTTTATTTTGTATCGTATGGAAATTCGGCTCCTTCCACGCAATGAGTGATCGTTACTGGCTCTAGTAAGCGGTGGGTAGTCTCGCTCGAGGAAAATCAAGCTCAGAGAAATGTGGTAATTTGTTATATAATGGTTGGTTATGCTTACGAATTGTAATACTATCAGTTGAAGAAGTTGAAAGAGATCCTACCATGTGCAATGATCGAGACATCCCGACTCTGGACCTAGGGTATTCCTAGGGTGGTGTGTTCCCTTATATGTTTATGTCAAATTAGTGGAATTTATGCCTGTCCGAACAGTTTCTATCAGTACTAACAATCCCTTCAAATCGTCAGTTTTATGAGTTTATTCCTTAAAAAAAATACGAAACTTTCAATACATTTATTATTCGTTTTTATTTCATCTTTACTAAATAGTTTATTTAACCTGGCTATGACTACACTTGTCCCTGCTACCCGTTCTCTGTCTATCAATCAGTTCGAGATTTGAATAAAAATAGATCTGTTTCTTAAATCACCTAGTGGTCGTACCTAATCTCCCCCAACTGAAATGTCGCTATTCCCTTGATTTTAATTCTACCCACTCCGGTCACTTTTCAGCAGCCGCCTCGGGTTGTACAACGGCGCCCCACGTAGCGGTCCTGTGCGTATTGCCAGACCCGACTGCGGATTGCCGAGGTGTCCACGAGGCATGACCCGCGAGCTCAACTAGAGGTTTTCACCCACCAGCCGTCACGAGGTCCGTCCCATCAACATTCTATTGATATACTTTTAATATATGATTTTAAGGGACTCGAAACTATAATTATGTATATGGCATTATAGAATTAAATATCAAAATGAGACATTACAGGCATCATAAAAGTTTAATTATGAATAAATTTACATTAATATAACATAAAGCATTGAAAATCAACAAAGATTCCTTACGTTTTGTTCAAATAGCTAATAGTTGTCAAACTGAAAATTCAGTTAAAAGCATAAGATTAAAATTAATGAATTTCATCACTGTATATATATACTATTTTCATGCGTGTGTGCGGCCAATGGGCGATTTTTCGCCATTTTTAGGGCTTTTCAATTATTTTATTACTCAAAAATCATTTTTATTATTTTTTGTATATTTTTCTTTATTTTTCGATATACAATTTATATTATATTTGAATTTTACTTTTATTACTATTTTCTTGTAATATTATTTTTAGCCCTTTTTATTTGTTTTCTGGCCGCCCCTTCTGCCTGTGATTTTTCTAAACCTTATTTTGCAAGGTTTTGGCAGTTTATTTTATTTTTCGTATGTTTCTTTTCGCATCTGTGGGTTTTTTCCGGATTTTAATTAATTATTTGTTTTATTTAATTTTTGGTCTCTTCTAGTGGTGCATGCTTGTGTACAGTGATTCGTTCCATTACCTTTATTCTTTGTCTTTAATTTTAATTTTAATTTTTTTTTGCTTAAATTGTGGCTCTGAGCCCAACACTAGTTTACCCTTTATGTTTCCCTATATTAAAAATTTGATTAACAGTTCCTTCACTCCCGGTACATTTCCCATGATTTTAAGTAGTTACAACCCTCTGCGGTAACTTCATTAAACATTTCTCTCTTCTGTCAGATTATATCATTCAACTTTTGGAAAAATACTTTAAACTTTACATTCCTACACTATCTTATCCTTTCCTACTTGATTTTCCAATTAATTTTCCGACAATGTTTTAGATTTTCAATACAAAACTTTATTGCCCTTAACTAAAGTCGCACTTCCGTGATTTTAAGTTTTCTGTTCGCCTCGACCGACGTTTCCATCAGCCGTTGCGAGTCGTTCAACGATGCCCTATGGGGAGGGTCCTGTGCCATTTTGCCAGGTCCCGCCGCGGACAGACCGAGGTTTCGAAAAGGCGCGACCCACAATCACAACTAAAGAACTTAATCCGCCAGCCGGACCGGGATCTACCTAATAAGATTTTAGGGGGACTTGTCAGTGGCACCAAAAGATTCCACGACCATCCAGAATAAAATCAAAATAACAAGACTTTAACTTCAAAATATATATTTATACAAGAAAACAATACTTACAATCCACAGTCATGCAACCAAATTGGAAAAATTGGCATAAAATTTTTCTACACAATCGTCTCTAAGAATTTTGTCTAAAGATTTTGTCTGACTGTCTGACTGTCTAAAAGTCTGTTATTCTGTAAGTCTGTTTTTCTGTTAGAAATTGTGAAAATGATTGCCATATATATAGTGTTTTTGAGCCTGTGTGCGACCAATAGGCGATTTTTCGCGATTTTTCGCGATTTTTAGGGCTTTTTAATTATTTTATTTATTTCGAAATATTTTTGTAATTTTTTATATATTTTTCTTTATTTTTTGATATATTAATATTTTATTGTTGGATTTTATTTTTATTATTATTTTCTTACAATATTATTTTTTTAAGGCCAATATTTTGTTTTCTGGTCGCCTCTTCTGCCTGTGTTTTTTCTAAACCTTATTTTGCAAGGTTTTGGAAGTTTATTTCCTTTCTCGTATGTCTCTTTCTGGAGCTGTAGGCTTTTTAATGATTTTAATTAATTATTTGTTTTATTTAATTTTGTTATATTTTTATTTTGTTTTAATTAATATGTTTTATTTTATTTTTGATCTCTTCTTGCGGTGCGTGCTTATGTTACAGCAGCCATATTGACAATTTCCAAACGCCTTTAATTATTTTGTTTTAACTTATACAATTTTTACCTTTTTGTTTCAATTAGTTTTGTAAATTTGTTTTGATTTTGGCTCTGAGCCCAACAAATCAAATATGTCAATGGAAGAAGACCATGATAATGGTTTTTCGCCCAGAATAATTTGCAAGCTTATGTTAATACAATGCAAATAATGTCCAGCAACAAATTACAGAAAAAGAAAAATCTCAGGTAAAAATGTTGAAATTAAATTTAATTACCGAAACACATATATAAAGGCATAAAAAGTTAAATTTGATATTACTGTAGAAATGAAAACACCAAATTGATTAGAATACCAACAGGAAATCTGCAAAAAAAAATTTTATAGTCAACACATTTTGTTCAAACCTTTCAAACAATTGTAAAATTAAATCGTTACAAGTTCGTTTATTGTAACATCTTCGATATTCTTTGAACCTAAAATTGATGATAGAGGAACACAAATAAAATGAGCACGAATACCTTTCATGGTAGCTCTTGAACCCAAATGTTTTCTAGTGTATTAGCAGTCATGGTAAAATGGCTCACTCTTTACTAGAAACTGTCCATTTAAATTCATTTTCTAGGTAATTTTGAAAGATATTTAATGGTTACACTTCTTATATGCACATTTGGTGGGAATCCCATGAAAATAGTCTCGGTAAATCTTATATCTTTTACCCACCAGGTGCCCAGCAAAAGGAATAATTCAACAAAACGACAGAAAACTTCTGCACCATTACCATGTCCGTTTTTGCTATTAAAACTTGTCATCCTAGAAGATAAGTGCACAGGAGTTAGGTGAAATGTATTGTTTGTTTTCAAGTTTTAAAATCTTGATTATTATCATTTCATTTATTAAATTTAAGCTTCTTGTATTGTTTTCGATGTCAAGAAATTTTCACAAAAAACATAATAACAAGAAAATTTGACCAAAAATTGGCAATTTGTAAAAATTACAAGATTAATGAATAAAGCAAATTAACTTAAAATATTTCTGATTAAATAAATTAAATTTAAGAGATTAAGAGATAAATTGTCGATTTAGTTAAATAAATGATAAAAATTAGATTGAGATGACATAACTAATTTCAAGGTCAAATCTTGTTTTACTGAAATAAAAAGAACACGGAAGGTTAGGGTCAAATTATAGGTATGTTTTTTTGCTTATGGTATTTCGTTGCAAACTTCAAACGATGCTGCTATTCATGTTTCTTGGGATTTTGATATCCTAATTTGAATCTTGCAGAGAATTTCAAGAAGAAATGAATGGATTGAACATTGTAGTGAACTTTGAAAAATTTGTGTCCAAACTAAATATCCTAATTGAAGATTTTTATACAAGATTTAAACAATTCGATGACTTCAAAGACAGTATAAATTTATTTTGAGATTCATTGAAAATTGATATTGATTTCGTAGATCCCAAATATCAATTGGAATTATGCGACCTTCAGATTGACCACTTTATTATATCCAGTGGAACGTCTGGAATAGAATTGTTAAAACTTTTGGAGAAAGAAAAATATCCGAAATTAAAGGATTTTGGGCTTCAAATTATTTCTATGTTTGGGAGTACATACATTTGCGAGCGTGCATTCTCCGACATGAAATATATAAAGTAAAAATATAGAAATTCCATAAATGATTCCACCATTGAACATTTAATTCGATTTGCAACGACTAACATTGATAAAAGAACTTATTGCCCAACAAATAAGACCACAATACTCTCATTAAAATTAAATTTAAATATTTTTTATTATTAATAAGTCACGTATTATTTTTTACTGTATTTTCTTTGTATAAATAAAATTATTCTTTTACATTGATTTTTTAATTGATTATCTTTATGGCCCTCAAGCTTTGTAACAGAAATTATATGGCCCGCAGACCAAAAGAAGTTGGGCAGCGCTGCTCTATTCAACTCTTAAAAATCAATTTATACTTAATTTTCATTTCAGAGAATGGATTTATTTGTGTGTTTATTATTTAAAAAGAAATCTAACTAAATACATTATTCATTGATTTACAGGATAAACCAATAGGTTTTGTCCGGTGAAACATGTTTAAATTTAAAAACAGCAAAAATGCCAATCATCTGTGTCAGAGAGATGTTCAAAATATGTACCATTATGAAGGAAACATCGACGACATCGATCAGGCAGTTTCCTGATTCCATCGGCGAAGAAGCTGCGTGGTTAACTGTCCAACCAAGTGTTCAGAACCACTAAAATTTCATTAGCTACGTTGAAATATCTTCCATGAATCGCAAATTTTAAAGGGGAAAACAAATAAAAATCGGATGGTGTGAGGTCTGGGGAGTAAGGGCAATGTGGCAGAACAGTAAGACTAATATCAGTAAGTTTTGCACAGATTTGGCTGCCGTATGGGGTCGTGCATTGTCGTAGATATAGTGAATTTGATGAAACATACCACCAAGAAGACAGCGTCGTTTTTGTTGTATTGCCGTCACCAGACGGGACAGCTGTTCTCAGTAAACAACGGCTGTGATTGTAGTACCCTGCAACAGAATATCCATCATAATCACATCTTTACAGTCCCAAAAGACGGACATGGGTGAGGGTGTGTGGCGAACTTTGTGTGGCATGCAAATTACAAAAGCAGATGATTTCAAATTGTCCACTGACAAACTCCAAGCTCCACGCTTATTTCCACACTACTGTTGTGCTCCTCCAAAAGAGCTAGAAATTTGTCGTTGATATTAAGAGAGGTCCTCCCACATCGCTCTTTGTCTTCAACATCAAAATTTCCCTCCTTGGAGTTTGTAATCCAGCGTCGACAAGTGTGCTCATTTGTTGTGTCCTTCCCCAGTGTCAAATTTATTTCATTTTCAATCTGGGAAGGCACTAATACACGTTTTCAATTGTGGTAGATTAACTTGCGGATATCCTCTTGTGCGAAATTCATTTCAAATCGACGAATTCTAATGAAAACAAAAAGTATTTCAGTCAAACAAGAAATTTATAAAAATTGATCAATCCATGTAAGCCATATTAAAGTTAATAGCAATGTTAAAAATTATTAATAAGTGATTTTTTTAAATTTTACAAATCTAAAACATATATAGCATAGACACACAAAGTTGCAGATCTAAACACTCATTACCGCATTGGAAAGCTGAGTATGAGCACCGGACAACACTTATTGGTTTATCCTGTATTATTTCCAAATTTCCAAATTTTTATAAATTATATAAGTCAATAATTTGATTCATTTTTATATTTCTCCTATGCGGACCACCACTAGAGTTTGAGGAGTTAACAATTCAACCACTCATGCAAGGACTCTCTGAGATAAAATGAAAATGAACTCACATCTATGCTTATGTCGAGCACCTAATTATCATGACATCCACAAAACTTTAGTTGAGAATTTCTTTGCAGAAATACGACAATTTCGATGAATATTTTAATGGTTTAGTTAATTTTGATAAATTATCTTGAAATTACAATATGACAGAAATTTTTCGAATAAGAAAAATGTAAAGGAACAATATATTAAAAACCACTGAAAAAATCGACTTACACAGACACATCATTGTTATAGATTCACCGAAATGGTATAAAATTCAGTGTTAAAAATTAAACTAAATTTTGAAAATTTCTGAAGTTCTAGGTATGTTAAAGCAATAAATTATCGATAAATAGAAAAATTAAAATTTTACGGCTCACCGTGAGATGAAACAAGAAATTCCTTTAAAAAAATAGACTGGAATTTCTTGTTTCAATTTTTTTATTATTATTATCAGCCCACAATATAGGTCGACTATGAGGGTGTTAGATAAAACTTTAGCTCAGGATGGAACCTTATCCATATGTTTAAGTGATTTATAAAATGATTATGTACAGTAGAGTTGAGAATTTAAGCAATCATATCAAACCGAGATCCTACTAAATTTTCCGATTTAGTTTCAAATCAAAAATTATAATCCATTGAAGTAACAAAGCTTTGTTTTTCATTAACCATTTATGATTAGCTTCAACTAGGCTCAACAGTTCCTGTCACCATTGTCTTTGTTGGGATATTAAATATTTATTCGTTGATGAATAGGTCTCTCGATCCGACTCCTCGTGTTCAATAATCAATAAGAAAAACCCAACAAAGAAATCTTTATTAAAAAATATTGACCACGATACACAATAACTTATTTCTCGTACACACCCTAAGGGTATCACGATGAAGGTCACTGCAATCTGATTAGCTTTATCGCTTTACTGCTCTTCACTCGTTTCCTTCAACTTGTTAGATTCTCTCTTCGACCAACTGGCAACTTATTTTGTTGTCAGTTGCTTTTATAGTTGTTCGATTCCAATTAATCTGGATTACTACTAGGGAAACAATTTTCCATTTCGGACAATTTATTGCCCGTTTCACTAATACCGGGAAACACATTAAGCTGACGTTCAGCTCGGCTGACCTTGATTAATGGGCTCATCGGTAAATAATGTAATTAATTAATTAATTAATTTGTTTTTGGGCTCCCGATCCTTCAATATACCTTATATCATCCTAATAGTATTTTATTTGTCTTCACAATCAAATTTGCCACCGGTTACGACTTTCCCTTCCGAAAAATATTGATTTTTACTTTTTCCAAAATTTTAATTAATTTTAATTGATTTTGATAATTTTAAAATTTTATTATTTCTATTCGTGTTTTCATATAACCTCAACATCTTCATGACTTTAATTAATAAAAAATATTTTTGCCTAAATTGATATACTAATTAAATCTGAAAAATTATTTTTGTGACCAAAACCAAAGCATTGGATGTTGAAAAGTTTTATCTGGACCTGGCCTACTACCATGATTAAGCGCTTGAACAGAGTCAACGCGCTGAATCAATGATCTAAAGATGTCGCCGAATGGACGAAACGTGGACGCGCCCTGACCACGACAAGAAATTGGTTCAACAAAACAACCTGATGCAACTACAACATTCCGAATTGATAGGACAGATAAAAAGCTGAAAGGAAAGAACGACCAATTGAAGTTGAGGTATAAAATTCGAAACGGTATACTCCAACATAGCAGTGCAACAGAAATGACAAATACAAGTCATCCATGGATCTCACAAGCCAGAAACCAAGTAGTTCACACGAATATTGATGTAGAAGTTCCTTCTAAATCCGACAAAGCCAAGTCAATTAAAACTCGTCCAGAAAAAGCATAACGTAAAAGAAAGAGAAAGCTGAAAACAGCTAGACTGCTCGGTCAAATGAGAAAACTGACCGAGAACAACTTTTATTAAAAATAAAATGTTATTTGATAAAATACTCGATATTGTAACTTTACTTTCGAACATTATGTTAAATAATCTATTCAAGCCAAGAATCACGTTTATGCAGTGGAAGAAACCACTTAAAAATGATTACAGTCAACACACTATTTGAATATTTTCTCCTGAATCATGAAACTTAACATGAAAACACCTGACGTAATTCTATTATTTTCATTCGCTATTGTTTTAACTTAAAATTAATAGTAGGGAGACACAAATAAAATGAGCACGAATACCTTTTACGGTAGCTCTTGGACCCAAAGGTTTTCCAGGGTATTAGCACCTTTTACTGAAAACCGCCCATTGAAATTCATTTCCATCCTCATTTGGGCGGGTATCCAATGGTTTTATCGCTTATGCGCGTGTCTGACGGAAATCCCTTAAAAATGGCCTCGAAATCTTATTTATTTTCATCCATCAAGTGCCCAGCCATATGCAACGAATGCCTTTAGCATTCATTACAACAAATAAAACAGAGCTCATTAGAACTAGTTGCAAAACAAAATGTTTAAAATCATAGTACTAAGAAAACAACCAGACTACCTGGAATTATGAGCAGAGCATCAAGTCTCGCAATAATTTTAAATTTGTCTTTAAATAGACTGTTTATTTTAATTACTGGATGTTGTTTTCTTAATTATCTATTTGTTTATCATTTTAATTTGAAAATAAAATTAGTATCATCTATTATACATTTCAAAACGTTTGTGTCTTGCGAACATCCTGGTAACTTAAAAAACGCCCTACATTTGATGCAATACTGGGTACCACTACTTATACTATTATTGTGAGATGAAATTGTACATCAAATGAATTTAAAACCAAAATTAAAATAAACTAATTAATTGTATGTTGTGTGGAATTTTTGAAAATTTGCCGATCGTATTTATATCAGAAAATCTCCTTAAAAGGATTTATTTATTTAACGTTACCTGAAGTTGTTGTTTTGAAAGATAAATATTTTAGGTTTGTGAATTAATAACTATGGATATTTAAAACACTAGGAGTTTCGATCAAAACGGTAATTCTAATAATCATCAAGGAAAGTATTAGCCGTAGAAGCAACTCGATTCGAAGTACAAAATATATTCATTAATCACAGAATTGTTTCTTGGTTCTCAATTTTACTGCTAGGTGAAAAGGAAAGTCCAGATAATATTTGCAAATTACCAAATTTATATTGTATATAGCTTGGAATAACAATTTATACCTCTAGAACATATCCCTGATCTCAATCAAACTCATCCGCTATCACATCTTTTAATAAAATTATCCATTTTAGTCTGATCTT
Organism: Schmidtea mediterranea; assembly: GCA_022537955.1. Lineage (NCBI taxonomy): Eukaryota > Metazoa > Platyhelminthes > Tricladida > Dugesiidae > Schmidtea > Schmidtea mediterranea. The sequence continues at coordinate 142,620,525 of CM039680.1, read as the reverse complement.
TTAACTATATAATTAAATTCCCTGCCCGATACAGTTATCTCAACAAATGTTTCTTGATGAAAAAGAACAAATGCATGCAGTTGCATTAAGTTTGGAAAAAATTACAATATCTTCAAAAGGATAGTATAATTTATACTAAGTTTTATTAAAATTAAAAACGTCTCTAATTAATTCTCAATATTAAAACAAAGTGTTTTAATATTCATTATTGGACATCACTAGAAATATATATGCTTTGGAAGTAATACCGATTCAGAGTCTTTATAATTTTTCAAAATCAGGCTGTTTTTGAAATCCATGAAAATTGGCATCAATGCTATAATTTAAATAAATATTACCTCTTTCAATCAATCTGAGAGCCTGCTAAAGTACTTCTATATACGAATTCTTGAAAATATCAAAAGTCTTTTGCGTGATTGGATCCTTATTATATTGTAGGATATTTATTGCTATACTTGAATTCATTTCCTTAAATTGAGAAATGTTTACCAATTTCATTGGACACCAATCAGGTTTTCATTTTAAGTCTAAAAATAAAATTTAATTATATCATTATATAAATATATTATCTTTTAAATTATATTCCATAGTATTTTTCATTAACCCAAATTATACCATCATCATAAGTGTGGGGTTATGGTCTTAGACAACCTTGACCCCAGATGAAAATTACTTTCCTATCCCCAATGGTTACCCGTCGCTAGGCAACGTTGGAAATGCAACCATGGGCTTTGAGGTCGCCAAAAGTGAGCACCTTATAGGGACTGCTCTGGCCCGACCTCAAACTGGGTCCAACGCACTACCGTTAGAAGGTTTTCGTGCGATTTGTCATCTTCGTCCCATGTTAATGATAAACGGCTTTATTCCGCGTCCTTGTCTGGATTAACGTTATTCTGTTAAATGCAATTAAATTTTTCAAAACTGAATCCAAATCGTTGTTCAAAAATAACATTCGACAAATTTTATTCAAATCTAAAACATTTCAGACTTAATTCTTATTTTGGGTCCTGTGATTTTACGACGCGTCGTCTGGCCCGTTCAGCTCGACCAGGGTGGTGTTTGACTGGTTTGACGGCTGGCTTCGACGTCGATGCGGCCTTTTGATAGGCTAGTTGAGCCGGAGCGAAGACCAGGGGGTAGGTCACTGCTGCTACTTCCTGGCACGCAGACAGCGCCACCTCCAAGCCTCTCAGTTAAGTCTTCAAGCTTTGGTTGAGCTGCTTCTCCTCAGCCCAACCCTTCTGCAGCACGGTCATTTTTTGGTACAGGTGCTTGGCTTTACTCGGTTCTACCCACGTGCTTTTGGTCAGCTGTACCTCGGTCGTTAATTGTACGATTTGCTGATGGAAATCTTTAATTACTAATTGTGCCTTGGCTAGTTCATGTTGTAGAATTTTGGGCGAGTTCATCTCTATAACAAAAAGTAAATCAATTCGTCGTTAATAGAGGTTGGATAAGTTTACAATCAGCCTTATGTTTTGCGGCGTCCGATTGTGGCTGATATTTACTCGAAATTTAATTAGAGTCTAAATTAGTATTAAACGAACAACCAAACTAAACATTTTATTTGATACACGAGAGAACAAAAAATTCATTCCATTGAGTCTGATCTTCAGCAGTATCGGTCGGAACTCGGTCGTGGTGGCCCCCGAGCGTACGGATGCTCGCGATGGACATTTGTCACTTCGTTTGTTCGTTTTCCCTCTCTGGTCCATAATTGGCGTGGGACTACCACGTTGATGGCCTCCATTGACCGGTTCAATCTGGGGTCGTCCAGATTGAACGAAGTATTGTACGGCGGGGCATACCTGTCCGTACTTGGGATCAATCCGGCCGCGATGTCCCGGTTGATCTCATCCAGGTGTCGTTGCGCTCTTTGTATCTGTTGGGCCGTTTGCCGTTGGTGTTTCTCCAGGCGCGCGAGAAGGTGCTCCACCTGGTCTCCTATTTCCCGTGCCGGATTCCGGCCCGGTTCTCGCTTGATTGCGACAAAGTGAAGATCTATGTCGTCACTGATACTTTGATTTTCTCCTCGGGATTCTCTGACCGGCGAGATTGAGAATCCCGCGTCCCACATCGCTTGCCGGCACCGAGTAGCGGAATGTGTCCGGAAGCGGAGCGTGACCCGGGACGCGTCAATCCACGAGTCCTCTAGAAGAACAATAAGACATTAACGGATATGATTCTATGTTATTGATTTGGCGGTCTAGGTTACTTTGGCCCTAAGTCGCACAATGGACAGTCTAGAGTTTGATTCAATTTAGGCTGGGTTCCGTCGATCCTTACTGCTGGCTCTATTCACTCAGGTTTTTCCCACTTTGAAATGCGTTAATTTTTAATATTTTATTAATACAAGCTTTTAATACGAAAACGGCGTGCCGTGAGTCGCTTATAAATTAGACCAGGTCGACTCTACTGGATAGCTTGGCTAAGGAGCACTTAGGATAGGTAAAAATGAGGTGGATCGTTAAAAAAAATATCTCTGAGTATTCCAAGGGGAGGCTAACGTGAAAATGAAGTTAGGGTTCACTGTTGGAACTAGCGGGCAATACGGGAGGGAGGACTGATATTTGAGAAGGATAACAAAATAATAAATAAAAATAAATAGGTTACAGCTGAATTTAATCAAGGGAGATTTTCTTTAAATGTATCCAGCAGAGTGAGGGCGTTTCAAGGTGGGGGCCTATAGACCAACTATCTGGAGACTTTCTAAATCATAGAATGGCATCATGAATCAATTACCGAAATTTTACATTTTTTCCTAAATTGCATATGTTGAAGAAAAAAACATTTTAAATTATCAGAGTCGTCTCAGAGGGGGTGGCCATATTTTTGCGATAAGTTGCTTCATCTACACATGAACCATATGACATAAAGGAAGCATACATTCTCTGCTCTTAGTCTAGTGAGCAATATCTGGCAATGTTGGAAGTAAAGGTTTTACCGAGAGGTTACACTAACGAAACAATTGATAAAACCACTTGTAAATTGTAGAAATCATAAATTAAGCTCATGATTATAATCCTTTATCACCAATGCAAGGGAACGACAGATAGCGATGTAATAAATAAATCCTGATAGCCAAATTTTATAAACAAAAATCCAACAAATGTTATCCAAAGATATATTTTAATTATTTACCCATTAACGTATCGACAACTCACAATCAATGATAAGGTCAAATTAACAATCGTCCACGAAGATAGCGATAATATTTCCATTTCCCGGGATTATTAACATATTGGAATTTCATTCAAATTGTTATAGCGTATTCTCTCGTAAGATAAATTGTCAACCCATATTATGATGTCGTTTTGTTTCCTGAATGAATTATAACTCGAAATTTTTCAAACTCTCTGTGTTTTACTAATTAAAAAAAATGAATTCATGTAATTACTGCAGGCGAATACCTATTGATCATAACACGTAGGAAATATAGGGTCTTTAAAATAGATCTTTAGCAAAATAAATTTCATGTGGTAATAAAAATTTTCTGCGGTTTAGTCTTGATACATTGTTTTATAGCGTAATTTGGGTGCGCTTTCGTCGCTCTTTTGGCTACTCAATACTCGAAGGTTTTTATTACTAATTCGATATCAATACCAACTATTACCTTCAAAAGCTTTCTGTTTCTCAGTGTCGGGACCAACTCTCTGTGGTTCTTTTATGGGTGCCTTAGCGTATCGCGAGTTCGTTACTCCGATTGGAGAGTGTTTGTGTCTCGGCTTGTCAGACATTTGTGCTTTCTCTAGTTTATGATTAATGCAATCTAATCTCCATTTTATACCTAGGCGTACACACATGTATCGTCATTAGCGAATCAGCTTCGTTGTACGACACCCCCGCTAGTTCAGTGGTGTGCCGGAATACCTCATTCTTTAACAGGTAATTATGTAATTCTCGTCCTAACTTATCATCGATTGGCATTTTTGTAAATGTCAGTTTATAGGTGGGCATTATCTCTGTGATTTCTTTGATCGCAATGTTATTGAATCATTATTTTGTTTTTTCCAGAATTATGAAGAAGATATTCGTCTGGAGTCTCCTACTCCTAAATTGGTGGTTGTCGTTCTCCTTTGGTGAGATTTTAGTTAAGTATTTATTTAGTTTTACCTTTATTATTACTAGGGCTGCTTTCCTAAATGGTTTATACAAGTGAATTTTCTCATTATTTATCCCACATCCTAGTTAATAAGGCGGTTACTCCGATGGTAAAGTGTCTATTGATGGCAATGAACTCGGATACAGGTCGTCTGTTAGATGGGGAGCCGAATTATAGATATCCTATTGATTGACAATGATGGGTGGTTCTACGTTATTGTGTAATTATTCTATTCATATGCTCCTATCGGTAAATTATTGTCTGCTTATTAATTCATTATTAGCTACTTTATGCCTATAGATGGTGTATTAACATGTTTATTAGTTCTCTTGTTACTGGAGAGTTAATTTAGAACTTCTAGTCGGAACATTTGTTATTACCATTCAATTTTTGGAATTTCCGTAGGTTGTGGATAGCTTTACAAGTATCGTTCATTCTGGTTACTGTTATGCCTACTTGTGGTTACAATTTATTCGAATTAATTTACTTTAGATCGCTATATCAGTTATCCCAATTTATCCGTTTTGTTTTTAATTTAACTTTCGTTTACTTTATTTTGTGTCTAATTGATATGTTGTTATCGTTATTTATTTTATTTAATTTTAATTCAACTGGCCTATTCCTAATTTATTCCTTTTATTTTATCTTTAGTTCATATGTTCATTGCTATTATTTGTTCTGCTTATATTTAATCAGCTTGTTTATGCTTTATTCTGTTTATGCTTGTCCTTAATCCGTATGTTATTATTATTTATTCTATTTATTTTCAGTTAACTCATCCGTCTGAGATTTGTGCAAACTGTCCCTATGGCGATTCCTGATTCGACTACCCAAGGCTAATCTCTCAAGTTATTCGAGTTGGCTACATCTATTCGTTATTAGTTCCCTTGTCGACTCACGGCCGGCATCCCACGAGGAACTTGCTGTGTAGGCTACACTTCTCAATTATCACCAATTCAATTACAGCTCCTATATATATTTTCATGAATAAATGATTTTTCGTGTTCCGGTAGTATGATTTCTTATGTTGTTTGTTAACGTTCCCAGCTTTGGATGCATCCTAGCGATTATGTTTCTGGATAGATGATTAAATCATGGATGGTTTACCTATGCGTCGATACTCAAGTTGATTTTAAACATCGATAGTTGGTTCTAATCGTCGTGGGGCCAATTCTCATTAGTATTATTTTATCTCATGTGGGTTATGTTGTCAAAGGTCATTTTTCGGCAGATTTTACTTATTTTCGTGGTTAATGATGATCACTTTCTGTTATCTAGTAAGCGCACTGGCGTTCAAATTACTTACGCGATATCAAACCTAAATCGAATTTACCTGTAAAGAATTTCATCGTAAAATGACTTAAAATACTTCTTGACACTCATTTATTCGCTCGATATCAATTATATTTACACATCTTAATTTAATTCTAATTCTAAATTCGTAATTAAATTCTAACTTAAAATATAAATCAAAATTCTAAAACTAAATTTAAATTAAATTATAAAACTTATAGCTTAAATCCAAATTCTAAAACTAAATTCTAAATTAAGTTATGCAAAATACATTGGAATCTCGTCATCTCCATTTTAAAGTTCTTGATCACTATCGACTGAGAATTGATTAATATTAATTAACACTTTTTGTATTAAGATTTTTGTTTTGTTTAAAGTGATACATAAAAATAAGTGCAAAATAGTTTTATATAATTAAGGGGTTCGTGGACTGTCTTACCTTGAACCCCTGGCATACAATTGTTGGGCCAGAACACAAACGGCCTTGAAAAATGTTTAAATGAATCGGTAACACACATGCAAATATAACATGCAGTTTAAATTCAAACCTGTGTAAACATCAATTAAACCTAGCAAAATATGAGAGAAAAGTAATGACATATAAAATAATAAACATAAAAATAAATCAAAATAATAACAAAATGCAACAAGATCCGCACGATATAAATACAAACATAACACGAAAACCCAACAAATTCGACCGAAATTCGATAATTTAACAAAAAATGAAAATTTCATGAAAACGAAATTAAAATCAAAGAATTTGAATTAGAAATAATTCAATAAAAATTTCAAATAAAAAATTATCAAAATAAATTAGAAAATAATAAAAATAAAGATTAGAATACACTAGAAAACATCAAGGTCGAATTTTGTTTTACTAAATCAAAAAGAATACGCGAGGTTAGGGACAAAAAATAGGTATATATACCGATGCATTTTCATATAAAATTTAACCAATTTTAAAACAAAATTTTTAGCTATTTTTAAAACCATTTTTGAACCATTTTGAATCTATTTTAGGTGAGTGAGAGTTTTAATTGGAAACTCTCTCTCCACGTCCCGTCTTCGCAACGTCGGTAGAGCTCTGCTTGGATGTCGACGTGGGGAGAGATGTATTTTTATTTTGTATGATGATTTGGCAAGTAATTTGTTATATTGCTTTTTAATATATTAATAAATATTTATAAAACATAAAATCAGTTTGTTTTTCCTAAATTAATTGTTTTATTGTCGAAATTTTTCCGGCCCACAGCCAAGACACATCGCAAGTTAGTAAAATCCACATATTATTCAGACTCGTGTAAGTGCGTGGAATATCGCCAATGATCTGTGCCCGTGAAGACCCGGCGTGAATAACGCAGGGATCAAAACGTCAATATTATTCCGTATAGAAGAAAGGAGAAATAAGGAAGAGGTCTTGTGGCTACTTCCTCGTTTCTCGATTTCTGTAAATTCAACCTAAACTACTCTACACACGGCTCAAAATCACCACACCGAGTAGTCCAGTGGGCACTCATTAACTATAATATGAACACCATGCGCCTAAGGTCAACCAAGGGAAAGGTGACGGGAATAAAGAACGAAATCGTTGCTAATTAAAATCAACCATAGTTTCGAACTATTACTGTAAGTCGCTGAAACGATTTATAGGAGTAATTTTAAATATTGAGTGATTTGTTACGAACATACGACACTTGATAAAGTCACATAGGAGTCACGAAGTCATAAATTATTGGTTCCAGTGGTTGTCAAGAACCAGGATATAGATTTACATCATAAATCAAATAACATATAGAAATTGACTTATGTTTAAAACCCATAAAGTAGTCATCATAAACCTTTATTATTCCGTTAAAAGTCGATCAAAATTATTGAAGTAAGTAACAAGATAATGCAGCTGTTATAAACATCATGAAACGTTTACAGAATTTAAGAAAAGTTTAGAGGTAAAGTAAATTAAATATTACCCTTTAAAAATTTAAAGATAAAATTAAAGACTTTTTAAAACTTTATTTTATTAAAAATGAAGAACACCCACTTACCAAATCAGCTTCACTACACAGCAAATAAGCATAAGATATCTGAAACCAACAAAACTCTATTAAAATCACACCGATATGATAAACTTACGATAAATCATGATCACAGGTCAACGCTCCAGATGATGAGTGGAGCGACCCGACTTTGATGAAGGTTTAGCAGGACCAGAGCTCCATCCAGACCCAAATCCGATTTTCATTGCAGTAACTGATAATTGGCAATACTCCCAAATTGGAAAATAAAATCTGAATAGAGTCTTCACTGAGTAAATCACGAAAACCCGCTAACAAACTTGACTTATGTTTGCCTGCTATAAAAAATGTTACGAGGAAACCCCAACAATCCCTAAAAATTATACCGAAATTAATTAATTAAATTTATGACATAACTTACTAGACGGTCAGTTAGAATTTAGAAATCAATAAATTTTCCGATAAATCAACCGTATGACCAACAGTAAGGGATAAGGACAATCCAAAACGCGGAGGAAGTAAGGATCTCCTGGGAAATGTCAGGGTGAATTGGTTCCCCGAACTCATTCGCATTGTACTCTGAATTTCATTCAACATCAGCTAGAGAAAACTCATTATGGTAGAGATTAATTAAACAAAACTTACCAGATAACACATCGAATCCGAAATTCCAAATTCCAAATCCGGTTAATCTGAGACTAATTCAGTTAATTTATAATCCATGTGATAAACAAAATTACCTTAATAAAACTCGCCGACATTTCCGCCGATCAATAATATAAACATCCACATCGCCTTTGTCACGCTGCAATCAACATTTCATTCATATTTACCTACCCCGATCATTAGGCACGCACCACAAAGATAAAACGGAAGAAGTGTGTTACGCTCTTACACACCCGTCCACTAATACATTACATGCCATCGGGGAAAAGTGCATCATTTTAATCTAGTTAAAAATCATGCAATCACCAAGTAATCAAGAAGAATATTTAGACCCCGATTCCTTGGATATCGCAGAGGTCCTTCCGACGAGTAAATTCTTTGATTTTATTAACGAAATTTTTAATTATACTACCCGAGTATTAGATAGAAAATTCAGATCCAAAAACAGTATAGTCTTCCACCGCCAAATGAGAACCCGAGAGAGTCAGTAGGAAAACCCTCTGGATTAAACTTAATTTCGATAACCTGAGCGATTATGCACATCATAGTAAATCATGGCCTCCCGCACAAATTAATTCCGATACGATAAAACCACTTTACTTCAACGTTAAGTACAGTAATAATTTTTTTTTGTATTCTATTTGTTAATAAATATGTTCCCATCTTTAGTCTCACAAATCATTAGTAATTTAGGTATTCTAGTTGTTAATTTATTAAATGAAAACTCTTGTTTTGAACCCCAGAAAGAAACGACACGATAATCATTTTGGGAATCTATTCGCTAGTAAATATTCTAAATTTTAGTCACATAGTTTATTAATATTGTGATCATTTTAGGCATTCTATTTTATTGATTCATATTAAAGTTTTAGTCTCATAAAATATTGATATTATAACTGTTTAGGTATTTTATTTGTTGTAATCGATTCAATAAAAATTCTTAAATTATATAAATTGTTGTCATCACATTCATTCCAAGTATCTTAATTGCTCTAATAAATTGAATATGAACCTTCTTCATCATATACACCCTTCACGGTATAATTGGTTCAAGTACCTTATCAGCTCAAATGTCTCAGACTTAAGAATGCGTACTAGTCCCAATCCGGTTACTCTCGATATTCCGATTTCCCCATTTTCTTAAAGGATAATTCAAGCCATGAGATCTAAATTTTTTGGCATACGAATAAATGGGAGAGGTTAATCGGGAAACCACTCGCGTAGAGTCCATATTGCGAACAATGTTAGTAGCTACACTTCAGGTTTCGATCCTGGTAGAGACTAACCGAGTATCAACGCACTCCAACAGTAGTTAGCTTAGTTCCCTTCATTTTAGACCTCGTTGAACGTCGAGAAACCTTTGATACTAGGCGATAGTCGAGGAAACTCCACGATAGCGGACCGGATATTTGTTTACCGAGAGACATATTTGATTGCGATGTTAAACTTATCCAATTCTCTATTTAGGACGATCCGGAGCTCTCATTGAGACCCCTATCCATATCGCGGAGCAATGGCGACAGGCCTGGAATCGCGTATATCGAGAGCGATACCCTGATCAGCCCCTGCCAGAAGACAACTGTCGGGAAGATACATCCCTGGCAGAGATCACTATGAGACAATTCAAAGGGACGTCCAGTGAACCGAACCCGTCCCAAGATATTTTAGTTCAGGCCCAAGCACTCCTGGACAAGCTTCTGAACCACCAGCGCCACCAGGCCAACCCGAAACACCAAGCGGCCAGTATTTTTGATTCAGGGTTACTCCCCAGAAGACGGGATCAAACGATTCTTTAAGGACTCATCGTCCCCCTAAACAGTGACCGTGAACTATCCGAAATGTTTTTTTCTTTTAATAAACCAATGGAAGTCCCGCTTCATTTTTTTGTGTTTTTCCAAATTAAACTCGACAAAACTATGTTTAGTATTGATCATATTTTAACTATAAAAATCATTATGAAAGTTTAAATTTTGTTAATCTAGTAATGGACCCCTTAAAATTGCTACAAACAGAATTGACTCAGGCAAGGCAGGCCAACAAAAATCTCCACGACCAACTCGTCCAACTGGCCCGGGAAACCCAACAAACCAAGGCTACTTGGATAGAGCCGAAGAGGGTGAAATCGCTATATCAAAAACTTACCGCGGCACAGAAGGGGTGGGCCGAAGAGAAGCAATTGGTCCAAGGCCTAAGGACCCAAATAAAGGGGCTGGAGGTAGCGTTGTCCGCTTGTTAAGAAGGGACGGCGGTAACCTACCCACTAGTCTTCGCCCCTGCTCAATTGGCCTACTGCGAGGCGATTTCCACTCCATCAACAATCTTAACGTCAACTCCTACCACGACCACTACTCCAATCACAACAGTAACGAGCAGTCATCGACCTGGACGTAAGGAGCGGGCTAAGCGCCGAGCCGCTCGATTGTCAAATAAGCATGGACTATCATAGGTCATGTATTTAATTGATTAATAAAGCTGGATTGAGATTGTAAATTCTATGTATATATTGTTACATTTATATAATCTTAGTTGTTAGAATAAATTGTAACGAGTAATTATAACTATTAAAGTAGTAGTTTGTAAGATGAACCTCAACAAGTAATTAAACTATTAAATTAAGAGTTTAATTGATACAATCTAGCTAATTAATATTCAAATTAATTTAATGGGTAACTAAAAATATTCAATATTTTATAGATGGAACCAGCCAAAATAATAATAAAACTGGAGGGTATCTTGAACATCGAAAACGATAACCTAGAGGAATTAATTAATAAACAAAAATTAATTAAACGAGCTAAAGAAGACATAGCAACGATTTCAAACCTGTACTCTGACGAACTCTGCATATTAGTAAAATTGATTGATGTTGATAAAGATGTGACAACTGAAAGAATATATGAAATTCTATTCATGAGATTAGAGATAGCCAAATTTGGAAAAGATTGGAACAAGTTGATGAAAAAGGTCGAAACCATTGAGGACGAGATTACAGCAACAATGAAAGAACAAACCAAGGCTTATCTAGAATGATATGCGTGCAAAACAGAGGATGCACGAGTAATGGTGATACCTTGCGGACACAAGAGTCGCACTGTATGCTATGTCAACGAAAAATAAAAGAAAGACTGACTGTTTATTTTCCATGAACCGAAATTGTTATGATGAAATAAAATAAATATGTATTGTTCATTATTTGAATTGTTATCAGACGGTGAGATAAATTAACATCATGGTTACGCGTGAAATAATATATACGTTTAAAGTGAATATGCAGTGTTCGTGGGTAACAAAAATAAAATAACCCAACCACGATAAATAAAAATATGAAAGCCTAATCAAGGAAAAATTAAAGCACATGCACAGAGACACAAAGTATTGGACGGAAAAATTTCGACAACCAAGTTTCCTAGTGTATGATTTTTGTTGTTTTATTTATATTATATTGAGATAAGACGAGGAAAAACGATAACCTGAGCTGTCAAAGGATAGTACGCTCACCCGAGGGAAACATTTGATCAACCCTACTGAGAAAGGAAATGGTAGGCCAAGTCGCGTATGTCAGCAAACAACCGGCGAGAGATTGATCACCTCTTTTGGAGAGTTTGTTGATGCGATTACCACAAATTTTGATTGGGGAAGAGGAAAGATGGACCGAGAGGTGAGAGAAGGCGTGCACGAATTAGAGAATTAAAAGTTTTGTAAAGGTACCTAGAGATAATTTTTCCCTAGCTGGTGGTGAGGCACCAGAGGACAGCTACGGACTGTCGTGCTCAGGTTGTTATCAGCCAAGGGACTGGTGGCGCTGAGCCGTTCGATACAAAAACCCGGATACCACACCGAGTATCGAATGAATATTTTTTGCTGGGCGGGACTCGATACATAACCCGGATCCCAAACCGAGTATCGAGGACACCAAACGGTAGGTGAGATGTGAATTAACCGGTAAATGGTTCATACTCAAAAGGACCTACTAAGGATCAGATCAGGGCGGCCGAATTGTGCCGGAAATCTGACGGGAGAGCAGGCAGATATTAGATAGTTATATTAAGAATTTTCTGCGCCCATTTATCGCTTCCTTTTCTTTTCACTATTCGGGAAGTCAGGTAAACCGCTTTTGGAACTTGATTGAACGTCTAGGCATTTCCATATTTTTATATTCTCCGAGGTACACAACCCGGATCCCACACCGAGTACCGAGGAAATGTTTTTTTAGTTTTCCCAGCGAGGAGTTTGGTACAACAACCCGGATCCCACACCGAGTACCAGATATCCGAGTGGCGGTGAGGAAAGCGTAACCGGTAAAATGCGCTAGACAAAAGACGCCATGGATTGAGAGTCAGTGTGAGGCTTCAAATTCAACAGCAGCAAAGAAAACGAAATAATCCATACAGAAAATCGGCTGCCAATAATAGAATCTGAGAATGAAGAAGAGAGATTAAAGAATCCGAACAACAATTCAAACATGTCAACCTCGGAAAGCGTAAATGTAACACCGAATCCAAACCTAACACCAGTCAATACGACCGAAGGAGAATTCAGAGAAAAGTTTAGAGGAGAGCCTTTCGACGGCAGCCTCAATAAATTGGATACATTTATAAAGGAATTTGAAGTTTATAAAACTATCTGCCATTGGACAGATCAAAAGGTAAAAGAGCGACTACCCCTATACTTGAAAGGGAGCGCACAAGATGTATTTGTAGAGGAAGCAAGAGACCCAACAAAATTAACCACGTGGACAGAGATTAAAGAGTTCTTAGTAAAAATATTCGGAATAGAGAAAAAGGGAAATAGGAAGATATTGGACTTCCTACATCGAAAACAAAGACGAGACGAATTAAATGCAGTATATGCCTGTGAACTAAAGAAATTGTGTAAAGAAGCCTTCGGAGATGCAGATTTGCCCGAGGATAAAATGGTGGACGTCTTCATAAGAGGAATTAAAAGAGAAGATATACGAGCCAACCTTGGATGCTTGGCACCAGAAACATTGGATAAAGCAGTAGCAATCGCAAATAGATGTGAAGCCCATCTGGGATTGGGATATCAAGTAGCAGTCCTGACAACAGAACCAACAACTCCAACAGTCAATACCAACAATCAAAACAACAATATCAACCCAGCCATGAATCAATTCATCCCAAGAGCACAGCAGATGTTCAAGCCACCATCAACAAGAAATCCGGAGGATAAAGGTAATAACCAAGTAAGCTATAATAATAATTTCAGGAACAATCCAAACGCAAGCGAAAAATGCTCCACATGCCAACGAATGGGACATCGAACGGAAAATTGTTTTCGAAATCACAACTGCCAGAAATGCGGCAGAAGAGGGCACACGGAGAGAATATGCGGGCAATTCGAAAACAAAGCATGTTACAACTGTGGTGAACAAGGTCATATCGCATGGCGATGCAACGTGAGAAGAGAACCGAATCAACAAAGATCGAGTAATCCTACGAGAAATCCACAGATCAACGTAATACAAGAAATCGATATGTTACGAGAAACACTACAACGAATGCCAAGGGAATTAAAAGAGATGATGCAACAGATGCCCGCTAACATACAACAACAACGAATTAATGTAATGAGAAGCAATGAAGAGATTCAGGAGCTGCGAACTAGAGAATATCAAGAGCAACAACAAGCTGAATGGCAAAGATTACAAACAGAGGAAGCTCAAGAAATCCAGCAAAGATGGGAAAATCGAAAACAAACCCCAAAAAGAATTAATATGATGAGGGTAGAAACCCCAGATGAAATCCACACTGCGGAGCAGTGTGTTGAGAACGAAGGGGAGGAGATATGATAACTGACGAGAAAACAACCGAATTAAATACGATGGAAAAAACAGAGGCTATCAAAGAATTTACAGAGGAGGGAAAACAGAGACGTCGACAATTAAAAGAAATGACAACCGAGAAACCAGACGAACCAGAAGCCCAAGAGATTAAACAAGCAGAGACGATGATAACGGAAGACCAAAACGAGGAAACACTAACTTACAAAATGGACGAGTTCGAAAAAGAAATAATAACACAAAAAATAGACAATGCACTCGAAAAAATAGAGCAAGAGGAAGCTCTAGAACAAGAGGAAGATCAATTAAGAGAAAAAGAAGAAACTCTAAAGCAAGAAAAAGAGCAACTTAAAAAGAAGGCACTAATATTAAAAATAGACGGAGCGTTAAAGCAGTTAGAACAAGAACAAGCACTAGATCAAAAAATAGAAGTGCTGGCAAAGAAAGCCCTATCCCAAAAAATGGAGGAACCAAGATTGGAACTACAAAGAGATGAGCAGGAAGCATCGACGTCACAAGAAAAAGAAAGGATATCAGAACCAATAATAACAAAAAATCGAATCCAGAGGATACTGCTACAAAAAATAGAAACAAGAATCAGAAAAGAGAAGCCCACGTGGAGCGAAGAGCAAATCGAGAACAGAATAAAAGAAATATGGTTTCAAACAAAGGGACCAGCTAAGATAATGAAAGAGGAAGAACAACCACATATCAACATGCTAAGACAAATACCAGACGACCAAACAGATGAAGACGAAAGTGAGATAAGCAGTCTGGGTGGAGAAATATTTCAATCATGTGAGGAAAATAAACCGAATAAAGACGAATCAAAATCCGAATTAGAGAAAATGGAAACGAACGTGCCAAGAGAAGATGAAACAGAGATATTAAAAGAAAGAAGAAGTAGATCGAAACCAGATGTTTCTAAACCTCAAAGATACAACCATGTACAGCAGAATAATGAAATTAATTGCGAAAGGATATCAACAAGAGAATGGTATGTTCACAGCATCAATGAAAGACATGATAAAAAAGTACCAAGAGAATTTGAAAGAATATGATAGAGCAAAGTATCAAGTAATTATTGATCTTCCAGAGATACCGAGACAGATAATAGCAACAAGAGGTGAAAGCACAAATGAATTGTATGATTGTGTAGTGAAAAAACTAGGACCCAGTTATAAAAACAGACCTCTATATCACCAAGGAAGGAAAATAAAGCGAGACTTACACCTCGCGGATGCTCTAATATGGCCAAACGGAATAAACGTAATAACATTAAACAAGAGTGAAACCGAAGAAACGACAGCAGAAATATGGCAGAAGATTCAAATATTATATATCAAAGAAATAAAACCCGAATTAGAAAAAGAGAGACAAAAAATAATGAGGCAAAACCAGATTAAAATGACAGAGCAAGCCATAGATCAAGCCAGAAAATATATTAACCGATTGTCGTTAAGTAGACCGATCTCAATGAAAATGTTTGTAGAAGCTGTGCGAGACACAGATATCATGAGATTCGATAACGAGAGAACGGATGAGTTGATAGCCAAATATGGAGAGCATCAAAGAGACATGAGGGGAGACGAACCAATAAAGATAAAGATAAAATTACCAAATGATGAAACAAAGGAAATATTGGTAGATCCCGATTGTCAAATGCATGAATTATACCGACGGATAAACCTCGAAATCATCCAACCAATAATCGAAAGTAGTGATGACGGCATGGTAGAAGACGTGGCAATAATGTACCACAAACGACAAATAAGTCCACGAGAACGAACCCCGATATACGAATTAGGTATATGGGAAGACGGATAAACCATTAAAATCATAGCCATGGATGAACCAGAGAGGAAAAATACGACCAAAAGGGAACAACAGATTCAAGAATTCCAAGAGGAAATGAAGAGAAAAATGGACCAAATATTAACCATCTACCAGGTATAGAGACACGATACGAAGCTGAGCACAAAATTACAACCTATAAACGATTCGCGATGCCGATCAACACCATGGAAAAGGGTGTATGATGAAAATACAAAAGAGTGGAAATGGAAAACGGGGAGAACCGAACCGAAATGGAGAAAATACATACCAGGAGAAGCGCCAGAAGACGCAGTTAACGAAACAACCTTAGAACTATACGAAGGCTAGCCATACGAAAATTTACCAGAGGAAATGATAAACGAAATCGAATGGCAACCAAAAGAAGATGAGGAAATAAATGATAGAGCCCGATTAGCCCCATATACATGGAAAATAGGTGGATGGGCTGAAAAAGTAAAATCGGCTGAGGAAGAGAAAATCATCGGTATTACAAGTCATCAGTTCTATACAGAAATCGGAGGATACCGTATGAAGTTGAGAGTGTACCCAAACGAAGACGGGGTAGCAAAAGGAAAATATCTATCAGTGTATTTTCTATTAGCAAGAGGCAGATATGATGAAAAATTAGAATGGCCATTTAATCGAAAAATCATAATTTCAATCGCCAAACCCGGAAAATGGGAAGGGCGACACAACGAAAAATTGGGAGTAGACCCAAGATCTATGATATGCCAGAAACCGAAATCCACCGAAAATGTTGCAGGAGGAGTACCACAGTTTCTACTGAAAAAACATGTGACATCTCAATTCGTAAAAGATGATACAATATATATTACGATCGAAGTAGAAACGGAACAAGAAATGAAATTACGAATCCAACAAGAACAAGCGAGACCGCGAATCAGTGTACTCGAAAAACGAGTTCCCGGAACAAGATCTTTGCCCACAGATATGGATGATTCTGTGGAGGAAGGATTAACAAGACTAACAGAAACGCAAAAATGCAGAGAACCAGCAGCAATATTGAGAACCGGCGCAAAGAATCAAAGACGAGCTGTAACCGATCTGGCAAAGTGGATAGTCGACTCCTGTAACAGAATAGAAAATCTACGAAACATCGTGAAGGAAATAGAGGAATATCGAAGAATGTATGCGTGGTACCCAGAGCAATTCAGAGAAATTATCCGAAAGTGGAAACACACCGAATGGGCAGCCGAAACGATAGAGAAGTATAGTTTAAAAATTATGACGCCAGACTTCGAACCAATTGAAAGAGATTTTTATATCACCGCCAAGGTGAGTGAGGTAAAAAAGAGAATACCATATGAATTGCCATTTCACTTACAATACGAAGGACGATCGTTGTATGACGATCTCGAAATCGGAGTTACACCGATGCAATTGGGTTAATAAATATATTAACGGTAGCAAAGATCGCGGGTAGAGAACTCAACAAGAGAGAAATCAAAACGAAAACGCCAATAGGGCGACAAGAAAGTCTAAATACACCAGAAGTTCCACCTGCAGCAGATGAAGTAATCGTCATCACAACAGGAGATGAAGAGATATTGAATGATCTTAATGATATCGTGGATGAGGAAACAACCAGGAGAATACCGGAATCAAGAGATTTATTCATGACAGAAAACGAGAATGACATGACAACAGATGAATTAGACGAACTAGTATGTGCACAGAGACAACCAGTCGAAATCATAGAACCAGATACCGAAGAGGAAAATAGAAAGAAAGAGAGGAGACGCCGAAACTCAACAGGAGACGAATGGGACAACTGGATAAATGAACGAGGAGCTACAACATACAGAGAAACGGCAGACGAACAACCCAAATGAAAAGAAACAGGCACAGCAATGGAAAAGAAATCCAGAGGACGACCAAAAACTGACAAACCAGCTCCAGAAAGAAAAACCAAAGAACAAATGCAGATGGATCAACTGACAACGAAATTAAACAAGCTTAGCCAAATGACAAAACAGTTACAAGGAAAACTGAAAGGTCAAGAACAAGGAGCAAAGTTGATCAACAGATTAATAGCTGATATGCTGGGACTAGCAAATCCGGAAATAAAGAGAAATTTAAAACTTAATAATATCGGAACAGAAGCGAAACAGCGTTGGGCAGCAATAAAGCCAATAATAAACAAGATAGTGGATAATAAAGTACGAACCACAACCAAAGATCCGGAAGAATTGCTATTGATAATAAATCACTTGACAAAACGATCAGATGACCCAAATAGATATTTGGTAGGAATGGCTTATTTGATGTATAATACAATAGTGATATACAGAAAGCGAACTCCAAGATACAACCCAAACGGATATGAATTGGCAATAACGGATATTATCAAAAAAGTAATCGAACCATTCATCTTGACTCAAGGCGGATGGCAAGCTTTTATAAATTGGATAAGTAAAGATGATCAAACGGAAATGATGCAAACAAAGTTGAAGGAGTTATTAACGGAATTCGAAACAACAATTAATGCAAGTGACCCAAAAACAGCCAGAAAAGGGATGAATGCAATCATCACTACAATACTCATATGGATGATGTGTATAAAAGGAGTAGAACCGTTTGTGGTATATGACTGCGATAACATAAAGATTGGCGACAAGTATTCACTAAAAGAAACGGAGGAGTGCAAAGTGGCAAACCCTGGAAGATTTCAGACAACAGCAACCGCAGTATCATATAATGTATATCAAGAGGTAGACTTCATTAAAACGGAAATCAAAGAATGCTCAGTAACAAGGAAAATTGTAGCATTTCACTTAGGACATCACTCACATTCAACAATTATAGAAGCCGGAACGGAAACAACTGTGGTTTCAGTAACGCGGAGCGAATGTGAAGAAGGATTTACGTCAGGACGCATTTCAATAGCCGGACGAATTCAAGTAGCAGCTGAAGAAGGAAAAATAAAAACTACCAGAGTATACGCTGCGGGAAGAATAACGGCTGGAGACGGAACATGCGAAGGTGGAGAGTACACTCTACTAAATCAATTGGTCAAAGGAGTAGTGGTAATAGAAAGCTACCAAGTAAAATTGGAAAAGTATCAAGGATATTTTGATCCAGACACGCAAGCAATGAAGAAATACCCTCAATGCCTGGCAACAGACAGATCATGCAATACGGGAATGTCAACGATCGTGTACCACGCCGATACCAGAACTTGCCGACTCACCTTACTGAAAAGCGCGATATTTGATGAAGTGCAAGGACAGGTGCACAGCGAAACAGAAACCAACACACAAAAGAGCGCAATGGATGAATTACGAAGAACCGGAAGAATTGGAAAACCAACAATCACCACAACTATCGGATCAGAGATCACACCAATGGTGGTAATATCAACTGATACTACTATCGGAATGAGATTCATAAAAGGACGAATGGTGAGCAAGTGCGACGAAATGGTATCCAGTACGAACTACAAAGGAATATTCCTATCACGAACAACAATACCGAATGCAAAAACAGAAATAGACCCCAAAGATGTAAAACTGTATCTCTATACAAATAACAAGATGGATTTCTTATATCATAAAGGATTGGCATCAACAGAGAAAATATATTACGATTTGGTTAAAAATGATTGTATCTTGAACAGAAAAATACTAAAAACAAAATTGGCAATGGCAATCACAAATCCGGATAACGCAATTCCATTACTACCACTCCAGGAAGGATATTTTGGGAGAATCGTCGGAGAAGTTATGTATACGTACAAATGTGAAAAAACAATTGCAAAACTGCCGGAGAATTCTACAATCCCAAGAGATAAATGCATAAACGAATTAGAAATAATGCATAAAGGAAAAATCAGATTCGCTCAACCAGTAACAAGGATGATAAATCCAGAGAAATTTGTACCTAACATGTTCAGTTGCAGTAAACAGTATGAGACAGAGATTTATAGAAAACCAACTGATACTGGTCTTTATACTTCTCCAGAAAGTTTTTGTGAATTTAAGTAAAAGAGAAATATGGTAAAAGGATTGATTTATCGTTCATGGGCTTTATCTTCTACTTTTGCTAATTCGGTAAAAAGTGTTGATAAATTAGTTGAGTTGTTGATAAAGAATGGATATTCTAAATCATTTTTATTGTTGATGATAAAAGAAACTGTTGATAAATTGATTAAAAATCCTAAGGATCCATGTTGTGGAAAGTCTGAATGTAATTTGTCGGATGGATGTGAATTGAATGTTGATCTGGGTGATGGTAAAAATGGATATAAAAAAATTGAGCCTAAATATGTGTTAGTATTGCCGTACTCTGAAGGCTTTACAAATTATAAGAGGAAGTTGGGTAAACTGATAGGAAATTTAGAGTATAAGATCGTCTCTAATTCGTGTAAGGTACGCAATATGTTTATTAATAAATCAAAAACTCCGGTTGGATTGTGTTCTGATCTCGTTTATCAATTCACATGTAATGGGTGTAATGCCACATACATTGGAGAGACTTCCCGTCATCTCTGTACTCGAGTTCTAGAGCATTGTCGATTGAAGGGTTTGACCAATATTAGTGAACACAATAGAGGCTGTAAAAGTGATATAGGAATGTCTGATTTTAGAATTTTGTTGAGAAGTTTTAATAGTTATTGGGAACGAGTGATATGTGAAGCATTGTTGATAAGGTCATTGGATCCAAAGATTAATGTGCAAAGTGCTGTGACTACGAATGTTTTGAATGTTTTTAAATAGTTTACGTATGTTAAATCATGTTTGTTTTTTTAATATTATTAAAATAATTTAAAATTTAAAATTAATTTAAAATATATTTTTAAAAATATTTATTTATTAAAAAATTAAATTAATAAAAAATAATTTGTTTAAATTAAATGTTAATTCATAATATTTTTAGTTGGTTTTGAGTACCTGAAGATGATAGCTGTGCTATCGAAATATATCGTACGAAAGGTTTTTTATTGGCGTTATCTTTTAATTAAATCGTTGCCAAATTTATTTAATTATTTTTTTATATTTAATTAGTTTTTCTTGACAACTAAATTTAAAATAGGAAGTAGAAGGAATTTGATCAGTTCATTCAGACCCCAATATTTCAAGAGTATCAATTATCAACGAATTACATTTTTCACTATCAATAATATAATGTAATAGTAAAACATTACGGAAATAATTTAAAACATAAGTACCATATGTTATGTTACTAAAATATTTTATATTACCCTTTAAGTTTAAATAATTTAGGTGGAAAATTATTTCAACAATTTTTTTTGAAGAAGCAGGTAATGAAATAAGCTTCTCAAGTTCTATATACTAAGTCGTGGGATTAACAAAATCACTCACTAGTACTATTCATAATATCATTATACTGCTTACTTCATATAAACGTAAGAGTTTCGTTTACCTCATTGATTTATGATACTTGCATGTGATATATTAAAAAATTATAATTATATGAAATTTTCAATTGTTAATTATATTTTTACATAAAAAATTATAAAACAATTATTAAACATGATAAATTAACGTCTTTAAATAAATATTCAATCCTAAATTAGTAGGCTAACTGAATATTTTGTTAGTAGTATATTACGTAATAAGTCTATCAAAATAATGATAAAACTTTAATAATTTTCATGAAAATTTAAGTTTACAACAATTATAGTACATTGATAGTTTATTTAATTAAAAATAAGTCACTCAAAACTTAAATTTGAACACTGGATTTACAATATTTTAAGAAAATAATTCACAAAGTTTAAAATTTCAACTTAACTAAATGTAAAAAACTAAATTATACAAGATTTACTTTATCAATTTCTATAAAATTAGCAATTTACAGCAAATAAAATATACTGATGTAAGAATTTTGAAAATAACTCATTCAAGATAGATTTTAAACATTGGATTGATAAATTTTATGAAAATATACTGTTTCTATTAAGAATTCAATATTTTGATAATGTTGGGCCAATACACGATTTTGTTTTAATGAATCGGTAACAGCACGCATATTTAAAATCAGACCCATAAATCATCAATTAACCATGTAAAAATTTGAGAAAGAAACAAGTAAATATAAAATCGAAAAATATAAAAGTAAATTAAAATAATAACAAAGTGCAACAAGATCCGCACGAAATAAACACAAAAATAACACTAAAATTTGACAATTTAACAAAAAAGCGAAGGTCCATGAATATGGAATTAAAATTAAATAATTGGAATTGGAAACAATTCAATTAAAAGTTAAAAAATAAGATTGTCAAATTAAATCACGAAAATAATAAAATTAAGATTAGAATATACCAGAAAATCACAAGGTCAAATTTTATTTTACTACATAAAATTTAACACGCAAGATTAGAGTCGTACAATATGTATATATACCGATTCATTTTCACAGAATTTTTATCAATTTTTGAACTAGATACTCGTCATACAGCACCGATACAATTTTATTATGTGAGTGAAAGGATATTCTGGAAACCTTCTCCACGTCGCGCACAAACAACCTCATATAAGCTCTGTTTGGGCGTCGACGTGGGGAAGAGTTATAATGATAATCAATTGAATTTTGAATGCCAACAATGATTATATGATGTTAATTATATTCAAATAAAAACTTTAACGGAATTGTATGTCGAATTTTTTCCGGCCCACAGCCGACACCTCACCGCAAGACAATAAACTATACATACCCCAACCGAATTGTGTAAGTGCGGTGTAAGTCCGCCTATAATTCATGCCCGTGAAGGCTATGGCGTGAGAACGCAGTAGTTGAAACTTCAATTTTCATTCCGTATAGATGAAATGGGTTGGAGAGGGAATAGTCTTTTGGCTAGTCAATCACCACCCTTTTCCTAAAAACTCGACCTAAATTATAATAACAAATCGGCTCAAAATTAAAACACTGAGTAGTCCAGTGGACACTCATAAACTTTTAATATTGACACAATTTTATCCTAGGATTAACTGATGGAAGGTGACGGGGAAAATTAATATCGAAAAATCATTGCTATGCCAGTAAATCACGATGTGAAAGAATCAAATCTCAGGAATTCTAGGTTAACTTAACGAACACTAAATTTATAATTTATAATAAAACCCGTAGTTACACCAGCAAATACGTAAAGGAAAATAAACTCTTAATATATAGGTTTCGTCGTAAAACCTAAGATTACGTAAATTAAAACTCTTGAGAATCCAGTGAGCCAAATTCATAATCATCCACGAGGACTACCATATTCGCAAGCAGACTGTCAACATAAAATTAATAACTAGCTAAATAGGTAAAGATCCACACTAAACTTCAAATACCATCAGAACGCCCTGAGAGAGTTCATAGACAAGCACATCAAAATGAATGTACAAGTTTCTCCGATAAAAATTAAATGATTCACAAAACAGCCGCAATCATCCAATATTAAAAACTCAAATAAAGGAGTTCATATGAATTTATACAATACAATTTTCGAACATATCAAAAGAAAAAAAAACAATCACAAATCGCACACGTTGAATAATGTCCCAGTTTCATTAGATCTTGATAACGTCCAGAGTCACAATGGAAAAAATCTTCCGAGGTATGCACAGCGAAATCCCAAAAGCAAACGCAATAATAACCTAGACCAGAACAGATCTAAAAATCAATAATTTACGGTTGAGAACATTAATAGCTTTAACTTACCCAAGTCGTTAAACAAGTCGAGCAAAATCCTGCTAATAGTCATGAATGGAGCTTCATCCAAAGAGTGGTGTCATCTCGATAATCCGATAAATGGTATAGATGGAAAACTCACCAATAAATTTCTCACCTGACCAGCAAATAATAAATCCTGAATTTTAGAAATTAATTTCCACCCAACAATTTAATAAATGAAAAGTTGACCTGATATTTCTAAAATACCAATAGGATGATTAAACTGGAATTGGCGTGTAAAATTTCGCAACTACTAAAGCGAAGACACAACGACAGGTGACCTTTAGAGACAGAATGTATGCAAACAAACCGCCGAATTTTCCAGCCCCGAGACATGCACACCCACCAAAATATAAGCTGCTGCTTACTGGAAATCATTATTCTAATAGTCATAATGTCAAATAGCTTGCAATATTCCTGAAGTATTCCACATAATAGTCTACAGGAGGAGGAACCCGAAGCGATCGTTATGGGAACGAAGAGAACGACCAGAGGGGGTAATTATTCCGTTTTATATTTATAAAATTGATCCCATTCTTGAGGCCTAATCCAAGAATCAATTTTAATAACCTTTTTTTGCAAGAAGGGACAGAAAACCTCTAACTTGTTATGTGACGCAATATATCTTGTTCAGCGCAACGTCTTGTTATGAATATCTCGAGAAATTTCCAAATCCGAGACGCATGTTACACGCCAGCATAATGTCTAAGCATAAAAAACGTTATGACGTAACCCAAGATCCACCCCATGACTAAATATTCCCACAGGCGAAGGTTTTCGAATCCAGCTCTTTCGTGGATCGTTGGCACATAAAACGCGTATTAGGGAAAAGGAACAAGTTGTACTTTCATTGACACTTATTTTGTTGCGTTGAGAAATTATTGTTGATAGTATTCAGTAAGTAATTTACATTTTCTTATTCGCTACATCTTTGCCGGTAATAATATCCCATAGTTAAAATATGAATTTAATTAGAAAATTTTTGGTAATGATATTTAATTATTAAATCATAAGTCTGATTTGTTAAACCTGTAATCGAGTAAATATTCCGTAATGAAATTAAATCTAGTTGGACTAAAACTTTAACATAATAGAAATTTTGTAATTAAACCATTAAATCGGCGACACCGACCTCCAATTCGTCGCAATCAAACGGGAACCCGGGAAATCAGAGGCCAAGCCGAATTCCTGCTCGCTCGGTTAGAAGAGCATCAACGGCAAACAGACCGGCAAGTGGAGAAGGCCCGGAGATACTTGGAGGAAGTAAATCAGGACATAGCCTCCGGTCGGATCACGAGCACGGACTGATATGGTCCTCCGTACAATACCTCGTTTAACTTAAACGATACAAGATTAGATGGGAAAACAACGGCGATGAACGTGGTCGTCCTACGAAAGGTGCTGCCCTCAGGAATTTGAAGCGGAGAACGACCTCAGAGTGGCCACCACGAGCACTCGTATGCCCGGATTTACCCAAGCCGAAATAATGTTCATCATCGCTGGAGGAATGATTAATCAATATTGTAATGCAAATATATTTTTCCCTCTTTGGTTTTCATCGAACTTATTAAAATTAGACGTTGATAAGAATACATAGTTCAATGAAAATAAGACAAACTCCGCTGAGCCAGGAATACATAAATGAATGAATATATTAATTATGAATAAACATAAAACTTTTATACCATGTTTCCACTATAGATATGGAGCCCTACCAAATTCTACAGCGATAACTGGCTCATGCACGAAAACCAAACGCAGGACTCCACCAGCAGATCATACAGATAACGAAGGAAATTCAACAAATCAAGGCTACCTGGGTGGAGTCGGGTAAGGTAAAGCAAATCTACCAAAAAATGACAGTGGCACAGAAAGGTTACCCTGAGGCGAAGCAGCTCAATCAAAATCAGAAAACGCAAATCAGAGGACTGGAGGTAGCGTTGTCGGCGTACCAAAAGAGGCGGCGGCGGTGACCTACCCCCTGGTATTCGCTCCAGCGCAATTGGTCTACCAGGATGCCACGGCCGTTGCGAAGCCAGCCACCAAGCCACCCCAACATCGTCCTGGGAGATCTAAGCGTGCCAAGAGTCGCGCCGCTCAAACGAACGATGAATAACTCTATAAAATGATCCGCTTGTTATTTAATAAAGAATGATGATTGATTTCCGAGATCTATATGACTTAGACTGACAAAAATAGTGAATTCAAATCATAAATGGATTGAATAATGGGTTAAATAGTACAAGACACATCAGTGAGGGACCAGGAAAAAGACAAAGAGCGCACATGAACCTTCTAACGTAGTGCGTTGAACCCACATTGAGGTCGGGCCAGAGTAGTTCCTGTGTGGGGCTCACCTTTGGCCATCTCAAAACCAATGGTTACGTTACCAACGTTGCCTAGCGACGGGTAAACATTGGGGGCGAAGAATAGTTATATCTGGGTCAAGGTTATCAAACCATAAACCCCACAATAATAATTCACCAAGTTAGGATTTAAAAATACTAATTTACAAGTTCATCCGAATCTATAAATTATTAGCGATACCATCAATTAAATTTGTTGTAACGGCTATTTTAGATTTATTGTTTTTATAAAAATAAGTCACTGGGTTTACAAATGAAAGTCACTGGACTCGCTATATAAATTGATAAAAATAATCGATCTATAAGTTTTATATCAATATTTTTTAAAAATTCACGCATACTGGATTAATTAATGCTAACAAAATTCACACAATTATGATAATAATAATGCTATTGATAATGATAATTTAACTTTCACAACAATAAAATAACCAAACAATTTTTCACACGTAAATTTATTACAAACACGTATTTGGTAAGCATCGTCGATATCAGTCAATTGAATACTAATGATATCTAAATAAACATTTGTTTGAAAATATCTAAATACTAATTAAAACTCATCATTTTTATTGTTGATACCAAAACGTGTAAATTTAGATTTACATTAATTAACAACATGATAATTAACCGATAATTTCGGGCATTAAAGCTTTTTGTAACCAAACATTGATTAAATAACCATTAAAAATTCATCAAGTCTTATGTGATACCTATTAAATATTTCAATAATTTATGATTCAAACTAGGTATACTTTTCGATAAATCTTTGAATAAACTATTACATGATTTGTTATAAAGTTATCTAAAAGGTTAAGAATTTTAATCCTATGTGTAAAAATAGGTAATAACCTTAACCCTAAATAATGAAAGAAGTAACAATTTTAACCTAAAGTAATGAAATATTTAATAATTTTAACTCTAAAGGATAAACGAGGTAATAATTTTAACCCTAAATAATGAAAGAAGACACAATTTAATCCTGTGTGATTAAAAGTTTGAACTATTATAACCTTATGTATACCAATAATTACTAAATACTAAGTATATTATAACACATGTCTTTATTAAAGAGTAGTTGCTTAATTGGTAAAAAACATACATATATATAAAAATTGTTGACAATTTTTACGTACCTGTTAAAGATTTTATTGGTTTGAAAATATGAATAAATATTTTAATTTAAGAATATTAAATTGAAAATCTCTATTGAAATTAGATTAAAAAGTATATAAATTTGTTAATCGTCGATGTAAATAAACTCGTAAAATTATTGATTGATTAAATGCAATTGTTAATTAGAAATATTAATTGGAATATTATTGACTGAACTTATTTTTCAATAGAAAGTTATTCTTGAAACAACATAAAAATCATATTTCAATAACTTTTCTTGAAATTAATTTTGAAAAAGTAGAAACTAAATACTTGATTTTGATTGGCTGTTACTATTGCTACTGACAACGACACTATGTTTTGATAAATTTAATCGCTAAACTCATGTTCAAAATACTAATAAATTTATCAATATATTAAAATTATTACAGTTTTCTTGAAAATAATTTGAAAACGTACAAACTATTTTTCAATAAAACTATTATTAAACTAAAAATAGATCAAAAGTTGAATAGATTTATCGATATATTTATTGTAATTTTTTTGAAAATAATTTGAAAACTTACAAACCATTTTGAATTTTTCAATAAACTTATTATTTAACTAAAATCAGTTGCTGAAAATACTAATAAATTTATCAATTAAAATAATTACAGTTTTTCATGAAAATAATAATTTTAAAATTAAATTATAGAATACTTGATTTTAATTGGTTAATTTTATTTATTACCAATGACAACGACTCAAGTTAATTCAAATTCAAATTTTAATGTTCAAATTATTTTCTAAATATTATTGGTACCGCATTGATTAGTCGATAGGAAATCATACTATTTAATCGAACATAATTTCATTAATTTTTTTAAATAAATCAACAAAACACAAGTCATTTAAAATTATTATGATGTTGAACTTGTTGCTAATCAACAATAAATTAACTTATTTTATTTTAAACTTATCCGAATCTAATTACATACATCGTAAAACGCTACAATTACCATAATTCAATACTCTAAAGTTTCCTTATAAAGATTACTTCAACAATGTTTCCAAATCTTTACATATAAAAGTTGTAATTATAACGATTCAAGCAAAATCAAATAGATCGACTAGAAAATTTTCATGTTTCACAATATTTATGGTTACCGTACAATAAGAATTTGCCTCTATAAAAATATACTTATTATCCCTATTAAAAGTCTAACAATTTTTTGAATGACACACACTTTTCTTCAATAAAAATTAATTTAACAGAATAAGAAAAACAATATTTGTCAGCATATTGATAAAAATTAATATTAAAAATTAAAACTGGATATCCAACCACTTTAAAATCTTCGATAAAATTTTAATGAATTTCTATTATAGTAGCAATAAATATCAAAATACCATAAATCATCGACAAAAAAGGATAAATCTACTCAATGCTTGAATTCATCTTTGATTCACCTAAAAACTATAATTACTATCATGTTACCAGTAAAGATTGCATTAATAAGCTACAATTTATTAACAATAATTCCATATATAAAGCTAAATTATTGATTTCTCTACACATACTTTACATTGAATTTGACCCCTAAAGTTATAATGACTGTAATTTAATGAATTACCACATTGAAATTTGTTTATATAAATCCTTTAATAGCTAGATTTATTAAAATGAAGTAAGAATCTTTAACGAATTTCTCTTACACGCAATAGTAATACCCTAATTGACAAGAGCTTATATCCCAACTAATATTTGATTAAAACTCCTCAATCGTAACCAATTATTAAACTTTTCACTTTTATTTGGTAAATTACTGATAATTTCATAAAATACCTTACTTTTCTCCGTACATACTTAATATTTAGTCATAATTTCCCTTTTAAAATTGATATATTACTGATCATTTCACGTAAAACTCTACATTTATCTGCACATACTCAATATTTATCCATAATTTATCCCTTAAAATTGATATATTACTGATAATTTTCATATAAATCTAACATTAAATGATTATTTCTACTCAATATGGATGGGTATGGATGGGTGTGGATCTGTGCTGATCGGTATTGATCGGTGTTGATCGGTGGTTGGTGTGTGTGTATACGAACGGTTTAAGTTGGTAGGTGTGTGGAAAGTTCTAGATGGTAGGTGTGTGGAATGTGAGTGTGTTGGTCCACAACTGCGTGATATAATTTGAGTTAGGTAATCGGTATGTATGGTGTAATAAATGTGTCTCCGGGTAGTGACTGACCAGTGGGCATGTGACATAATTGTGAGGTCACCTGGCAACAGTTGGCAAAGTTCAATTACTAGGTAGCAACTGAGTGGACAGAGGTCAGATATTATATAATATTACGTAAGCTAAGAGGTGGTGGTTGTATCTGGCATGCTCACATCCTACTACTGTGATACGACAAGCGTTGGCGGAAATTGGAGTTCGTAAATATTAATGATGTCACAATTAAAGAGCTCTAGGTAAACGTGAAATAAATTTATTAATCTAATGAACTTCGCATTGTATTTAATTATAGTAATAGTCTCTCGATACTTGCATTCTAAATATGGGAATTACGGGTAACTATATTAAAATTCGTTCAAAGGACATTTAAAGTGTTATTTCATTTAACGATGAAATACAAAAAATTTCTTTAATCAAACTAAATTTTATCGATATCAAAATAACAAGTTGTAATGGTTCGTGATCGTATTATCAGAACAGTCTTCCAATTCTTCGATCTTGAAGAGGCTTCGTGCCTTGACTTTGTTCTCTTCGGCTTGGGTGGAGGCACTGGTAGGAATGTTCATCTCTCATACCTTGCTGTTGAATTGGATTGTTGAATAAATGGGTCGGGAGTACGATGTCAGTGGGTGCCTTTATCCGTGCGAGTACAGGGTCTCGTAACTTGAAGGAGACGCGGTAAATCGGCGCATATCCATCGGTGCTCGGAATCTCGCCAGAGGCTATCGCAGCATTTATTCTCTCCAGGCGTCTCCTCACAATTCCCACCTTCCATTGGAATTTTCGGACCAATGCTTTCTGCCTGTACAGTGAAAATTCAGCTCGTTGTCGTTCTTTTTGAGCCGGGTTCCGGCCGGGCTTCCGTTTGATTTCGATGCTCGGTACTTCGAATTCGTCCTATCGAGAGCCTGTTTGGACGGGCCAACTGCTATCTCCAAGGTAGAGAGGGTGTATCCGGCATCCCATAACGACTGTCTGTAGTGTGCCGCCAGATTCGAGTCTAGTGCTGGTCTGCCTATCCTTTGATATTATTGTGATGGCGTGGCTTAATTCGTCTTATACGTATGGTTAGTATTCAAATTTATTTTTATCTTTCAAATTTTTGCCGTTATTTTCCCGACAGTAGTCGTGGTCATCTACATGGTGGATATTATTATGATAATTCGAGTTAATCTATTTTCTCTCCCCGTTAGTATTAATTCGATCATCTTGACGCATTTCATAATTTTTATTTGTGAAAATTTTAATGTTATATCTCTTAGTAAAGTTGATTATTACTAATATTATTATTAATATAGTTTGGATTGTTACGATCGCATTGCAATTTTATTGATTATTAATTTAATTTAGATGTCTAGTTATGTAGGACCGTATCGTGCAAGACAACGGTCAGTTGGCCTACGTGCATTTATGAAATGTTCGTGTTGGATGGTCCGTCACACTCATAACCTACTATCGGAACGTACGTTTAGCGCATTAATTATGATGTTGGGCCAGAACACAAATTGTTTAAATGCATCAGTAATACAGCACGAAAATCCAGCACCAAGATAACTTAAAATACAATATACAAAACCAACTAAACACTTTAAAATCTGAGAGAATATAAATAAATATAAAATTAAGAACATAAAAGTAAAATAAAATAAATACAAAATGCATCAAGAACCGCACGAAATCTACATAAAAAATAACATAATAACAAAAGAATTTGACAGTAAAATGACCATTTATATAAAAGTAAAAATTAATGAATTAAATGAATAAAAATAAAATATTTTTTGGCTGAATAAATTTAATTAAAAATGTTAAAACTAAATTACCAATTTAAATTAAGAAATTAATACAAATTTAATTTAGATAACATAAATAATTTCAAGGTCAAATTTGTTTAATCGCAATAAAATTAACACGCAAGGTTAAGGCCAAATTATAGGTATATATACTGATGTGTTTTGACAAATTTTTAGTCTTATTTTTCGGAGAAAAAACATATTTTCATTCTTACTTTGCAGTCTTAGTTTTTCAGAAAATTAGTTGGCGTGTATAACTAGCTGAGAGCCGTGCATTCAGGCAATTAACACTGGTAAGTGTTTTGCCTGAACACGACCACTATCGGCTAGTGTATGATTATTGAATTGATTTCACGATTTGAATTTATCGAACGTGCACAATGATTTTTCGACTGAAATTTATGAAAAGTGCACAATGATTTTTCGAATGGTATTTATGAAATACTCAACGCTTTTATGTATTGCCAATTGTCGCATTTGACCGAACGAATTTAACGTGGACGATGTAATATGTTGAATAAATATTTTCAACCAACAACCTTGGTGCATCGAAGCTTTTATTTCGTCTACTATGGTAATTTTTATTTATTTCATTTTCGGCCCACAGCCAAACATATCGCAAGACAGTAAAATAAAACACACTATCGACCTATGTAAGTGCGTGTATAATCGCCAACAGTCGTGCCACTGAAGGTTCTGGTGTGAGAACGCAGGAACCCAAACGTCAAATCATTGAATTAAATAGCAAAAGAGAGTAGCTTGAAAGTGGCTCTTTTGGCTCAACTTTCTTGCACTTAATTTTGATAAAATCGACATAAACATTTTAACAACATTCGGCTCAAAATCACTAACACTGAGTAGTCCAGTGGGCACTCATTAAATATAACATGAACATACATAGATCTTAAGGACAAAGAGAGGAAAAGGGTAGTGGGGAAAAAGGCGAAATCGTTGCAACAATTACAATGAATAGCCATCGGAAAAAGATTAATCCGAACGACTAAAATCATGGAAAATAATGTTTTAAATAATATTTAAGAATTAAATAAATTATGTTGAATTGAGACGAAAAATATGGGCGGAACGCTGCTCAAATTTTCCGAATTAATAAAAATACTTATAGAAAATAGTAAAGTAAAAGTAAAATGTTGTTCGATTGTTATTATAATATTCTCTTGAAACCACAAAATAAGGGCGGATCGCTGCTCAAATTTTTCGAACTAATTAAAGTACTTATCGAAAGTAGTAAAGTGAAAGTGGAATGTTGTTCAATTGTTGGTAGAATAATCGGATAAAACCGTAAAATAAGGGCGGAACGCTGCTCAAATTTTTCTAATTAATTAAAATACTTCAGCGAAAATTGTAAGGAAAAGGTGGAGCACGGCTCAATTGTTGGTAGGATAATCTGATAAAACCGTAAAATAATGGATGAACGCTGCTAAAAATTTTCGAACTAACAAAAATACTTTGTCGAAAACTGTAAAATAAGGATGGGTTACGGCTAATGTCGTATATCAATAAAATATTTTTTTTTGAAAACTGTAAAATAAGGATGGGTTAAGGCTAATGTTGTATATCAATAAAATATTTTTACAACGCTGATGAATAAGGATGGATCCCTACAAAAACTTAATAATAATAATAATAATAACAATGATAATAATGAGGATAATAATAATAATAATAATAATAATAATAATAATAATAATAATAATAATAATAATAATAATAATAATAAAAATATTGATAAATATAGTAAGGGTAATAATAAGAATAATAAGAATAGTAATAGCAGTTATAATGGATTAGAATAACACCTGTAATAGTAATAATAATAATAGTAGTAGTAATAATAGATATAATGGTAATTATAATAATACGAGTTATAATAAAAGTAATAGTAGTACCAATTAATAAAGGTAATACATATAATAGTAACAATGATAATACTAGTAATAATAATAGGGAACATTCTAGTTATAATAGGGATAAGAGTAAGAGAGATAATGTGAGGATATTTGACATAACGAAGGGTTTACAGGCCATAGACAAATCATCAATATGGATAACGATAGGAGAGACTATGGGAATGGACATAATGATAGATGATATAGCGGTATAGGTTAACAATTGAAAAAGATAGGAAAATAATGGGACCTAAGAATCGAAATCGAGCGCAGGCCTTCTATTGGCAGCTCGTTGGACCCATGGATCGTTCGGTCAATTATAGCATTAGTAATAGCGCTCACTTATTGCGGACGATCTACCCACTCGAACACAGTTCCAACGTTGCTTAGCAACGGGTGCCGAGTGGTACGCGAAAGATATTTGTATTGGGTTGACTGGGTAACAATCACATAGTTTCAAAATATCAATAACCAGAAACCCACCAATGATATGGATTTTTAGATGTTGATTTTTTCTTATTTGGGTATTGATTCTGTATTTTCGGATTTCATGATCTTGGTGGAAATTCTATCTCTTACGGCACCTATCCATTTTGCATAAATTTCGCAACAAATTGAGATAAGTTCACAAAGTGTGTCTTGTTTTTTGGTTGAAATCTTGTAAAAATGAATTGGTATTTATACCTATTTTGTGATCCTAACTTTGCGTGTTCTTTTTGATGCATTAAAACAAAATTTGACCTTGATTTTACTTGTAATATCTATCTTTAATTTTGTTATTTTCTTGCATTAAATAGATAATTTATTTTATTTATATTCTAATTGAATATTTCCGATCAAAAATATTTTATTTTCAACCAGCTTTTCCATTAAAATGCTGATTTTATAAATTAATCTATTTTTTGTTAAATTTTCTTGTCATATTGTTATGTTTTTGTTAATTTCGTGCTGATCTTAGTGCATATTTATTATTATTTTAATTTACTTTTATGTTTTTGATATTATATTTAATTGCAATTTCCTCATAGTTTAGGGTTGTTAATTTGGTGTTGATAGGTCTGATTTTAAATCTGCGTGCTGTTTCCGATCCATTTAAACAAATCCTTGTATTGGCCCAACATAAATGTAAAAATATATTAATAAAAATTTATTAAGATTTCGATTTTTATAAATTTTATAATATAAATTCTAAAATTTGAGTTAGAATACAGAATTTATAATTTTTTAACAGAATATATTTTCAAAAAAATTCTAAAATCAGACATTCCTATTTTACTTTTACAGCATCTATGGTGCTCAATAATATTGGTCAAACCCTTAAATTGACACTGCTCTAGAACTCAAGTACAGAGATGACGGGAAGTCTCTCCAATGTATGTGGCATTGGACCCATTACATGTAAATTGATGAACGAGATCAGAACACAATACAATCATAGGTTTTGATTTATTAATAAACATATTGTGTACCTTACACGAATTAGAGACGATCTTATACTCTAAATTTCCCACCTGTTTACTTAACTTACTCTTATTATTTGTAAAACCTTCAGAGTACGGCAATACTAACACATATTTAGGGTCATTCATTTTATATAATTTTTACTATTATTTAAATCAACACACAATTCACACTCCTTTGTCAAATTACACTCAGATGTTCTCAAACATTGATCCTCAGAATTTTTAATCAATTTATAAACAGTTTCTTTTATCATCAACAATAAAAATGATTTGGAATACCCATTCTTTATCAACAACCCAACCAATTTATCAACACCTTTTACTGCATTAGTAAAAGTAGAAGATAAAGACCATGAACGATAAATCAATCAGTTCACCATATTTCTCTTATACTTAAATTCACAAAAGCTTTCTGGAGAAGTATAGAGACCAGTATCAGTAAGTTTTCTATAAATCTTTGTCTCATAACATTTATCTTTGCATTGAATTAAGAAATCCAAAAACACAATTCTATGAATTTCTCTCCGTTTCAAATTTTAATACAATGTTCTTATGTAATCTGTTCATAAAATGCAGAAACGGTTCTTCATGTCATTGGTTTTCAAATACAAGAAAAATATCATCCACATACCTTTTATAAACAATGGGTTTCTCAAATTGGAAGGAAGAAAACTAACCAAACATGCCAAAAATACTGATGCCATCGTTGGTGCTAAAGGGATACCCATAGCGACTGCGTCTATTTGTTGATACCATTCATCATTGAAAAGAAAATTGACATTTGAAGTAGAAAATTCATGAAGTTTACGAAATGCCCTTCTATCAAAAATGTGAAGTTGAGAATTATTTTCATCCCACAACGCAAAACATAAGTCAATTGTATCAATCAATGGTAAATTTGGGTTAGGGTACATTCGAAACCATAACATCATATTTGTAACTCAAAGTTATCCTTACATTCAAACTCTGATCCCATTAACGGTCAAAATTTTATTTAATTTACACTTAAGTAACACTTAATTTCTCAACGACTTTTAATCACTTCTACAATATTATTTAGAACAATATTCGTTTTACAACCAATCTTTTGATCGACTTTGATCACGTCGGGCTCACCAAATATGTTGGGTTTTTGTAGGAAATCGGTGCTTAGATCTGACTCCTTAGTGTCCTTATTTAATCAATTCAATTAACCCAACACAATTAGGTTTATTTCCAATATATATATATATATATATATATATATATATATATAGAGAGAGATTTCTCTAAGCGACAGGTAAGTGTAAAAACAGTGTCAAATTAACACTGTTATACACTTATCCTGATGCACTGGACATCAAATAAGTTTGCAAATATTTTGGTTTTAAGGCAAGACAATAAGACAAATCTTTATCTTGAACCTCCTTTCACTTGAAACCAAGGTAGAGACCATCATACCTCTTTGGACTACAAGTTCAACACAGAAACTGGTAACAAGCTATCAGACTACCAAAACTACTTGAAAAACTTAGTTTCATTGATCACAATGTCTGATTATATTCAAAGAATATACGCTACATTAAGTGATACCCAGTACATTTCCCAAAAGTATATTAGTTTAGAACTAATGGCTCTCATCAGAACTTTGACGGGAGGCGCTTAGACATAGAGATCAATATATATATATATATATCATAATTACACTTGAAACGCATATTCACAACATCACAAATATAGATTCAATTCACAATACGTTACTCTGCACAAATTCACAAAAAATCAATGCATAAGGATACGTCTTCCAAAGGGAGATGTTCCTGTAAAGGTTGTGAATAAAAGTTTCAAGTGTAATTATGAGATATATATATATATATATATATATATATATATATATATAAATATAAATATTTTGAAAATAAACATTATTGTGTTGGGTTAATTGAATTGATTAAATAAGGACACCAAGTAGTCAGATCTAAGCACCGACTTTCTACAAAACCCAACATATTTGGTGAGCCCAACGTGATCAAAGTCGGTCAAAAGATTGGTTGTAAAACGAATATATATATATATATGTCAAATGTAAGAATCGCCCCAGTAGGCACAAATCCTAGCTATGTCGCCACCTGTTGGAATATTTTAAACTCTACAAATAATAAATAAATAAAATATAACATTTTATATATTAATTCATCGACTGAGAAATTGATTGAAAGCCTCACTTAATTTACTGTCAAATGCCCAAGGAGATTGTAACGCTCCATATAGGACAAGCTGGTGTTCAGATGGGAAGTGCAATGTGGGAACTTTATTGCATAGAACATGGCGTGACAGCTGAAGGAAAGCTGAGCCAAAATAAAGAGCCTAACTTGAATGATCGGATAGAAACTTTATTTTGTGAATCAAACAACCAATTCATTCCAAGAACTGTTTTCGTAGATCTCGAACCCACAGTTGTCGGTTAGTATTTATTTGATTTATATAGAGATTTTAAAATCAACTAAACAGATGAAATCCGAACTGGAGTCTATCGTGACCTTTTTAGTCCATCGAGTTTGGTAAGTGGGACGGAAGATGCAGCCAATAATTACGCTAGGGGATATTATACAGTTGGTAAAGATAAACTAGACGTACTAATGGATGCGATCCGTAAGGTGGTGAATAATTGCGAAAGTGTGTCTGCTTTCCAAATAATGCATTCGTATGCAGGAGGCTGTGGATCAGGGTTGACAAGTCTTTTGTTATTGAAATTATCAGAAGAATTTGGGAAGAAATTCAGAGTTTCAGTTGGAATATTTCCTTCCTCAACTATGTCCCAAAGCACAGTCGATCCTTATAACTCTCTTCTTCACACTCACAGTGCCATTGAGCTTATAGACTGTGGTATTTTATTTGACAATGAATCTCTTTATAGAAAAGCTCTAAGTCAACTTAAATGTGATAAGCCCACATATATTTTGATGAATCGTTTAATAAGTCAAATGGTAACTTGTGTCTTTCTTTCCCATCGATATCGCTATGAAGGTACCCATCATATTGATGTCGATGAACTGTTAACAAATTTGGTACCCTTTCCAAGAATTCATTTTCCTGTATTAAGCTATGCACCGATTGTGAGTCAGAGTCAAGTCAAACATGAGAAAATGGATGTTGGAGAATTAACGAGATTTGTTTTTCAGGGCGATGCCCATTTCCTTGATTGTGGATTTGAAAATAATAAATATACATCTTGCTGTTTATTATATCGAGGATACATAAGCCCGAAATCCGTATATGATGCTGTAGCGAAAGTTAAATGTGATCGAAGGATTTCATTTGTTGACTGGTGTCCTACTGGTTTTAAATTGGGTTTGAATACAATTCCACCAGTGGGGGTACCAAATTTGCCTCTTGCTACTCCCACAAATTGCCTGTGCATGGTATCAGGTAATGTTGGAATATGTGAAGCATGGCAAAGAGATCGAAATAAATTTGATTTAATATTTAATAAACGTGCATTCGTTCATTGGTTTGTCGGTGAAGGTCTAGAAGAAGGAGAATTTTTAGAAGCAAGAGATGATATAATAACACTAGAGAGAGACTATGAAGAAATCGCCAGAGATTTTGATGACATGGATAAAACTGGAACTCAAGATTCAGCTATTCGAAAGAGTACCACACCAAGTGTAGAACCTAAAAGACCAAGCAAAAAGCCATCAGTCGTTAAAACCAGAACTTCTGTAAGTGAAAAAAAAGAGGTTTCAAGACATTCAATAACAGTTCAAAAGCAAGTAGATGGAAGAAATTCAAGAAAAAGCATAACAAACGAATATGAAGTGAGAAATCAAGAAGTTTCATCCATGTCAAAAAATAATTTGGGTGAAACTTCATTTCGAAGTGAAAGGTATCCTTCAGTTGTGAGTGAACAAAATAACATAAGCAACAATGCATTAATTCCTAAAACTAATAACAGCAATTCGAAGAAGCAGTATTCTTACAAATATCATAACGATGTTGACTATGGTTTGGAAATAGAAGAACCTAGCTGGATTGAGGGACCTCCAACTATCAACCCAGTCGACTTGCACTTTGTTGATAAACCCCAAAAGAATTTGACAAGTAATAGGTATGGGTATAAGGGTAACAATGAAAATGTTAACGCATCCTCAATTGATAAAGTTCGATTGCGGAGAATTTTAGTCGAGGATGCAAGAAATGAATCTCCATCAAAAATCGCAAGAATTCACGATTCCAAACAAAGTTGTGATTTGTATAAAACTGATGAAAGCATAAGATTTAATAATTTCAATTTTAATCCTAAAGTGGCAACAAGATCATTCAAAAGGAGATGGTGGAGAAGGACAACCGGCTCCCAGTCCATCAACAATTCATCAGTTGATTCTGTGGCCGGTAACAACGAGTCAAATTTACAAATTTGTGACTTGCTTTCAAAAATGGACTGTGAACCATGTACAAAAAATCTTTTATTCGACTATAAAGTTCCCATTATTAATACCAATTTATTAACTCGATCTTACAATTGGGATCAGCGTAAGCCTTTAAAATTTTCCCCAAACACTCAAGATAACCCGTTTCATGTCCCAAAGATTCAACAGCAAAATGAAATATATTCCTCTTCAGTCTCTTCTTTTATTGGTAACAGTTTGTCACCGAATCCATTTCAAAAAGCTTTTCAATGCTCACCCTTCTTAACAGCAACTAAAAGTTTTTTTGATAGTTCACAGACAAATTATACATTATTACCGAACGAAGCACCTGTACTGGCAGAAAATGAACCCGATGAAGATGAAACATCGGAGTTCTCTATGATTTTGCCGCCTCCACCGGCTTTTGATATTTTTAAAAGCCCAGATTCAGATAAAGAAAGAATTACAAGTTCCCAAAAGATTTTACATTCAATGACAAATTTCCATAACGAAACTCCAACGGAAAATAATTCCTTAAAACCTAGTTGTTGCGAATTTATTCCTTTCACTGGTCCCACGTTTTCCGATTTCACTCCATCTATGCCTACTATGAAAAGTTCAGATGACAGCAAAATCCCAAGGAATTCTTTTCCAACTCCAATTGTACGAAATCGAACAAATGTATTTGCTTCTGTCGACCATCAACTTCCTAAGAAAAGAAATTTAATAATTAGTCCAATAGAATCATTGGACTGTGACGCTACATCAAGCAAGCATCCAAGGATGTCTTTTATCAATTTTATTTACAAGAAATTTCACCATTCGAAGCATGAAAATAATTCTTCAAAAGAAAAATCGAATGGAAAAAACTGTAGATAATTATCTAATAATCCGTATTAATCTAAATTATGGTCTGAAAAGTTGTGATGAAAATTTTGCAAAATAACATGAAGGAATTGGACAAAAATGTCCAAGACCAATTTATCTTAATTATCTAAAATAAAATACGTTTAGTATAACTTTATATTATTTTTTAAATATTGATTAGTCGGAATTAATAATTATTGTTCGGTTCGACAGAGCTTATGATTCAACTCCTCGAGTAAGAATAAGAAACTCAACACAATAAATTTTATTTGCAATACAAAATGACAAATGTTAGAATTTTCACTGAAAATAAAACTGTTCGTTTAATAATAGGGCCATTTGTCCTTAATAGAAACCGAATCAAGCAGGAACAAATCTGAATTTGCTTCTGAAATTCTAACTCCTACTGAATTATTTGTTTACTACACTTCTTCAGCCGTTATGGTAATTTATCTGTGTTTTCACTTTCTTTCAAGGCTTTGTCCTCATCAATTTTTCATAAATTAAAAAACGTTTACGATAAGAAAAAATCTAAATGAATAATTTTATTTTACCTGCCAAGCTTGGAAATTTGTTTTTTAATTAAATTGATTTATTTTTATTAATTAATTAACTAGAAAATTTGTATTTCCAAATATCATTCAGTAATGACACAAAACTGATTTAATATTATTATATTATTATTATTATCTTGTATTACAACGCAATTTTCAAGTTTACGTGTTATATTTTAATTGTAAATATTTTGCACATTATTTTGTGTCGCCTAATTTTACATAAACCCAACAACGTTGTTTTAAAAAATCCTAAATTTCGAAATATAGAATGTTTGATAATTTTCAAAAGTTGAATAACATTTAATTTTTTATTATTGCAACTATTGATTAAAATTTAATTTTACAATTGTAACAAATTTCCAACTCTGCCTTTATCAAGTGTTATAAATAACAGAATTTAAAGATTAAAAAAATTAAGGATTTTACTGATAAATTAGTTATCTCATTATTGACCAGAAAAATGTATGCTGAAATTGATACATTATTCCAACTGCACCGCACTGGCACTTTAAATATAAAGAGTAGCTAAAATTTGGATAAGTCAATAGAAGATTTGTTTATAAATGGTATAGTTGCAAAACAAACTATATCTAAGTCGCAGTAGATTCTAGGCAAATTATTAGCAGTGCCAGGATTGTCATTTGGAATCGCCTTATAACCAAATTTGCTGAAAAGATCCAAAAAATAATTAGACCAATTAAACCATTAAACAAAATTAGTTTCGAGGTTAGTAGAGAGACGATAATTCGCCTAACTAATTAAGGTAACAAAAACAACAATTATTTGGTTGAAATTTATTATGATTAGTTCGTTAACTAGTATATAAAAAGAAGTATAAAAAGGATAAGACGAATTCAAAAGTGTTCGGCGAGTCGGAGTAAAGTAAACCCTTTCTTTAATTTTCATGATTCCTTACTCTTACAAAATTTCTTTTCTTCACAATATCCTATTCTCATATCTTTCCATCCATATCTTGCGCAAAATCCCAATTGCATATGAGTTTGAGTTCTTTTATATAGTTAAAATAATCACATTGATTAATGACCTCGTGGGGTTTTTCATCCTTTTTTCTGTCGAAAGAAATAATTAATTGCCCTATCATGCGTATCTCTTGTGATTATCTTTTCCACACTTTTTCAATACTCATGCTTTCATGATAATGATGTTCAAAAATCCACTTGGTTTATTTTTCTTTCTGTTTACTTATCTCGAAGTTTCCTTAGTTAATAAATTAATTAATTAACGATTTCTTGTTTTTATACATCTCCTTGTTGTTCAACCCTTCCTAAACGTATTTAGATGAATTCATATTCACTATGATATTTACCATTACCAACTCTATATCCGATTCGCTTTTCAGATTCAAATTCGATAATTTGTTTTTGTAATTTCGCAATTTACACAGTTCAATTCAAATTATAACATTTTTTGCCTCTTGTTGGGTCAGAACACAAACGGCCTTGTATTTTTAAATGAATCGGTAACACACATGCAAATATAACATGCAGATTTAAAATCGAACCTATTAAAACATCAATTAACCCTACCAAAATATGAAAGAGAAAAAAGTTAAAATAAAATTGTAAACACAAAAATAAATTAAAATATTAACAAAGTGCAACAAGATCCGCACAAAATGAAAATAAACATAACAAGAAAACCCAACAATTTGACCGAAATTTGACAATTTATTAAAAAAGGCGAAATTTCATGAAAATGAAATAAAAATCAAATAATTCGAATTAGAAATAATTCAATTAAAAATCTAAAGAAAAATTGTCAAATAAAATCTCAAAATAATAAAATTAAAAATTAGAATATATCAGAATCCCAAGGTCAAATTTTGTTTTACTAAA
Organism: Schmidtea mediterranea; assembly: GCA_022537955.1. Classification (NCBI taxonomy): domain Eukaryota; kingdom Metazoa; phylum Platyhelminthes; order Tricladida; family Dugesiidae; genus Schmidtea; species Schmidtea mediterranea. The sequence continues at coordinate 142,578,565 of CM039680.1, read as the reverse complement.
TCAAAAAGAACACGCAAGGTTAGGGCTGTACAATAGGTATATATACCGATTCATTTTTACACAATTTTAATCAGTTTTTCAAAACTTGAAATCGTTTTTACTCGTAAAACAGTTTTCAGAACTTGAACATTATTTTCACGATGTAAGTGAGAGTTTTTATTTGAAAACTCTCTCCACGTCGCATCCACGCAACCTCAATGGAGATCTCCTTGGGTGTCGGCGTGGGGAGAGCGATGTTTTTATGATATTTTTGTTTATGTTGAATGGATCGGGTAAATTATATTTTTATTTTAATAAAATATTTAAATAGCTTAAAACTTTGTTTTATATTGTCGAAATTTTTCCGGCCCACAGCCAAAACACACTACAAGTTAATAAAATCCGACATACTATTCGAATTCGTGTAAGTGCGTGGAAAATCGCCAATGATTCGTGCCCGTGAAGGTCCCGGCGTGCGGAACGCAGGAGCTGGAACGTCAATATTATTCCATATAGGGGAAGAGAGGGATAAGGAAGTGGTCTTTTGGCTGTTTCCTCGTCTCTAAATTTCTATAAACTCGACCTAAATTATATTCACATACGGCTCAAAATCACTACACGAGTAGTCCAGTGGGCACTCATTAATTTGTAATGTGAACACAATGCGCCTAAGGCCAAGTAAAATGGAAGGTGACGGGGAAATTCAAAATAAAATCTTTGCTATGATCAAAATATAACGAGGTACAATGGAAAAATCGATAAACTTATTAATTAAAAGCTATACATGAATATGAGGATTTTTAATAAAGATAAATTATTAATGAAACGACGCGTAGAGAAATGTATTAAAATACTGAGGAACCCGCTAATACTATTCTAAATAAATTAAGAGCTTTGTGCCGATAAGTTTAAGTTTACCAAACTTATAAAAAGTAGCGAATTATCTAGTACTCGTAATGCGAAAACTCAACATATAAAATGACCAGCCCATAGAGTTTTGACGAATAATAATTAAGCAAAGTAAAAATTCGAGATACCCTGATCAGGTAGGACAAAAATTATTATAATCAACAGATCAGTTTGACTGACCAAATAGGAGAATTACTGTTAATCAAGATCCAAAAGGTAATACGATTTGTGAATTAGCATCGATAGCCTATATAAGAACTCTAACCGAGTCCATTTGGTTAATAGAATAATTTCCCACACTAGATAATAACTCTCAAACGGTTTTTGTCCTTAGACCAAAGCCCATTCTATAAAATACCGAGACTATCGAAATAAAATTCAAGTCTAGATGGATTTATTCATAATGCCATTTAGTAAATAAATAGCTGGAAGAATTCCCCAATAATGTAAATCAATTTATTTTTATTCTTCGCATTGACATTACAAGGAAAAATAAAATCAGATAAGATTTCTTCCCAATAACATTTGGATAAGTAGCCAAAGTTCCTGTCTAAAAATTGAATCGATATTAACTAATGATATCACAAAATTAGAATCCAAAACCTGATCAAATTCTTCCCAATAAAATTCAGCAAATGAATAACCAAAAATTCCGTCTAAAAATTTAATTAATGATATCACAAAAATAGAATCCAAAACCTGATGAAATTTCTCCCCAATAAAATTTAGTAAATAAATCACCAAAAATTCCTAAAAATTGAATCGATATTAACTAATGATATCACAAAAACAGAATCCAAAACCTGATCAAATTCTTCCCAGTAAAATCTAGTAAATGAAAAACCAAAAGAATTCCGTCTAAAAATTTAACCGATATTAACTAATGATATCACAAAAATAGAATCCATGACCTGATAAAACTTCCCCAGACGGGCAGACTAATCACCAATCACCTGATTGAGCAAATAATGAACAGAAAAACGCCCCTGACCACAATAGGTTTACTCTGGCAGTTGCAGACGGAAGTTATAATATAAGTGGTGAGGAGTTCCACAGTAAAATCTAACCAAATCTAATAGACGCATCCATCCGGATCTGATAACGTCCCTGTCCTAATATAATCTGTCCATTGAGGATTTCAAGTCTCAACAAGGTCACCTAAGAATAGCTAAACTTACGGAGAATAGATACGACATAACTTACCAGGTAGTTGAAGAGATTTAAATTCCATAAATTTCCCAACCGATCGACCATCTGATTAGTAGTAGATTATCATGAAAAATCTAAAAATCAAAAGTTATAGATGCATCCACAAAAATCGCGAAAGTATGACAATATCTAGTGTGTTAGGATCTTCAATGTCATGGCAAGGAGTGAATTGAATACCCACCCAGTGTGTGTACTCAGCTTTGGTGTAAGTGACTTCATTGCGTGGAATATAGGAGATGGCCAACTAGTAAATTTGCGCAAAACATTAAGAGATTTAGCAAAAAGAACATTAGATCTATTAGCGTAGAAACAATTTTTTCAACCATCATCGTACTGGTGGGTTACTGGGTTTTGCTATTTGTTTGAATCTTCCTATTGTACCCCGGTAACGCCATATAAATACTTTCTAGCTACCCCTAGGCAACGTTGGAAATGTGTTCGAGTGGCGGGTTGTCCGCAAAAAGTGAGCGTTATTACTAATGCTATAATTGCTCGGACAACCCCTGGGTTCAACGAGCTGTCGATGGAAGACCTATGCTCGCTTTGTAATATCCCCTGTGTGTGAGAAGTTTCGATATTCAGAATCATGTTGGTGAGTGTTAGCTGCGGTGATGGTGTGCCTAGAGATGGAACGACGTTTACCTGACGAAGTGTGAATACTCATGAATTTACTGTAGGGCTTTTAATGTTCTCAAAATATCACTTTTAAATAATTGAACAATCTTTATAATCTAATTGAATTCACAAACGAAATAAGATAAATTAATTAAGTTTATTTGCCAGGCGAGCGGCTCTACGTCTGGCGCGCTCTTTGCGCCCCGGCTTGATGGTGTTGTAGAAGGAGTCACAGCGGGCGTTGGATTTTTTATTGAGTCTCGATAAGCCAATTGGGATGGGGCGAAGACAAGAGGGTAGGTTACTGCCTCTCCCTCCCGACTGGCGGACAAGGCAACTTCCAACCCCCTTATCTGCGTCCGGAGGTTTTGATTTAATTGCCGTTCATCGGCCCAGCCCTTTTGAGCGGCAGTGAGCCGGTGTTGGAGGGGCTTAAGCTTCGCTGGATCCACCCATGTGGCTTTCACTTGTTGAATCTCTTTCGTGAGCTGTATGATTTGCTTATATAGGGCTTTGTTAGCTTGCTGGGCACGAGTCAATTCCTTCTGCAATAGTTGGATAGGTTCCATTACTAGTAATATAAATATTAAAGATTTGATATTTTCCAAGAGACTATATTCGTATAAGTTATATTAAACAAATAAGGAATTTTTCCATTAGTATTAAGATAAAGCAGTTAACAAAATGACAACCGGTTTATTTACTGTAAACATTTACTAAACAATCAAATCCTAAAACAGTTTATCATGAAGAGGTGGTTTAGGAGGAGGGAAAACCCCTTTCCACCCACTCTTCCGGCGAATAACCAGTTACGGTCATTACTGGCCGCTTGATGTCGCGGATCCGTGTAGTTTTTGGTCGGGTGACTCACGCGACCGTGCCTCGCTGCGGGTGTTAATAATTGCTGGCAATCCGACCAGCCAGTATGTCTTCCTCGACATTCGCCAGGTATTGGCGTGCACGGACTACTTGCATATCCACCTGTCGTTGGTGGGCTTCCAGTTGTTTGAGGAGATGCTGGGCTTGCGCGTGGATTTCTCCGGCCGGGCTCCACTCTTTCCATGGTTGTTCGGCCAGCCATCGGTCGTGGTCATTTTCTGTTGCGTCCGTTAGTTGAGGCTCCGGAGGGGGGGGGGAACTCAGGGCATCTCTCCTGCTGGAAACGTTCCCACGCCCATCTCCATCTGTCTGCGAGCCGGATTGAAATGCAGGCCATCGAACTGGGTTTATCTGTCCTGTTCAGGGTAGATCCCACGATTTCCACTTGGGGTAACGGTAGTCCATCGACATTAAGGGAGTGATCACACATTTTATAAATGGATATAAAATTCCAAGTATCGATTATAAGATGACCGGACGTGCGTTACACACTGTCTGTCGGTGTGCGGGACGATGGGTGTTGATCGCCAGTTAGATGTCAGAAAATTGACATTTGGACAAACCTATTCTAATTTGTCGATTTCCTGTTTATACAAATGGGTTCAACATCCGCTTGGATTTTATCGTGATGTTAAGTTCTGGACTGGATTTTTTGTTTATTTTTAAGGATAATTCGAATTGGAAATCAGGTAAGTTTTGCTTTTGGATGTTAACATCGGAAAACCCGCACCGTGATATTGTCAACTTCACAATCTCACTGCGAGTGTTCCCGTGTTACTTCCAATTTTCGACATTTCATTTTATTTTATTAATATTTAATTAATTTATTCTTTGGAGTAGACATTTCGTGATGTTATAATTCTGGAAAGATCACGAGCATCCTCTTGTCCGCAAGTACTGGATTTTATTTTATGGGGTTATACTCCTATCTAATGGGTCCTTATGGCTTTACGAGTTTACTTCCTTCAATTATTTATCTATCGTTCTCTTTTCGGTAATGTTGAACAGTTATATTTTATACAACTACTAGTTTATTATTCAATGCTAGGAAAATGTTGGAGATTTAGGCTTCTGGCAACCTGTGGGTTTATTTGTGATGGTGATCGGGATTGGGAAATCATTTATGGTCTAAGAACTTGTTGAATATTTTCGATCAAAATTAATGATTTTTAACAGTGGAATGGGTATCAAACATGGATGAGCCTGTGCCGTAATGTTACCAGTTAATGTCGAAGTGATACAAAGGGGCAGAAAACAGGTGAACTATTACATCGGTTCAGTTGGCTGCTCAAGAAGAGTTGTGTGGTTTTATGTTATTTGGGTTTACCATAACTTTCCTTTACTTTATCAATGTTTGTATTTTAATTTTAATTATTATTTAGGTTAATTTACTTTTATGCGGGAGCCACTTTCGATCAACAGTCGGGCTTAGTAATGACTAACTGTTATTTGTAAGGGAGTTTGAAAAAAGTGCTTCTATTATATACTCTGGTTTAGAATTTGATTAAATCTACTATTCTACTGGGAGTTCAGGGTAATTCGTTTAATAATAACTTAACTTATTATTCCTCGTCTAAATTTGCATTTGAGTGAATTTCATAAAAATTGATTTATTTAATTTCATAGCAGAGATTTCATTTTAATTTTATTCCCCGTCACCTTTCCCTTTAATAAGCCTTAGACGCATTTTATGTTTATATTATATTTAATGAGTGCCCACTGGACTACTCGGTGTGGTGATTTTGAGCCGTGTGTAGAATAATTTAGATCGAATTTAAAGAAAAACGAGAAACGAGGAAGTGGCCAAAAGACCCCTCCCTTATTTCTCCTTTCTTCTATACGGAATAATATTGACGTTCCAATCCCTGCGTTCCGCACGCCGGGTCTTCACGGGCACAGATCATCGGCGATATTCCACGCAATTACACGAATCTGAATAATATGTGGATTTTACTAACTTGTGATGTGTCTTGGCTGTGGGCCGGAAAAATTTCGACAATAAAATAATTAATGAAAAATAAACTGAGTTTAGGTTTTATAAATATTTATTAATATATTAAAGAACAATAAAACAAATTACTTGCATACATTAAACCAAAATAAAATTACATCTCTCCCCACGCCGACATCCAAGTAGAGCTCTACCGAGGTTGCGAGGACGGGACGTGAAGAGAGAGTTCCAAATAAAGCTCTCACTCACCTAAAATAAATTCAAAATGGTTTTAAAAGTGGTTCAAAACTTTGTTTTAAAATTGGTTAAATTTTATGTGAAAGTGCATCGGTATATATACCTATTTTCTGTCCTTAACCTCGCGTGTTCTTTTTGATTTAGTAAAACAAAATTCGACCTTGCTATTTTCTAGTGTATTCTAATCTTAATTTTTATTATTTTCTAATTTATTTTGATAATTTTTATTTAAAATTTTATTGAATTATTTCTAATTCAAATTCTTTGATTTAAATTTCATTTTCATGAAATTTTCCATTTTTGTTAAATTATCAAATTTCGGTCGAATTTGTTGGGTTTTCATGTTATGTTTATATTTATATCGTGCGAACCTTGTTGCATTTTGTTATTATTTTAATTTATTTTTATGTTTATTATTTTATATGTAATTGCTTTTCTATCATATTTTGCTAGGTTTAATTGATGTTTTCATAGGTTTGAATTTAAAACTGCATGTTATATTTGCATGTGTGTTACCGATTCATTTAAACATTTTTCAAGGCCGTTTGTGTTCTGGCCCAACAGTATGATTAATAGTTAGTTCCAACACATTTTTAGTTAATGATTAAGAATTGATTCACTATCTTTTAGTTAATCTCGTTATTTACTTTAAATTATAAGGGCCAAAGTGGATCATGTTATCACACAGTATCACAGACCAACGCACGGGAATACTGATTCATTAAAACAACCCGCAATTCACTAATTGACGCACAACTAAGGCGCTATCGAACGGCCAAACGTCCCAAAATTTAAACGGTTTAATTCAATTAAATCTCGTTTAGATGAATCCAGAGCCATTATTCGTGTCCCCACGCAAGCTGCTAATCAATGGCGACAAGCCATGCGGAACGCGGGCTTCACTGTGCCCCTACCGAGAGAGCCCCGATGGAATGCCTTGCGACCTGTAGAAGATGATGAGTTACCGTTCGTAGTGGGCAGACGAAAATGTGGCCGAAATCCGGCCCAGGAAATACACGAACAGGCCCGGTCTCCTCTCTCGGCTCGAGGATCACCAACGTCAGGTCAAACTCCAAGTAGCCAGGGCCAGGCTATATTTTTCAAATGTGGAAGAGGACATAGCGGCCGGCAGAATTGCGGATACCGACGAATACACACCGCAGGCCAGCCCCACTTACAATCATGCTGATGAACGAACGAAAGCCAATGTCGTCGTTCCTCCGATGCTCCATGCCAGTCGTACCCGAAACACGAAACGACCGGTCTTTGTGTATCATGAGCGCTCTAACGCTCAGCCGGTCCCTGACGAATGTGTTGAGAGGCTTCTTCTAAGTCCTCAATTCCGTTAATAACATTGGTGAAATTAACTTTAGGTTCAAATAAATAACAACCATATAGTTTAATTATTCCTACCCAGTAACCCACCACTCTTTCCAAAATATTTTCACTTTACATCCTTTTGAAATAAATTTAAATTTACAACCCCAACACTATGTCAAAGGTGCAAATCGATAAATATTGTATCAACAATTGTGTTAAATAGAAATAAAAGCTTGGTGTTAATTTACTTTGCGAAGTGGGAACATGATGGGTTAGCAAGCAAACTGAATCGTATTAAATAAACCCAACAGTAGTAATCCCGTATATACAAAGATTTTTTATGAAAAATGCAACTATCTTTAAAACCTTTCATTAATAGTCTGCTATGGCTTATTAAGATTTTCATCAAAATAGTTTTCAAGCTGCTACTTTAGTTATTTCTATGAATCATGACGGTAGCACAACAGCGACGTGTAGAAGAAGTTTTGTGGAATTCCAATAGTTTTGAAATATATTTAGACTGATCAACCACCCTTTTTGGAAAAAGAACTAATATTTTTAAACAAATAATCTCTTTCACGCATTTCTCGATTTCTTAATTGTTTCGAACAATCCTGCACATAACAAATAACAGCATTTATCGCCAAAATGTTTTTCCCATTTACTAAAATATGTTCTTGTTTGATTTGAAACCAAACTTTACCACTATTAATGCAATTTTAATTATAATTTTTATTCATTAAAAAGATTTCATAAAATTTATTATTAAGACTAACTACCAAATAGAACTTAGAGAACTCAATAATCCATTTTCATGTTCTGAGAGATGTCAACATGCCATAATCATACACATACTATTTAATATTATAAATTCAGTATCCATATTTATATTAAAAATAAATTAATTGTTACATCTAGTTCACAAGCAAAAAACCAATCGTTGTTTCCGTTATATTCAATTCATCAATAACATTACCGACTGAAATATATATTTAGATTTTAAAATCAACTCAATTCTCTCAACTACTCTCAAATGGCTAAAGTTTCTGGCTTAAAATTTAAACTAGAATCGGGGAGATTATTTGGTGATAATGGAGCTGTTACAATATCTTTCAATACACATTGGTGGGTTACTGGGCTTGACATTTGTTTATTTTTGTTGTTACCCTGGTAACGCCATATAATATTACTCTGACTACCACTCGACACCCGTTGCTAGGCAACGTTGGAAATGTGCTCGAGCGGGTGGATTGTCCGCAAAAAGTGAGTGCTATTGCTAATACTGTAATTGCTCGGACAACCCTCGGGTCCAACGAGCCGTCGTTAGAAGACACATGCTCGATTTTTATAATTGGTCCCTTTATGTCATGTATTTATCATTGGAGTTTAATAAATAACAGGAATTCTATCATGATTTCTGGACTATCTTACACATGAGTTAATACAATTAGACAACAAAACATATATTAATCGCGAGTTACAACACTGTCGAATTTGGTTTGGGTTGCGTTAACAATCGAGCGGCACGGCGCCTGGCTCTTTCCTTGCGTCCTGGGCGAGAGTTAGCATTTACTGTTGCTGCTGGGTTCGGGACCGAGGTTGGAGTAGCTGCCGACTCCCGATAAGCTAACTGAGCTGGTGCGAACACGAGCGGGTAAGTAACGGCCGCTCCCTCCTGACTGGCCGACAGGGCAACCTCCAGTCCTCGTATTTGCGTTCGTAAACTTTGATTTATTTGCTTTTCCTCTGCCCATCCCTTCTGAGCACCTGTGAGTCTCTGATATAGGGGTTTTATTTTTGCTGGATCTACCCAAGTGGCTCGGGTTTGGTGTACTTCTCGAGTCAGCTGGATATTCTGATCATACAGAGTCTTATTATTTTGTCGTGCCAAGGCCAGTTCCGTTCGCAAGATTTGTAGAGAATCCATTTCTGGAATTAATAACATCAAAAAGGTAACTATTACCATAGAACTAATAAATATATCGGAATTAAACAAAATTTCCTCGACAAATTATTACAGCATCAAACAAAACGAAATTAATTTCTAACCAAACTAATTATTTATTTTAATGACAAGGAAATTATAAACTAAGGTTAATTCAGGATGTCAGTATCAAGTGTCAGTGAATCCCCTCGCTACCCACTCCTCCGGGGAGCAATTCGAGAAAATCATCACTGGCCGCTTAGTATTTCGAACCCGGTGAGACCCGGCCATCTGAGAGTCCTTTCTGTTTACGACCGTCTCTCCACAGATGCCTCCGTGCATGGGTCTGCGTGGCCGTGGGTGGTGATAGGTAGTGGCAATCCGGCCGGTTTCGATGTCGTCTTCAATGTTCGCCAAACATTGACGGGCTCGGACCACCTGTAGGTCCACCTGTCGTTGGTGGTTGAGAAGATCATCGAGTAGGCGACGAGCGTGTTCATAGATTTCTGCAGCTGGATTTCACTCCTCCCAGAGCGGTTCCGGTGCTTCGTAATTTCGGTTAGGATCTTCTGATCGGCCACTGATTCGTTGGGATTCGAGTGGGGAAGACTCGAGACATCTGGATTATCGGAATAGCTTCCACGCTTCTCTCCATCGGTCGGCAAGTTGCATAGGAATAAGATCCGGATCTGAACTTCCTTAATGAGGTCATAATTAACATAAATTCCTTTTGAAAATTCAACAATTAAATACTAATAGCGGGAAAACAACTAAGAGTGTCGATATACGTGCGGATCTCTCGGGATTTTCCTGTTGTGGAAGTATCAAAATCAATGGATGCGGGGTCCTGAATTTGGCATTTGAGTTTTAAGTTTATATAAATCTCTAGATATTTATTAGAGAAACAAAGAGAAATTCTTCATTTCAGTGCTATTCATGATGGTGATCTCGTTTATGCTTACTCGTTTTAGGTTTATAGCCGATAACTCCCGTTATTAATAGTTTTCATTTTTAAACTCCCTTCTCTTGTAATACAAACTCGCCTGGGTATGGTAAAATCGAATCCCTGACTCACGATCATTTTATTATATTGGTCGACGAATGTCTAATAGGAAAAACATCACTATTCCTACGCTATATTGATGGTCTAGAGAAAGCAAGTCAACTTATGATGGAATTTGACACACGTTTCTAACTATTCTAAAACCAAAATTAAAATTGTTTTGATTGCACCCTAAATAAAGATTCCATATATTTGGTGATTTCCAATCTATAAATGATAAAGGCTAAAATCTAAAATTTATGCTACATAATTACAACATGATGGATATAAAACCGAATAATCTAAACATAAAGAATTATTACTTAAGAGTTCAAGTATAAAATTAAAAATAAAAATTCAACGGTAAGTTTTAGTACCCAACTGTTTATAAAACACTACGATACCGTTATGATAACAAAAAATTTAATTTCATAAACTCCTCATTCAGTACTGAGAAATCATCATTACTTATGTATTAAAAAATGACAAGAAAGAAAATTTCATTACCGATGAGTTGGGGGTCAGAATCGGCTACCGATCTGTTGCCAGGTGGGCTGATCGAAGCATTCCCTTTTCGATAAATCCGTTGTCGATGCATTTTCTAATGTGATACTGATCCAATGATACCGGGTGAGAGTTTATATTCTGATGATTGTGGGTGTTTGTACTTTGTGCAATGCTTTAATATAACGGCATTTATTTATGCGATATTCGCCATTCAGCGGAAATGTTAACATCATTTAATTGGATTCGAAATTCCCCGATTTTTGCATTTGCATAATTTAGACGTGCAAGTAAACAAATCAATAGTGATGTCTCAGATTTTGTGAACCGAACGGATGTGTCAACGTCCAAGTTCAATTGGTACTACCACATCCGGGTGTTAGAGCGATCGACAATTTGGATTAATATTTACTTAATGTGGTCGTGGTTCTCTGTGGGTTTAATAAGGTAACAATTTATAGTTTATTATTCGTGAAGTTTCCGGTTTATGTTGATTAGCATTATAGCCTATTCATTTTCAGATCTAATCTCGCTGGATCGGTGTTGGAGTTTTTTGGGGAAAATATGGTGGTTATGGTTGAAACATGAGACACAAGCTGGCTAGGCAAGGACATTGACCGTCTTGGCGGTTTCTCTGTTAACATGTTAGTTAGTTTTCTGGGAGATTAGCTTCGTTTTATTAATGAGATTTTCTTCAGGGAAAAATGCTTATCAATTGACAGTATCGGGATTTTAACGTTGGGTAATTTTGATTTATTCCAATTAAATTTAGTCATAATTTAGAGTAATTATGGGCAGATTTGGAAATCTCATTCTCTTCGGGACGGCGAGACGTTACTCAGTTGGATGTCGCAATTCGAATCCCATATCTTTGGATTTAGAACTTTAACTTGTTATTGAAATTACCTTCTATGATTTTGTATTTTATTTTGAATTTGTGATTTTTATTTTTCAATATTCGATGGAGTTGTGGATTATATTGAGACTGGTCTTCGTCAACGTTATTTTGAAGATTTGGGTGATTTTGGATTTTTCTCTCGCCTTTTTTATGTAAATTCTCATTGATTTATTCTAATCTTATCTTAGGGACGTTGGGAATGTTAATCGAATGTTATTGGTCATTGATATTAGAGTCTTTAAGTTTTATCAGAATTATTATGACTTGACTACCGTAAGTTTTTTGATTGTCGCGGGCGATTTTTAGGTTAACTTCGTAATTTTTATCATTAAGCAAAGAATCTTTTAATTAATAACCTGAAGTTATAATTAATACCCTGCACAATAATAATATCAATTTATAATTATAGTTAATAATATGAATTTCCGATTAGCGATATGGATTTATAAATAATAATGTGACTTTATGAGTAATAATATAAATTTGCAATTAAAAAATTAGAATTAGAATTAGATTTAGAATTACTCGCATGATTTTATAATTACTAATACGAATTTATAGCTAATAACATGGATTAATAATTACCAATAAATTCATAATTAAAGACATGAATTTATAGTTATGATTTCTAATATGAATTGATAATAAATAATACTAACTTATAATACGGGTTTATAATCGAAAATATGAATTAATAATATGAATTTACAATAAGGATAGTATAAATTTATAATGGATAACACAAATTAATAACATGAATTTTTAGCTGATAACAACGATTCCATTTTTCTTTAATTACCCGTAACCTTCCCTTAATTGACCTTAGGCGCATTTTGTGTTCATATTACATTTAGTGAGTGCCCACTGGACTACTCGGTGTGATGATTTTGAGCCGTGTGTGAAATAATTAGGTCGAATTTACAGAAAACGAGAAACGGGGAAGTAGCCAAAAAGACTCCTTCCTTATTTCTCCTTTCTTCTATACGGAATAATATTGACGTTCCAACCCCCTGCGTTCCGCACGCCGGGTCTTCACGGGCACAGATCATCGGCGATATTCCACGCACTTACACGAATCTGAATTGTATGTTGATTTTACTGGCTTGCGATGTGTCTTGGTTGTGGGCCGGAAAAATTTCGACAAATAAATTAATTATATAAACAAATTCGATTTGAACATTATACTTATTTATTAACATATTAAAGAACAAAATACAAAATTACTTGACCAAAATCATTCATAAACGCATAAAAATACATCTCCTCCCACGCCGACACCCAAGCAGAGCTCTATCGAGGTTACGAGGATGCGACGTGAAGAGAGTTTTCAACTAAAACTCTCACTTACATAGATTTTTAGAAATTGCTTAATGACTTTCAAAAACGATTAAAGATTATGTGAAAATGAATCGATATATATACCTATTTTTTGGCCCTAACCTTGCGTGTTCTTTTTGATTTGGTAAAACAAAATTCTACCTTGGAATTTTCTAGTGTATTCTAATCTTAATTTTTATTATTTTGCAATTTTATTTGATAATTTTTCCTTTAAAATTTTTATTGAATTATTTCTAATTCAAATATTTTGAATTTTTATTTCATTTTCATGAAATTTCACATTTTTTTAAATTATCAAATTTCGGTCGAATTTGTTAGGTTTTCGTATTATGTTTATATTTGTATCGTGCGGATCTTGTTGCCTTTTGTTATTATTTTAATTTATTTTTATGTTTATTATTTTATATGTAATTGTCTTCTTTCTCATATTTTGATAGGGTTTAATTGGTGTTTTAATAGGTTTGAATTTAAATCTGCATGTTATATTTGCATGTGTGTTACCGATTCATTTAAACGTTTACAAGGCCGTTTGTGTTCTGGCCCAACATAAATAATTACATTTATGCAGAAAATTTTCATTTAAAAAATTATTTTATTTAAACAAACCAGACAACTTATTACTTCTGAATTCAAAAACGGAATAAAATTCACGAATAAATTTTTTAATTAAACAAAATCATGTTGACTTATTATTTTAACTTTGTTTATGAGCTTTTTGTACGATTGCTGCCAATTGTTATTCATGATAATTTACCGTTTCGGCTCTTGTCTACCCATTTATCATGAAAAACATAATTGGGTGCATTCTAATGTTTTTAAAAAGATTTTCTTTTATTGCATTAAAAAATTAATTTTTGTTTAAATGCTGCACATAATTGCAATTTATTAATAAATATGTTTTCAATTTCTAATCAAATAACCATTCTAAAACAAATGAATACAAGTTCTATATTTATAAAATTTTATTATATCTCAGTATACCCTATAAGTTCTTAATAAGGCAAGGATAAATCTATAGTCCCCCATAGAGATATTCTGATATTTTTGACTAGTCCCACTTGATGTAGGATATCATATATTTTGTGCACTAATTCTTTTGTTTCTAAAGCCATACTTATTCTGGGACATCGGTTGTAACATAAATCGAGAACTTTCAAGTGGCAATCTGGCTCCGAAGCCTGTCTTAGAAGAATAAGAATCCCATGCAAAGAAATATTGCATCTTTTTAAATAAATTTCTCTGAGACTTCTTTTCATTATCAATATATCCTTCAAAATTTCAATGCCTTCATCTCCAATAGCATTGTCACTGAGATCTATCGAGGTCAAAGATTTATTCATTAGTAAAGCATTGTTGATTGTGACACAATCGAATTTTGATAGGCCAATCATAGCCAATGAGATGGATTTTAAATTGTTATTATAAGCCAATCCTGAAGCAAGATACGCCAAGTCCCTGTTGAGTAACTTATTTCTGCTCATATCCAGACGTTTGAGAGAATAATTTAACTTTAGCGACTCGTAAAGAGATTTTTGATATTTAAAATTCGTTGACTGTAATTGTAAGTTTATTAATGGTAATTTCGTGAGAATTAAAACGCTATTTTCTGTCATGTTATCCAACTCATTATGACTGAGATTTAGAAGTTGTAAATGAAATTTAAAAGTATTTTGAATAAGCACATCAAGAAACTCCTCAACTCCTATCGGTGTTAAAGAACAACATGTCAAATTGAGAGTTTCAATGCTATTTTTCATTTGAAATAACGACTGAATATGCTTTAAACCCTGATCAGAAATCGGATTGGTACTGACATCTAGAACTTTCAAAACACTAGATGATTTCAAGCCTTGTATCAGATTATATGTGTCCTCTGCATTCAAATTACAGGATGAAATGATGATCTCCTGGCAGCATTGGAAATCTTCATTTATTTTAGAAAAGATCGACCAAAATCCAGTTGGTAAGTCCATGTTATCCATATGAACTTCAACATAAGAAGAATTTGATTGGTTGTCAAGTTTCGGATTGTAACTATATTGATTGGATTTCTTAGACTGGATCGTGACCAATGAGAAATCATAAATCAGCGATTTGATTCTGTCAATTTGGTCAAATGAAATCTGACAGAGATCGAGGAAATTGATTATGAAATAAATCTGATCGACAATTGTTGAAAGCAATTTCTCGGTTTTATTAATATTGTAAAATACAGATGATTTTTCACTGATGATAACGAACAAAAATGTGGCTAGTTTGGAAATGTTGGTTTCGGAAAATACAAATTTTTCGAAAAACTCCTTTGACATTTCTACATCATTCGGTAAATTGACGAGACACGAGGCATCGTTCTGAGATAGTAAGTTGTGCTTTACCATTTCCGATATTATTTCTCTGCTAATTGGATAATTATTTTCAAAGAATTCTTTGAACAGAAATTCATATATGTGAATATTAAATTCATTTATTGGTTGATACATGGAATGTTTATCAGATTCTGGGGTGAACACAGAGTCATCTTCATTCCCAGCTAAACTGTAATTAAAAGATGGCCTTTTATTAATCTTTGAGTATGAAGATTCTAATGTAGATTGGTATTCAGGTGTAATTATATATTCTTCAATCATATGATTATTATTATTATCAGATGGAATCGGTCCATTATCAATATTGATAGTGCTCAATAATGGGCCATTTTCATAAGGGGTCATTATTTGAGGCTTGTCAATTACATCTACCTTGAAATAAGAATGATGATTGATATCTAAAAATATAAATTAATTGATATTTGTAAATATTTATTATTTCAAAATACTCAATTTAATTAAAAAAAATATTTAACAGGTACGTGAGATAGTGTTGGACTGGTAGTACTCGGAGTTTAATATAAATCCAGTTTATTGTTCCTTTATACTTACCTCAAACTTTGAACTCAAATAATATTGCGCAATTGAGAAATAAAACTTTACTAACACAGACTTACTGCCGTATTTCTCACTAACAGGCAGTGTCGACCTAAGCTACGGGCACCAGCCCGGGATGCAGAAAAATAGGGGCGCAAAATGAGGGGAAAATCTACATAATGCGGTAAACATAAAAATTTATTTTATAATTTATTTATTTACAAAAATCTATTTATTTTACAATCTGATATATTTCAACCCGCCAATAAATTTCTGATGACCAATTAAGTTTTATTTTTTAAAGAGTATTTAGACCGTTAATTTAACTGATGAATTGAATTTCTGAGAACTGATCGAGTATATTTTGACGTTTTAACACGTTTTCACTGGTTGTCTATCGTTTGTCACTGACTGTCAGTGACGTAAAAATTGCCTGTATCTCATTTATTTTATAATGACGATTGAAAATTATTTATTAAGTGTTAATAAATGAGAATTACATCTTTTGTTTGTGAATATAATTTAAATTAATTAATTTAAGAGTCAATTATGTTCGCAAATAAACCATCGGGTGTAGCAAACTGAAAAAGACAATTGCAATTTAAACAAGAAATAATGAAAAGGTCTGCAAATGTGGTTGGATATCCATTTGGACATTAAAGTATATTAGTTTTTATCAATATGCTAACAAATATTGTTTTTCTTATACTGGTAAATCAATTTTGTATTGAAGAAAAGTATGTGTAGTTCAATAAATTGTTAAACTTTTAATAGGGATAATTAGTATATTTTTATAGAGGCAAATTCTTATTGTACGGTAACCATAAATTACGACATTTGATAGTCAATTTAACCAATATTTGTTGTACATGAAAATTTTCTAGTCGATCTATTTGCTTGAATCGTTATAATTACTACTTTTTAGATTTGGAAACATTGTTGAAGTATTCTTTATAAGGAAACTTTAGAGAAATGAATTGTGGTAGCGTTTTACAATGCATGTAATTAGATTCGGATAAGTTTTAAATAATATAAGTCAGCGATTAGCAACAAGTTCAACATTAATAATTTTAAATGACTTTTGTTGATTTATTTAAAAAGATTAATGAAATTATGTTCGATTGAATAGTATGATTTCCTATCAATGTGGTACCAATAATAGTTAGAAAATAATTTGAATTAATTTGAATCGTTGTCATTGGTAATAAATAAAATTAACCAATTAAAATCAAGTATTCTATAATTTCATTTTCAAATTATTATTTTCATGAAAACTGTAATTATTTTTTCAACAACCGGTTTAAGTTAAATAATAAGTTTATTGAAAAATAGTTTGTACGTTTTCAAATTATTTTCAAGAAAAATTACAATAAATATATCGATAAATCTATTCAACTTTTGATCTATTTTTAGTTTAATAATAGTTTTATTGAAAAATAGTTTGTACGTTTTCAAATTATTTTCAAGAAAACTGTAATAATTTTAATATATTGATAAATTTATTAGTATTTTGAGTTTAGCGATTAAATTTATCGAAAAATAATGTCGTTATCAATAGCAATAGTAACAGCCAATCAGAATCAAGTATTTGGTTTGTACGTTTTCAAATTATTTTCAAGAAAACTGTAATAATTTTAATATATTGATAAATTTATTAGTATTTTGAGTTTAGCGATTAAATTTATCGAAAAATAATGTCGTTATCAATAGCAATAGTAACAGCCAATCAGAATCAAGTATTTGGTTTGTACGTTTTCAAATTATTTTCAAGAAAACTGTAATAATTTTAATAAATTTATTAGTATTTTGTGTTTAGCGATTAAATTTATCGAAAAATAATATCGCTGTCAATAGGAATAGTAACAGCCAATCAGAATCAAGTATTTGGTTTGTACGTTTTCAAATTATTTTCAAGAAAACTGTAATAATTTTAATATATTGATAAATTTATTAGTATTTTGAGTATAGCGATTAAATTTATCGAAAAATAATGTCGTTGTCAATAGCAATAGTAACAGCCAATCAAAATCAAGTATTTGGTTTGTACTTTTTCAAAATTAATTTAAAGAAAAGTTATTGAAATATGATTTTTATGTTGTTTCAAGAATAACTTTCTATTAAAAAATAAGTTCAGTCAATAATATTTCTAATTAACAATTGCATTTAATCAATCAATAATTTTACGAGTTTATTTAAATTGACGATTAACAAATTTATATACTTTTTAATCTAATTTCAATAGAGATTTTCAATTTAATATTCTTAAATTAAAATATTTATTCATATTTTCAAACCATTTTTAACTGGTACTTAAAAATTGTCAACGATTATTAAATATATGTATGTTTTTTACCAACTACTCTTTATTAAAGACATGTGTTTAGTTGGTATTTAGTAGTTATTGGTATACATAAGGTTATAACTTTTAATCACATAGGGTTCAAAGTTATCTTTCATCTTTTAGGGTTAAAATCGTGCCTTCTTTCATTATTTAGAGTTAGAATTATTAAATATTTCATTACTTTGGGTTAAAATTGTTACCTATTTCTTCACATAGGGTTAAAATTCTTAACCTTTTAAATAACTTTATAACAAATTATGTAATAGTTTATCCATAAATTTATCGAAAAGTATTATAATATACCTAGTTTGAATCATAAATTATTGAAATATTTAATAGGTATCACATGATGAATTTTTAATGGTTATTTAATCAATTTTTGGTTACATAAAGCTTTAATGTTCGAAATTAATTAGAATGTTGTTAATGAATGTAAATCTAATTTTACACGTTTTGTATCAACATTTAATTAGTATTTAGATCAAAGCTCTTATTAAAAACAAAAGTTTATTTAGATATCAATAGTATCCACGTGACTGATGCTGACAATGTAATACGTGTTTGTAATAAATTTACGTGTGAAAAATTGTCTTTTTTATTGTTGTGAAAGTTAAATTATTATCAATAGCATTATTATTAGCATTAATTAATATAGTATGCGTGAATTTTTAAAAAATATTGATATAAAACTCATGGATCGATTATTCTTTATCAATTTATATAGTGAGCCCAGTGACTTTCATTTGTAAACCCAGTGACTTATTTTCATAAAAACACTAAAATAGTTGTTACAACGAATTTAGTTGATGGTATCGCTAATAATTTATAGAGTCGAATGAACTTGTAAATTAGTATTTTCAAATCCTAACTTGGTGAATTATTATCAAAATATTGAATTTTTATTAGAAACAGTATATTTACTATAAATTTATAGAATTTGGTTAAGTATTTACATATGAATAATCCTATGATGGGTTATTTTCATAAACTTTATAAATCCAATGTTTAAATCCTATCTTGAATGAGTTATTTTCAAACTTCTTACATCAGTGGTGTCGGTAATAATTCGTTGAGGGGTTCAACTCCTATAGTGGGCGAATTATTTTTTATTTTAAAAATTAAATTTCTTAATAGAATATAAATCTGTATATTTTATTTGCTGTAAATTTAAAATTTTATAGAAATTGGTAAAGTAAATCTTGTATAATTTAGTTTTTTACATTTAGTTAAGTTGAAATTTTAAATTTGTTGAATTATTTTCTTAAAATATTGTAAATCCAGTGTTCAAATTTAAGTTTTGAGTGACTTATTTTTAATTAAATAAACTATCAATATACTATAATGGTTTTAAACTTAAATTTTCATGAAAATTATTAAAGTTTTATGATTATTTTAATAACATTGTTACGTAATATCCTACTATCAAATTAGTCAGTAAGCTAAAGCATTTAGGATTGAACATTTATTTTAAGACGCGTTTGATGATTATTTATTATGTTTAATGATTATTTTATAATTTATTATGTAAAAATATAATTAACAATTGAAAATTTCATGTAAATATAATTTTTTATAAATTATTAAAGTTTTATGATTATTTTGATAAAATTGTTATGTAATATACTACTAACAAAATAGTCAGTAAGCTAAATAATTTAGAATTGAACATTTATTTTTAAGACGAGTTTGATGTTTAATGATTATTTTATAATTTTTTATGTAAAAATATAATTAACAATTGAAAATTTCATGTAAATATAATTTTTTAATATATCACATGCAAGTAACATGAATCAATGAGGTAAACGAAACTCTTACGCTTATATGAAGTAAACAGTATAATAATATTACCAATAGTACTAGTGAGTGATTTTGCTAAGTTCTCTTTAGCCTTAGGCTTAGTCGTAGACGTAGTTGTAGGCGTGTTGGGCGATAATGGGAGCTGATGGGCGTGGATCGGTGATCGTTGGTTGGTGTGTGTATGTGTGAAATGTTTAAGAACGGAAGGTTCTAGAAGGTAGGTGTGTGGAATGTTCTAGAAGGTAGGTGTGTGGAAGGTTATAGAAGGCGGGTGTGTGGTAGATGTGTTGGTCCACAATTGCGTGACATAATAACAGTTAGGTAATAAGTGTGTGACTGACCGGAGGTGATGTAATAAATGTTATATAACAAGTGTGTCTCCAGGTAGTGACCAGGGGGTTATATAATAAGCATGTGACTGACCAATGACATAATAAGTGTGTCTCCTGGTAGTGACAAGTGACATAATTGACCAAAGATCAATTACTAGGTAGCAACTAGTGGACAGAGGTCAATCTCCAGGTAGCAACAGCATGGACAGAGGTCAAATGTTATGTAATAATTACGTGGGCCAAGGAGGGTTGTATCTGACGGGCTGACATCCAACTACTAACAAGTGTTATAAAAAACAAGCTTTAAATAAGCGAGAATTTTCAAAATTTTTAGAAAAAGTAGATTTTCAGTATTCAGGACTTTTAATGAACAATAACATTCGATAGTTTAGTCATGGACAAGTTTTAAATAGCTTTGTTAATTTACTCGATGGAATAAAAACCTTTTTACATAAAAAAGAAAAAATATATCCAGAATTGTCAAATGAGGAATGGTTAAATAACTTAATTTTCTTGTGTGATCTTTTAATGAACTAAAAAAGAAACTTCAAATACGTGGTCAAATCGCATTAACAATGCATGAAAATATAAAATCATTTATGATAAAAATCGATATATTCTTTAATGATTTAAATTCGAAAACAATGAAATATTTTCCATGTTTAAAAAATATTTTGAAAATTTAGTTAATTAAAAACCAATGCTAAAGCAATTAAACGGTATTTATCGTGTTTAGAAGAAATAAAGATTTGTTATATCTCCACACATAATTGAATATAAATCTTTAGAATTGAATTTCTTTAATTGGTTAAATATCGATAATTTAGAAATGGAACTAGTAGAGTTCAAAAACTGTTTTATACGGAGAAATAAATTTATAGAATTAAACTTGGAATTAGAGAAAAAAGCACATGAAATTGAGAATAAATCAATAGAGGAACAAATCGAAAATATAATATTATAGGAATGGAATTCATTGCCTAGCTCATTTGAGGGAATGAAAAGGTTTGTAACTGTGTTTTTAACTATGTTCGAATCAACATATGCATGCGAGCAGTTATTTTCATCATTGAATTTTATTAAATTAGGACTACGAAATCGACTTAGTAAAGAAATGACTGCTGCATGCACAAGAATCAAAACCACTAATTGTCGTCAAATAAACAACAAATGTCCCATTAAATGATGTATTCTTCCTGAAATTTTGCTTGTAAATTTTATTGTTAATAAAACTTGTAAGTCTTTATTTATTATTGTTTGAATTACTCAACATATGTGACCAACCACGTGGATTTAATAAAATAAATATCAAATTTGACCCACTTGAGAAAAAAGTTCGTCATCCCTGTTTTAGAGGATTGTGATTTAATCACCAAAGCCTCACATAAAATTCTTTCCCACTTATTATTGAAGTTTTTATATAAAATTTTAAAATCTTTTAAATTAGTTGTGCCTTTCCACATTTTTCTATGCTCAATAATATTACTCACGCTCTCAATCGGCTATGTTCCTGGACCCGTAAGTGAAGATGACGGGAAGTCTCTCCGATGCATGTGGCATTGCACCCATTACATGAAAATTTATACACTAGGTCAGAAATAAAACCTTTTGGAGTTTGAGATTTATTACTAAACATATTTATTGATTTCAACGGTTTTGATACTATATTAAATAAATTTGAATTGCCTAATGATTTTGTCATAAACAAATTAAAATTTCTAAAACCATTCGAATATGGAATTACAAAAACATGCGATTTTATGGGTTTACCAATATTAGGTGGACTATAGTTGCCATTGTTTTCGTCAGGCACAATCATAAGGCGATCAATGGTTTCCTTAGTCAGTCTTTCTACAAACGCCTTAGAATATCCATTTGTATTCAAAAGAGAAACCAGCTTTTGTATACTTTTGTTAGACTTTTCAAATGTCGATGATAATGCCCAAAATCTAAAAATCAAACCCTAATCATATTTCTATTATATTTAAAGCCACAAAAGCTATATATATACGCTTTTATCTCCGCAACTTTAACATGGAGGTACAAACGGTGTTAAATTCTTTGATATCAAAACCATAAACCCAAAACTATATAAATTTAATGAAACTGATTAACAAAAAATAAAAAATTATAATATTTTCACCATACACGAATCCCTTCAAAAGTTAATATAACACGAAAGTAGGTAGTTAGGAGCACACTGGGACCACACACCATTGCATAATATATATATGGGAGGTTTATTTAGTGATTATTTACGGTGTGTATTGATTACACAATGATGTAATTTTTTGTGTGCTTTATCATTTTTTTTGTGTGTATTTTTTCGAAATTTTTTAAGTGAATTTTTTGTGTTTGTATTTTTTCGAAATTTTTAAGTATATTTTTAAGTGGATTTTTATGTGTTTTTTTAGTAAATTTTTAAGAATATTATTGTATACATAAATTTTTATGTGTATGTTTATTAATTTTTATGTATTTTGGCGCGATTTTATGTAATTGATTATTGATTAAATTTTATAACAAATAATTTTATATGTAATTATTAAATTTTTAAGATAAATTTTAAAATATATAAGTTTTTAAATGATTAAATTTTTAGTATTTTATACATAAAACTATTATAATTGAATACAAAATGAAAATGTTAACATAATAATATTAATAATAAAAATAATAATATTAATAATAATAATAATAATAATTAAACGATAACGCCAATAAAAAACCTTTCGTACGATATATTTCGATAGCACAGCTATCATCTTCAGGTACTCAAAACCAACTAAAAATATTATGAATTAACATTTAATTTAAACAAATTATTTTTTATTAATTTAATTTTTTAATAAATAAATATTTTTAAAAATATATTTTAAATTAATTTTAAATTTTAAATTTTTTACTTATATTCTAATTTTTAAAAATTAATGTAATTTAAAATTTTCAATTATTTTAATAATATTAAAAAAACAAACATGATTTAACATACGTAAACTATTTAAAAACATTCAAAACATTCGTAGTCACAGCACTCTGCACATTAATCTTTGGATCCAATGACCTTATCAGCAAAGCTTCACATATCACTCGTTCCCAATAACTATTAAAACTTCTCAACAAAATTCTAAAATCAGACATTCCGATATCACTTTTACAGCCTCTATTGTGTTCACTAATATTGGTCAAACCCTTCAATCGACAATGCTCTAGAACTCGAGTACAGAGATGACGGAGATATGTGAAGCTTTGCTGATAAGGTCATTGGATCCAAAGATTAATGTGCAGAGTGCTGTGACTACGAATGTTTTGAATGTTTTTAAATAGTTTACGTATGTTAAATCATGTTTGTTTTTTTAATATTATTAAAATAATTGAAAATTTTAAATTACATTAATTTTTAAAAATTAGAATATAAGTAAAAAATTTAAAATTTAAAATTAATTTAAAATATATTTTTAAAAATATTTATTTATTAAAAAATTAAATTAATAAAAAATAATTTGTTTAAATTAAATGTTAATTCATAATATTTTTAGTTGGTTTTGAGTACCTGAAGATGATAGCTGTGCTATCGAAATATATCGTACGAAAGGTTTTTTATTGGCGTTATCGTTTAATTAAATCGTTGCCAAATTTATTTAATTATTTATTAATAATAATAATAATAATAATAATAATAATAATATTAATAATAATAATAATAATAAAAATAATAATTCTCAACACATAAAATAAACACGTAAAATGATCAAAATTTATTTAATTTAAATCATCACACATCTGCTTATAATATGCTCTTCTTAGCTCAGCCAACAAAATATGTACAACTTCCTTCTTCTTGTAGTCCCTGCAGCATCTGCATCTAAATGGACAAGTCAAAATTGAGGGATCTGCACAAACAATGCAGTCATCTAAACATTTCAAACCAGATCCTTGAACTGATTCATAGTGCATCCGTACAATTTCTTCAATGTTGATTCCTGTTATTTGATAGATCCGTGTAGCCAAATATTCAGGAGCACAATAGGAAAGTTTGTTCTTCATATTCCATCTTCATCAGAATTGTTTTAAATACAAATGATTCTTGCTCGTCGATCATTTTTAATTTTGACAATAGTCAGAATTCAATTTATTTAAACACAATCAGTGCTTAATAAATAATCGAGTATTTCTTGGTCGGTATTAAGATTATTAATTAAAATTTTTATAAAATTAAATATTTCTTGTACTAGACTGTTGTATTGCAGTGTTTTTATCCCCATGACAACAACTTTTCCACTTGCAAATACATTCACACAAAGTGGATTATACTTGACAAGTCTTAATGCTGGAAACATTTCCGGTTCGTAAATGTTTTCTGTTTTGGTAGACAAATCATACAAGTTGATTCGACAACCCATGTCAATATTCAAAGATAATGATTGAATTTGTAAATCTTGAATCTGACATTTGAGATCTCCTTCCTGTAATGGTCTTTTGCAACCATTACCCTGCATTTTCCGCTCTTGAAGAATAAGATTGGATATTTTCTACTTCTATCCACTACATGCTGATGTTTTCCGGTCGGAAACTTCATTCCAGTTACTTCACATCTTCCTCTATAATTAATATTACTAATCATTTTCCGATATCAAAATAAATGATTTAGTATATCAAATTATAAACAAATTAAATTAAATGGAATTAAGAAATGATTCAGTATATCAAATTGTAGAGCCAAGTGGGAGCGGAAAAACTTTATTTGTATATAATTTATTGTAGTCAAACATGTTCAAATCAAAATTCAATAAAATATATTGGCATAGGGGTGCAGACGAAGAACATGGATTGACACAAAATCAGTTTTGTAAATTGAAAATGACAATAGTTAAGAGATTTGATAAAATCTGGTCGTTTAGGTTACGTCGAGGCGATGTAATAATTAAAGATGATTTGTATCAAGAATCAAATAAGGAAAAAGTTTTCAATAACTTGTTCACAAAAATCAGTAGACATTGCGGAGTTAATGTTATTTTCATAACACAAAATTTATTTCATCAAGGAGGAAGTCATCGAATTCGTAATTTAAATGTTCAATACCTAGTTATTTTTAAAAATCCTCGCGATCAAACGATTATCAATTTCTTAGCCAGGCAAGCTTATCCAAACAATAGAAAAGTTTTAATTGAATCATTCCAATATGCTACAAGCGTTCCCCATAGATATTTATTCTTTGACTTTACACAACAATGTAGTGACGATTTACGTATCCGAACAGATATTTCTAATGAAAAAGGTGTTACGATTTATAAACAAAATTGAAAACAAATAAATGATTACAATCATGTCATTTAAAAAAGTACTTGTCAAAAACGAAATTCAACCAAAAAAAGTTATTCGTAAACCAAATCAAAAAGTAAAGAAGAATCTAAAAAAGAAGAAGATTCTAAAAAAGAAGTGGATCAAATTATAAACAATAATAATTAATTGTAAATAGTAAACATGAAATTTGAACGTAGTCTACCATATTTCAATGCATTGGTAAAGGCTCAAAATAATGAAAGAATAGCAGTTTTACATGCTTTCCCTTCATTTGTAATTGACGATTTGCTTGAAGTTATTGTAAATATAGTTCGATGTAATGTCAATATTAGTAAAGCTAAAAGAGTGGTATTACAAAGACATAAGAGATCCCTTTTATCATTGGTAAACACTAAAAATAGACGTTTAATGAAAAGAATAATGTATAAACAAAAGGGCGGGTTCTTGGGTACATTAATTCCTATAGTTTTATCGGCAATCAGTGCAATTTCATCCGTAAGATCTTAATGGGTTTACAACACTCTAAACCAGATAAAGTTGATTTAAATATTTTAACATCTTGTTGTAATAATGAAGGAACCATTTACCAAAAATCTACTCAAAACAATATGGACAAACCCAAAAGATCCAGATGGTTTTGGTGGTGTAGAAAAATTAACAAAAAGAGTGATTAATTCTAAAAAAGAGACTCAAAAGTGGTTATCGGACCAACTAGCATATAGTTTAAATAAACCAATGTTGAAAAGATTCCCAATCAGACCATAGGAAACAAGAGGAATCAATGATTTGTGGCAAATGGACTTGATGGAAATGATACCTTATTCGAGAATCAACCAAGGGTACAAATAAATTTTAACTTGTATTGATGTTTTCAGTAGATATGGCCGTGCTATTCCAACAAAAACTAAATCTGCTAATGAAATGGCCATGGCAATTAAAAAATTATTTAAAGACGGACAACCTCACAATCTACAGACTGATTTGGGTAATAAATTTAATTAATTATTTATTTTAATGTATTTTAGGTAAAGAATTTTATAATAGCAAAGTAAAAGAAGTTATCAAAGCCAATCATTACTCTATATTCTCGCAATTCAAAGCTTGTTATGTGGAAAGATTTAATCGAACTTTGAGAGAAAGATTGAAAAAATACTTTGTGCATCAAGGTAATAAAACTTGGATACATGTTTTACCGAAAATTATTTTTAGTTACAATCATTCGCCACATAAAGGATTAAATGGTCTCAGACCTGTTGACATTACAGACACCAACAGAGACCAAACATTAAAGAAAGAAAAATCGATAAGCTAAAATACAAGGTTGGTGATCATGTAAGAATTAGTAAAATCAGTACTTCTCCGTTCATCAAGAATTTTGACAACCATTGGAGCGATGAGGTATATGAAATAAAGAAAATAGATACAAAACAGAATCCTGTAATGTATTTAATATCAGATCATGAAAATAAAGAAATAAGTGGAAAATTCTACGAACAAGAACTTCAAGTCATTCCAATTCCAACAATATTTAGAATTCAAAAGATTTTAAAAACCAAAAGTGTTGGTAAAATTACCAAAATTTACTGATGATGGTGTTATGGAATAATTTGGGATAATTATAAGTAACGAAGAAAAATCAAAATTTGAAAAATATTTTGAAGATAATTTATTCATAAACACTATCAGAATTACAAAGTCATTTGTTGTCATTTAATCCTTCTCCTTTTAAAGAATTGATAATTCAAAATAATGAATTGGTCAAAATAACACTTGCAGATGACATTTCAAATATATCTTTTGACACAAATTTAGCTAAATCTTTGGGATTAAAATTTTCAAAATTTACAGAAAAAAATATACTAGGCACTAAAATTCCAAAATTATTACATCATCATCAACAAATGTTCATTTATTCAAATATTATTGAACCAATAAATGTTGGTGATGTTAGAGTTCCACTATTAAAATCTATTTGGATTAAAAAATATGATCAAGGAGAAATTGCTCAATTAGAAATGAAGAATCCAATGTACCTTCCAGTATCGTATTCAACTATAAACATCATTGAAATAAATATTCGAGATGATAGTGGGAAATTAATTAAATTTAGCAAAGATACCAAAACACATTTATCGTTACATTTTAGAAAAGTAAATGAATAAAAAAGATTTTTACGTGAATTTACCCAGTAATAGTTGTCTACTTACATTTCCAAATAATGAAGCTGGAAAGTTTAATGTAGAATTTCCAAATCAGATTTACTTGGATGATGAATGGGAAGTTGCTTTAACTGAATTCACTTTTTTTTACAATAATTTTCCATTTTATAACAACTCTTATATCAAATATATTAAGAGTACATTACATAATAGTTATGAATATTTTTATTATATTGAAGGAAACTATACAATGAGTCACAACTCTACATTTTATCTGATATATATTGACAATAAAATTTTGAACATTAATTGTAAATATTTTCCATTCAAAGTATCATTTGATAGTATTGAAGAAGCTAATTGCTTGGAATTTAATAAAAAAGAAGTAGATTTTAATGATGAATTGAATCAGATACGTATATTAAATAAGAAATCAAAATTTGATACTATACGATTAACTATTATTATGATGTAGAGTATACTGAGACATTTAAAGAAAATTTATTCATTACTGAACTTTCACAAGTCACTGATCAGTTAATAACATCTTATCCCCATCCGTTCAAATCTTGTGAAATTAAACAAGATCAACTTGTTAAAATTGAATTGGAAGAAGATGTTAGAAGTGTTAAATTTAGTAAACTGTTGGCTCTTAGTTTGGGATTAATTGATGAATCTTATAGTGAAAAGATCATTGTTGGATCTAGATTAGCAACTGTAATGCAAAAAAATATACAAATGATGATTTATACAAATATTATTGAACCAATTCTTGTGGGTGAATTAAGTGTTCCACTTCTTAAATGTGTTTGGATAGAAAAAAATAAAAAAGACGACCTTGTTCAATTCATTGAGAAAAATCCAATGTATTTAACAGTATCATCCTCGTATATAAACAATATAGAAATCAATATTCGTGATGACATTGGAAAATATATATTTGGTAAACAAGGCAAAACTTACTTAACATTACATTTCCGTAAAATAAATGAGTAATCCAGACATTGTAAACTTTTATAGCACTCATCAAAATGGTGGGGATTTACCTTATTTTGTAGGTAAACAATACGGATCTGGTTGGTTAAAAACAATTGGGCAATTCGCACTACCTATTCTTAAACGTATAGGAATAAATAAAAGATATGGAGAATCGTATTTGGAAACATTTTCAATATTTGAACACTTTAATGTCAAGTCTTTAACATTAAGTAAAGGAAATGATTATCGTGAAAAATATAGTCAAGATTTGGCCAATGATAATTATAGTTCTAGTTATATGCAAAGTATTGTTATGAATATGGGTTATCTTAATACAAATATGAATTGTGGTATTACCTTGTCAGGCTTTAAAAATAAATATCCCTTTTTTATATTTGTATTGGCACCTGATTTTGATCTTAATCAAAGTCAGTTACCTCAAAGTGGAAATTCACGATTGGATATAAAATTTGAAAATCCATTAACCGAATCTGTATCAGTACTTGTATACGGAGTATTTGAAAAGAAATTCAAATCACATCAAGCCGTACAGTACTTGTTTGACAAACATTGTTGAACACACTATAACCCAAAGTATTATTAGTTATGGTTAAAAATGAGTAATTTAATTAATTTTAGTTCTATTCAGATACAAACTATTGCTAAAAAACTAATTGAGAAAAATTTTATTGGTGTTTTTCCATTGGACAAAATTCCATTTATCAATATCAACAAAGCTTTGATTGTAAATACTCAATCAGCTAATCTCGGTGGAGAACGTTGGCTCGCTATTTACGTGAAACCAGATAAAATATATGTATTTGATCCAATGGGATTCTATTATCCTCCTTTATTGATATCAAAACTAGAATTAATGTTGATGCGAATTGAATACAGTCGAATTCGATATCAGAATCCGTTGACAAAACTTGTGGCCAACATTGTTTAGCTTGGTTAAAATCAATGTTCCTAAATAAATCTTGTATCATTGTGTTTATTTCCTAATATGATTTTGTGTACATGTAGATTGGTAGTGTGTTGATTAATACAAGTGCGGATGTGTTGATTTTGATTGGTAGAAAAAATAAATACACACACATTTGAATATATCGAAAAACATTTTTATAATTTATCATAATTTACAAACCCGTTTAATTTGTAAGTTTAATTTTTCTTTTAAATTTTTAATTAATATTATTATGTAATTTAGGAAATGAACAGCAATAATTACGAAAACTATACAAGTAATTTAATTTTTATATTAAATCAAATTAAATCAAATTTATATAATTTATTAAATTATCAAACCAATGGAACCCAACACAAAGTTATAGTGAAAATTAATCCCCAAATTACAATTTAAGTAAATTTTTATATTTTTATAATTTTATTAAATTTTATGTTTAGGTTACACAAATTATCCACAACTCATGTCACCCCATAACAGCTGTACTATTATCTTCTAGGAATATTTCATATACTTTAGACATTTGCTTTTTCATACAAAATTAATTTTATTTATAGTAAATAATCAATTTTTATTGGTCGCATACTACTTGCACATTTATTATAATAGTTTAATAAATAATTTTTTATTACTAGGTAAATTATACCCCAATTATTGCCAATTAACAGTGCATACTAAAAAATGTCACAAAAAAATGGAAGAGTATTATGGTAAAAAATACCATAATTCCATTAACTTTATATGCCCTGTATGCATAACTTCCCAACTCATCTCCTATTTAGACTTTTATGACCATCATAAAATTCATTTGCGCCAATTTCATGTTAAAAAAATTAAACTATTTAAAAGACCAGGAGCAATTAAATTAAGCAGCACCCAAATTACCCCATTAAGTAATCCTATAAGTGAACCTACAACAGATCCTATAAATATTATTTTGGATTACCTAAATGAAGATAACAGATCGATAGATTCACGGAATGAAGCAATGGAAGCGGACGAAGATAATGAGCGGATGAAGATAACGAATCGATGGATTCATGGGATGGAGAGTTTGAAGAGGTACACATGGGGCAAAATGATAATATACAAATAGTAGGAAATTTACCTATAATACAAAGAAACTTACGAGGTACACATCAAATAATTAGTATAGATACTACCAACTTGGACATTAAGGAAATTGTTTTCCCTGTAGAGTTAATTAACAAGTTAAGAATGATAATAGATGAACTAAGATATGTAAAAATTCAATTTGGAATAGAAATTGAATTCGAGAAAGATGGAGAAATAAAATAAATAATATTAGTAACAGCGCAAGACCACTTACCCAATCATTCTTTGACGAAGGCATACAAAAGATAAATGAAAAGATAGCTTCAATAACAGAGTTAGGGAGTAGTAGGGTTATTAGAAAAATAACTGAAATTTACTTTATAGTAACAAAAATAAGTAATATCAGTAGGTTAAGTGGTAGAAGTTATATAAAAGTACCAAAACAATTGGCTAACAAAAAGTGTATAATAAATGTGAAAAATAGTGATAATTTATGTTTTATTTATAGCATATTGTCGATACTTAAAAAAGATGAGATTGTCAGTAGTCATAGAAAAGATAGTTATAGTTACACTAATTATCTAAATGAATTAAATTATGACCAAATGATATGCCCATGAAATTAAATGGTATTCGAAAATTTGAGTCAAATAACGAAGGACTAATAATTAATATATTTAGTTATGACGAAACATCTAAACCCGAACACAACGACTTTGTTTTAAAACATCCATTTTTAAACATAATTCATAGGTCCAAAGTTACAGAAGGAACAATTATTAATTTATTGCTATTAAATAAAGGAGAAGAATATCATTATGTAGGAATAACATCACTCAATAGGTTATTGAATTGTCGAAATAAAACAATAGAAAGAATTCAATCATTATGGTGTCATAGATGTCTGAACGGATTCAGACATAAGAAAGCCTTGGACAAGCATGAGATATTATGTATGAGAAATCAGTTAGGGACAACTTTATATACTTTCCCGGAAAATAAGTTTATTAAATTCACTGATTGGTCCAAAACTGTAACCCCACCATATGTTATATATGCAGATTTCGAATCTGTTTTGCCAAAAGACAACGTGCACCATCAAATACATTTACCCATTTCGGCAGGACTTTTATTAATAAATAATTTTGATGGGAGTACAATATATAAAGAATCTATACGTAAGATTGTGTGGAAAAATTTGTGTGGAAAACAAAGTATTACTAATTATTTTCCATAACTTAAAGGGATTGATATATATCATATATTAAAATATGGATTGAGTAAATTTAAAAATTGGGCTTTAGGATGTATTCCAATACCATCTGAAAAAATTATTTCATTAATTGCTCATTTGGGAAAAATTAGTGTGAGATTTATTGATTTTTATCAATTTGTAAATGATTCTTTAGCAAAAGCGGTAAAAACCTTGACAACTTTACCTTTGACTCGATCTGTTTTTATAGGGACTATAGTAGATGAAAATGGGATCTTCCCATACAATTTTGCAACTAGTTTAGATGTTCTTCACGATACTTATGAGTTACCACCGATTTGGAAAGATGTCACTGCGGCTGAATATGAAAAAGCTCAGATTATTTGGGATGAAACTAATTGTAGGACTTTACTTGATTATATGAAAGTTTATCTGAAACTAGATTGTTTTCTTTTGGCAGACTTTTCCGAACAATTTCGAGCGAAATCAATAGCACACAATAAATTAGAACCTTTAAATTATTTTGGGATTCCCGGAATGTCTTGGTCTTCTAATTTAATGTCATTGGATGAACCTATAGAATTTACTGAAATTATTGACGGAGGTATTAGAGGTGGTCTTACTTTTGTTAATAAACACTATGTTAAAATCGACAAAAACACAGATTTACTATATATTGATATTAATAATTTATATGGTTGGGCTTTAATTCAACCATTACCTTTGTAGTGAATTTAATTGGATATTTGACGGATTTGATATAATATTATCTGATTGTTTGAATCTTGAATCTTTGTCATATGTGTATACTCTTGAAGTTGATCTTGAGATTCCTTCTGAGCTTCATGTTAAGTTAGATGATTTTCCAATTGCAGCTGAGAAAATGAAACCTGAGGGCTCAAAGGTTGAAAAATTGTTGCTGAATCATTACCCTAAATATAACTATGTAATTCATTGGCGATTATTAAAATTATACATGTCTCTCGGTGTTAAAGTGACACATGTTAATCACGAAGTAAGATTCAAACAGTCTAATATTTTTAAAAAGTATATCGACATAAACACTGAACTTCGAGCTAAAAGTACAAATACATTAGATAAAAATTATTATAAGTTGTTAAATAACAGTTTATATGGAAAAATGTTGAAAATCTAAAGAGAATGAATTTGCGTCTTTGCACAACAGAAAAAAAACTTGCGACTTATCCTTCGAAACCTACTTTTAAAAAATCAATAAAAATTGACAATGATCTTATTGCTGCGTTGTTAAATACTTAAATCCTTAAACCGATATGTTTAGATCGACCAAGCTATATAGGACAATCAGTGCTTGACTTGTCGAAACTTAGAATGTATGAGCTTCAGTAAAAGGACTTGGAAAAATATCGACAACAATTTAATTGTGAGATTAATATAGTTGCTGGAGATACAACTCTTTCTTCTTGGAGATTAAAAATTGTAAACTAGATATTCTTTTGTCTGAAATGGTTACGGATAATCTTTTGGATACATCTTATTACCCTTCTACTCATCCGCTTTATTCTATAAAACTTGATTCGGTCATTGGAAAATTTAAGGACGAAAGTAAGAGAGAAGGTTATGACGAATGGGTTTTCCTTCGACCAAAATGTTACAGTTTGTTAGGTAAATCTTCTTGTCTAAAAGCTAAGGGTATATCATTAAAGGATACTGATCTAACTCATAAATCTTATAAAGAGTGTTATGAGAAAAATTCAGTCTTTTCAGTACCACAATTTAGAATAAGAACAAAAAATCATCAACTTTATAGTTTTAAAAATAGTAAAGTAGCATTTACAAATAGAGATGATAAAAGGGTTTGGGTGGGTAAAAATAAAAGTTTAGCATACGGGCATTTAAATATATCTGGAGAAATTGTCGCTGATGAAGAAATTATTTGAAAAATTGTAGCAGGTGACGAAATAAAAATTATATCAGATGAAATTCAGCAACCTAACTTTGAGGAAGAACTAATAGATATAGACGATGTGCAGTTCTCTGACGATAATAAAGAAGATGAAAATTTTTACTAAATAAACATTATAGTATAATTTAGTGTGTTTTTATTTGTTGATTAATTTTTATTACATAGATTCCAAAGTTTAAAAATTTAGTAAAAACAAAAGTGACCAATTTAAAATTGATTAATAAAAACAATTTTATTAATTTTCGGAATTGTTTTGAACATCACTGCTTGATATTTGATTGAATCCCGAGTCATTCTATTCATCTGTTGATTCGAGATTATTTATTATTGTTTCTTGTAATAGAGCATTGTGTTCAGATAAAATGTTCATCTGGTTTCCGAGTGTATAAACTTGAGCTCGCAAACCTCTATTTCGATTTGCTACTAAAACATATAATTCATTTAACTTGTCCTTCTGACTTTGTACGTTTTATAATGCATACTGTAATCTGGAAATATATATTTGTTGTGCTTCAATTATTTGTTCGCTGTTCATGACTTTTTAATAATGTATATTAATGTAATTTGCAAACAAATTATTAAATAATTTATTAAATTATATTTTAAAAGTCATACTAAAATTTTCATATAAAAAAATTATACTAAAAATTAATTTATTAAATATGTCTTTTAATTATTTTAAATTATATAAATTAATTTATTACATATAGCTTTTAATAAATATAATTATTTTAAAATTAATATATACATCAAAAAATATTATCATTTTATATTCATGTATAATAAAATTTTTATTACTTTAAAAAATTATATTTTAAATTTCATTTTAGAATTATGTTAAAAATTTTATTACTTTAAAAAAAATATATTTCAAAAATCATACCAAAATTTTCATATAAAAAATTATACTAAAAATTAAAATTATAAATACATAAAAAAAATTATATTTTAAATTTCAAAATTTGAAAATAAATTTTAGTAGAAATACCCATAAAAATCTACTTAAAAATTTCGAAAAATTTCGAAAAATACACACAAAAAAATGATAAAGCACACAAAAAATTACTTCATTGTGTAATCAATACACACCATAAATAATCACTAAATAAACCCCCCCCCCATATATATTATGCAATGGTGTGTGGTCCCAGTGTGCTCCTAACTACCTACTCACGAAACCAACAATATTATTAGATAATGCCTTTAATTTTCTAATAAATCTAGTGTTAAATTTATCCGTAACTCACGATTTTTCACAGTTCTTTCTCTTTTTGTGTACTTGAACATTATTTATGTATTTTTATGTTAAAACCATAATTATTATTCAATTCAAAACGATTTCTTGAGCTCTCAAGTGGCTCGGTAAAAAACAACACAACCGTAATTGGATCCCAAGTTTAATGTGCTAAGTGACTACGATTGTTTTGAATATTTTTAAATAGTTTGAGTATGTTAAATTGTCATAAATTGATGTTTCCGTATTGTTAAAATAATTTTTTAAAAAATTTTAATATTATTTGTATTACGTCAAATTAAAATGATTTAATTTATAAAATATTTCATTATTATTTTAATATTTTATCATAATAAAGATAAAAAATTTTTTGTGCCTAAAAATGACAATTAAACTGTCGAAATATATCGTACGACGAGTGTTTGAATGGCGCTTTCTTTTAATATTATGATAACTTTATTTTTTAAGGCCATAAAGATTTTTTACAATTATTTAATTTTTTGTGCTAACATTTCATTTATTTTCATTAAAGATTATGTTTCATCACATTTGTGTTACTCAGGGTAAAATTGATATGTATTAGTAATGAAAAAATGAATTACTAAAAGAAAACGAATACAAAAACAGATGAATGATGAAGAATAAAATTATTTTATATCCTTTATACATTTTTTATCAATTATTTTGATTAATTTATTTAAAAGTCTCGATATTGTTGCAAAATGAAAGTTGAAAATGTGAGAGTTATTAGATTTCAAAGTGCAAATAGCTAAAAGGATCAAATGAGCGAGGGAGAACAAAAGCCTAAAGAAGGATATGAGTGGATAAAAATGTGATGACGTAGAAGCCGGTTGAAGTTGTATGTGCAAAGTCAGGGTGATGGTATTAAATTGGCTATAAATTATAAAAGTGCGTCGAGAAAATAAACCAAAACTGTTAAGCTGTGAGAGCTTGCAAAATATGTGAGGGTGGCCATCACCCGGTGACGTGAGAGTGATTGAATTGTTTGGGTTGTCGGTGAATTCGAATAGTAATTATTGTCAATCTGACTCCTAGCGTGCTTTAAACAACAGTAACGAACTCTAAACGATATAAACTTTATTGATTAATACACTTTATCTCCACTTTAAAATGACACAGCGAATTTTCAATCAATCACACTTAGTGTTTATTGCGACCCTTCGGGAAGAATAGCACTTTTCGGATCAATTGGCTTTACAATCACCTGACTACTGCGGTGGGTTTCTGAGATCGGTAACTCTGATTTAGTTGCTTTGATTTGCTTTGACATTGCTTAATTTCTGTTTCAAATTTCTCTTTAATTCCTTTTTATCTTTCTTTGTCTTCTGTAATTCTTTGTCTCCTGCAAATTTCTTGTCTCTCGCAATTTTTGTCTTTCGTAGATTTGGTCTTTGGCAAGTTTTTTCTTAAAATTTTTGTGTCCCAATTTCAATTGCGCTTCCTTTTTATACTCCATCCTTCAATAACACTTACTGATGTCGAATTGAATTTCTGATATCTTTTAACGCTAATTCCTTTTGGGCCTCCATTATCACTGACATATGTCCAGATAACTAATTTTTTGAGATGCCCTTTACCGGATTTTCAAACAATATTTCTTCCCTTATCTTGAAAGGGCTTTCGAGATAATTTGCGAATTTTGCTTTTGTTTTTGTTTTCCAAAATTTGCACTTGTTAATTATAAATGACCTTCTTTGATTTAATTGTCTGTTTTTATTGATTTTCTCTTATTCCTTTCTCGTTGTTCAACATTTCTTTTCATTCTCTTTTTATGAGGCTCCAGAACCACATCTTACTCACTTCTCATTGTTTCCCCCAATCATTTTACATGTTTATTAATTATTTTATTTCACTATTTAGGTATCCTCAACAGAATGATGAGTTAGGTCAGAGTACTCAAAACGAGATCACTACTTTGAAAAAGTATCATTACTAGTAGTAAAGTATTTTGTAATTAATTACTAACACATACACATTCATTATGTTATTAAAAAGTGATATACGTGCATATGATATATTGCTATTTTATACTCAATTTGTGTAAATTATAACTGAAATAGAGTTTTCCAAAAACCTTCCACTGGGTTGGATTACAGACATCCACCACGAATCCCAAAATATTAAACCCAATTTACATAAAATAATAAACAGAAACCACTTCATTAAAACAAAAAGATATTAAGAAATCCAATAATTATATAATGATTACATATGCTTTTTAGAACTAGGTAATTACAAAATAATGCGTCTAATTGCGTCATCATCTGCTGCAAGAGGATTGTGTAATAAACTAAGGAGTTTGCGACAAACATGAAACTCTACTTTTCTAATATTTTTTAGTTACATTAAAAATTACAGCAACAATTATTTTAAAATCTCGAAATGAATACTAAATTACATAATGAAATGTAATTAAATAGACTCAGTAAATAGATTGGAACATTTGTAGAACTATTCTAAATATAAAAATAAATATTAATTTTTCTGAAATTATAAATTTCTTCTGAAGTAAATTCCATGACAACCGAAATAAATACTACACGAATAATTTCCTTTCAATATAAAAATGCCATGAAATAAAATAAATAAGAAATATCTACGGTATGTTTATAATTTATCAATATTTTAATTTAGGAGTGCTTAACACTATTTATTTACTTATTTATCTAACTTCAGTGATACATGAACTTCATACTAATCCTGATAAAGAAGTTTAGACATGTAACCTTTTTTTAAGGACAACGGCGCTATTGCTCTTAATTTTGATTTTAAAAATACAAATATTACGCCAAATCTCATACAAAGCCTTTAATACTAACCAATATTTATTTTAAGTGACGCTTTATTATGTTAAATTTTATATAATTTAAAAATAATAATAAAATCAATTACTGAATATTACTTAGAATTTTAATAATATAAATTACATTTTCTATTTTAAACTGCTAAATTTCGAAAAAGATTTTATTACATTTTAATCACAAAAATTTGTTTAAATAATGCTAGTTACCTTGATATTTTTGAGGCAGCGACTTTTGACAAGCACAATTGGTATTTCCCATGTTTCAAAATCTGATCAAAGTCAAATGGCAACTGTCAAATGTTGTGAATTTGTATTGAGAGATTAATTTGAATGCATAACAATCTGAGTGCGTATATTTACTCATCTGCATTGATTAATGTAAAATATCACCAGAACTGTCGGTGTGTATTTACTAAATATATTTTGTAAAAAATCTCGACTGTTAATATATAAATATAGATGCTGACACTGTTTTTGTGCTGATTGTTTCAATAACATTCATCAGTCTGACTCTCATCTATCAATATATCTGCATCAGTGAATATTAAATTCCAATTAAATCATAAGCTTAAATCAAAATACAAATTTATACAATATATAAGACCGGCAATGTTGGTAATTGACATTCAGATTTCCAAGAGTTAAATAAATTTTTTTATACGGTAGCAGCCGCAAGAATATATTTAGGGTGTCGGAGAATAAAATTTGTGATAATAAATTGATAGCATAATTAAACCAATAATAGACATTAAGCTATCTTTAATTCATAATATAACATAAATAAAGTATTTTGTTATTTTTGTTTTGCTTTTTAAAATTATTAAAATCCATACTTTCATAGTTTACGATACATTTAAAAATGCATAACATTCTTTGTTGAACTAGTGATTTCATTTATCTGAAAATTAATAGACAATGCAAATTTACTCAATGTTTAAGGCGAAAAATATTGTTGGTGTACGGGAAAATTTTTCATCGGAACTAATAGACTCTTCCTTACTCGCCTTTTCTCTTGTCGTTCTAGGGATACTCTTTCGCGCACACCCCATGAGTTTAGTTCACCGCTACGCACCCATGGCCGAAACCATGTTGGTTCTGTGCGTAACAGCCGAAAGCTATTTGAGCAGGTGAGCACCGTTTCCAGTACTACTCCTCGAAGAACCTTCGTTTTACAGTTCCCTGCTGCCGATGGAAGGTCTTACGCTCTTAAATCCGCGTCCGCTACTTCGAGGCGTTGTTATCGCGTGAAATTTTTAGAAAGAGTGAGAGTAGCACCTTACTTTTTTTTCGTTAATCAATTATCATTAAACATTCAATTAGCCTTATTCAATTATCACTAATTAACTCAAATCAGTATGAAACATTTAATATTACAACAACTACACTGATTATCATAATACTGGTTTAACATGGATGTCAATCAAGGCAAATCACAGATTATCTACAAAATGTCAAAGAATGAACACATCAGCAAGGTATAAATCAGTAACGGCTCTGATCTATCAGTTTAATCTCCCAAGTCAATATCTACAGGGAGACATCGTCGCTTCGGTCGTCTCGAGCTTGAGTCCGGTGAGTTTGGGTTAGTTACTCCTTGAGTTGACGTAGAGGGCTCTTCAGGGTGACTGGTTGGAAATTGTCCCATCCGATTTCTGCAGGAGTGAGCAGTAGGCTCTCCAATGCTCGACTCACATCGGGTAGCTCTACGTCGTCAGCCACTAGATCTATATATACTTGTGGTGGTGCTCGATTGATCGTAATTGTCGGAGCATATAGAATGTCCAGATCCGGCATCTTAAAATCAAACTCGGAATATGCTGGCGGTGGGTTGTTCGTCCGAGTCGGAGCTTGGTTTCCGGTATTCGTACGCAACAAATTTGCTTCCGCCCGACGTCTCTCTCGACGTGGGCGATTTCGATTGGGTTTTCTTCTCGACTTATTCGTTGTGTTTCCGAATGTCACACTTGGGGGTGGTATGATAGGTAAGACTTGATCAGGATCACTGACGAAGCGTGGAGCGGGGATGATGTCAATCTCCCGAGCCCAACTCCGACTTGACAAACGCGCTCGGAGTTCACTCTCCGTAAAGATCTTGCGCAGGGCGGCGCTTTGCTCCGCGATGGTAATGCGTTGCCCTCGATTTTCGATGATCAAGTCATCACGAGCCATAGATAGGCGCGATATCTTTTGGAATAAGCTTTTGGTTGACTCTGGAGAGCTCCAGGTATTTTTCACCTTTTGGTACTTTTCCTGTAATGTCGCGAATTTCCTCTCCAGGCTTTCCAATCGTTGTGACGTAGCTATCGCCGATGGTGACATTCGTGGGATGCGGGGTAGACCTGATATTCCCGACATTATTAATTTGAGAGAAAACAGTTAATGAGGATCACGAGATTTTCGAATTATTGAGAGTTTCGGAGCCTGTACTGGTTGTGCTGTTTTCTACAATAGAAGAGAAATGGGATATCAAGTGAGAGCAGGGGTCCTAATCAGCGTTCTGGGGTGAGTATACCGGCAACTTTACACGACTAGGAGGTATTTAAGTGGACAGGTACACTCGAATATCGTTGGGAGTATCCAAGGTTTTCGTTATGGTTTCTACCAATTTAGGTGATGTGGTACGTCTCCCTGTCATTATATTTCGTCATCTTATTCAGTTTTTATAATGCGGTGGAATATTCTAATATTATTTTACGAAAATTTAGTCATTTTACTATAATAAAGCCCCACTGGTGGAATATTCATTCCCACCGCATTATCTTAATCACTTTACCAATTAAATGTTAATTAACGAGTAATGATTGTTCATTACGCGAATTGTTTCCTTTACTATCTTCAATTAATTTTTATGATATACATTAATTTGTGTATACATCAACTAATGTTACGATATCGCCTAATTATTCACGTCAGTTTACTACAGGATGAGGCTACCTGATCGTTTATACTAGTCTTGGCAAAGTCCACAATTACGATGGTTTTATTTACTCAGGCACTTCCTGTCAATTTCAAGTCACGAAATTCAGGTTAATGTCTATCTGATCGGATATCTATTTAGACAGATCCTGGATTTTTGGTCGAATTGAATATCAAGAATTTGCATTTAACATGGTAGTGCATTAGTTTGATTTTAAATGACACCCTACTAATGTCGACGTCACTCGGCATCCTTTCTGTCTCGCTTAATCGATTTGGTAATGTAATGGTTCAATATCGTCGTTGCCTCATATATAAAATTTTACTAGTTGTCTCGTTATCTTCCCGACACGTGAGATTGGAATTCAGCTCACTTAGGGGCGTGATCGTCCTAGACCTATAATTCTCAACTATCTATAGTTGGTTTCGATTTCCTTAAGTTATTCTATTTGGATTTCCTAATGCATTTTGGTGATTATCTCAGCGTAAACCTGGGTATTAAATGACTTCAATCAGACTCAACTATGCTTAATTTTTCGGGCGTAATCAATTCTCGATTATTGTGATGAGTGGATTTCCTAACTAATTCACCTGCTCGTCTTAGATAGTGAAAATTGAAGTTTCATCTGCATCGAGGAGAATTCGTACGAAAAGGTAATCGTTATTACATTCAGTAAATTTGATTTAACAGTTTTTTACGATAAAATACAAGTTTTGCGTTTAAATAACCTATCCGTGCTGCCCTCTTTA
Organism: Schmidtea mediterranea; assembly: GCA_022537955.1. NCBI lineage: Eukaryota > Metazoa > Platyhelminthes > Tricladida > Dugesiidae > Schmidtea > Schmidtea mediterranea. The sequence goes on along the minus strand of CM039680.1, from coordinate 142,537,038 downwards.
TTTTTTTTCCGAGGGTCCAGTGCCATTTATCCAGGCCCCGTCGCGGACAGACCGAGATTGCGGATAGGCTCGACCCGCGATCTCAACTAGGGAACTAAATCCTCCAGCCGGATCGCCGATCTGCTTATCCGCGAGCTATTGCTATACATAGTATAAATAAGATTTTGGCGGGTTACCTCGGTATAAGTAATATATATGTATATATAATATAATGATTAAATATTAGACCATGAAGCATTATGATTGTTACGAACATTTTACATAATAATTTACATTAACATATAAAACCGAGATTAAAAACAACAAATTCCGTACTCAGTAAATAGTCTTCGATACAATATTTGCAAATTGAAGTTGAAATTGACAAGTTAATAGAATTGGTTTTTAATGAGATTGATCGCTACTTATATACTATTTTCGTGCTTGTGTGCGACCAATGGGCGATTTTTCACCATTTTTAGTGCTTTTTAATTATTTTAATTATTTTTAATTATTTTTGTAATTTTTTATATACTTTTCTCTATTTTTGGATATTTTAATATTTCATTATTGGATTTTCATTTTTATTATTATTTTCTTTCGATATTATTTTTAAGCCCAAATACTTTATTGCCTGGTCGCCTCTTCTGCCTGTGTTTTTTCTAAACCTTATTTTGCAAGGTTTTGGCAGTTTATTTTATTTTTCATATGTTTCCTTCTGTAGCTGCAGGCTTTTCGCGAATTTTAATTAATCATTTGTTTTATTTAATTTTTGTTATGTTTTTAATTTGTTTTAATTAATATGTTTTTATTAATTTTTGATCTCTTCTTGCGGTGCATGGGTATGTGTAACGACCATATTTCATTAACCCTCCATTTTTATCTTTTTTTTTACACATTGTTTGTAATCATTTTTGTTTTAATTATGGCTCTAAGCCAAACAATATGCAAAATGTGACTTTCTGAGAATTTTCAAAAGAATGCGAAATAAGAAAATTGACAATATATGAGAAACCTTATTTAAAAAAGATACTTGTTAAAACATTTTTCTCTGTGATTTTTGATGAGTTTGTAGTTTGTTGGTAGTATGACTATTAAATTAATCAAAATTAATCTATTTAATTTATTTAAATTATTATCTAATCAAATTTGAAATAAATAGTATAAATTATAATAATTTCTCAATTTGAGTTTAATTTATGTTATTTAATCTAATCAAATTTGAAATAAATGATATAAATTATATTAATGACTCAATTTGAATTGAATTTATTTCATTTACATTATTATCCAATCAAATTTGAAATAAATAATATAAATTATAATAATTTCTCAATTTGAGTTTAATTTATGTTATTTAATCTAATCAAATTTGAAATAAATTATATAAATTATAATTATTCCTCAATTTGAGTTTAATTTATTTTTTTTAAATTAATATCCAATCAAATTTAAAATAAATAATAATATTTATAAGAATTTTTTAATTTGAGTTTAATATATTTTATTTAAATTATTATTTAATCAAATTTTAAATAAATAATATGAATTACTAAAATTTCTCATTTTGAAATTAATTAATTTTATTTAGATTATGATCCAATCAAATTTGAAATGAAACAAATTAAATATAATGGTTTCTTAATTTTATTTAAATTAATTTTATTAAAAGTAATACCATACAAAATATAAATAAATAATATAAATTCTAATAATTCCTCAATTTGAGTTTAATTTATTTAATTTAAATTATTTTCCAATCAAATTTAAATCAAATAATATAAATAATAATAATTCCTCAATTAGAGATAAATTTATTAAAATTAAATTATTATTCAATCTAATTTGATATAAATAATGTAAATTATAATAATTCCTCAATTTGAATTTGATTTATTTAAATAAAATTCAATTAAATTTAAATAAATAAAATAAATTATAATAATTCCTCAATTTGAGTTTAATTTATTTAATTTAAATTATTATCCAGAACAATTTGAAATAAATAATAATAATTTCTAAATTTTAGTTTAATTGACTTTATTTCAATTATTTTCAACCAGTTTTAAAAAAAATAATTTAAATTAAAAAACAATCCTCAATTTGAGTTTAATTTATTTTTTTTGAATATTTTTGTCAATCAAATTTTAATTAAATAATATAAATTATTAACATTCGTTAATTTAAGTTTAATTTATTTTATTTAAACAATCAAATTTGAAATAAATACTATAAATAATAAAATTCCTAAAATTAGGTTTAATTTATCTTATTTAAATAATTATCCAATCAAATTTAATATAAATAATATAAATTATAATAGATCCTCAATTTAAGTTTATTTTATTTTATTTTAATTATTATCCTATGAAATTTGAAATAAAAAATGTAAAATATAATCATTCCTCAATTAAACTATATTTTATTATTTAAATTAATATCCAATAAAATTAAAATAAATAATATAAATTAAAAAAATTTCACAATTTAAATTTGATATAATTGATTTAAATTATTATCTAATCAAATTTGATATAAAAAAATTATAATAATTCCTCAATTTGAGTTATTTTTATTAAATTAAAAATTTTTTAATCAAATTTTAATTAAATAATATAAATAATTAACATTCATTAATTTGAGTTTAATTTGTTTTATTTAAACATTCAAATTTGAAATAAATACAATAAATAAAAATAATTCCTGAATTTAATTTTAATTTATCTTATTTAAATTATTATCTAATCAAATTTCATATAAATATTTAAAATAAATATAAATAAATTCCTCAATTTGAGTTAAATTTACTTTATTTATATTGTTATCCAATATAATTTTAAATAAAAAATATAAATAATAATAATAATAATAACTCAATTTGATCACAATTTAAATCACAACGGGCTCTTCAAACACAAGTCATTCTGGACGCTAATTTTTTAATATTTATAGGCTTGTATCTTTTCAATTTTTATCTGTTTGAATAATCTTTGATATATTTCTTTATAACATTTGATTCTCTACATGATAGCATTTTAAAAATTGCAAAAATCATAACGGGCTCGTCAAACACAAGTCATACTGGACGCTAATTTTTTAATCTTTATAGGCTTGTTTCTTTGTGAATTTTTATTTTTTTAATACTGTTATATATATTTCTCGATAACGTTTGATTTTGTACATGATAGCATTTTAATAATAGCAAAAATCATAACAGATTCGTCAAACACAAGTCATACTGGACGCTAATTTTTTAATCTTTATAGGCTTGTTTCTTTGTGAATTTTTATTTTTTTAATAATGTTATATATATTTCTCGATAACGTTTGATTTTGTACATGATAGCATTTTAATAATAGCAAAAATCATAACAGACTCGTCAAACACAAGTCATTCTGGACGCTAATTTTTAATCTTTATACGCTTGTATCTTTGTCAATTTTTATTTGTTTTAATAATCTTTGAATATTATTTAGAGAACGTTTGATTCTCTACATGAAAGCATTTTAAAAATAGCAAAAATCATAACGGGCTCGTCAAACACAAGTCATACTGGACGCTAATTTTTTAATCTTTTTAGGCATGTTTGTTTGTGAATTTTTTTTTTTTTTTATAATCTTTGATATATTTTTCGATAACTTTTGGTTCTCTACATGATATCATTTTAATAATAGCAAAAAAAATCATAACAGACTCGTCAAACACAAGTTATTCTGGACGCTAATTTTTTAATCTTTATAGGCTTGTATCTTTGTCAATTTTTTATTTGTTTGAATAATCTTATCTATATATATATCTCGATAACGTTTGATTCTCTACATGATAGCATTTTAAAAATGGCAAAAATCATAACGGGCTCGTCAAACACAAGTCATTCTGGACGCTTATTTTTTAATCTTTATAGGCTTGTTTCTTTGTCAATATTTATTTGTTTTAATAATCTTTGATAAATTTTCAGAAAACGTTTGATGCTCTACATGATAGCATTTTAAAATAAGCAAACATCAAAACGGGTTCGTCAACACAAGACTTTCTGGACGCTAGTTATTTAATCTTTATAGGCTTTTATGTTTGTGAATTTTTTATTTGTTTGAATAATCTTATACTTATTTCTCTATAATGTCTGATTCTCTACATGATAGCATTTTAAAAAAGCAAATATTATAACGGGTTCGTCAACACAAGACTTTCTAAACGCTAATTTTTTAATCTTTATAGGCTTGTATCTTTGTAAATTTTTATTTATTTTAATAATCTTTGATATATTTCTCGATAACGTTTGATTCTCTAAATGATAGCATTTTATAAATAGCAAACATCATAACGGGCTCGTCAAACACAAGTCATTCTGGACGCTAATTTTTTAATCTTTTTAGGCTTGTTTCTTTGTGAATTTTTATTTTTTTTAATAATCTTTGATATATTTCTCGATAACGTTTGATTCTCTAAATGATAGCATTTTACAAATAGCAAACATCATAACGGGCTCGTCAAACACAAGTCATTCTGGACGCTAATTTTTTAATCTTTATAGGCTTGTATCTTTGTGAATTTTTTATTTGTTTGAATAATCTTATATTTATATCTCGATAACGTTTGATTCTCTAAATGATAGCATTTTAAAAATAGCAAAAATCATAACGGGCTCGTCAAACACAAGTCATTCTGGACGCTAATTTTTTAATCTTTTTAGGCATGTTTGTTTGTGAATTTTTATTTTTTTTAATAATCTTTGATATATTTTTCGATAACTTTTGGTTCTCTACATGATATCATTTTAATAATAGCAAAAAAAATTATAACAAACTCGTCAAACACATGTTATTCTGGGCGCTAATTTTTAATCTTTATAGGCTTGTATCTTTGTCAATTTTTTATTTGTTTGAATAATCTTATATATATATCTTGATAACATTTATTCTATACATAATAGCATTTTTAAAGTAGCAATCATCAAAACGGGTTCGTCAACAAAAGACTTTCTGGACACTAATTTTTTAATCTTTATAGGCTTGTATCTTTTCAATTTTTATTTGTTTTGATAATCTTTGATATATTTCATTATAACATTTGATTCTCTACATGATAGCATTTTAAAAATAGCAAAAATCATAACGGGCTCGTCAAACAGAAGTCATTCTGGACTCTAATTTTTTATTCTTTATAGACATGTATCTTTGTGATTTTTTTTGGTTTTAATAATCTTTGATATATTTCTCGATAATTTTTGATTCTCTTTATACTTGCATTTTCCTTTTAATGATAGCCATTTAAAAATTTAATGGGTCTTTGTGATCTTTAAGCACCATGGTCTTTGTGCTTTGTACAGGTTCAGTACAGATTTTTTTAAAAGTAAATCTCTGAGTAAGAGGTTTATTTTCTTTTTAGCAATGTCAAACAGATTTTGTTGAATGTGATTTGAGAAGATTCTGGAAAGATTATTTTTACTGCATTGTTAAAGGCTTTGAGTATGAAATGACTGTCTTTTTAAAAGGATTTTTAAATTTTGTAGTCGATAATTTACTCAAACTTCTACATAAAGTAGTCAGAGATAAAATTAAAATCAGTAAATCTCAAAGACTTGTATTGATTAAACATCCAAAACCTTTGTGTTTTCTAGTAAATAATAAAAATCGTAAGCAAATGAGAAAAATCATATATAAACTACAAGGCGGTTTATCAGAGCAATGTTACCATTTGCAATATCATTATTATATGGATTACTATAAAGGATGGGACAATCATTACCTAATGTTAAATCAAAATTTAAATCATCCAGAAGACGAAGCAGGTTTCGGCGGAGTGGCAAAGTTAAAGAAAAGACTCTAAAATTTGAAAAAGGAAATGCAAAAGTGGTTGTCAGATTAGCTTTCGTACAGTTTAAACAAATCGATGCGGATAAGATTTCCAACGAGAGCTTATAAGACATTCGGTATTAATGATTTATGGCAAATGGATTTTATGGAGATGATACCGTATTCGAAGATAGTAAATTTAATAGTAAAGTTAAGCAAATCCTGGATCGTCTCAAAAATAAATCGTTATTCTGTACATTCCCAATGCAAAGCCGCCTATGTTGAAAGATTTAACCGGACATTGAGGGATAGATTGAAGAAATATTTCGTGCATCTAGGTAATAGAATATGGATAAATTTATTACCGAAAATACTTGTTAATCATAATAATTCATCACATTGAAGTCTGAATGGTTTGAGAACCGTATATATCAGCTCGAAAACATTAGCTAAATCAGTACGTTATAAAGAAGTTGTAAAAATTACAAAACCAAAATTTATAGTTGATAATCATGTTAGAATTAGTAAAATATCTGCTTCACCTTTCATTAAAAATTTCGATAGTAATTGGAGTGATTAGGTATTTCAAAATTCTAAAATTAATACTATACATAGTCCTGCAATGTATGTTATTAAAGATAGTAATACAGGGAAATTCTATAAACAGAAATTTCAAGTTATTTTCAAACCTACAGTGTTCAGAATTCAGAAAATATTGAAAACTAAAATATTGGGTAAGGATAAACAATACTATGTCAAATGGCATTGATATCAAAATCTCTCGTGGATATCATCAAAAGACCTAGTAAAGTGAGTTTCTATACAATTTTACTGAGCAATAGTAGCCACTAATCTATCCGGAAAATCAAGCAAGTAAATTTATGGTTGATCTTCAAAATCCCATTTATTTACATGGAAATTAGGAAGTTGCTTTGCAAGACTTTACATTTGTGTACAATACATTCCTTTTCTATAGTCAATGTAAAATCAATTACAAGAAGCGTGTTTCCAAAACATGTAGTGGTATTTTCTCAATCAATAATATAGAACGATATTGTCATATTCAAAACTAATCAAAACTTCATAGACAAATGTTCATATATACTAACATCATCGATCCTATAATTATTGGTGATTCTATGGTTTCTCTATTGAAGTCTGTTTGGGTTGATAAACATGATCAGGATAAAGTTGTCGATATAAATATCTACAATCCCATGTACTTACCGGTATCAACATGTATAAACAATATATAAATAAATATTCGTGATGATAGCGGTAAATTTATTGAATTTAGTAAAGATACAAAAACTTATTTGACATTACATTTTCGTAAATTAGATGGCCAAAAACGATATTATTAGTATGTATAGTGGTAGCCAAAGTGGTGGCAAATTACTATATTTTATTGGTAAACAGTACGGATCAGGATGGTTGAGAACTCTTGATAGATTTGCACTTCGTATTCTTAAACGCATTGGTAGTTTTAGTATGAAAACCGCTAAAGATTTGATAATGAATGAGCAGAAAATATTATCATCTCCGAAATCAAATGGATTATCCGAGTTAAGGAAAGTTTCCCCGGGTGTTGCGGGTATGTTTCAAAAACAGGCATCGGCACCAGCACCAGCTCAAAAACGTAAAAGACATCATAAACATCATATAAACAAACGAATGAAAGGGCATGGAACTATATTTTAAAAATGATTTGCGGTAAATCTGAATTGTGTTTATTTGATAGACCGTCTCTTTAGGCAGTAATTGAAATGGGGGCCTTTGAAGAAGTATTTCCGGTGAATTCTATTATGGATAGTAGAACTGATATTGAATTTTATATTAACGGTTCCCAAACTGAATATTTAGATTTAAACAACACATTGTTAACTGTTCAAATCAAAGTTATAGATAAAGATAGAAAACCGCTGGGTGAACCTAGTGATGTAATGCCAAATAATTTCTTGTTTCATACACTTTTTAAAGATGCAGTTCTCGGATTTAATAATATCAAGATTGCGGGTGGTAACAGTACATATATTCACAAAGCTCTAATAGAAACTATAATAAATTACAATATCGATACTAAAAATACATGTTAAACTCCTATGGGTTATGGTAGTGATGACAATAGAAAAAAGTGGATTAGGAGTTAGAAATTATTTACCATGTGTCCATCATTACAACTGGATTTTATAGGTCAACCGAAATATTTACTCCCGGGTGTTAATGTACACATTAGATTTTAAAGATCAGAGTCGGCATTATCACTAACAAGTGTTACCACCGCACCAATTCTTCAATTAGTTGATGCAAAATTATTGGTGAGAAGATTTTGTGTTAATCCCTCTGTATTTGCCTGTCATCAAATTGGGCTTAATTCTAAGCATGAAATATATCCATTGAAAACAAAAGAAATTGTTAAATTTGCTATTGCTAAGGAACAAATATTTGAAGATAGAAAATTGCTCAATTTTATATTGGTAACATTTCAAAGTGAATCTCAATATAATGAATCATACTTAACATCGAGCTCAATTTTCAAAATTTTGGTGTAACATCGTTAACTTTATGGAAAAATAGTGATTATAGAGAAACATATACTCAAGATTTTGATAATGATAGTTATTGTGCTACATATATGCAGAGTATAGTGAGAAATATGAGTTATTTGGATAAAACCCAAATCGTGGTATAACTCTTGATGATTTTAAAAGCAAATATCCATTCTTTACATTTGTTTTGGCACCCGATTTTGATTTAAATCAAAGTCAATTACCTCAAAATGGAAATTTACTATTAGACATAAAGTTTGCTAAAGCCACAACTAAAACCGGTATGTGTTGTAATATATGGAGTATTTGAAAATGAGGTTCAAATAACTGCAAACAGAACAGTGTTGGTTTGAACAAAGTTCAAACATTACTAGTTTGAAAATGTTGGTATAAATGTATTGATAATTTATGATAATTTTTCATGGATTAAGTTTTTTCATGTATTATTAATATTATTAATGTAGTTCTGTTCAGGTCTATCGAATTGGAAAACAAATACTAGGACATGAGTTTTTAGGGGTTTTTCTTCTTGATAAAATTCCATTTTTACGTAATAATCAAGCCATAATTGTCAATAATCAATCGTCTCATCTCGGTGGAGAACATTGGTTAGCAAACAATGGGAAACTGCAAACAATGAGTAAATCTATTGTGTATAATAAAACTATGTTTCAAAAACCATGGACCTTAACATGTGGCCAACATTGTTTAGCTTGGTTATTATCCAAGCGATTTGATGTTTAATAAATGTATTAATATTTTGTTATGTTTTTATTATTATTGTTATGTTTTATTATTATTGTTACAAGTTTTTATTATTATTATTATTATTATTATGTGTTTAATTAATATTTAATTAATGTTACCAAAGACAGTGCATGATAAGTGCGTGATTAGTAACAAGGAACACATGCATACACACTCAAGATTGAATGTCATTTACAAAGAAAACATACATACACAGTATAGGCTGCATCCGTAAAAATCTCTCACCTATATGTGTGTATTGCTAAAATGTGATTGACTAAATCCTGAAAATTTGATTCTCTTTATAATTATTGACAATTTCCAAATTTGTCACAATTATTTTAAAAATTCGCAATATTCAAAATGAACAATAATATTTTAAGAAACCTTTTAACGTCTGAAACCGGTAAGAATTTTTAATTTAATTTTTATTCTATTATTTATTATTTTAGATTGGTTTTTAATAACCTAATATCAAGACCAACTAGATGAAATTACCATTATCGAGGATTAAATAGGTAAATTTTAAATTAATTTTGGTTTATTTAATAATAATTATTTTAGAAAATGACGTTATTATTATTGAAGATACTGAAAAGGGAGTTATTATTATCAATTATGATCTCGGTAAATTTTAATTTTATTTTATCTATATAAAAAAAACGTTTTAGATACTACAGTAGATTTAGATGCAACCGTTCCTGGTGATGCCCATATTTCTGTGGATGATACCGTTCATGATGATGCTCACATTTCTGTGGATGATACCTTTCCTGATGATGCCCACATTTCTGTGGATGCCTCGTTTCTGGCGAAGATATGAATGCCCTATTTTCTATAGAGGATGATGAATCTTCGGATTCAGCGGATAAATGTTAGTTTATTATTTATTTTTATTTATTTATAAAAAATTAAGTTAATGATATTTAAAGTATTATTAAAATAATACTTAAAATAATGATAAATATATTTTATAACGAGCTTTATGTGAATATAAGTTGATGAAATTTAAAGTATTATTATAATAATACTTCAAATATCATTAATTTATAATAAGTTAAAATTAAAAAGAAACAAATCTATTGATATTACCATAATAGTTTGCATATATTATTTTTTTCTATAGGAATTTTTTATCATAAATATTGATTTTACCATAATAGTTAGTAGTTTATTATTAGACACTCTATATAGGAATTATTTATTTTAATTTTTATTAGATACTTTATATAGGAGTTATTTAATATAATAGTTTGCAGTGAGCATGAAGATATTATACAGGTTTTGTATATATTAATTTATTAGATATTTTATATAGGTTTTGTATATATTAATATATTATTTTTATTAGATATTTTATATAGGAATTATTTATTTTAATTTATAGTTTATTATTTTTAATAATGCACTTTTTATCCGAGATTTTGCATCTCATCATTACAACACGGCGAAAGATGCCATAAAGACATGAAACAATATTACCGACATAGATTTAATAGCATCGAGTTGATTGTAGAAGAAATTGAGGATGCGAAGAACACATTGATAACAAATTATCAAAACTAGGTATTCAAGGAATAGTTAAAAGATTTACGGGGAAATGGAAGCGTAAAAATGAAAAGCTGTTTAAAGCATCTATATCCGAAGGTTTTTGATTGTGGACTTCTACGAAGTGAAAGTTGAATAGCGAACGCGGAATGGCTTGAACCGAAAACGAGATTCCCGATAATCCTATCCGGAAGTAGATGGGTTATGTATTTTATAGTGATGGCCATACATGACCACTCCCAACCTTTAGAACCAATGAACCTCTAGAATCATTTAAAAAAGTGGCGGTTGATTATACAGGACCAATAATTACGATTCAAAGGCGTGGGATTTGAAGGACGAAGCGGTAACTTTGTTTATTCACTTGCTTGGAGACTAGAGCGGTACACCTGGATATGGCAAACGGTTTAGATACTGATAGCTTTATTCATGCGTTTTGTTGCGCGTCGTGTAATACCGCTTCTTATGTTATCAGATAATGAAACGAATTTTGTAAGAGCTTCACTGGAAATTGATGGAGTGATAAAAGGGCTACGGGAAGGGTCAATAAAGTGGGTTTTCAATCCTCCAAGTGCATCTCACTTTGGAGGAGTCTATGAAATCCTGATAAAGTAAGCCAAGAGGGCATTATTGACAATTGCAGGTGATGTGGAGTTGACAGGTGAAGAACTTCAAACTGTAATTGTACAAGCAGAGAATATGCTTAATAGTAGACCGTTAACGGCGATCGGGGATGTCCAAAGGAAGAAGAGGTTTTAACCTCAAATCACTTTATTAAACCAAGTCATAGGAGGGTTATCGAAAAATAAAAAACTAGTGTTGGGCCAAGACATAGATTTGTTAAAATGGATCGGTAACACGCACGCAAATACAACCTGTAAATATAAAATCAGACCCATAAAACACAATTAACCATGTGAAAATATGAGAGAGAAAACAGTTAAATATAAAATCAAGAAACACAAAAGTAAATTAAAATAATAACAAAGTGCAACAAGATCCCCACGAAATAAATATAAACATAATACGAAAACATGAAAATTTGACCGAAATTTGGCAATTTACCAAAAAAGACGAAAATCCATAAAAATGGAACAAAAAATTAAATAATTTGAATTGGAAACAATTCAATTAAAAAATTAAGTTGACCGAATATTGACGTTTCTCTAATTTTTTATTAAGGTTAGCATCTGATAAGAATGATCAATTAAATAATCGATTTACAATTAAATAATTTACATAATAATCGATTATGGATAATTAATAGAATTTTGAAACTTTGTATACCCTCTTTTATTACAAGCTCAAAAAACTTGTTTTTTGCATTTTCTCGCTTTTTTTCTTGACAACTTGTAAACAAATTATAAGTGGTACCAGAAAGTTGTTAAAAATAAATAGAATAGAATAAAATAATTAAATAATATGTGCATATAATATCGAAATTTGTTTTTTAGCCGTCTTTTTTTGAAATTTTGATTTTGTTGGGCCAGAACACAAATGGCCTTGTAAATGTTTAAATGAATCGGTAACACACATGCAAATATAACATGCAAATTTAAATTCAAACCTATTAAAACATCAACTAAACCCTATCAAATATGAGAAAAAAAGATAATAAAATATAAAATAATAAACATAAAAATAAATTAAAATAATAACAAAATGCAACAAGATCCGCACGATATAAAAATAAACATAACACGAAAACCCAACAAATTCGACCGAAATTTGATAATTTAACAAAAAATGAAAATTTCATGAAAATGAAATTAAAATCAAAGAATTTGAATTAGAAATAATTCAATAAAAAATTCAAATAAAAAATTATCAAATAAAATTGCAAAATAATAAAAATTAAGATTAGAATATACTAGAAAATTTCAAGGTCGAATTTTGTTTTACTAAATCAAAAAGAACACGCGAGGTTAAGGACAAAAAATAGGTATATATACTGATGCATTTTCACATAAAAATAATCGTTTTTTTTGAAATTTTCGACTAGTTTTAAAAATCTATTTTCTGTAAGTGTGAGTTTTGTTTTGAAACTCTCTCTCCACGTCGCATCCTCGCAATCTCGACAGAGCTCTGCTTGGATGTCAGCGTGGGGAGGGTAGTATTATTATGATTTTCGTTTGGGACAAGTAATTATTATGTTGGTTAATATTAATAAATTATTTATATCTAAAATTGTTTTTTCAATAACTACCTTCAATCTATGTCGAAATGTTTCCGGCCCACAGCCAAAGACACACCATAAGTCAGTAAAATCAACACATTATTCAGATTCGTGTAAGTGCGTGGAATATCGCCGATGATCTGTGCCCGTGAAGACCCGGCGTGCGGAACGCAGGGATCGGAACGTCAATATTTTCCCGTATAGAGGAAAGGAGAAATAAGGAAGGGGTCTTTGGCTACTTCCTCGTTTCTCGATTTCTGTAAATTCAACCTAAATTATTATACATACGGCTCAAAATCACCACACCGAGTAGTCCAGTGGGCACTCATTAAATATAATATGAACACAATGCGCTTAAGGTCAACCAAGGGAAAGGTAACGGGAATCTAAATTGAAATCGTTGCTAAACATTCAAATCAATAACAAGTTCATGCTGTCACTAGGTAATTATTAGGATCAAACTGTAAAAGCGGAGTAGAAATAGTTGTAAATATGGAATAATTCAGGATCACCCATTTAATTGAACCACAGAGTTAGACAGTCCTTATGAACCTAAACTGAACTGCGAACAAGCGACAAATAAACTAATAGGGAAAACATCCCACAATAAACCTAAGTTTAGTCATTAGCACTGATAAGAAAAAACCTTAGAGTAGGTACCAAATCTCTCATTAATAACCCCTTCTGTCATCGAGTCAATACTAGGACTTTATTTTTGACATAAATTAGAATTATTTTACCTAACTACTAAAATTGACCCTAGCTAATAAAATGATCTCGGTAAATTAAAACTATTATCAAAACACTACGTCACATCCACCTGCCAGAAATAAAACAAAAGCATAAGAAGAATATAATTAAACTGGCCACAAACATAGATAAATTCAGTATCATAGCAAATTAATCCACGAGCGAGCGGGCCTGGACGACTTCCGATTTCGGTCTGAAACCAGATTCTGAGGGGGTTTGGAAAGCATTCCGCAACCGAAATGGCGCTGTAGGATGATGAAATACATATCGAATCTCCTATCCATAAATATCGACATTATTTTTCCTACACCTATTGTAAGTTCAAGCAAAGGAAATATAAAATAAATACCGGTAACGATCTCTTCTCAACCACACAAGCAGGTTTCCAAATTTTCGTTCACATGAATGTTCCCTTCGATTTGAGCCCACATCAAAATAATAGCCTACCAGAGATCTACGAACCCAAGAAGTAAAAATTCTCACTAATATGAACATTTAACACTTACCTCATAAAATTCAATCCCTCCGTGTCCGCAGTTAAGACTCCCTGCGATATAAAGAATGAGCCCCCAAGGTTTAGCAAATTGCTGGGCATGATGGGTCCTTAAAAGTAGTTTTGAACTGCCTAAGGGTTATTATCCCCACCTAGCGCCTGCATAAGAATTTGAACCGCTAGTCACCCGTCATAAATGACGTTGGTACTGTGAACTAGTAGGTGGAAGGTTAGCAAAAGGTGAGCTCCTTCTCAAGAACTGCTAATGCCCTAACCCCCCCTCGGGTCCATGAGCTGTCATAGAAGACTTCATGCTCTTACTTAATCGGCCCCTTTCTTACTCATCTGTCTATCTAATTACCAATTAATCTAATCATTAGATCACTCTGTTTCCCCATATTCAACAATTTCAATCACAACCACACATCAATAACAAATTCAACATTAAGTTAACAAGTTATATTAAAATAAATAAACAATTAACATCTATAATTACACGGTTAATAAGTTATTCACATCTATTAATTAAGTCAAATTAAGTGCATGGTCACATAAATTAAAACCCATTGGCATCTAAGGTATACTCCAATAGGCGAGCGCGATTTAATCTGAACTGCCGCTCCCTCTCTCTTTTGTTTGGCCGGTTTTTCTTGCGGTTTCTTTTTGGCAACTCCTCTGACGCATGTGAGGGGCCTGCTATTACGGGTCTTGCACCATCATCTTTTCCGGTAATGTTTCTTAACACTATAGTTTCCTGCTCTTCCGAGAGTAAAACGCCACTACGTATGAGGCTTGTACGTATGTTGTCCTTGAGCTTCCATTCGTTCACTTGCTTTTCAAGCTCCTGGGCCTTCTGTTCTGCCGACCGCAGGGCTTTATTCTTCTGCTCCAACTGTACCTTCAGGGAGTCTATCTCTGCCTTTAACCGGATTGCTGCCTCGGGGCGTGTCCATGTCTGCTCCATGTAGCGGCACTTCCGCACCATGGCCTCTGCCCTCTGAGTTTGTACTATTGCGGTTTGATGGTAGCCGGCTATGTCTCTTCGGAATTGCTCTAGTGTTTTCCTATGTGGATCCACTAAACAAAATTAATTTTTAACTTCGTTTTTATTATTCTCTATTTCATGCACAATAAGTATTAATGTAGTAATATATTGTAATCATTTTTAATACAACAAACAATTATGTCATCTGGATGGGGGAAGGATGGGTATGTCCTTTTCTACTTATATGTCTTAACGGCCTCTATCAGTTTCTTATGATCAATTAATTATAACAGGCATTAGCAACGATAACGTTGACAATACCTGTGATAACCAAGGGTAGGTACATAATTCATTATATTATCAACATTATAATAACAATACGAAATTTATATTTTTCTATTTAAAAACTAATTTACCAAATTTAAATTTATTAACTTCAAATGTAAAAATTTCTAATTTAAATTACCCTAAAATGGTTTACAAACTTTTTATTGTAAAATGATATTAAAAATTATTTCTCCAACAATTTAAATTTTATTATTTTGTTTGGACACATTAAAGTAATTCATCGTTTGCTTTTCACTCGTTGCCATAGCAACGAGTCAACAATCGGCAAATTCCCAAGGTTATAATTTTTGTATCTTTTTAAATTATTATTTTAGCTAATTTAGGTTCCCCACCGAAATCAAAGCTTCCGCGATGGTCTATTTTAGTTTCCCCACATTCTCTCAGGTATGATCTTAAGTTTAAGCTATTTTATTTATCATTAAGATTATAGAACGCCCAGAAATGAGCCGCAACGGAAACTCCGAAAATTGTAATTTATCTATGGGAAAATTTTTCTGTTATTTTGTCTGGTAAATTTTTATATGAATAAAACTTGTTTTTATGACTCTTGAATGTTGTTGGGCCAGAACGTAAACGGCCTTGATAAATGTTTAAATGGATCAGAAACACACACGCAGATACAACACGCAATTTAAAATAAACCTGAAAAACACCAAATAAACCCTATAAAATCTAAGAAATAAAAGAATTAAAAATAAAATAATAAACATAAAAATAAAATAAAATAATAACAAAATGCACCAAGATCCGCACGATACCTACACAAATACAACAAGAAAACACGACAAATTCGACGAAATTAGAAAAATCAATTAAAGTTCATTAAAGTGGAATTTAAATCGAAAAATTGAATTAGCAATAATTCAATAAAAAACTTTAAATAAAAAATTATAAAAATAAATCAAGAAATATAAAAATTAAAAAATAGAATTTGCTAGAAAAGAACAAGGTCGAATTTTGTTTTACTACATCAAATATCACACGTCACCCAATTAGGTATAAATACTGATCCATTTTCACATTTAATAACCATAATATACTTGTCAAACCTTATAACCATTTTTCGAAAGTTGTGAAATTTTTCTTAAAAACTATTTTGAAAACTAACCAATTTCTGTTAAATTGTTAGACTATTTTTGAAACTCAAATACTTCGAATTTTTAGGTGAGAATCATTGTATATTGGAACCCTCTTTCCACATCACGACCCTGCATCTCAATGGAGCTCTGCTCGGCGTCGATGTGGGAGGAGAGGTATTTATGCCATTATGCTATTTTATGCCGTATTTTTATGTTTGATGATTTATGGAATGGATAATGGGTAAATTTACTTATTTTATGATTAATAAAATTTTATTAACATGTATTTATATGTTTTCATAAATTTATAAAATTAACATTAAAAAAATGTCGAAATTTTTCCGGCCCACAGCCGACACATCACGCAAGTTAGTAAAATCAACACAGTGCAAATGCATGTAAGTGCGTGGAAGATCGCCAATGATATGCACCCGTGAAGACTCAGCGTGCGCAACGCAGCGGTCGGATCGTAAATATTTATCCCTATAGCTGAAGCGAGAAATAAGGAAGGAGCCTCTGACTGCTTCCTCGTTTCTCAATTCTGTAAAATCGACCTAACATTTTCTAACAAACGGCTTAAAATCACCACACCGAGTAGTCCAGTGGGCACTCAATAACTATAATATAAACATACTATGCCTTAAGATCAATTAAAGGAAAAGGGTACGGGGGTAACGTAAATTGAAATTGCTGATATAACCACTTCTGTATGAATTTAATAAACATATTATTAATAGAAGTAAAATGAATTTAATAGAGATATTATTAATAGAAGTAAAATGAATTAAGAAGAAAAATGTATTTAATAAAGATATTATTAACAGAATGAATTTAATAAACATATTATCAATAGAAGTAAAATGAATTTAATAAAGACATGGTTAATAGAAATAAAGTAAATTTAACAAAGTTAGAATGAAATAAAATGAATAAAGTTATGATTAAGATGAAGTAAAATGAATTTAAGGAAGTCATGATTGATAAAATGAATTCAATAAAGTTGTGATTCATAAAATGAATAAGGTTATGATTGAAAGGAAATGAAAGAAATTTAGTAAAGATATAAAACGAATTCAATAGAGTTCTGATCAATAGGAAATGAAAGAAATCAAATAAAGCTATGATTAGTGTGAAATAAAATGAAATTATGAAAAATAAATTTAATGAAATTATGATTAATAAGAAATAAAATGAATTTAATAAAATTAGAATCCCAACGGTAAAGCGACTTAATATGATATAAAAGAAAATCTTAATTATAACAAAAAAAAAATTTGGCAAAGTTTAATAAAGAATAAAATCTTGTTGGTAAGAAAAAAAATTAAATATCAAAGAAAAAATAAAATCTTGTTGATAAAGTGAGTGAAGTAAATAACTGAGACAAAAATCAAATTTTAATTATTAACTCGGATACAATTCACAATCATAGAAAGTCAAATCGTACCTACTAGGATGAATCACAAACCGAGACCATAACGGTGAGGTAAGCAGACATGGCGATCCATAATAGATTTAAATCCAACGGTACAATGGAGATAAAGGAAAACATCCAGTTCGAAAATTTAGGATTAAAATTGGAACGTTATTCAGATAGGGTTCGACAGGTTAGGATTATGTTGTAACGGCGTAAAGATTTGAAATTGACCAATAAATCCGAATCAAGTGTTAGACGGATTAATTGCGAAATTAGGCAGGGACTTTCCATAAAATCAAAATTAATCCGAGTAGCGTAAGATCCAAATTTGAAAATAACAAAAATCCCTGTTCACCACGACAAATCGTTTTATTCACAACACTACCGCTTTCCAAAATTCAAAGATATTAGAAACGATCCAGTCGAGGAATGTTGATAAAATCCAAGGCAGAGGTAGCCCCAATATTGCGACAAGAACAATTGACAATTATGTTCATAATCATACTAATTTTGAAAAGTGATAAGTAAAAATTCCGAGACGATGGAATTCATTAGGCGGCTCAATTTACGTCTCGAATTAATTAGTTAATGCACGCCCGTCCGGTCGATAAAATAAACACAGGAGTGACCAGTTTGGAATCTATTTTAAACTCAAGTCAATTTTAACAATTTGTTTATTTTATTTTTTTTTTTCTCGAAATAAATTCAAACTTCTAAAGCCACTCGAAATAAATTCAAAAATTATAAAACCGTCAGGGTCCTGAAAACACTTCAACCAGAAACAAATTAAAATTAACAATAACATACCAACATCAAGCTTTAAACTACCTTAAATGATAATCCTATGAATTTCCCAAAATAGTTGACCCTTCTTTACACTAAATCGTTTATTCATCACAGATAAATCGAGCCTAAGAAAACCTCAATGTTAGTCGCTAAATGCACCAAATCTTAACCCACCTAAATTCTCTTTAACTAATATAGTAAAGACCCTATTCCCCACACTATTATTATTCATAGGTTAAATCTCAATTGTTACAGAACATGTCCACAAATCAGATCACCTCTCAGTCAACGGGAAAGAGACGCTCAAGAATGCTGTTACGATCCACCGACGAAATAGAAAGACCCCGGTCACAGTGGCCTTATTCTATCCCTCGAAAAGCACGGGATCCGAGTAGCGACCCTCTCGAACCAGTAAGACAAGAATACCCAGCCGCTGAAATCTTCGCACATGCGCAGGAGCTCCTCACCCATTGGGAGCGGGTGCAGGAGCAGGTGGACTTACAAGTAGTCAAGGCAAGGATGTACCTTGCAGATGTGCTGGATGACATCCTTGCTGGGCGGATCGCCGTCGCCCATCCACCTTGTCCGGTTCGGGACACTAGGCGTCCATACACAGTAGAGGCTCTCAAAAGAAGCCTAGAAAGATTCTGCCCGGATGAATAAACTGACGAACGAGACATCATAGTGATTAAATAGCAATAAAAATTAGAACCGTGTGAATTTTTTTTCGTATATAGCTGAAAATGAATGTTGAGTTGTTTGAAAGATTTTTAAAATATTTAGGCTGACTATAAATTGACGAGTAAAAATCCCTTTAATTTCAGTAATGGCTTCTCTACGGATCTTGCAGACGGAGTTAGATCACGCGAGACAGGCGAATGCCGAATTACTTAGTCAAGTCCTACAACTAACCCGTGAAATGCAACAGATCAAAGCGACGTGCTTAGATCCTAAGCGAACCAAAGTCCTATACCAACGACTTACCGCAGCTCAAAAAGGCTGGGCCGAAGAACGCCAGATCAATCGGAGTTTGCGAACGCAGGTCAGGGGGCTAGAAGTCGCACTAGCTGTATGCCGAGAGGGTGAAGCGGTCACCTACCCGCTCATCTTCGCCCCAACTCAAATGCCGCAACCAGCAGGTAAGACAGCAGAACAACCCATCGCCACCAACAATCGTCGACCGGGACGTAAGGAGCGTGCCCGACGTCGAGCAACCCAACTTCAGAATGCCAAACCGTAGATATTTATCATGTGATTTGATTTAATAGAGTAGTTTAACCTTAGTTGAGTCGTTTTCTTTTAAAATTGCATACCAGTACGGTCATAAGTAACCCTATCACGTCTCAGTTTCCACAGTTAATTAAACACTAAACTTGAGCAATTATTTATGAGGGACAGAGCAAAGCGAGCATAGGTCTTCTATCGACAGCTCGTGAACCCGAGGTTTGTCCGAGCAATTACAATACTAGCCAATGGTATTCAATTTTTGCGGACAATCCACCACTTGAACACATTTCCAACGTTGCTTAGCAACGGGTGCCAAGTGGAGTAGTATCATTTTGTATGGCGTTACTAGGGTCACTAGGAAGATAAGCAAGATTTGAAACCCTGTAACCCACCACACAAATTTGGGGGCTCAGCCGGGATTGAATGATTGTTTTTGCAAAAAACCAAAGGAAATATAGACATATGTTTAAGGTTTAAATTGAAAATGTCGGGACGACATTTTGCCGAACCCCGGGGGGATGAAATATGATTGTGAAGATTGATGGGAAATAGTGAAGACCGATGAAAAACGAACAACCTGACTACAAATCAAGAGAGTAAATAACAGACGACTGGCCCACCAAGCACAAATTTGAGGGTCTCAGCCGGATTTGAAGCTTTATTATTTGGAAAGACCAGGACAACCAAGTTAAGAAACAACAGAAAATTCTGTCAGTGCACCCTCAGCCGGGATTGAATGATTTTTGTGTGCAAACAAATCGATGAGAAAACATAAAGTTCGAGGAGAAAATAGAAACAGCAATAAAAACCTGACTACGAGATACCAATTTAGGGGCTCATAAAGGATTGTTTTTACAAAGAACCCAAGGAAAAATAAGCAAATGGTCAAAGTTTAGATGATATGTTGCAAACTCCAGAGAGAGGAGAACGCCATGAAATAAAACCCAGAGAACAACTGTTGGAAAATGAACAACCCGACTACAAATTAAGACGCCAAGACACTCAACATCCATCAATACTTGACGACACGACACCCTTGTAAGACACCAACAACAATGACAAGACGCATAAGTAATTAAAAGGGCAAAATTCGGGATAAAATGAAATGGGGTAAGTAAGGGGGGTAATGATAAACAAGAGAAAGCAACCGAACCCAACAAGAGGACGCCAACGGTAATAGAATAAAGCACAACAGGTAATGATTAAAAATAGTGATAGATAAAATGAATCAAAATATATTAAAGAGGTGAATGAATTTAGTTAATTAATATTTAGATAAATTTAAAGGGTAATTTGATAATTTTAGATGGAACCAGCAAAATTATAGAAAAACTAAAGGGGATTCTAAACATCGAAAATGACAATCTTGAGGAACTAATTAATAAACAAAAGTCAATTAAACGAGCTAAAGAGGATATATCAGCAATCTCTAACCTATACTCCGATGAACATTGCATATTAATAAAATTGATCGATATTAATAAAGATGTAACTACTGAGAGAATATATGAAATTCTATCTATGAGATTAGAGATAACCAAATTTGGGAAAAGCTGGTACAAGTTAATGGAAAAAGTCAAGAATATTGAAGACGAGATTGCAACAACAATGAAAGAGCAAACTAAGGCTTATGTAGAGTGTTATGCGTGCAAAACAGAGGAAGCACGAGTAATGGTGATACCTTGCGGACACCTGAGTTATTGTCATGGATGCGCACAAGAGTCGCACTGTATGTTATGCCAGCGAAAGATAAAGGAAAGACTAATGATTTACTTCCCATGAATTGTTATGATGAAATGAAATAAATGTGTATTATGCATTATTTGAATTATTATTAGATGATAAGACGAATATAAAAGAAATATGCAATGTTTGTAAATAATAAAACCACCCGATAACGATCAACAAAGGTAATAGACCAAAAACATAAAAGCCGAATTAGGGAAATAATCAAAACACATGCACAGAGACACAAAATATTGGACGGAAAAATTTCGACAACCGAGTTTTCCTAGTGTAGAATTCTTTTTGTTTTATTGATATTATATTTATTGATATTATATTGAGATAGGACGAGGAAAATGGTTAAACCTGAGCTATCTAATGATAGTACGCTCACCCAAGGGAAACCCTGATCAACCCCACTGAGAAAGGAACTGGTAGGCCAAGTCGCGTATGTCAGCAAGTAACCGGCGAGAGATTGATCACCTCTTTTGGGGAGCTTGTTGATGCGATTACCACAAATTTTGAAGGGGGGAGTAAAGAGATAGACCGAGAGGTGAGAGAACGAGTGTACACGGAATAGAATTAATAGTTAGAGTAAAGGTACCTAGAGATGACTTCTTTTTCCCTAGCTGGTGGTGAGGCACCAGAGGACAGCTACGGACTGTCGTGCTCAGGTTGTTATCAGCCAAGGGACTGATGACGCTGGGCCGTTCGATACAAAAACCCGGATCACACACCGAGTATCGGACGATTCTTTTTTTCGCTGGGAGGCACTCGATACAACAACCCGGATCCCACACCGAGTATCGGGGCCAAACGGTAGGTGAGATGTGAACTAACCGGTAAATGGTTCATACTCAAAATGTCCTACTAAAGCCAGATGAGAGCGCTCGAATCGAGCCGAGAAATCTGATGGATGGAGCGGGCGGAGATTTGATAGTTTATTTCCCGCTCCCACTTTGAGCACTTCCTTTTCTTTTCACTATTCGGGAAATCAAGTAAACCGCTTTTGGAACTTGATTGAACGTCTAGGCATTTCCATACTTTTATATTCTTCGAGGTACACAACCCGGATCCCACACCGAGTACCGAGGGAATGTTTTTTTTATTGCCCAGCGAGGAGTTTGGTACAATAACCCGGATCCCACACCGAGTACCAAATATCCGAATGGCGGTGAGTAAAGCGTAACCGGAAGAATGCGCGGCCAAAAGACGCCATGGCTTGAGAGTCAGTGTGAGGCCTCAAACATACCCAAAAGTCACTGATTGAGCTCAAGTCCGATAAAAGAGATAATATGAAATAGAGGGCCGGATGATTATAATCAGATACTTGAGGCAATAGAGGGCTGGATGATTATAATCAGATACTTGAGGCAATAGAGGGCCGGATGATCATGATCAGATACTTGACGCAATAGAGGGCTGGATGATCATGATCAGATACTTGAGGCAATAGAGGGCTGGATGATTATAATCAGATACTTGAGGCAATAGAAGGCCGGATGATTATGATCAGATACTGGAGGCCATAGAGTACCAGATAAGATATGATATGAGTAAAGATGAAATAGGATTATGAATAGATATTAAGGTCACAGATGACCAGTAAAAGAGTAAAAGCCGAAGGCCGAAGAGCCGACGGAAAATCATAGAGGGCATAGAGCGCCAGCGATTGAGGATTAAGTAAATAAAAAATTTTTTTTGGGAGACATAGGAAAAACAATTAATGGAATGAATGAAAGTATGATGAGTATTGATATTATGATATAGATAATTGATACGACTATATAGATAACTGATAAGACTATATAGATAATTGATACGAGATTAATAGATAATTATTACGAGGTATAGATAATTAAAAATGGACTTAAAATGAGGGGGGTGAGTCAGATAAAGAAGACCACCACGATAAATGCGAACAGGGGATGATAACAGAGATAGTATGGTAAACGGAGGAGAAATTAGTATAGAGTATAGAATATTGGAGTGTTATTTATTTTTAGGAATCGATAGTCAAGCAAAGCAATCCAAGTCAAGTACAAAGCAAAGCAAAGGAGAAAATATTTCAGAACCAACGACAAAACAAGCGATAACAAAGGAATTTGAATAAACGAACAGAAAAGATCTTAGAGTAAGCGTCAGAGCAGTTACAAGCAGATAAGCAACCAGAAGTTTCAAAGCAACCAAAGAAGTCTCAAAGCAACCAAAACAAGAGAAGAGAAACCAGTCAAGCAGACGAATAACCGTAAACATTGATAGCATCAGCAACCGTACGAGAAGCAAAAGCCAAGAGAATAAAGAAAAAAGTTTATTAAAAGAGGAAGAAAAGAGAAAAGTTCGCAACAGTAGAAGTGCCAAAACCGGAGTATCAATTACAGCAGCGACAGGAACTGGCACAGATAGTGGATTAACCGACGTTGAATTCAACAGTAGCGAAGAAAACGAAATAAACGATATAGAAAACCGGTTGCCAATAATAGAAGTAGAGAACGAGGAAGAGAGAGTGAAAAACTCAACATTAACTCAAACATGGCAAATTCCACAAATTCCAACATGACTTCAATTCCGGATGCAAATACAATGTTGAATAACAATAATATGATGACAGGAGAATTCAGAGAAAAGTTTAGAGGAGAACCGTTTGACGGTAGTCTCAACAAATTGGATACATTCATAAAGGAATTCGAAGTGTACAAAAATATCTGTCACTGGACAGATCAAAAGGTAAAAGAGCGACTACCCTTGTATCTGAAAGGGAGCGCACAAGATGTATTTGTAGAAGAAGCGAGAGATGTAACAAAATTGACAACGTGGACAGAAATTAAAGAGTTCTTAATAAAGATATTCGGGATAGAGAAAAAGGGGAATAGGAAGATATTGGACTTCCTACATCGAAAACAAAGACGAGATGAATCAAATGCAGTGTACGCATGTGAATTAAAGAAATTATGTAAAGAAGCCTTCGGAGAAACAGATTTGCCCGAAGATAAAATGGTAGACGTCTTCATAAGAGGAATTAAAAGAGAAGACATACGAGCCAACCTTGGATGCTTGGCACCAGAAACGTTAGATAAAGCAGTAGCAATCGCAAACAGATGTGAAGCCCATCTAGGACTGGGATATCAAGTGGCAGTCTTGGCCACAGAACCAACAACATCAACAGTCAATGCCAACAATCAAAACAACAATACCAATCCAGCTATGAATCAATTCATTCCAAGAGCACAGCAGATGTTCAAGCCACCAACAACGAGAAACTCAGAGGATAGAGGTAATAACCAAGTAAGTTATAATAATAATTTCAGGAACAATCCAAATACAAATGAAAAATGCTCCATATGTCAAAGAATAGGACATCGATCAGAAAATTGTTTCCGAAATTACACTTGTCAAAAATGTGGTAGACGAGGGCATACTGAGAAATATGTAGACAACCTAAGTAACAAAGCATGTTACAATTGTGGACAACAAGGACATTTCGCAAGGCAATGTAGCATAAGAAGAGAACCAAACCAGTCAAGATTAAACAACTCTATGGGAAATCCACAGATTAACGTGATGCAAGAGATAGACATGTTACGAGAAACATTACAACGAATGCCCATAGAATTAAAAGAGATGATGCAACAGATGCCCACCAATATACAACAACAACGAATCAATGTAATGAGAAGCAATGAGGAGATTCAAGAGCTGAGAACTAGAGAATATCAAGAGCAACAACAAGCTGAATGCAAAGACTACAAACAGAGGAAGCTCAGGAAATCCAGCAAGATGGGAATCGAAAGCAAACCCGAAAAGAATTAATATGATGAGAATGGAAATTCCAGATGAAATTCACACTGCGGAGCAGTGTGTTGAGAACGAAGGGGGAGGAAATATGATAACTGATAACGAGAAAACAGTTGAATTAATACGATGGAGAAAATAGAGGCCATCAAAGAATTTACAGAAGAGGAAAAACAGAGACGTCGACAATTAAAAGAAATGACAACTGAGAAATCAGACGAACCAGAAACTCAAGAGAGTAATCGAGCAGAGATGATGATAACGGAAGATCAAAACGAGGGAACACTAATGTACGAGATAGACGAACTCGAAAACGAAATTATGACACAACAATAGAGAGTACACTCGAGAAAATAAAGCAAGAGGAAGCTTTAGAACAAGAGGAGGATCAATTAAAAGAAAAAGAAGCAATCCTGAAACAAGAGAAAGCGGAACTAAAAAGAGGCATTAATATTAAAAATAGACGGAGCGCTAAAACATTTTAGAACAAGAGCAAACACTAGATCAAAAAATAGAAGTGATGACAAAGAAAGTGCTATCTCAAGAAATGGAGGAGCAAAAATTAGAACTACAAAGAGATGAGCAGGAAGCATCAACGTCACAAGGAAAAGAAAAGATATCAGAACCAATAATAACAAAAAATCGAATCCAGAGGGTACTGCTACAAAAAATAGAAACAAGAATCAGAAAAGAAAAGCCCACGTGGAGTAAAACTCAAATCGAGAATAAAATAAAAGAGATATGGTTCCAAATAAAAGGCCAACAAAGATAATGAAAGAGGAGGAACAACCACATATTAATATGATGAGACAATACCAGACGATCAAACAGATGAAGATGAAAGCGAGATAAGCAGTCTAGGCGGAGAAATATTTCAATCATGCGAGGAAAATAAACCATATAAGGATGAATCAAAATCCGAATTAGAGGAAATGGAAACGAACGTGCCAAGAGAAGATGAAACTGAGATATTAAAAGAAATCAACGAGATCGTAGAAGAAGTAGATCGAAACCAAATGTTCTTAAACCTCAGAGATACAACCGCATACAGCAGAATAATGAAATTAATTGCGAAAGGATATCAACAGGATAACGGTACATTCACGGCATCATGGAAAGATATGATAAGAAAGTACCAGAGAATTTGAAAGATATGATAGAAAGAGTATCAGGTAATTATTGATTTTTCAGAGATACCAAGACAGATATAGCAACAAGAGGCGAAGCACAAACGAGTTGTATGATTGGGTAGTGAAAAAGCTAGGACCCAGTTATAAAAATAAACCTTTATATTATCAAGGAAGAAAAATAAAGCGAGATATACACCTAGCGGATGCTCTAATTTGGCCAAAAGGAATAAATGTGGTAACATTAAACAAGAATGAAAGCGAAGAAACGACAGCGGAAATATGGCAGAAAATCCAAATATTGTATACCAAAGAAATAAAACCCGGATTAGAAAAAGAGAGACAAAAGATAATGAGGCAGAACCAGATAAAAATGGTAGAACAAGCAATAGATCAAGCTAGAAAATATATTAATCGATTATCGTTAACGAGACCGATTTCAATGAAGATATTTGTAGAAGCTGTACGAGATACAGACATAATGAGATTCGATAACGAGAGAACAGATGAGTTGATAGCCAAATACGGAGAACATCAAAGAAATATGAGAGGAGATGAACCAATAAAGATAAGAATAAAGCTACCAAATGATGAAATAAAAGAAATATCGGTAGATCCCGATTGTCAAATGCACGAATTATACCGACGGATAAATCGAGAAATTATCCAACCAATAATCGAAAGTAGTGACGACGGTATGGTGGAAGACGTGGCAATAATGTATCACAAACGGCAAATAAGTCCGCGAGAACGAACCCCGATATACGAATTAGGTATATGGGAAGACGGACAAACCATTAATATCATAGCCATGGATGAACCAGAGAGAAAAAATACAACGAAAAGGGAACAACAGATCCAAGAATTTCAAGAGGAAATGAAAAGAAAAATGGACCAAATACTAACCATCTACCAACTATGGAGACAAGATGCGAAATTTAGCACAAAATTACAACCTATAGATGATTCGCGATGCCGATCAACACCATGGAAAAAGGTGTATGATGAAAAGACAAAGGAGTGGAAATGGAAAATGGAGAGAACCGAACCAAAATGGAGAAAATATATACCAGGAGAAGCGCCAGAAGATGCAGCTAACGAAATAACCTTAGAGTTATATGAAGATGAACCATATGAAAATTTACCAGAGGAAATGATAAACGAAATGGAATGGCAACCAGAAGAAGACGAGGAAATAAATGATAAAGCTCGACTAGCTCCATATACATGGAAGATAAGTGGATGGGCTGAAAAAGTAAAATCGGCTGAAGAAGAGAAAATCATCGGTATCACAAGCCATCAATTCTATACAGAAATCGGAGGATACCGGATGAAATTGAGAGTATACCCAAACGGAGATGGAGTAGGAAAAGGAACACACCTATCAGTGTATTTTCTATTAGCAAGAGGCAGATATGACGGTAAATTAGAATGGCCATTCAATCGAAAAGTCACAATTTCAATCGCTAAACCCGGAAAATGGGAAGAACGACATAGCGAAAAATTGGGAGTAGACCCAAGATCAATGATAAGTCAAAGCCAAAATCCACGGAAAATTGTTCGAGGAGTACCCACTTTCTGCTGGAAAAAATACTGTAACACTCAATTGTAAAAGACGACACGATATACATTACGATCGAAGTAGAAAACAGAACGAGAAATGAAATTGCGACTCCAACAAGAACAAGCGAGACCGCGAATCAGTGTACTCGAGAAACGAATACCAGGAACGAAATACTTGCCCACAGATATAGACGACCCTGTGGAGGAAGGATTAACAAGATTAAACGGAAACGCAAAAATGTAGAGAATTAGCACGAATTGAGAACCGGAGCAAAAATCCAAAGACGAACTGTAACAGATTAGCAAAATTATAATCATTCGTAGCAGAATTATAGAATGCGAAAACATGATAAAGAAATAGAGTTATCGGAGAGTATGCGTGGTACCCAGAAACATTTCGAGAAATTATCCGAAAATGAAACTATATATCTATATAAAAAGTATAGTTTAAAAATTATGATGCCAGATTTCGAACCAATCGAAAGAGAATTTTATATCACTGCCAAGGTGAGTGAAGTGAAAAAGAGAATACCGTATGAACCGCCATTTCATTTACGATACAAGACGATCATTAGCGTTATCTCGAATCGGAGTTACGCAAAATCAATTAGATAATAAATTTTATCAGTAGCAAAGATCGCGGTAAGAGAACTCAATAAAGGAAACCAGAACAAAACGCAATAGCGACAAGATAGGTCTAAATACGCCAGAGAAGTCACCTAGCCAGCAGGAGATGAATAATGTTTCACCAGGAGATGAAGAGATATTAAATGATTCTAAATGATTACTGTTGGACGAGGAAACAACCCTGAAGGGGAATACCGGAATCAATGAGATTTGTTTATGACAGAGATGAAAACTAGTCGGATACAGATGAACCAGACAGCTAGTATGTTGGCAGAGAGACATCCAGTCGAAATTATAGAGCCAATACCGAAGAGGAAAATAAAAAGAGAAGGAAGACGCCGGAGCCGATCAGGGACGAGAGAATTGGAAAATGAACGAGGCTACACATCCAAAGAAACAACGCGAACAACCCAAACGAAAAGAAAACAGACGCAATGGAAAGAAATCCAGAGGACGACCAAAAATTGAAAACCAGCTCCAGAAAGAAAACTAAAGAACAAATTCAGATGATCAACTGACAACGAATTGAACAAGCTTAGTCAATAACGAAGCAGTACAGGAAAAGAAATCAAGAACAAGGACAAAATGATCAACAATTATAACTGATTATTGCTGCGATTACGAAATTCAGAAATAAAAGAAATTTGAAACTCAATATATCGGAGCAAAGCAAACACTGTACAGAATAAAGCCAATAAGAAATAAAATTATGGACAAACAAGGTACGAACCACAACCAAGTCCCGAGGAATTACTTATAATAAATCATTTAACGAAACGATCTGATGACCCAAATAGATATTTGGTAGGAATGGCCTATCTGATGTTATACGATAGTGATTACAGAAAGCACTCCCAAGATACAAATCCAAACATATGAATTCGCAATAAACAACATTATTCAGGAATAATCGAACATTTCATCCTACCAAGTGGATGCAAGCCTTTATAAAGTTTAAGCAAAGAGATCAAACCGAGTTAATGCAAGCAAAGGTAAAAGAGTTATTAACGAATCGGAACGAACCATTAATGGCAAAGCGATCCAAAAACAGCTGAAAAGGATGAACGATATCATACAATACTCATTATGAATGATTGTGGCGTGAAAAGGGTAGAACCTTTGTAGTATATGATTGTGCACAACATAAAGATTGGTGATAAATACTCACTAAAAGAAACGGAAAGAGTGCCAAGCAGCGAACCCTGAAACTTACAGACAACGCACACGTATCGTATAATGTATATCAAGAAGTATGATTTCATCAAAACGAAATAAAGGAATTTCAGTAACGCGGAAAATGTAGCATTTCATGCGGACATCACTCACATTCAACAATTATAAAGCGGGACGGAAACAACGTAGTATCAGTAACGCGGAGCGAATGTGAAGAAGGATTCACGACGGAACGTATCTTCAATAGCTGGAAGATGAATGTAGCAGACGAGAAGGAAAAATAAAATACCGAGTATACGCTGCGGAAGAATAACGGCTGGAGACGAAAACATTGCCAAGGAGGAGTACACGCCTATATCAATCAGTCAAAGAGTAGTAGTGATTGAAAGTTATTCAAGTAAAGTTGGAGAAATACCAAGGATATTTCGATCCAGATACACCAAGCAATGAAAAAAAGTACCCTTCATGTCTACAACAGAAGATCAGCAATACGGACCATCGATGTCAACGATTTATATTCACGCCGATACCAGAACTTTAGACTCACCTTATTTGAAAAGTGCAATATTTGATGAAGTGCAAGACGAGTGCACAAGAAACCGAAACTAATGCGCCAAAAACGCATTAGACAATACGGAGAACCGAAGATCGCAAACCAACGATAACCACAACTATCGGTATCAAGAGTTCACACAACAGTAGTAATACAACGCGATATACAACGGAATGATTTATAAAAAGACGGATGAGTAATGCGACGAAAATGTAGCCATACGAATTATAAAGGGAATATCTTATCGCGAATCAGCAATACGAACGCAAGAGCGCCAAAATAGATCCCAAATGTAAATTGTATCTTATATATAAATAAACAACGATGGATTTTTCCTATATCACAAGGATTGGCATCAACAGAGAAAATATACACGATTTAGTTAAAAACGACTGTATCTTGAACAGAGAAATATTAAAAAACAAAAATTGGCAATGGCAGCACAAATCCGAAATGCAATCCATATTACCACTCCAAGAGATATTTGAAGAATGTCGGAGAAGTTATGTATAGTATAAATGCGAGTAAGACAATGCGAAACTGCCGAGAATTTCAACAATCCCAGAGTAAATGCATAACGAATTAAAAATTAATGCATAAAGGAAAAATCAGATCGCTCAACCAGTAACAAGATGATTAACACCCAGGAGAAATTGTACCAACATGTTCAGTTGCAATAGTAATGTATATGACCGTTATTTAAATAGAGAAGCGAGTGTTACATTCCCCACCCGTAAATATAGCACCCACCAAAAATATTTGGACTAACAAATTGGCTAGCGAGCAGAATTCAAACCAGGGATATATCCAGAGGGATATGACCAACGAAAGATCTAACGAGCCAGAGAACATCTATTATTCCAGCACAAAGGCAAGCAATATTATTCCAAATTAAACTAAACGAGGTAACAACTTATGGAGAGAACCCAACTACGAATTATTACTATCGCTCGTTATCTATCTATATACCGTACACAATATGATGAAAGCCATGTGGGGAAGCATTCTTAATCTTCGGACAGATGATGCAGGAATTTTAGGAATATACTTATCATTCAAATCGTAAGAGTATAAACAAAATTTAGCATGTTTTCGTATCTATAAAGAAGAGGAAAAATAACTGGAAAATGGCAATTGATTCTTACCGTTTTAAGCAAACAATGGTGTTAAGGACACTCAAAAGAATTCACAAAGATTAATAAAGACTAGTAGATTTTCTAACGGAAATGAATCTACCGATAAGAAGTCGGACGAAATTTAAAGCAAAATGGACTAAAGCCGAGAAAACCAGAAGAGCGACAAAAAAAGAGAATTGAAACATGGAAAATTCAGAATGACAGTAACATCGAACAACTACGAAACCAAGGAGAATGCAGATGCTAACTCGAGAACAACTCAAACAATGGGAAATCGAAAGACAAGCATAGTGGAACATATATCATCCACCACCAGTATTGATGTTAAGAAAAAGCAACATCATCGGCTTAGAGAGAACATTGCCAGTAGAAAACAGTTACAATACCAGTCCAACAAACATTACGAAATATTATCCAGACCATACGACCAAATTGGGCAGACTTAGTGCCAAAACCAGCCAAAGCATCAAAATTAGATCAGGATCCAGAAACTCGAACTTATAGCTATCTTACAAACGTTAGCGGACCACATTAACGATACCATAGAGATAAATGGATAGAAATAAAGCAATGATAGATACAGAGCAAACATTTCAGCGCATCAAAATGATAAAATACCAACGGGAAAATTGTGGCCATGTATAGAAGAACTACATGGATGTAATAACTTGCCAGCAAAAACGGGTAGTACGTAATCGAACAATCTGGGTCGATAAATAGAATATAAAAATGTGCAAAATCAACAACGATTTACAGTCATTCAGGAACTGAGCGCAGATTGTATAATTAACAACCTCATGCCAGAATTACTAAAAGAGATAATAATAGATCTAGGATCAATGGAGCTGAGAGATAAAACCGGACGGATATGTATGTTGAAATCATAGGTGAATGCTCAGAAACATTAGTAGTGCCAGACGCCACACAAATGATTTGTTACGTAAAAGTACGAGGGAAACTAGAGGTGATGAAATATTTTCGAACCTAATCACAAATTCGAGAAAAAAGAAAAATTGCCAACCAGAGAAATAGTGTATGTAAATGATAAGTGAAATTCCGATCAACATTACAAAATTTCGATGAAAGAAGTTAAGTATTCTACAAAACGAACGATTTGGAAAATTAACACCAATGATGGACATAATCCAACAACAAAAACTGCAGGAACTGAGGAAAAATTATGGACTATCGACAGTCAGCTACTAAACGAAGCGGAAAAAGAGCAACTACAAAAACTGCTAAATGAATTAAAGATATATTTGCAGCATGCCGACTTAGATCTCGGACAAGCGATTAAACGCAACACCAGACCACTAACAGCGATACACAATAACAACACGCCGATCGATTGGGTAAGCTCAAAAATCAGAAGAAGCAGAAAGAAATTACAAAAAATGTTAGACGAGAGTATTCGAACCAAGTTGCTCGCCATGGCAATTCCCAGTGGTCATGGTAAAGAAAAAAGACGGAACACAACGGTTCTGTATAGATTATCGACGACTCAATGCGGTAACAAAACGGGATACATACCACTACCAGATATAAATGAATTTTCAAACGTTGCATCGAGCAGCCTTATTTACATCGCTAGATTAAAAAGTGGGTATTGGCAAATAAAATCAAAGGGGACGGAAGAAACTCCTTTACAATTGGAAAGATCATATCAATTTAAAGAAAATGCCTTTTGGATCTTAACCAACGCACCAGCTTCATCAGAAGAGTATGAACTTTTAACTACGATAACAATGTATGGTAATATGATATTATTAATTTATTCTAGCACCTTCGAGCAACATTTAAAAGATATCCGTAATGTATTCGTTCGACTGAGACAATGGAAATTGAAATTGAAACCATCAAAATGCGATTGGCAAAGGAAAAATCACCCTTCTTAGGACACATTGTTCGGCGAAAGGCAAGAACCAGATCCAAGAACACGAAAAGTAAAGAAATTTCCCTCACAAGACAGTCACACAAGTTGCAAGAATCTTAGCTTTATGTGTTATTATCGAAAATATCATCAAGAATTACGAACTATGCGAAACCAATACAGAGTTAAACCAAAAAGATACCCCTTAATGGGAGAGAACAACAAACAGCCTTGAACACTCAAGATAAACTATATCAGCCACCAATACTTCTACACCAGACTTTAAGAAACCTTTTGTAGCCAACAACGCAAAGGGTATTGCATTCTGGAGCAGTTCTAACAATGGGATGACGCGAAGAACGAGACGATATTGATATTATAGCGAACGTTCAAAAACACGAAAAGAATTACCTCGTGACCCAAAGAGAGGCATTAGCAATAATCCAAGCTATTAAACATTTCAAATATTTATTATGGGGTCACGAGATATATATCACGACAGATCATCAACCATTAGTATGTTAGGCAACACAAAGAAGCATCGATCCAGATAATGAGATGGCGATGCATTGCAAGAATCTCACCGTATAAAAATTCAATCAGGAAGCGAACGCCAACGCAGATTGCAGGTTTCAAGATTCGTATTTGAGACTAATGGATCAGGATTGAGACGCATATGCATATCATCGCGAGGATATAGATTTCACAAACTGAGAAAGAGCAAAGGAAGACGAGGAAGAAAAACCATATGGAATTCATAGAAAACTAACGATATGAAAATCTTCGACAACAACAGTAAATTAAAAGAGCATATGGAAAAAACACAGACATCGATACATTATGGAGAAAGGATGGTTATTATTAATGGATGGCGAAAAACGACTTATTGCTTACAGAAAGTAGACAAAAAGAGGTGCTATGCAAATATCACGATGGAAACTGAGAACATGTCACAAAAAAACGACAGAAGCAAGATTGCGTCAAAATATATGGCAATATGAGAGGACGTAAAAGCATGGCATAAAGAATTCGTCTAAATGGCAACCAGAAAAAGCACAGAAGAAATTAAAAGCCCGTTAAACATGCAATTCCACCAGAACCAATTACAATGATCGCAATGATGTGTAGTAGGACCCTTAACCCGAAACCCAACGATGGAAATATCTACATATTAGTAGTTGACAGATTATCTACAAAATTCCCGGAAGCATTTCGTCAATTACCAGATCAAAAAGCCAGAACAATAGCGAGAATGCCTAGTTAGAGGAAATATTTGTAGATAGGAACACTCCAAACAGATTCCTAACTTTGACCCAAGAACCAACTGTATGAGCAAATAATCAGGGATAACGAATTACTTCAGAATTGCGAAGCTGAGAACATCACCGTACCATCCGCAAACAAATGGTCAAACCGAACGATTCAACGCATATAATAGAAATGATGTCAATTTATGTAAGCAGACACCAAATGATTGGATAGATATATAAATCTATGCCTTATCTTATAGATGTCATACACTCAGCAACAAAAATGATTCCATTCAAATTGATGTACGGCAAGAATGTAACATGCCGTTAGACTTAGAAATCAACCCCAATCCACAAGTATATGAATGTACATTTGTAACAGGGATTTTTTAAAGAGCAATGCAAGAGATCTGGGAAAAAGCAGTATGAATATTAGATTAATTCAGAGAGCTACAAGGTACATGACAAAACGAGATGTGCGTGAGCATAACTTTCAGGTTGGAGACTGGGTAATAATTGCAACGCCAGAAATTATCCCAGGAGTAGCCAGAAAATTACAAAGATGTGGTAAAGGACCTTATGAGATAATGTTACGATTAAACAAGGAATAATGCGCGAGTCCAATAATGGTCAACAACCCACTCACTGACCCATCTACAAACGTGAGTAGATGAAAGCGATTTACCGAGAACCATAAAAAGACCAGAAAATCGAGGTATGCACCAGATCACAAACTCAACAACTCTTAGTATAAACGGAACTAACGTATGAGCCGAAAAAGAAAACAACATCAAATAATTACCGTAGAGGAACCTGCCAGATGAATTCTTAAATAACTCTAAACGCAACTCAAGATAATGTAGACAGATGGATATAATAGTAAAACTATCAGAGAGATAATGCCAGAAATGGGTCGAAGAAGGATGGATGAGAATAGTAACAAACGGAAAATCGCAAGGATTATGTAAAGGAAGCTATAAGTCCACCAGAGATGACCGTCAGTTAAAGAAGTCATACCCATGATATACTATGCAGATGTGAGGAAAGTTTACCCCTACATAGTCGCAGTACAGCATAGAAACACTTTCAAAGGATAATAGATATAATCAAATTATGCAGAAATGCGGACACGCCTCAACATACCCACGAAGAGGGAACAAAACACCATTAATGTTCGCAGTTGCAGCAATGCCTCTACAAAACAGTTCTGAGAGAAACTATGAAAACAGCTCATCGTTCAAGAAGAAAAGACAATGGATGAAAACAATGTACTACACTATGCACTAAAATCCAGAACAGGCAGCGCAATAAAATTTATAACCAGTAATGCGGACAAACAGAGAAGAGAAAAATGATGAGTAAAACAATCTCCAACATTATGAAGCTATCGTGCCAAACAAGAAAGCAGGCACAACCTGATAAATGGACCTACGAAAGTTCACCACTCAAATATTCAAAAATTATATGGTAAGAACAGAAATCCTATTGAAAGCAAACGATATACGCTCACTATCCTTCCCAAAGACAATATTAAAACAATGCTTGAAGTGAAGACTAAAATATCACCAATCTCGAAAGGAAGCATACGAATCGGAGTAGAAGAACAACATTGATATAATACACAGATGCCATCGAAAGCAAATAAGATTTCAAGCGAGCAAACAAGAGATAAAAGAGTTATGAGATATAAAGCGAGAATAATAAAGTATACGAGGAAATAATGTGAAATAATAAATGTCGAGGACGTACTTCAAAGGAAACCCCGGATGGGAATAAGATGAGAAAGAAGTGTGACAACATCAAACCAGATGATCAAAATACTAGAGACGAAAATAATCCGCACCAACAAGGAAAAAGGAATCTCAACGAGGAACGTGAAAACGAACAACAGCAAAACCGAGGGAAAACGAAACGGGATGATTGCTATCTACAACAAAGAAAAATCAAAACGCCGACCCTGCTACAAAAAAAGATACTAATCACGTCCATTCAAAGTTAACGGAAGCTGACGAAAACATCACAAAGGAGATAAAATCGTTTCAGATACGAACAATAAGTGAGAAAGGGAGCGCAAGCAAAGGGAATATGTTACAATACGATGAATACAAGCATACGTTGCAATCTGATTCCATAGGCAAAACAGGAAAGATAGAAATACGATCGAAAAAAACTCCTATCCATCATTCAACCACCAAGATGTATGTAGAGAGCTACAGAAATAGAAACGTAAAATCCAAGTAAAGCCACGGAATAGCAAATTGCGATAATAAAACATTTGAGAACCAAAAACGACGAACCAAGTTATTTTACAAAACTAAAATTATCGATTGTTGAAAATTGAATATGAAAGGCAGAAAGAAATTGAATGGATAGCCTAAAGGAATACCGAATATATAATATTGTGCCAACAGACGATATAATAATAACATTGCACATTAGCCAAACTCTTGGGAGAAAAATCACAACACCAAAAGAAGAAACCTATCAACGACGAGCACGAGAAACAAGGAAATAATATAAAAGTGAAGCGATCCAAAGATGGAGAAGAGATAATAGTCGAAAACATGGCAAAAACCCATTACAAAAGTTGTATATTTCAAACTAAAAAGAACGACGATAAATGAGAGACATGAAATGTCAACAAACGATGATATCAAGAACCAAAAATACCGTATTCAACTAAAGAAAGCGTGAAAACATAGTAGTACACTCAGAAAGGAAGAGAGATGACTGGAAATCAATAACAAAAGTTTGCTGGAATAGCAATTACGACAAAAGTTCCAGAAAAGAACAAAAGAGAAACGTACCAACGACAGAAATTCAGAGAAAGTAAAGCAGTAATAATAAATATAGATCCAAATGCAGAAATGAAGAGGAAAATAGTAATTGAAATACAGCGAAAAACCTATCACAAAAATCTGCTATACGCGAAGCTAAAGGAAAGAACCAGTAAATAAAAGAATCCAATGTGAGATATCAAAATAATAAAGAACCAAAAGTTATCGCATACGACGAAAAGAAAAACTGGGAAACTAATAACATTCAAAAGGAACTCAACGAACATTGGAGAACAATACAAGGAAACCACTCAATCAAATGCAGATCAACCTATAAAACACTAAGAAGAACCAGGAAACGAAACATGGAAAACAGAATTCCAGACGACAGCCACCTTTCAATTCACGAAGCATTACAACTCCAGAAAGCACTTAAGAATGTACAACCAAAAGAAGAGTAATGAGACAACCAGTGCAGAGAAAAATACAACCATGCGCCTAATGAAAGAATTACATGATTAAATGTCTGATAACCACAGCAATTAATAGCAGGCTAGTGGATGGATAGTAATTCAATTAGTTAAGAACTACACAAATGCAGAAAAAAGTCAGGAAGAAAAAGAAGTATGGCCACGGTGAAAAAATTCAATTACGAATATCGATAGGACAATAGATCAGAAGAACTAGGAATATGAAATCATAGAATTCTAGCACAAACGGACTCTGGAATAAAAAACCGCCCATTATCGAAGCCACAACAATGGTCCAATGAATCTATGTATACCAGATAATGAATGAAAAATACGGGATATACGGACATTGCGTATGAGCCCCGGAGGACGATAGTGTAAAACGAGAAAAGACGTTGTATATAGTGTGTAAAAATGTAGATAGTAGTATTAATAATATGTATATCTATATGTAAAATCTACCAAAATGCGTTAGTAGAAATAGTAAGCAAACAGAAATGAATGCGATGAATTAATGATGTATTATAACCAACAGATGAATCCGAATAATGTTAATCAACCAAATCAAGTGAGAATACCACCATTCACAGAAGGAATACAACAACCAGCAGCTGCCAATGTACGTATAGAGATTGTAGAATTAAATCAAGGAATATACCAAGATCAAGGAGTCGAGCAAACGTGGAGACGACAATGTGAATTAATACATTAATAACAAACAATGCCGCCAAACTCGTGGACAAATACTCATCTAGTATTACAAAAAGTGTCAAGAGGCTTACAAAAGCTATAGAGACTAGAAGAGAACAGACAACATACACCAATTACAGAGAATGAACGAACAACTAGCAGATCAAGTTAGATGGCAAGCTGACGAAATTAGAAGACTACGTAGTAATCAACAGCACGTAGATCCAGCAAGTTGGGTGGAATGGATAGCATCCATGCCAGAATTCACCCCAGAACCGGATTCAACAGTAGAGTAAAAATAAAGCGTACCGTGTAAATATGTATAATAAGCAATAGTAAGTTAAAGCAACGTCAGTATAACCAGAAAATTTGTAGTTTGATATGAAGACATCATCGAGAGAATTAGAAAACGAGAATCATTCGAAACTACGAGACGATGAATGAAAAACAAGATCAGAATGGTGAACATATCAAGAAAGATTAAAATGCTAAATGCAAAGAATTACTATAGGAGCAAGACAGACGAAATGTTGGATTGCAGAATATCACAGGGTTACGATAGAAGTGATAGAAACACAAACAGAAAATGCCCTGGATGCGACGAGACATTGAAAAGATGAAGACCCGACAACGATGATAAGCCACCAACAAAAGAAATCAATATCAATAGTTCAATCGAGTAAAAGAGTAGTGAATGAAAGGACTTATTGAAGAAAAGCCGAAAGTCACGCAAATGATGCGAATATAACGAGATATATGCGAAAATAGTCAACCATCATAACGAAAAAAGACGTATAAAGGACCCCATCACAAAGTATGTATCAAGAGAGAGGAAAAATGCGAATTCTGTGGATCATGCGAATGGATAAAAATAGAAATGGAACATCGGAATCCAAAAGAGGAACAAATATGTGATCTATATGAAGGAATATGTGAAACAACTGACAACAAAAAAAGATAAAGTCAAATTAAAGGAACATTGACGAATGTAGCGGCAAACCAGGTCAACACGTTAGATTATTCAATTGTCAAATCAACTTACCCAATGGGGAAATGCAAAAACACATGATTGGGAAAATAGCATCGAACATACCAAATTATGATAAAACATAGGATAATGTTGGCATGGAGGTAAAAAGGCCTACAACAGAAAAATGATGCTACAAAAAAAGCAATAATAAGAGAAATAGTGGACCAGAAAGAATTTCAGGAGAAGCCAGAGACACACTCAAAAATGGTCAATGGAAAAAGAAAAAAGCACAGATGACCAACAACATAAAGGGACTAGAAACCAACAATTTATAGCCAGAATATCTTACAACACCATTTATATGGGAAAATAACCGAATTCGCAAATAGCTTACAGAGAGCAAAAGATGGGAACACAAGGAATTCTAGACAGTCCACCAAATACATTGGGAATGATACAAATTGCATTAGATTATATCCGAATGGAATGGGAATGCAACGGGCACCCACATCAGTGTCTTTCATCAGAGTAGGAAAGGAGATTACGACGAGCTTTAATGGCCTTAAACAAAAGATACTAACAATGAAAGGACATGAGGACCATCGTAACCCATCGAACGGAACGAACCACAGATGGGAAACCACAACCGACTGAATACACGATTGGGACACCTTTTTTATCCACAAACAACGATTGAGAGGAAAAGGATTCTTGCGAGAAATAATTCTATTATATAAAAGGTTAGAAGTAGAGAGCCCGACAAAACGTTGTAAAGGATGAGAAAGTGTAAATAAAATGTAAATAAAATATAAAATCAATAAAAAAATCAAAAATTACAAATAAACCAGAAAATCAGAAAAACAAAATCCAATAATGACAATATTTAGATGGCAAGCGGACTCAATGAAGAGATAACAATACAGATGAGAGAAGGACCGGATTCGATATGGACGAGACTATGGAAAAACCAGAAGAGGAGAAAAACAATATCTATAACACAGCAAAACATGCGATTTGATGTAGAGAAAGACCACAGAATCAACAAAGTATACCCACAATGAGGTAAAAGACGAAAACTGAGAAAAAGAGGAACAAAGATACTAGGAGCGTTTAAAGATAATAAATACTTTACCGACCAAACAAAGAGCAAAGAAATGAGGCTACTAACAGATTTACTTACGGAACGCCAGAAACGACAGACGAGAAGTAACATGCAAGCTTTGCCAAGAAACTCGCACAATGAAAAAAGGAGAAACAGCAAAACGGGAACATCGAGAAAAACTCCCGAGATGTCCATTTATGTTAAATTTAGACGTCAGAAACCAAGTGATGAATAGATCAGAAGGACTTCGACAATCAGAATCAGACAAGACAAAGAGTGAGAAAAGTAACGATAATAAAGAATTTCGAAGATCCAACAGAATTAATATGGGAAAAAGAGACTATAAACAGAACATTCGAACGAGAGAATTAAAACTTTCAAAGGAAACCCAAGAGCGGCAGAATTTGCGAGTCAAGGATATTGCCAAACAGCCAGAGGAATAATGTGCGAAAGAGTAAAAAAACAGCCAAATCCAGATCGAATGTCAAACAACTAAACATAAAGAAAAGTGTATGTATAAAACAAGAAAAGGTCAAATATCGGAAATAATAATTACAAACCAGCAAGTGGAAGATATTTTAGACGACCAAAAACGAAACATAATGTATATCAGGATAGATACTCAAAGAGAAAAAATGAATCAAAAAAACTTGGCCAATAATTTAGAATGGTACGACTCGACACAAGCAATAATCCGAGCAATCAAGCGATATCAAGAAAAACCTAAAAGAGAATCGTGACAAATCAATGATAAAAGAAGCTATTGAAAGCAGTATCAATGTGTGACATGTTGGCAGAAACATGTCGAAATAATTTATTTCCTTGTGAACATATGGTCACATGTGAAGCATGTGGTTAAAGTCGATATATGTCCAGTGTAGAAAGCCGATCAACGACGGATCAAGATTCGTTATCTCTGATCAGTTAATAAAAAGAAGCAAGTTTGTAAAAGTGTAAATAAGATAAACGAAAACAACAAAAAATTATAAAACCAAATCCACAAAAATCGAGATGATGTGAAAATTATGAGTAAAATTTAGAATGTAGTAGTGAAAAGAGAGATAAAAACCGATTATGAAATTTAGGAAAACAATTA
Organism: Schmidtea mediterranea; assembly: GCA_022537955.1. Classification (NCBI taxonomy): domain Eukaryota; kingdom Metazoa; phylum Platyhelminthes; order Tricladida; family Dugesiidae; genus Schmidtea; species Schmidtea mediterranea. The sequence continues at coordinate 142,495,241 of CM039680.1, read as the reverse complement.
TGATCCAAATGAGACAAAAAATTTGAAGAGACTGGAAGAGACAAATCGAACCAAAACCCAACCCGGAACAACCTAAAAGATTAAAGAGGAATGGCAAAAAGGTCGATGAGATAAAGAATTAAGCATCAGTAGAAGAGAGAACTACTGAAGAGATACGTTAAAATAAAAGATGAATAAGAGAGAATATAGAACACAGAACAATGAAAGTTCTGAAGGAATAACGAACCATATCAAGGACGAGAAAGAGGAAATGATAAGAATTTATGTCAGAACCCAAAACTAGAACAAAATCAAGGAAAAGTACAAACTCCTTAGAGCAAGAGAACAGATCAACAAAATGAAATCGAAAGATTTGCCGGAATGACTTAAAAGAAGATAAAGCAATACGAGAGGAAGGACTGAGGAAACGAAATAAAGATTATTACAACAAATCAGAGGAAATGCAAATTGCACCCAATACCGAATAGAGAAGACAAAGAGAACCCATTTGAACAAGCCAAAGATGGGCAAAACGACAAGCACTCCATTGAAACCAAATGACAGAATAGAAACAGTCAAGACAATTGGGAAGCACATTAGACATAATTCAGCCTAAATAGCCGAAGAAGAAGATAGAACAAGGCGTAAGTAAATGGAAAAATGCGAAAGAGGAAGTCAACAGCTGAGAAATCAGGTTCAAAACCATGAAGAAGTTAGAGAGCCAAAGACGATAGACAGAAAGAATGCTGACTCATAACCGATCAAGCAGAAAATGGCGAATAGTGTAAAATTCGAGACGCCAACGCAAAAACAATCTAGCTATTATAGCGAAATTAGAGCAGGAAGTGATCAACAAAACTAGAGTAAAAAGAAATGCAACCGAGCAGGACGAAGTCACCGAAAAAGAACAAAAACACAATGGAAACGAGATCAAAAAAAAGCAATAAAAAGAGAAGCGAAAAAATGAAAGACACTTTCAGGAAGCCAGAGATGAGATAAGACTGTTCACCCAAAAGGATACTGATACAGAAATGGGAGCTTGACAAGTCGAAGTGCAGAAAGAGACATCGAAAACTAAACGAGCAGACGTCCAAACTTAGAATTCGGGAAAAAATCAGACGCACAATAAGAGGCTCAGGAGAAACGAAAAGAATATAAACAAACAAATCCAACGATATGGACAAGAGAGCAGCAGAAAAAGAAATCAACTAACGATGAAAGACGGCAAAACCAACAATTAAACGAAGGATAACAGGAACCCAACAGGAGGTGAACGGACACGAGGAGTTTTGCAGTATTTAAAGAAATTAGTTATACACAAAGAAGTTAATGAACAGTTAAAAGACCAGTGGGGAAAGCAGAATTAAAGCAATAAGCAAGGATATGAGAAAATGACAACTTGAGGAACCAAGATCGAAAGTAAAAGCGTTGAAAAACACGGCATCAATAGATCGCAAGTGAGAGTTACCAGAAAATACGGAATATCTTGCTATCTCTTAGACCGAGAATACAATATCAAACGGCTACGGGCAGAAATAAGATATCTTGCAAAACCGACCACCAATCCTGCTTATGCCGTATTCCGACGGAAATGCTAACTCAAGAGTACCCGCCGAACCGATGAAGGATTCGGGAGAGGGACGAAAAAATCCTTCTCTTCGT